>CM075672.1:130690000-131940000 GCA_037962975.1 Clitoria ternatea | reverse complement strand
AAAATGGTGTAGTTAAAATATAGCGACCCTTCTAGCGACGGTGTTGACAAGGATTAGCGACCGCGTAATACACCGGTCGCTAATGTAGTCGCTAACAACTTTAGGTCCCTTTTTTGCATGAAGCGGTCGCTAATATGGTCGCTATTTAGCGACGGCAGGTGGTGGTCGCTAATTTGAGGTAGCTGTTTGGGGTTTTTTTAGTTGTGGGACCTATAAGCACTTCCTTTTATGACATTGTACTTATATGGTGGATAAAGAGGAATTATCGCTCTAATCAACAAAAGTAATCAAGGCTCTAAAGGCGGCGACAAGGTTCAACCCTCAAAAGTGTAAGATGTTGCTAGGAGAGTCACAACAGCGAGAAGGATACCTCACTACCCTTGGCTTCCCTTTAATCTCTGTTAACCAAGTGGCCTCAATTACTCAAGAGGGGGGGGGGGGTGAATTGAGTATTAAAAATTTTCTTTGGAATGCTCTTGAAATTGATTCTTTTGTTACTATGTTTATTTAAGATAATAAACTAGATTGCAAGTAACAACAAATAATACAGAAGACAAACTAATAACTACATAAAAGAGTTTAGATAGTGAATCAATTAAGTTACAAAACAATTTATGGGACTTTAGAAAGATTGATTCAAGAGTGTTGCTTAAGTCCAAGTACAACAATGTTATTCAAAAATAGTTTGCAACTTAATGTATCATGCACTTAGTCCAATTAATGAAGCAATGAATTAAGCAAACAAGTTAAGTGCATAAATTAAATGAGTTTAGGGAAGAGAGATTTGCAAACCGATGTATACGAGTTCCACCACGCCGGTGTACGTCTCGCCTCTAAGCAACCCACTTAGAGGATTTCCACTATTGTAGATTAGAGATACACTTTGAGCAATTGCAACTTCCTAGTGTCCCACACTCAAGAATCCAATCCTCACAAGTACAAGGGCACCCCACCTAATCTCTCAATCTCACAATTACAAGGTTGAAACCCAACCCAAAATTTCTATGAAGTTTGGTGTTTAAGTGTACAAGGAAACTCTCTCACTAGAGTGGATATACAATTTAAAGTTTACACAAGATAATAACTCTCAAAGAGAGGATATGCAAATATTAGTACTTCAAGAAAATATTTTCTTTCTTAAAAATAATTAATTAGCAAGTCTAGAAAATAACTTTTCTCACCAATATTTACTCTCAAATTAATAAGCCAAGAATTAGAAACAGAGAGCAATTAAGAGAGTAGAAGAGAGTGATGCAGCGAGAGAGAAGAAGAAAGCAAAGGAACTGCTTCAATGCTTGGTGTGCTGAATGCTTTGCAAGGCTTCCTATTTATAGCAAATGGAAGCATGGTCCAGACAGTAAATAATTTCTTCGACAATTTGAATGGAGCATTGTTTTGCAATTAAAAATTCCTTTGATGACATGCAGCAACATGTGAAGCCATGTATTTAATTTCCACAGCAAGCTAGACCAGTGGAGAGTATGTCTGTTCTTAGTTACTTAAATTGCAACTTGCGTAGTGGAGACTTCGAGAGTGCAATCTGCTCAGAGAATGTTGGAATGTTTGTATTCATAGTGTGTTTCAGTTTGTCCAAGTGCGATGCAAGGCTGTCATATATTCAACACGGGTTCAAATTCAAATTCATATAACTTATTTAAATTAAATAAACTTATCTGACTCATGATGACATAGGTTAATCATCTGAGAGTAGCTTGATGTTTGAATTTGCTTCTTGGAACTTTTAATCTTCAACTGCACATCATGCTGTAATTAATTCAGTGGCCTCCTCGCTCAAGCGAGTTTAATCACGCTTAAGCAAACCATGTATATTTCCTTTGATTTCTCTTCCACGCTTACTCACGCTTGAATCTACGCTTAAGCGAGCTTGTCCAGCGCTTAAGCGAGTTGGTCCTACGCTTAATCGAACCTCATGTTCACGCTCAAGCGAGCCTTGTTTACGCTTAAGCTTGTAGACCCCTGATGCTCACGCTTGAATCCGCGCTCAACCATGTTATCACGCTCAAGCGTGTTGTCACCCTCTGTTCCACGCTCAAGCGAGCCTAACTCACGCTCAAGCGTGACTTATAGTTTTTGGACTCCTGATGCATCACGCTCACACTCGCGCTTAAGTTCCATTGCTTCACGCTCAAGCGTGACTTATCCAGCGCTTAAGCGCCAAGTTCCTCGTCCACGCTTAAGCGTGTCTTTATTCGCGCTTAAGCTAGCGCTCCTTACGCTCAAGCGTGCTTCCTTCACGCTTGGGCGTGCCAGGCACCTGATTCTCATGATTCACGCTTGGTCCTTCACTCAAGCGTGCCAGTATCATCAAGATTTTCAACCTTTGTTCCTTTGGCATTTAACAAGACTATTTGTCACTTGTTTTAACCACTGAAGTAAATGCCTTGATATTTTCATGATTGAATTTTGAGTCTTGAGCGTTTGCTTTGCTTGTTTGTCATTATCAAAACCTATAACAACATATAAACACATTCTCCCCCTTTTTGATGATGACAACAAATGCTTGTCTCTTGGGGTGTTAGTATCACAATAGTTCAAATATATTTCAAGAAAGACTCCTCCTTTGACATGCAGTTTGATACCATATATTTATGACATTATAGGCATAAGTTATCAAGAGAGGATAAAAGGTCTCTCCCCCTTAGTAAGGTCTCTCCCCCTTAATATATTCTTTCCCTCTTAATCATCTCCCCCTTTCTTATGCAATGGATACATACAATGATTTACATACTCCCTCTTTCTTATATATATCTCTCCCCCTTTGGCATCATCAAAAAGACTTAAAGGTAGATGCATACATTTTGAAATAAGATGACAATGCAACATACATCATGAAAGCATATTAGCACATAATGTCTCATGGGAATTGATTCATCTAGGTCTTTTTACGCAAGTTTAAAGAATCATGTTACTAAGGGATTTATACAAGGATTTAGATTTTGCAAGTTGCCAATGATTTTGTTGCACAAGAGAGTCAAGAAAATCAAAGGTCATTTGCCATTTATTTTTGAGATCCATGATGTATATAGGAGATTATCTTTGTGTCAAAATATGTTTTAAGTAAATGGGGACTTTCATAGGGTCTTAAATACATACGACAAGTGATTTGTGAAGCATTAAGTAGATTATTGGAAGTGTGAGTATAAATTTTCTTCAAAAATTGTATCACAAAGTAAGGTATTATGTTCAAGGAAATGAAAATTTTTATGGAAAAGATTAGTTTGAAATCTTTAAGTTAAAGATTTGCAAAATTTTGTTCAAAGAGTAAGAAAGTGTGATAAAATAAATCAATTAGGAAATTTCCAAAATTCCTAACTCCCTTCTAATATTTATAAATTGTTCTTTTGGAAGGGGTTTTGTAAAAATGTCCACCAATTGTTTTGAAGTTTCAACATATTCAAGTACACAATCTCCTTTCAAAACATGGTCTCTAATGAAGTGATGTCTTATTTCAATGTGTTTGGTCCTAGAATGCATGACCGGATTCTTAGATATATTTATTGCACTGGTGTTATCACATTTAATGGGGACTTTATCCAAGGAAATACCAAAATCAAGAAGTTGTTGTCTCATCCAAAGAATTTGAGCACAACAACTACCAGCTGCTACATATTCTGCCTCAGCCGTTGACAATGCAACACTTGCTTGTTTCTTGCTATGCCAAGAAACAAGGGAACTACCAAGTAAATGACATGTGCCACTAGTACTTTTTCTATCAAGCTTACAACCTGCAAAGTCAGAATCAGAATATCCTAAAAGATTACATTCAACGCCTTTGGGATACCACAAACCAACATTTTGAGTACCCACAAGATATTTCAAAATTCTTTTTACGGCAGTTAAGTGTGATTCTTTAGGACATGCTTAATATCTAGCACACATGCATACCACAAACATAATATCGGGTCTACTAGCAGTTAAATAAAGTAAGGATCCAATCATACCTCGATATTTAGTGATTTCAATGTCCTTACCCTTTTCATCTTTGTCTAAATAGCAAGATGTACTCATGGGTGTGGCTATTTCGTTTGCCTTGTCCATTTCAAACCTTTTGAGTAGTTCTTTACAATACTTAGTTTGACTAATGAACGTTCCATCGTTTGCTTGTTTTATTTGTAATCCAAGGAAGAAGGTGAGTTCTCCCATCAAGGACATTTCAAACTCATTCTGCATAATCTTGGCAAACTCTTGACAAAGATTTTCATTAGTAGCACCGAATATTATATCATCAACATAAATTTGTACCAAAAGAATGTCATTATTTTTGCGTTTTATAAACAGTGTAGTATCAACCTTTCCTCTTTCAAAATTGTGTTCTAAAAGGAATTTACTTAGTCTTTTATACCAAGCTCTTGGAGCTTGTTTCAAACCATATAAAGCTTTTCTCAATTTAAAGACATGATTTGGAAATTTATGATTTTCAAAGCCGGGAGGTTGATCTACATAAACTTCTTCTTGAATAAAGCCGTTTAAAAATGCACTTTTGACATCCATTTGATAAAGTTTAAAATCCATACAGCATGCAAAAGCTAACAATAACCTAATGGCTTCTAACCTAGCTACGGGAGCATATATTTCTTCATAATCTATTCCCTCTTCTTGATTGTATCCCTTTGCAACTAGTCTAGCTTTGTTTCTTGTTATTAAACCATTTTCATCTAACTTATTTCTAAAAACCCATTTGGTGCCTATTATTAGATGGTCATTGGGTCTTGGCACAAGTTCCCAAACTTTATTTCTTTCAAATTGGTTTAATTCTTCTTGCATGGCCAACATCCAATGTTCATCAATAATGGCTTCATCAATATTTTTGGGTTCAATTTGAGATACAAAAGCTAAGTGATTGCATGCATTTCTAATGGCATTTCGAGTACTTACCCCTTTGGTTATTTCTCCAATGATTTTGTCCAAGGGATGGTCCTTTAAGGTTACCCATTCTTGTTGTTTATCAAGTTGTGTTGCACCTCCTTCATTGTTGGCTTCTTCTTTGTCTTCCAAGTTCATTTATTGGAAGGTACCTACAAGATCATCAACTTCATTTCTCGGAGGATTTTGGTTAAGTTCATCAAATTTAACATGTATGGACTCTTCAATTGTATAGGTTTGTTTGTTAAGGAGTCTATATGCTTTACTAGTAGATGAATAACCTAGAAAAATTGCTTCATCAGACTTTGCATCAAATTTGTCAAGATTTTCCTTTCCATTGTTTAAGACAAAGCATTTGCATCCAAAAATGTGAAAGTAAGAAATATTTGGTTTTCGTCCTTTATAAAGTTCATAGGGGGTTTTCTTTAATATAGGCCTTATTAAGCAACGATTCATAACATGGCAAGCGGTGTTCACCGCATCGGCCCAAAAATGTTTTGAAATATTAGCTTCATTCAACATAGTTCTTGCAAGCTCCGCTAAAGATCGATTTTTCCTTTCAACTACTCCATTTTGTTGTGGAGTTCTTGGAGCCGAAAAATTATGTTTAATGCCAAACTTTTCACAAAATTTTTCAAAAGATTGGTTTTCAAATTCTCCCCCATGGTCCGTTCGAATGGATGCTATTTTTAAATTTTGTTCATTTTGGATGACCTTGGCAAGTTTCTTAAATGCTTGATATGCTTCATGTTTATGAGTAAGAAACAATGTCCATGTATATCTAGAGTAATCATCCACAATCACAAGACCATAATAGTTTCCACCAAAACTTTTGATTTTTGAAGGCCCAAATAAATCCATATGTAAAAGTTGTAAAGGTCTTGTTGTTGAAACAATATTTTTTGCTTGAAAAGAAACCTTTACTTGTTTTCCTTTTTGACAAGCGTCACAAAATTTATTTTCAAATTTCAATTTTGGTAAACCAATAACTAAATCTTTTGAAACAAGTTTATTTAAATGGTCTACATGAATGTGAGCGATTCTTCTATGCCAAAGCCATGATTCATCCTCTTTAGTTATAAAGCATTGTACATCATTTGAAGCAAGGCAATCTAGATTAATCATGTAAATGTTATCTACTCTTTGACCAACAAACTTTATCTCCTTGTTTAGTTTATTTTCAATTATGCAACCATTTGATTCAAAAACAATTTTATAGCCCTTGTCACATAATTGACTAATACTAAGCAAGTTGTGTTTTAGTCCTTCAACATATAATACATCATTTATGGAGGTGGAAGAATTTTTACCAACATTTCCGATTCCAAGTATTCTTCCCTTTGTGTTATCTCCATAAGTAACAAATCCTTTGCTTCGTGGAGTAAGTGATATAAACTTACTTTTATCTCCCGTCATATGTTTAGAACACCCACTATCCAAGTACCAATGGGTGTTACTTGCCTTAAAACATACCTACAAAACAATTCAAGTTAGAGAGCTTGGTACCCATTTTATGTTGGGTCCTTGTAGGTTAGTTTGTGAAAATGTTCCCTTAGGAACCCATACTTTTCTCACTACTTTTGGTCCTAATCTTCTAACATTGCAATTATAAGAGTTATGACCTTTAAGACCACAATGATTGCATTTCACAAAAGGTGTAGATGATTTACAAGGAGGCACAAAGAAATTTTTGTAATGTTTTTCCTTCTTGTGAGCATGTGATCCTTGATTATATCCTAGTCCCGTTTTGTTAAACATACAACGTTGTTTTCCAAGAAGTGCATTTAAGTTATCTCTACCACTTGTAAACTTTTCTAGGGTTTTATTCAAGTCCAAAACCTTAGTTTCTAGCATATCACATTTCTTTTCAAACTCACAAGGTTTGGTCCTAGAGCATGTTTGAACATTTACTAACTCTTCTTTTAAAGATTCATTTTCTTTACAAACTTCCATGAGATGCATTTCTAGAGTATTACTAGTTTTTCTAGATAATTTAAGCTTATTAGAGACTTTTGTGAATTTATCATACAAATCTTCAAGAGCATCAAGTAATTCATCCTTATCTAAGTCATGAAAGTTTACCTCATTTTCTTCATCTTGGTGATTGGCCATGAGACAAAGGTTTGCTTCTTCATTATCCGATTCATCCGAGCTAGTTATCTTGTTTTCATCCCATGCAACATATGCTCTTCTTCTTTCTTTTCTTTCTTTGTTTTTCTTCTTTAGATTTGGACAATCCATTTTGAAGTGTCCTTCCTTACCACACTCAAAACAAGTAGGTGAAGTAGAATTTTCTTTAAGTTTAGATTTCTTACCTTGTGGTTTGAAGTTCCTTTGGAAGCGCTTGCTCTTCATTAGCTTTCCAAACCGTTTCACAAATAGGCTTAGTTCTTCATCCTCATCAATTTCACTCTCGGTTTCATCTTCAACCATTGAAGTAGCTTTGAGAGCTAATCCTTTCTTCTTTGATGTCTTTTCTTCTTCCTCCGCTTGTCTTAAATCTTTCAACTCTTGTTCTTGTTCTTGTAATTTACCAAACAAGGTTGCAAGAGACATCTCATTTATAGTGGGAGATTGCTTGATGGCCGTAACAAGAGGTTGCCACTCCCTAGTAAGACTTTTTAACACTTTGTGAATGAGCTCTTTGTTAGAATAAGATTTGCCAAGAGTAATGAGATGATTAATGATCAAAGTAAACCTTTTTTGAAGATCTAAAATAGCTTCATTAGGATTCATCCTAAAACTTTCATATTGGCTAGTTAAAGTGCTAATTTTTGAATCCTTAACATCACTAGTTCCTTCATGAGTTATTTGAAGGGTATCCCACATTTCTTTAGCCGTTTTACATGTTATTACTCTAAAGAACTCATCGGGACCTAAAGCTAAAGTAATAAGATTTTTTGCCTTATAATTATATTGCACTTTCTTTTCTTCTTCACTAGACCAATTGTCCATAGGCTTTTCAACTGTTTATCATCCACAATATGCATAGGTATAAAGGGACCATTTTCAATAGCATTCCACACTCTTAAATCCATTGATTGCACAAAAATTTTCATTCTTTCTTTCCAAAAAGCATAACCCTCACCATTAAAAGCGGGAGGTCGATTTGTAGCACCACCCTCGGGAAACATGTTATATGAGGTTGAGGCCATTTGTTCTCTTGAAGCTGTTAAGCTTGATTTACCAAGAGTCAAGCTCTGATACCACTTGTTAACCAAGTGGCCTCAATTACTCAAGAGGGGGGGTGAATTGAGTATTAAAAATTTTCTTTGGAATGCTCTTGAAATTGATTCTTTTGTTACTATGTTTATTTAAGATAATAAACTAGATTGCAAGTAACAACAAATAATGCACAAGACAAACTAATAACTACTTAAAGAGTTTAGATAGTGAATTAATTAAGTTACAAAACAATTTATGGGACTTTAGAAAGATTGATTCAAGAGTGTTGCTTAAGTCCAAGTACAACAATGTTATTCAAAAATAGTTTGCAACTTAATGTATCATGCACTTAGTCCAATTAATGAAGCAATGAATTAAGCAAACAAGTTAAGTGCATAAATTAAATGAGTTTAGGGAAGAGAGATTTGCAAACCGATGTATACGAGTTCCACCATGCCGGTGTACGTCTCGCCTCTAAGCAACCCACTTAGAGGATTTCCACTATTGTAGATTAGAGATACACTTTGAGCAATTACAACTTCCTAGTGTCCCACACTCAAGAATCCAATCCTCACAAGTACAAGGGCACCCCACCCAATCTCTCAATCTCACAATTACAAGGTTGAAACCCAACCCAAAATTTCTATGAAGTTTGGTGTTTAAGTGTACAAGGAAACTCTCTCACTAGAGTGGATATACAATTTAAAGTTTACACAAGATAATAACTCTCAAAGAGAGGATATGAAAATATTAGTACTTCAAGAAAATATTTTCTCTCTTAAAAATAATTAATTAGCAAGTCTAGAAAATAACTTTTCTCACCAATATTTACTCTCAAATTAATAAGCCAAGAATTAGAAACATAGAGCAATTAAGAGAGTAGAAGAGAGTGATGCAGTGAGAAAGAAGAAGAAAGCAAAGGAACTGCTTCAATGCTTGGTGTGCTGAATCCTTTGCAAGGCTTCCTATTTATAGCAAATGGAAGCATGGTCCAGACAGTAAATAATTTCTTCGACAATTTGAATGGAGCATTGTTTTGCAATTAAAAATTCCTTTGATGACATGGAGCAACATGTGAAGCCATGTATTTAATTTCCACAGCAAGCTAGACCAGTGGAGAGTATATCTGTTCTTAGTTACTTAAATTGCAACTTGCGTAGTGGAGACTTCGAGAGTGCAATCTGCTCAGAGAATGTTGGAATGTTTGTATTCATAGTGTGTTTCAGTTTGTCCAAGTGCGATGCAAGGCTGTCATATATTCAACACGGGTTCAAATTCAAATTCATATAACTTATTTAAATTAAATAAACTTATCTGACTCATGATGACATAGGTTAATCATCTGAGAGTAGCTTGATGTTTGAATTTGCTTCTTGGAACTTTTAATCTTCAACTGCACATCATGCTGTAATTAATTCAGTGGCCTCCTCGCTCAAGCGAGTTTAATCACGCTTAAGCGAACCATGTATATTTCCTTTGATTTCTCTTCCACGCTTACTCACGCTTGAATCTACGCTTAAGCGAGCTTGTCCAGCGCTTAAGCGAGTTGGTCCTACGCTTAATCGAACCTCATGTTCACGCTCAAGCGAGCCTTGTTTACGCTTAAGCTTGTAGACCCCTGATGCTCACGCTTGAATCCGCGCTCAACCATGTTATCACGCTCAAGCGTGTTGTCACCCTCTGTTCCACGCTCAAGCGAGCCTAACTCACGCTCAAGCGTGACTTATAGTTTTTGGACTCCTGATGCATCACGCTCACACTCGCGCTTAAGTTCCATTGCTTCACGCTCAAGCGTGACTTATCCAGCGCTTAAGCGCCAAGTTCCTCGTCCACGCTTAAGCGTGTCTTTATTCGCGCTTAAGCTAGCGCTCCTTACGCTCAAGCGTGCTTCCTTCACGCTTGGGCGTGCCAGGCACCTGATTCTCATGATTCACGCTTGGTCCTTCACTCAAGCGTGCCAGTATCATCAAGATTTTCAACCTTTGTTCCTTTGGCATTTAACAAGACTATTTGTCACTTGTTTTAACCACTGAAGTAAATGCCTTGATATTTTCATGATTGAATTTTGAGTCTTGAGCGTTTGCTTTGCTTGTTTGTCATTATCAAAACCTATAACAACATATAAACACAATCTCTTATATTTTCTAAGTATTTTGTTACTAATTTTTGATATACTAACAATTTCTTTATCGATATATAGGCTCGATGGGCTGTAGATGCTTTAGCAGAGCTTGACAAGCAGCTACACAGTGCTATGCCAGAGTTGCGGAGGAGAAAAACAAGATTTAGCCCAAGGTAAGGAAGGCTAAAATAGTAAGTCTCTTGAAGGAAAAAACGGCAAAATTATAAAAGCAAAGGGCTGTTAAGCCCTTCAAGAAGAATAGTCGACCAGTGTGGAAGGAACTACACATTGGAAAAAGGTAGGGATGAGAAATAAACTCCCAAGGACAAGGGTAAAGTTGCTGCTATTAATGCCGGGCTTGAAAAAAAGTCCCAAAGAAGGCCCAAGAGGAGACTCTATAGGTAAAGGTATTTGGCTGAGCTAATAACAATTACTTTTAACATGATGAGTGGACATGATCATCTACACTTTATAGAGCCCATTACTGGCTATGCTGAAAATTTTACAATGCCATTCCAATTGAAGGAAGGTTTAAATATAGATGAGCTTATGTGCACAATGCTGCAATTTGGTTTAGTTGGAAGAGTTTAAGTCTTTTACATTCATTATACATGCAGGATAACACCTTATATGAGGTGAGAGAGTTGAAAGCTGAGTGAAAAAGGCCGCAGGAAGACCAAGTTGAAATTTTATGCAACAACAAGGAACTCTAGAAGAAATTAACCAACTTTGAAGGGGGCTTGTAGGAGTGGATGACGTTGGAGAATAAAGTTAAGGATGAGCTGGCTGAGGTGTAGCAAAAAAATAAAGAGCTTTACAAAAAATATGATTTGGTTCTGTTGATTGTTGAGTCAAATATTGAAGAAAGCTCTTGAGGGTAAAGATGTAAAGATTAAAAGATTGGCCAATATTTATGGTCAAACTGCTATGTAAGCTTTTAATAGAGCCATTCGTCAGGTCCAATATCAAAATCATGGATATAAGCCTAATTTGAGAGATTTTGGTTTGTTTTCCAATTCTGTGATGGTCAGTTGATGAAAATGATTGTTGGGGATTTGTACGAGCCCAAAGATGAGCCATACTAGTTGTTGCCTATTCCCAAAGATTAGTCCATAGGGTTCAATGATGAAGAAGACGAAATTCATCTTAACGATGAAAAGGAAATTCATCTTGATGATGAGGGTGAAGATAAAGATGATGATCAGGATAAATGAAATGAGTCTGGTGCAAGCCATCACAATCTAGATAATGAAAACAATGGTAATCCCAATGATGATACCAATCCTGCCATTTGAAAAAATCTCAAGCTTTTTCTATTAGCCTTATGTCGGGATGAGGTCTGACAAGATTAAGTCTTTTTACTTTTACGTTTATTTGATTGATGTCTATGTCATTGTCTTAATTTCTTAGGCTATTGTGCCTTTCTTTCTTAAACATTTTGTAAATTGGGCATTAGTTCCTATCAGTGGCAAGCCTATCCTTTTTTGGAAAAGTAAGTTTAAGTCATATTTCTTTATATTTGGATATGCTTATTCATGCATCGTGTAATCTTTTATTTGTATCACGCTGAAATTAATTAATCTCACTTTAGATCAATAGAATTATTCTAGTATTGAAATATTTGTGCCTTTCTAATGGGGCTTAAGGTTACTAGTCATACTGATATCAGATGGCTAATCTTGTTGCTCTTTGGGGCTTAAGCTTTACTAGTGACACTTGTATTAGATTACTAGTTTGCCACTCGTTGAGGCTTAAGTTTACTAGTCATGCTCCTATCGGAGGACTAGTTTTGCTATTCGTTGGGGCTTAAGTTTTACTAGTCATGATCATATCGGATGATATAGTTATGCCACTTGTTAAAGTTTTAACCATCTCATTTGGTTTATGCCGCTCTTTAGGGCTTTAACTCAAATGGCAAGTAATTTTCTAATAACGGCCAGATCATAATTCATAATAAGTTTATAAAGTTGTAAAAGATATGAGAGTTCTTCGATTGCTATTTTTATTTACTGAATATGCATCAAGCTATACCAGAGTATGTCTTGTTAAAATCTCCCTAGGGAAAACCCTAAGGGAAAACTCCTAAGGTAGGAAAAAGAGTACATGCGTGCTCATGTCCGTTAATAATAATAAACTCGTAGGTTCATGATATTCCATTTGTTCTTAATAGCGATGTCGTCTAGAGTCTCCAATCGTTATGATCCTCCATGTGTAACCTTGGTGACCTCATTTAGGCTTTCTCAGTTAAGAGCTACCTTTCCTTGGTGAAACCCATTACCCACTCTAACTTATCTAAGACTAAATCTCCAATGTTGAATCGTCAAAGTTAGACTTTATTATTATACTAGAATACTACCTTGTTTTCCATAAGGGTTCACTTAGTTCCACTAGTATGACAACCTCTACCTTATATGTAAACGTGAAGGGTGATTCTTCAGTGTGGGGTAGTTCAATGCCTAAATCTCAAGGAAAAGTTGGTTTGGCTAATTTCTTTTTGCTTCACCGAGTATTTTCTTTAATACTTTAAGGATTTCCCTATTTTCCATCATGGCTTGACCATTGGTTTAAGGGTGTTCAACTGAAGAGAATATTTATGTTATTTTTAACCTTTCAAGTAAATCCTAAACTTCTTATCAGTGAATTATGTGTCATTAGCAATCATGATTATTTATAGGACATCAAACCCAGTAATGATATTCTCATAGACAAGTTCTAGCTGATATGATATTAATCATCGCTTCAACCTCAATCCACTAAGTGAAGTAATTGACACTCATGATCACATATTTCACTTTGCTTGGGCTTTTAGGAATGGACCTCAAAATATATAAACCCCACTAATGAAAGGGCTTAGGGACAACCGATATGAAAAACTCCTTAGCATGTGTATTGTGCAAGTCTACGAATTTTTGGCAAGAGTTGTATTTTCTAACGTACTTTGTTGTATCGTTCTTCATCTAGGGCAATCAATATCTTGTGCTCAAGATTTTTCTTGCGAGGCTCTTTTTATCAATATTGTATTTAGATGTGTCATAACAAGTTTTGATAATGCCAAAAACGTGACAAAAGCAAATTAATGTATGAAAATTGGCGAAGCACAATGACTAGAATCAAATAAACAAATCATGCTAACAGTTTCAAGTCTCCAAGTTTTTATGTATAAATCTTATAGGCTCAGAAATTATTTTAGAAGACATACTAAATCAAAATATGCTCTCAAGGATTTTTTAAAAATTAGATAAATATTTTCTAAAAAGGTTTTTTAAGTATATATGAGAAAAATATTTCAAAAATCCTTTTTATTAAGAACTGATGCCAAAAATGTTTTATGATAAAAAAAATGGTTTGATTTTATTTGGAAATATTTTGGAACAATTTTAAATCATTTTCTTAAGGTTTTTGATGGTTCAAAGTCTGACTTAGAAGAAGGGTTGAATAAGTCTTAGACCCTTTTGTGGAATTATGAACCTTTAACGTGTAGGTAATTAGACTTAATAAAATAGATTTGGGTATAGCAAAATAAAAAGAAGAAAGAACACCAAAAGTTTATACTGGTTCACTTTCAAGACAAAAGCTACATCCAGTCCCTTCTGACTTGAAGGATTTTCACTATTGTAAAATCTCTTTTACAATAACAACACCAGACCACTGCCACAAGTATTTTTGACTCTAGCCACTTCTAGCTTAAACCCAAGTATTCTTTTAACAAGCCACTCTTGGCTTAACAACTCAAGTATTTTTTCAAAAGCCTTTTCAGGCCATGATTGTTTCCTAATGAAACTAGAAAGACTGGTAACTCACCAGACCTTTTACACTAACCAATTTGTAAGAGTGAATAGAAGTGCTTAGTAGAACTTAGTGTATAAAAGGATTACACAAATATGAACAAATACACTAAGTTAAGGAAAAACAAGAAAGGAAAGGTCTGTTAGAAGCAGAACAACAAAGAAGGCCTTTGTCTTTAAGAAGAAAGAAAAGATTAAGAGAATTTTTGATCACAGAGAATGAGAATTCTTGATAAGCTTCTTCTTTTGAAAAGTGAATCTCTTCAAGCATATATAAGTCACTCAAGATGACCGTTGTTGTTCTTGGAAGGAGATATGAACGTTGGAAATCCTTTGAAGGTATTTTGCTTTGAGCGTGGATACCAGACCATTGATGAACTGAAGGGATACCTAAAGGTTTGATAACAAGGAGCTTCTATACTTGCATGAATAAGGGGTTCCTTGATATCTTCAGAGAATAAAGCTAATTGATGGCTTTATTTCTTCTAGTAATTACATGGGGATCTATGCTGAAATCCTTCTGAATACAATTGACATATAGGCTAACTTGGTTCAGCTTTTCTAATTTATGTAGAGTTGTTACGATGAGAACTTTGAAAAACTACATTGGTTGCTTAGTTGGTTTGTCCTTTATCCATTTTAATGATAAACACATTATTCTTGATAAAAGCTTGACTTCTGATCCATTATCAAAATGATTTTAGAACATTATGATTTGTACTCTGGAGTAACATTCACGTTGCAAGTTTTGGATGCTTAAAAGTCTGAGGTCTGATTGTGATGATTCATATGGCTGAGCGATCTTGAATCAGACTTTTTGGTTAAAATCTAAACTTTGACTTTTGATGGATCAGACTTTTGATCTCATGGACTCCCCCTTTGTCTTGTAACCTATGCACTTATTTATATAATTCCTAAAACACTTAGTTAGACAAGTTAGATCCCACATAAGTAGAGTTCATTCAATTAAAATACATTGATGTGTGTTATTAACAAATCTTGGGGTCTGGTCCAAATGTTAACAATTTCTTTTTCAACCAGATTTTTCCTCAACAGTTTTTTAGCCAATAACCAATCGTTAGCATCCTAACAATGGATTGTTGGATGCCCAACATTCAAAAATTTAAAAGACATAAAAGCAGGTTGAAAAACAGATAAGAACAATTGATTGTTCTACCTAATAATCGATTATTGCACCAAAATAATCGATTGTTAGGTTCAAATTTTGAAAAATCTAATTGAGGATCTTAATAATGGATTGTTCAACCTTATAATTGATTGTTTAAGTTCAGCATCTATAAATTGAGTGTTTTGGCTCTTAATTCTTCGTCTCAACCTAAGAAGCATTTCCTTGAGCTATCAATCTTTCTCTAAGCTTATTCTTTCTTATATTTTGTCTTCTCTAATACTTTTAATTTGTATATCAACTTTGTGAGAGAGTGGATTCATTTCTTAAATCTCAAACCAAGATTAGGTTGTGCTACAAAGGTTAGGGTTTAACCTATGGATTGAGATTGAGTGATTGTGAGTAAGGGTGGGTGACATCCTTAAAAGTGAAAGGGTTAAACTTTTGGTATAGGACATCAATAAATTGTAATTTCCCTACTTGTAACTCAAATCATTCATCAATAAAATCTCAAGTGATTTACTTAGGGATTGGATATATATCATGACAAAGGTGGTGGAACTAGTATAACTCGGTTTTCATGCTCTTCTCCCCATCTCTTTTATTTGTGTTTTCTATATTGCACTTATATTTGTTATCTTATTTCCATGATTCTTAATATTTACCCGTCTTATGCTTATTAGTTTAACCTCTCTACATGCTTTTGAAATTATTCCAAGAATCATGTTTTTAAGAGCATAATTGCAAAAAGTATTTATACTCAATTCAACCTCTCTTAATCATTAAGGCCACGAGGTATTAATTTAAATACAACGTCTCTTTCAACATTGTTTGGAAAACTTCAAGAACATGAGCAAGATCTTCAAAAAGATAAAGAGAGAAAATGAGACAAAAAAGAAGAGTATTGCACTAAAAGCCACATCATACAAAAATGATAATGAAGAAGATAAGGATGATGATGAAAATGAAGAAAGTTTTAGACTCTTTATGAAGTTAGGAAAGTTTACGAAGATGAAATCTTTTTAAAATCAATGTAAGAAAACTCCCTCCAAAGAAAATTCTTCTTCACCTACTTATTTTGAATGTGGAAAGGTAAGGCATTAGGAATGTTATGTTGAAACATGTTTTGATGATGTCAAACAAGGTTTTGATGATGTCAGTTTTGATGATACCAAATAAGATGTGTTAATGTCAAACAAGTTATGTTAGTAAATGGCAAACAAGCTAAGATCAAGGAAAATGTGTGATTAGCATATTTCTTACAATGTACATCTAAAGTTACATCATGTGCTAACTAAAAAGGACAAACCAGCATCTTAGAGTGAGTAAAAGTTTAAGAGAGATAAAAACTTCATGTAACACTCAACTTTATAAGATTTATGGTAGTAAGAAGAATCAACCTTATGGATGACTAAAGAGAAAGACTTCAAAATGCATTATGTGTGGCATATCGTCTAAATTCCTAGAATTAATTTCTAGGGTTTAATAAAAATTAGAGCAAAATTTTTTCGTAAATAATACCAGTCCAATGAATTAATCCAAGAACCTAGACAACACGCGGCTCAACTATGGAAACATAAACTACCATCCTAAACAGGCTTAAGGATGGACCCTCCAAACTATAGGTCCTTAACTGGGTATCCTTCTCTTCCCATATATGACGACATGAGTAAGGAATAAAGGGATACCAACCTCAGGGAATCACTTACAGAACACAATCATTTTAATTCAAATAATGATTATTTCAAACAATCCCTAGACATATGAGGGATTATATCCTCATCATAATATCATGGCAAAATTCAAATAAAACTTCTAGTGAGTTATCGTTTATCTATCCACTAATAATTATTTAAATATATTTTAGATATCATAACATATACTCAAAATATGGCATCAATCTCACACATATAGGTATGCCATCTTAGGCCAATCGGAGGGCCATCCTCAGACCTTATATATCAATATATATATATATATATATATATATATATATATATTATATTTGGCATCATATAATTATGTGTGCCAATTAGAGCCAATCAAAGGGCTATACCAGAATTTCACATATCAACAGAACCATATTAGATACATATTCACATTAAATAGCACATCATAATAGTTAAATACATCATTCATCCTTGGCATTGCATTGCTAACGCTTCTGAGCTCATTGAGATGTATTATCACCCTGAAAAACTCAGCAAAATAAAAGTTAAGGGTGAGTACAACTCAAAGTAATAAATAATAATCTTACACATAAAAAATTACCCATTGGGTTATGTATTTCATGATGTCATAACCATAGCACAATGACATAAAAATTAATCAAAACCATAAATCAATCATTGATTCAATTTCATACATCACTAAATATATATTAATCATCAATTCATCATTTCAATATCAAACATCACTAGGTACCTCCAATTCTTTCAATACCTATACATATATCATATACTATTCTCTCAATGCAAATGATCGAATGCAATGGACTTTCAAAATCATATCTTTTCAAATGCATAAAAGCATGCAATGTGGATTCGACTTCATCAACGGTAAATCTGAGTGCTATAATCGACAGACTCATATGAAAAATCTAAGGGCCAAAATGGATAATTCATATAGCAAATCTGAGTGCCATAAATTGGTGGATATTCGGATAACCACGTAACAAATTTGAGTGCTATAAACAGTGGTACCTATACAACAAATCTAAGTGTTATAGTAACCAATGCATATGATGTTATGAGTCAATGCAATATACATGTGTGCAAATTAATGTGCAACTTCATAACATCAACATCATAGCCTAACTCCAGAAACCTCAATTCTCATTAACTTAACAATCATCACTTCAAAGACTCCAAATCAAGTTTATGGAGCCATCAATACCATAAATACATAATCATTCAACATATTCATAAATACCACATGAGTCACTTCCAACACCACATTTCAACCATACAACTAGTGGCATTCACATCATCAATAATATATATTATTAACAAGATTCGTCAACAACATATAATCAGCACATCAGGATTTAATGAAATATATAATACCACCATAGGACGTAACCAATAACATTTTGATAGAAACGATAACAACTTATCATTAACTACATCAAACACTAAGCTTTCACTCAATAAATATTATTTCACAACATCAGTTCTATTTCCATAATATCATCAACACCATCAGAGCCATTACTAACAACACAATCAAGCAATATAGTGAAACTTCACTGTAACATCTTGAATTTTATAAAAAATGAATAATTGATGAGACTAAATAATAAATAATTGTATGTGAGTTGATTTGTGTCCCAAAAATATTGGAAGTGATTAAGTTGGGATATTTGTAATTTATTGAGCATATGTGAGATAAAATTATGCTCGATTAGAATATGGGTGTAGGACCAAGTATCTCCGATTGAGATGCCGTTGGTCAGGGCTATTAAGAATATTATTGGGGATCCGAATCTATATTCGGAATAATTTTTGGATATTATATTGAGCCTGAACTGTGAGCCTGTTTATTATAAAACGTTGAAATTTTAATGTGAAGCAAAGATATTAAAACATAAACCCTTCTTCCCCTTTTATGCTTCACGTTACTACTTCTCCTCCTCTTTATTCTCTTTTCCTCATCTCTTCTTCTTCTTTCCTCTCCACCATTCTCTTTGAGAAACCGAAGCCATGTGGAGCCTTCTTCTCCTCCACCATTTTCTTTTTCATGGGAGCTTGAAGGAGAAGCTTGTGGCTGGAATTCCTCTCCCCTCTTCTCCTCCATTTTCGTGTTCTTTCTCCCTCCATTGAAAGCTCAATGTTGGCTCTTGGGTGAGGTAAGTTCCTCACCATTCTTTATGAGTTTATGCCTTAGATTTTGGTTCTTGGTATTTAGGAGAGTGTTCATTTTATATGGGTTGTTGGGAGAAGCTTTAATTGAGGAAACCCTAAGGTGGGGTGTTGTCATTATGGCATTAATGGTGGGTTATTATAGGTGCATGGAGTTAATACTTGGATGAGTGAAAAATAAATGAACATTTATGATGTTGATGGGTTTTTAGTGAAACCCTAACTTTAATAAATTGGGGAAAGTGTGAAATATGTGTAGAATGTAGGTTTAATGATATTGGAGAATGATATTAATGATGAAAGGTGGCCATTGATGGTGATTAATGAGCATGGGTAAATGTTATTGGGTTTTGATGAAAACCCTAGCCCTAAGAATTTGGGGAAATGAATATTGTATAACTTGAAAGGTTAAATTGAATGTTAATGGGTGATGTTTAGTGATGAGTGTTGTTATGAATGTGGAATATGAGGGATTGGTGTGAAAAGATTGTGACTTGATGAGGTTCTAAACCATTATGGTTATTGAAGGATATGAGAGCTAAGTTGAATATTGAGTAACAATGTGATGGTGATATTGTTGGGTTTAGTTGGCCTTTTATGATCTAGAGGATCTTGGCTTTGGGAAAGGAATTCCCGAAGCCTAACACAATTGCATATGTTGGTGTTTAGCAAGTCTAGGACTTGGGGTTGAGCTTTATGATAAGCTAGCAAGTGTTTAGAATTATGATGGTTATTAATTACATGAATATACTTGCATATGGTATGTAGATCATATTCCGGGTGATACAATGGAGCATTCGATCATTGGAATCATTTCGGCTCTTCCCTCAAGGTAGGAGAGGAGTTATCATTCAAATTGCATGAGTAAATTCGATAGTGATTGTTGTATGTGATGAATACTCATGCTTGCCTTGCCATGTGTATGTGTTGAATTAATTGAATTGGCAAGTTGATGATTATTGAGGATAATGTGTGAGAATATATAGATTTGTTGTGGCAAGGTATGAATATATGTATATAAGATGATGATGAGTTTGAATTCAACATGAATAATATGTTTGAAATGTAAATCGATAAGAATGAGTGTGTGAACAGGTGGTATATGCCTTTTATAATGTGTAAGAACGTTGGATAGGTCTAAATTTGACTTATAATGAGAACTTCCGAGTAAGAGTGCTTGGATTGAGGTGTATATGCCTCACATGTTATATATGATGGTGTATAATTTCGTATTTCCTGCAGGGATTCTGCAGAACTCGCTCAAGCGAGTGAGAATCTCGCCCGAGCGAGATTGTTATAGTAAATGGGATTTGCTACTGGCCCAAATTCGCTCAGGTGAATGGCCATTTTGCCCAAGCGGGATTGTTAATAGAATCAGGGGTAGCCACTGGACAAAATCCGCCCGAGCGAAGGGTCTTGGGGATAGTATTCGCCCAAGCGAGATGAGTGAACGGAGAATGGGTGAGATCCTGGACAAGTTCTGTCCGAATGGGAGTTTTGAAAACAATTTAAGTTGTGGTGAATTTCTGAGTGAAATTCCGAGTGACCTATGTCCGAATCAGGACCTTCCGAGTGAGGGAGTGGATATAATTCCGAGTGAGAGGTCTCCCTGCATGATATCCCGAGCAGTGGAGTTCCGAGTGGAAACTTTCGAGTTCAAAGTAACTCGTTCCGAGTAGAGTCCCTCCGTGTGTGTAGTTCCGAGTGGGGATAGCACCGATTGGGGGATATATGGTGTGTTGACCAGAAGTACCCTGGAATAACTTCACTCGTGTGAAAAAGAAAGGGAGTCGGCTTTGTAATAAGTTTACCGAGTGGAAAACCAATCGAGTGATGGTCGGTCTTGGAATTGTTTAGCCGAGTGAAAGACCGAGCGAGTGTGGGGTCGGTCTAGAATGATTTAACCGAGTGAGGACCGATCAAGTGATGAGTCGGTTATAGAGTAATTGCCGAGCGAAACACCGAGTGAGAGATGACTCAGATTCAGAATTAAATAACCGAGTGAAAGACTGATTGAGAGATGACTCGGATTTGGAATAAATTGCCGAGTGAAAGGCCAAGTGAGAGACGAGTCGGCTTTGATTGATTTTGCCAAGTAGAAAACCAAGCAAGATGAGTCGGTGTGAGGTTGAATTACGAGTGAATGATTGATCGAGTGATAAGTCGGTTTTAATGTAAATTGCTAAGTGAGGGACCGAATGAGAGGAATCGGTTCTGGAATAACTTTCCCGAGTGCAAAACTGAGTGTTGGGAGAAACGACCTCTGGTCGGATTCCGCTTAAGCGAGTGGATGCCTCGCTCAAGCGAGCGAGTGTGGAATTAGCTACTGGAGCAATTTGGCCCGAGCGATTGGCTGGTGTGTGGTGTCTCGCCCAAGCGAGCCACATGGAAATTTGATACTGGCAGGAGTTCGCCCGAGCGAGATAGGTTCGCTCAAGCGAGACTGGGGTCTGATACTTAAAATCCCCTATTTGCTCAGGAAAACTTGGGGCGCTCAAGGGAACTGGCCTCACCTCGCTCAAGCGGAAGTGAATCTCGCTTGAGCGAGATACCCAGAACTTGGGATTAAGCTTTTTCCCTCTGTAATTGATGCCGAGCCCCATTCCCTTATATTATGGGATATTTATGGAGATGTATATGTGGTAATTATTGATGATATACCACCATGGGGAAATAAAAATAAATTGATGAATTCGAAATAAATTATTTGTGATGTTTTCACCACTAAGAGTGGGACACGAGAGAATGATGAGGAGAATTTAATGGAGAGGCTATATGATACACTTTAGGACTATGGTGATAAATAATGAAAGGAAAGCCCACTAAATTAATGTGTAGTAACATTGACGAATATTACCTAATGACGTAAACATAATGTGAGTGAATACAAGTGTTGACTTGCTACACGATATGAAATAGATATATGTGAAATGATGAACATGCCTCGAATTATTCTGTGTGTGGCTTGATATTATGATGTTTGCTATGCCCTTTGATATCCATGTGTGGATTGTTATGAATGATGTTGTGGCCATTGAATGCCAATTATATGAATGATGTGCCTTGAAGGGCTAGTACATAATTATATGGTGATTGAAAATGCCACATTAAAAAATTGAAAACAATGACTAAGAAACCAACAATGTTGAAATCCACTAAGGGGTATGGTGGTGTTGGTGATTATGATGATGATGTTTGATGAGTGGCATTTAGGATGCATAGAGTGAGAATGCATTTGATTTGCATTGCATTGCATCCATGGCATATCATAGCCGCCGATGTTGGAACATTAGGGGAGTTCCCTCGGCCGACCCAGTGGGAGGGTGGCTTAGTGCACGAGCAATTTGTTGTATCCCCTATGACTCGATGTGTAAGTCACGAAGCCGCCCATGTTTTGCTACGGGGAGCTACATGTGGCCGACCCTTGTGGGGTGTGGCTCTTGATGAGCAGGTGACCCCGGTGGTCCTTGGGATCCCAGCCGCCATGATTTGATATCTGGCCAGCCCGCAACACCATATGTTGAATATGTTGTATACCGCGGTCATGGTGAAAATAACCAGGTGTTACATGATGGGCGATGCGGTTTGGTACCAGTAAAAATATGGTGAATATACATGCATTATGATATATGTGTACACATTTTACTACTACAGTAGGGGCATGGTGTGTAATCATGCTTGAACCCACAATTTGGTGTTTATTCCCACAGTCGGATCCGCATTTGTTGTCTATTCCATTGTGCATATGCATTAGCCATAAGAGCATTTGCATATAGCATGGTGATATGCCAGAATATGATGATGATTGATGATGAATGAGATGGTGGTATGGTGTTGATGAGATGATAAATTAATATACCGAAAGACCACATAAAAGTAAGGAAAGATATGAATTAATGAAATGATGATGATAGTTTGTGAATGCCCTTGTTGATAAGTGGCAAAGTAATGGTGTATGTGATTATGTATATGTTGTGCTTGTTTATGATATGAATTGCGGTTCATGAGGCTTGTATGCCTATTATAATAATGAAATGATGAATGAATGATAATTTAATGATTTTATAGCAAAGCACACATGATGTTGTATGCATATACACATGATCACAATATATATTATTCGTCATTTTGAATGTATAACTCACCCTCCCATGTGGTCTCCTTTTTAGCATTGTGATACAGGTTGCCATGGGATGAGTTCAGATTTTAATTGAAGCTTGGGTAAAGGTAAATAGTGGTAGAGGAAGTGCCTTGGCCGGTATCATTTATGAGTTCTTATGTAATGAATGAATTGTTTATGAGAATATAGATGATTTAGAGATTTTGAATATGTATAAGATAATCCTTGAATTTGTGGATGGTGAATATATATGTAGAATGTAAGAGATGGTTTGATATGTATTAGAAGGATTGAAATTGAGTGATAAACATTGATGATTGAGATAATCGAGAGAAGATTTCCGAATGTAGATATATATGTATGTATATATATGTATTTATCTTAGGCAATGCATGCGATTGCGGAATGTGCATAAATGTGATAATGTAATAGGTTTGCATGCTTGCCTAGCCTTTTCTCATATCGTCATATATGGGACTAGGCGTGTGCCCGGTATACACATTCTTCCGCTATAAACTCTATTATTTTTGTATACCGTTATGGGCATTTTAGTTATCGATCCAGCTTTAGGTTATTTAATCTCACTCTTGGGTTTTCTGTGATTTGGGTCTTGATGTGATCATGGTGGTGTCTTGGAAATATTTTTAAACGCGAAAAATTTATTCGCAATTTTATTAATTATGACGATCACATCGGGATTCGAGTACAGAAAATCAGGGGTGTTATATTCACGAATCAAATTCACATAATATTAATCATTGACACTTATGAAGCAACAAGCTCCTATTTATAATTAATACTTCATAACACAATAATAATTATATTTTTATTTGATAAAAATTTTGATATTTATCAAGCATGAATATTTAAAGTAACTTTTTAATTTTAAAACCTGCACTGGAATTAAAAATCCCCATTCGTTACTTGAATGATAAACTCCATCGTACGTCAAAATCTTGATCCTAATTCAGCTTTGAATGTTAATATCCTATATCTAAAAATTTTTGAAAAATTAATAAAAACAAATCTCGCAACATATAATTGACCAAAACACTAAAATCGTGGCAAGAAAGCTAAAACGATATAGTTTCGATAAGGATCTCACTTACCGAGGGTTACGAAACTCGTCGACGGGGTGTCGAAATACCCCGGAGCTTGGAAATCCTTTTAAGCTTCTCGAGCGCGTACCGTAACCACTCGAGGTTTCAAGAATGGGATTTTTAAGAGCCAATCATCACTTTCTTGCAAGAGGGGGTCACGGCCAAACTTTAAAAAAAGGAGGGAAGATTAAATTCACACATGCAAATGGAAAATAAGAGATAGGTCCATGCATGCAAGAAGAAAACCATTCATGCAAGGGAAATGTGGTAGATCCATGTATGCAAAAGCAAAAAAAAGCCACGTATGTCGAAGATGAAGTAGATTGTGTTGCATGCAAGCAAGAAATGGAAAACTAAATCATGCATGCATGTATGTACCTTTGTGTAGAGAAAGAGAATCATAGAGGAACAGTGGAAGAAAAGAACATAACTTGGTGGAGGAGGAAGGAAAAGTGATGGCTTGAAAAGGGAGAGAGGCTCACGGGTTTTGGGTGGTGAGGTGAGAATAAAGATCATGGAAGAGAAAAGAGGGTGGTCATGGTGTGGGTGATGTTGTGGTAAAGGAGATGAAAGATGGGGTGATGCCTTAGAGAGAGGGACACGGTGTGGAGGTGGTATTGGTCTTGGAGGAAGAGAGGGACACCGTGAGTGAGGAGGGTGAATGAAGAAGGATGAAGATGAAGTGGGAAAAGAGAGAAAGGAAAAGAGAAAATAAAGGTAGGTGTGGGCAGAGAGAAGTGACGTGAGATATATATAGGGTGTGGAAGGAAGAGGGAAAGGAATTAGTTTTGGATGACCAAGGGTGGTTCAGTCCTTTAACCCTTTTGGTCAACGACCAAAACTAATCGTTCGTTTAATTTAGTCCCTAAAAATAATCAAATTACTTTCTACTTTAGTGGGTTGCTCTCTAAAATTTTTAATTTATCGATCCTTAATTTATTTATATTATTTATGGATCATTAAAATAAGGATGTTACATCATGGCTTCCAATCAAAAGGTATCTTGTTAACAACTTAAGGTAAACATTAGTGAGCTAGATAAAATTGATTAACCTACATGTTTTAAAAGAGGCTTTTTGAAAGTTGTTAATTTATGAATCTGAGTTAGTTCTAATCTACCTTTAAAATGAAGTTTTTCAAATTAAGGAAAGAATCAATGATGCGCTTCTAAATGAGTTTTTCCATTTTAAGAAAAAAATCAATTCAAATATTGTTTTATTAATGCGAGATTTTTTGATTATGGAAAGAATAAATTCTGATATTGATTTATTAAAGAAATAATCATTGTGGTTTTAATACATTAGGATTTGAAATTAACATACCTAGATTCGATCTTATCAGAACAAGTTTAAACTTAGCAGGCATAGGTTGGTACCTGATCTTCACATGTTAGGACCTAATAGGTTAAGGTTTAACCTAAAGGGGTTATGACATGAAGATTATGGATAAGGTTCAACCCTACTAGGTGTGGCTTGGATATTTCAAGATCTTTGACTTATTTTGAGTAACTTGATTTCAAATTGTTTCATTATTTAAGACAACATTTCCCCTATAAACAATGAGCTATGTTTTTTTTAAATGGTGTCTTATTTCGTGAAATTTTTTTGTGTGAATCATTCTAATCTCTAAGTCTTGCTTATTGGTTTTATCTTACTTCGTAAGCCCCATCTTATATATATTTTGAGTGAGAAAGAGTTTCTAATGCATAAACTTGCATATCCTCTCTAAAAGGAGAGTTATCTCTTAGAATTGAGAGTATTACAAGTTATCTAATCTACCATATTAAGAAAGTATCCTTTTTGTTTCATTGCTCTTGGATCAAGAATGTTTGGGATTGGGGTGTGAGGTTAGGTAACTGTTCTCTAGAAGCCCAAAAGTTTATTGTGAACCTTTGGGTTTATCGAGTTGAGAGGTAGTATTAAGCTTTGGGTGAGTGATCTAAGAGTTGTGATCAATCCTTGTAAGTGACATTGATATAGTGAAAAATTCATAGGCGATTCCTAGGGAAACTAGAGATAGATCATAATGGTGGTGATTAAAGTAGGATAAATCACAACATTTGTTTGTCTCATCCTTACACTTTTATTATGTTGTATATATAATATTTGTTTAATATTATTTTCTTAGAAATAAACATTTGAATCATTTAATCTTTACTTGGTGTTATCTTTATGACATTCGTATTTATTCCAAGATAAACAATTTTTTATTTGTTTCAATCTTTATATGCCATTGTGAAAAGGTTTTGATTTATTTGCAAAGGTTTGTCCTTTACACTAATATACTTGGTTAACTTATTTGAAACAAACCTTTATCTTTGTTTGTACATTTTCTATATTTCATTATCTTAAAGATTTTGAATTGCTTATAAAGGTTTCCTTTTTTACATAAATATTTCTGCCATATAAAGCTTTTGTTTTTAGAAAAACACATAATTTGTCAAAGTTTTTCAAAACTAGCATTACTCAATTCATCTCTTTCCCTCTCATGGGTAATGGTTGCCATGTATAACAGGTATATCAAAGCCGGTTATCCAAATCTAAAGAAGAAATTTAAGGAAAAAAGGAGGAGAAGAGCCTATATAGTTTTGGACGAGAACATTTTATGCTCCCCTGATAATTGAGATAATGAAGTAGCTAATCTCTAGCGCATGACAAACCATGAAGAAGAAAAAGACAAAAATGATGTACATGAGCATGATCTTATAATGAAATCACTGAAGATGAATTACTAGATGCCTTAGATGAATTACATTCAAAGTTTATCAAACTTTTAAAGAAATTTACTTTATCTAGACAAACTATTTTAACTCTTGAAACCCATTTAAAGGAAGTTTGTCAAAAAAATGAAAGTTATAAGTTGAGAATTTAAACAAAATCCTTGAAAATTTTACAAATGAAAGAGATAACTTGAATGCATTGCTTGGGAAACAAAGATGCATGTTTGATAAACTGGAATAGGCTTTAACTCAAATAAACAATAAAAGTTTTATAAAAATTTCTTTGTTCCACCTAACAAAACTTCTAGTCGTTTTATAAAATATTTTCATTGTGGTGTGAAAGGGTATACAACTTCTATATGCAATGTTATAAAATTAGGACCAAAGGTTGTTAGCAAGGTGTGGAATCTAACAAGAACTTTGCCTCCATGTATTAACACTTAAGGAGCCAACAAAACATGGATATCTAAATCCTTAACTTGAATTGTTTTGTAGGTATATTTTAAAGTAACACTCATTGGTACTTGGATAGTGGATGCTCCAAATATATGACGTGAGGTAGATCTAAAAATTTCTCATCATTCACACCTAAAAGAAAAAAGAAATGTCATATATATAAATATTACCAAAGGAAAAATCCTTGGCTTTGGAAAAGTTGGTAACATTATTCTACTTCTACTAATGATGTATTATATGTAGATGAATTAAAATATAATTTGCTTAATATTAGTCAATTATGTGACAAAGAAAATTGTTATTTTTTATTCTAATTATTATATAATTGAAAATAAACAAGATAAGAAAATTAGGTTTATTGGTCAAAGAGTTGATAACATCTACATGATTAGCCTTAATAGTTTGCCTTTAAATGATGCATAATGTTCCTTAATAGTATGCCATATAAGAATTGCTCACATTTACATTAATCACTTAAACAAATTAGTTTCAAAAGATTTAGTGGTTGGATTACCAAAGCTTAAGTTTGAAAATATATTTTATAAAGGCATCTTTAGGTTAAAAATGTTTTTTCAACTACTAGTATGGCTCCTTTTGGACCATATAGAATTAAAAGCTTTGATGACAATTACTATGCTCTTATGAGTGTGGATGATTATTCTAGATATACATGAACTTTATTTATTACTCATAAGAATAGAGCATATCATGCATTTGAAAAGCTTGCCAAATTTATCTAAAATGAAAGAAATTTAAAAATCACATCCATTTAAACATATCATGGGGGAGAATTTGAAAATCATGATTTTGAAAAGTTTTGTAAAAAATATGGCATTGAACATCATTTTTTAGCTCTTAAAACTCTACAACTAGATAGAGTGTTTGAAAGGAAAAATGTTCTTTAGAAGAACTTGCAAGAACTATATTGAATGAAAATGATATTTCAAAATATTTATAGGCAGATGTCGTAAGCATTACTGGCTATGTTCTGAATCGTTGTCTGATCAGACCAATTTTAAAGAAAACCCTCTATGAACTTTACAATGGAAGAAAATAAATATTTCTTATTTTCAAGAATTTGGATGTAAATATTTTGTGTTGGACAATGAAAAGGATAAGCTAGGAAAGTTTGATGCGCATTCTGATAAAGCAATTTTCTTGGCTATTCATTATCTATTAGAGCTTATATCGAGTCTTTAACAAACAAACTCTTACCATTGAAGAATCCATCCATGTAAAATTTGATGAGACTAGCCAAACTACATTGAGAAAGAATAATGTTGATGATCTTGTAGATATGCTAGAAAAACACTACCTTAAAAGATATGACAAGAAAAAAAGTAAAGGAATAAGCTAAAGAAGAAAGAAAATCTCAAGAAGTAGCTCTATCTCAACAAGATGCATCTTTAAAAAAGCATGCCGAATCATCTAATTGACAATGTCTTAGGTGATATTTCAAAAGGGGTTACAACTTAAAACTCCCTAAAAATACATGTGATCATTTAGGTTTTGTTCTATAAGTTGAACTTAAAACTATTCATGAAGCTATTATTTATGAACATTGGGTATTGACCATACAAGAAGAATTAAATCAATTTGAAAGAAATCAAGTATGAGATTTAGTGTCGGGACCAAATGAGCATAAAGTAATATAAACTAAATGAGTTTTTAGGAACAAACTTGATGAATCTGGAATAACAACTAGAAATAAAGCTAGATTAGTTGCAAAATTTTATAATCAATAAAAAGATATTGATTATGAAGAATGTGACATCCTTAGTCAATTCAATCATTTTTCGCAATAAATTTTTCGCATTTAATAAACAATCCACTCGGCCTTGATGTAAAATAATATTTACTTTTCTTAATTACATTCCAAATAATAAATCATACTTAGAATAACTAAAATCGATCGAAAATAAATCCTTTAATAAAAGTATATATATATAAAAATATAATGAAAATGTTCGTAGAATACCATCCGATCGGAAGTACGTTCATTGATAAGGTGGAGTTAAAACAGCGGAAGAAGAAGAAGAAGAAGAAGACAGGGGTGCACTAGCCTGAGCAAGACCCCAACGTTCCTAGGCGAAATCCGAGAGTCACTTAAGCGAGTGCCGACTTGCTTGAGCAAATGCCACATATTAAACCTGAGCAAACAAGACGTACATGGGAAACTCAAGTCGAGGTTTTACTCAGGAATAGGTCCATTCGGTTATATATCACTAGGTAACAGCTTAATCTCACATCACTCGGAAAAGGTTCACTCAAAAACTCTCAACTTCCATTCACTCGGGCATACCACGTTTGACTCATTCCTACTCTTCATTCAGGAATAGTTCGCTCGGTCACAGCTCACTCGGGGATAATCTAACCTCCTTCACTCGAAAACACTCTAATTTTCACTCAGAAACATTATACTTTTCCTTTACTCAGAAACATCACTTTTTCTTCACTCGGAATCATTATACTCTTTCTTCACTCGGAAAGGGAACAAGGAATTCCCACAGAAACAAAACAGACACCAAACCGATCGGCCCTCGCTCGGATGGGAATGAACCCACTCGGACATGATTCACTCGGTAATAGACTGCTACAGCAAACACGTGAAAATAAATACCAATCATAATATAGCATAAATTCACATCCTATTCAAGTTAATTCAGCATATATGTAATATCACACACTCGGAAAACTCATTATACACCTATATATATTACAATCACTCAAAATCACCGGGCCTTGGCATTGATCTCCCGCTTGGCGCGACTCCAGGGCTCCGACCTCCTCCCTGTCACTGGTTACTAAATTGAAAACAACAGCAAGGGTGAGTGTTTGGCATCATAATTAATCTAGAACGAAATTTAAATAAAATACGAGTATAAGCTCCGTCCGATTCCTTCATCCTCAAGTTGCACATTACACTCAGCATTTAACTCACATTCAGCAGTACACCCACACTCGGCAATTTACTCATTAATACTCGGCATTATGGTAATTCACACTCAGTATTATGACAGTTCTCATTCGACAATTTTAACAAGTAACATTCTGCAAGTATAACAATTTACCACTCGGTAAATATAACAATCACTCGGCAAATATATGAAATTACACTCGGCAATTACATCAAATCACTCAGCAATTATTTCAATTTTCATTCGACAATTATAACCAATTTACCACTCGATAATTATAATAAATCACTCGGAAAATATAACAATCACTCAGCAATATATGAAATTATACTCGGCAATTACATCAAATCACTCAGTAATTATTTCAATTTTCATTTGACAATTATAACCAATTTACCACTCGATAATTATAATAAATCACTCGGAAAATATAACAATCACTCGGTAATATATGAAATTACACTCGGCAATTACATCAAATCACTCAGCAATTATTTCAATTTTCATTTGACAATTGTAACCAATTTACCACTCGATAATTATAATAAATCACTCAGAAAATATAACAATCACTCGGTAATATATGAAATTACACTCGGCAATTACATCAAATCACTCAGCAATTATAGCAATTTGAACTTGGCAAATATAACAACTCGTTCAACAATTATAACAGACTGCACTCGGCAAACACATCAAGTTGCACTCGGCAAATATCATTAATCACACAACTAACAATTCAACAATTGTCACAACTGACTCTCACATGAAATCGACGCCTAGTATCCGGATACTAAAGGATCAGCCTTTAGCTGGGGGTCCTACTTGACACCCCGTGAACCCTGCTTGGTTCACCGAGTCCTGCTTGACTCTTCACCTCGACCACTGGGTCCTACTTGACCACTGGGTAGCTCAACTGGGCACAAAAACCACGGGAGCCAGAAATAAGGGGCTATATATACCGTCGGCCGTCCCACATCACATAATCACGTATCATAATCATACAATCCGTTTATTGGAAGCCTGTCAGGAGCCGCTCCTTGCTCGTGTAACGCACCGACGACCACTCCCTGCCCTCAATAGTCTACGGAGTATCTCATACACAATATGTAACTCAATATAACCAACATTATCAATCTCATACCACACATAGCAATTACTTATCATACATATACAATTCACATTTCTCATCACTCAGGCGACCTGTTTGTCAAGCCCGGCTTTAGACTGCCACTACACCGATTGTCACAACATCAACCATTTCGAAATCATCATTATCATAAGCCGCACACACACCTGATCCTCAACTGATCGGTGTCCATACTCACACATGCATAAACATACACAACTTTCATTCAATAACGTTTTCTCACCATGTTCACACAGCTCAACGACTCAGACGCGGAACATGTCCTATTCTAATTAATCATAACCCGAACACCCCCCTTACCTCGGTTCCAAGCTTCTATAATTTGTTCCTGGTGTCGGTTACGCCCTCTTAGCACTGGGTTCACCGTCTCTCTTCCGAATACAGCACAAGCTCCTTCACTGCTACCTTGAGGCCATGGTCACAGAAATGGACGTATCACTCAGTTTTGATGCAAACAGAGTCCTCTCTTGGAGCATGCAACTCAGCGATGGAGGAGGAGGAAGAAGGTGAACAGGAACAGAAGCAAATAGGAAAGAAGGGAGAGAAGGAGACAGAGAGACAGTGGCTCGCGCGTGAATATTAAATGAATGAGAAAGTGAAAAGGAGCCTTTTAAAGTCTAGGGGTAACTGGTAACCTTCCCAACCGGTTACCACCTCACTTCCCTTCACTTAATCGCTCTAGCGTTTTTCCCTTTAAACTTTTCTCTTCCTTTAATTGGACCCCACATTATTATTAACCAATCAAATAATTTTGTTCATATTCTCAATATTTAATTATCCATAATTGCCCCTTAGTTCATAAAAATACCGAATAAATTTCAAAACAATTAATAATATTTTCTACTACACGTAAATTTTCCTAAATTGCCTGGGATGTTACAAAGAAACATATGCACCTGATGCTAGGTTAGAAATTATTCATTTATTTCCTTTTTTTGCATGTTGTATGAACTTTAAATTGTATCACATGGATGTTAAGAGTGAATTTCTTAATAGTCTTATACAAGAGGTAGTGTATGTTGAACAACCTCCAGATGTTGAAGATTATAAATTTCCAAATCATGTTTTCTAGCTCAAGAAAGCATTTTATGATTTAAAACAAATTCCAAGAGCTGCATATGAAAGATTCAACAAATTTCTTTTAGAAAATGATTTTGAAAGGGGAAAGGTTGACATTACTCTCTTTATAAAACGTAAAGGGAACAACATATACTTGACATAAATTTATGTTGATGAAATTATTTTTTGTTATTAATAAATCTATATGGAAAGATTTTTCAAAGATTATGCAACAAGAATCTGAAATGTCAATGATGGAATCTTACATTCTTTCTTGGACTTCAAATAAATCAATTAGAAGAAGGAAATTCTAAAAGCAAATCAAGTATTGCAAAGAACTACTGAAAAAGTTTGATATGGATAAAGCAAAAGAAATTACAACTCCTATAAGCACTTTAAGTGTTATCTAGACAAAGATGATGAAGGTAAATCAGTAGAAATTAAAAATTATAGATGTATAATTGATCTCTACTTTACCTTATTGTAAGTTGCCTAGATATCATGTTTGTGGCATGTGTGAATGTTTTCAAGCTAATCCAAAAGAATCTCATTTAACTGTTGTAAAAAGAATTTTGTAATATCTTGTCGGAACTTAAAATGTTGGTTTATGGTATCCCAAGGGCGCTACTAGCATGCTTGTTAGATATTTTGATTCTAACTTTACCACTTGCAAAGTTGTTTGAAAAAAGCATTGGTGGAACTTGCCATTTGTTAGGAAATTCATTTGTGTCTTGGCATTGTAAGAAACAAGTTAATGTAACCTTATCTATAGTTGAGGCTGAATATGTTATAGCTAGAAGTTGTTGCTCACAAATTTTATGAATGAAACAACAACTTTTGTATTTTGGAATTAAACTAGATCAAATTTCTCTTAAATACGATAGTAATAGTGTAATTAATATAACTAAAAATATTATCATGCATTCTATGACCAAACATATAGAAATTCGACATCATCTCATCCGTGATCATGTTTTAAAAGGTGATTATATGTTTGAATATGTTAAAACTACTAAACAATTAGTAGATGTATTTATAAAACCTCAAAAAGAAAATTTCTTTTATATTAGAAGAAAATTGTGTATTCATGATCAATTATATATTAAATAAAGAGTTAGCTAATTTTGTCGTGGAAAGGTATTGTTCTACTTTCAAAAATTTCAGATAGAATAATCAAATATACAGACTCCTTAAATTAATCATCACGATGAAAGAAGGAACTCACAAAGTTTCTCCTAGACTTGTTGAAATTTCAATAAAAATAATCAAATACCTAGATTCCTCAAATTGATCATCATGATAAAAGAAAGAACTCACAAAATTACTTCTAGACTAACTAGTATAATTCATTGATTTATTCTCATTTATGCTTATATTTCTTTTTTATAATCCCAAAAGGGGAGAAAACATACATATATTTGGTTTTTATGGGTAGAAATATGCATGTTTAGAATAGTATCATGCTTTTATAATATCTAATGTTTTAAAATGTGATGCACATATTTAGATACTATCATACTAAGGGGAAGAATTGGAACATCCCGCATAATTATTTTAAATTTTTTTTGTCATTAGCAGAAAAATTGTAAATAAATTATTTTAAGTTAATTTAGATTTTCCTGAAACAATTATAAACACTTGTAAATTAATTTATATTTAAATTAATGAAAAAGGAATTTAATAAATTAATGGATTAAAGGATTAGTAAAGTTTAAATTTAATTTATGGGTGATGGTAAAATTTTAAATTTACCAAGTGGTTAAAAGTAAGTTTATTTAAAGTTATGAAAAAAAAATGAAAAAGGAAAAGAGTAAATGACCAAACTACCATTCATTTAGTAAAAACAAAAAATTCACCTCTTCTTGCCCACAGGCATTTTCGCGTGAGAAAGGAGAGAAACACCTGGCCCTTTTCTTTTTGCATGGGTGTGGCTTTTTGGGCATAATTGGGGTCACACTTCTCGATGAAAGCCAAAATTGATTGTATTTTTGAACTCGTGGCAATGAGGTGCCAGAACGGATATGGGAAGGTCGTTGAACATCGTGGATGTTGGAACCAAAAGTGGACCGACGAACAACTTGGTCGTGGGGCGTAATCAACATCAAGAGCAACTAGCAGAAGCTTGGAATCGAGGTAAGAGGGTGTCTGAAGCTTTAATTAATTTAGAAGTGGGTATCAACTCCAATTGGAGTTTGTAAAAAGGCGTTAGAATTTGGTTAAATATTTAATTTAATTATATACATGAATTTACAATGAAATTATGAAACATAATGAAAAAGATTTGATAATTATATATATGTCGGTGTCGAATTGGTAGAGTGATGAGTTTAAGAATTAATTATGCTTTCATTAATAATAAGAGTTATTATGAGTAATGGATTGAGTCATGATGACTTTTTGGTCAAAATATGATATTAAGTTAGGATGATGATGATTTTGTGTTAATGGATGATGATGAAGTGAAATGGTAGGTGATATCATAAATGGTCAATTCAAATTACTTTATGTTTATATATGTGTGTATATTTATATATATACAATTATAGAAATTGGTTATTTATTGGGAGATAAGATGAAACATGATTTTGCATTGTAATGATGTGAATAGATGAATTAATGATGAGTTAAGTTAGAATAATAATGTTTGTGTTTGTATATCTATGATTGGATGCCAAGATATGATGATTGCGATATTGAGGATCAACTGATTTGATATGGTTTTAAATTTGGTATATAGATGGCGGTGAATGATATTGATTAATGGTTGATAATTATCAGCGACTTGAAAATGGTATGATATGAAACATCATGATTGGGCCTAGTCTGTGTGGCCACCTTGAAGATTATTTATAGGCCGGGTCTGTATGGCCGCCCTATAAAAGTAATGTGAGGCCTTTATGCCAGTTAGTAAAGAGAAATGAAATTTAAAATGAACTTATGTGAATTGTGTGGTGAAGACGACCGACGGTCTATGTTGCTCTTCGCTTTTGGCTCTTGTGGTCTAGTTAAAGTTGAGCTACCCAGTGGTCAAGTAGGATATAGTGGTTAAGGGGAAGAGCCAAGTTGGGCTTGGTGGACCGAGTCAAGTTCATGAGGTGTCAAGTAAGACCCTCAGCTGAAAGTCGATCCTTTTAGTATCTGGATACTAGCGAGTCATAATTATACTGAGTAAGTGTTAGTGGTGCCTATATGCATTGATGAATGATGTTATGTAATCTGTATGACATGGTTGACAATGATTATGAGTGATTGCGAATAAATTGATATGTCTACATATACATGGAATGATGTATAGCTGTTTGGCTTTTTGATGTGCATGAAATGAGAACTCAGTTTCATATGAAATTAAATATATACATATATAAATATATGTAATGTATTATATGCTGATAATGCAAAGGTGTAAGGTGGTGATTTGAAGCATTAGAGATTGATAATTGTGATTGTAACATGAGCTATAGCCTGAGTGATTCGGGGCTATGTATATGTGATTTAGTCTTACCGAAAAGAGAGAAGGAATCGATTGGGAATATGGTTCAGCCTAAGATCAAGGTTCATTTTCTCTTATAATTAAATTAGTGTATTAATAAATTGCTTCAATACTCACCCCTTCTTCTTGTTATTTCTAGGGTTTGGTAATAGGGATATCACTTATGCTTTGGAAGGAAGCACCATTGATCCAGTTAGCACCAAGGAACAGGGGTGGAAACTTAGTCTTGTAATTAAGCTAATTAATTATGTTTACATTGGTATGTACTTAAATTGGCCAGTGACTGATACTTTATTCTATGTGCTATAGCTAGGTACTATTTTGTATGTGTGGATGGAATGAAGCCAAGTAGTTATTTTCTGCATGCTAATGATGATGATACCATGAATGATATAAGAATCATGACAATATGAATTGTGTGTATGCAATATAGGTATATTGATGATTTAGAGCTTTGAGCTACATGGGATAAAGTTATAAGGATAAGTTAGGTATGGTTGATAGTTGGATAGCCACTTAATTATAGTACATATTATTATTTGCGTGGTTGTGATGCCTTTCTGTGTGTTATGATGAAGTAGAATATGGCACTAAGCCATTGAAATTGAATTGTGATGCACGATTGATGATGTCCAAGTGAACTGTGATGAATTGATATAGGCAGGTGATTGTGATTAATGTATGCTTACGTGAATGCATTGAATGGGATGATAAGAATTGATGAGGGAATGATGGTGAAATTAAATGTTGCAATTAAGTGGAATTATGTGAAAATGAGGAATTGGGAAGGCAATTTTAAGATCTGATGGGTTTAGGGGCCCCTGGAAAGGACCAATAGGCTCCCTGCATCATTTAGAATTTACGCATGTAGGCCTTAATGAGTTTGGAGTCCATTTGATAGGCTTGGCATAGGTCATTGCATTATTTTTGACTTAAATTCATTTTGCGTATAACTTACGCATATGGTGGAATTTTGGCAAATGGACTACACCAACAGGTCTGAAATGGGGAAAACGTGGTGCCTATAAAATTGATGCTAATCGGAGTTCAAACGGAAAAGTTAAGTACCTTATAGACTTTAAAATTTGGTAACTCTACATTTCTCGCTTGAGCGAGTGTACCTTTGCTCAAGCGAGCCCCTCCCATAATTGAAATATTGATTCTGGGTGTTTCTTGCTTGAGCGAGACAGGACCTATGAGATTTTATGGAGTTTTCACTTAACCGAGTGTCTGCTCGCTTAAGCAAGTCTTACTTGGTTTGTTCTGTGTGATTCTCGCTCAAGAAAGGATGGTCTCGCTTGAGCAAGAGCTCGACATCTAATGCATGTGTTTGCTTGCTCATGCGAATCGGCCTCACTTGAGCAAGAGGTCCCTGGTTGGTTGTTTCTTGTTTTCTTAACTTATTACATGGAAATTTTGGGACCCTCATACGTGTGTTTTTGTATTACTATATCTGGCACCGCCTTGGGGTTTCTTTGATTTGCTATCGGGGCGAGAAATGCAAAAAATTTACTTCTATTTTGTTTGACCTCGAGGTGAATTCTGGAAGCTACAATGGGGATGTTACAAGAATGTATGTCTTGGGATATATATAATTCTGGGGGAGAAATGTGTATTCTTCGTATAAAATGGCTTTTGACTAGTTTGATATCTTATTTCAAACTGATTTCGACTAGTCATGTTCTTGAATTAATACAAAAATGGAGAAAAAGTTCTTTTGATTAAAATTATGTTTTCAAAATCTATCTCTTTTCAAAGAAATTATTTCTTTCCATCAATAAATTCTTAAACCAATAAGTGGAATATATTATATAACAAGTGGTATATTGTATCACAACAACTAGAATATATGATTAAATTCTTTAAATTTTTTGTTTTACAAAATGGTATTGCATTTACACTAAAACCACCTCCATGAGATGTTTGTCATCATAAAAAAAGGGAGTGTATTTGGATGTATTGTAATAGGTTTTGATAATGTCAAACACATGATAAAAGCAAATGTATGAAAATTAGTGAAGCAAATGATGAGAATCAAATAAGGAAATCACGCTAATAACTTCAACCCTCTTTAAGTTATTATACATAAATCTTATAAGCTTAGAAATTGTGTTGGAAGGCAATAATAAATCAAAAGAAGCTCTTAAGGACTTTCTAAAAATCAATGAAATATTTTTTAAAAAGAATTTTCAAGTACAAATGAGAAAAATATTTTAAAAATCTTTTTTATGAAAAAATAGTGCCAAAAATATTGTGATTAAAAGAAAATGATTTTATTTTATTTAGAAATATTTTAGAACAATTTAAAATCATTTTCTTAAGGTTTTTCAACCAATAATTGATGGTCAATACCCTAACAATGGATTGTTAGATGCCCAACATTTAAAATTTAAAAACATAGGCGGGTTGGAAAACGTATAAGAATAATCGAATGTTCTATTAAAACAATCAATTATTTGGTTCAAATTTTGAAAAATCTGATTGGTGCTCTTAACAATGGATTGTCCATTCCTAATAATTGATTGTTTAAGTTCAACATCTTTAAATTGAGTGTTTTGGCTCTCATTTCTCTATCCCAAGCCAAGAAGCATTTCTGTAAGCTTATTCTTTCTCAGATTTCCTCTTCTCTAGTGCTTTCAATTTGTATATCAACTCTTTGAAAGAGTGCATTCATATTTTGAATTTCAAACCAAGATTGGGCTACAAAGGTTAGGGTTTAACCTATGGATTGAGATTGGGTGATTGTGAGTAAAGGTGAGTGACATCTTTGGAAGTAAAATGGTCAAACTTTTGGTGTAAGACATCAAGAAATTGAAATTTCCCTACTTGTAACTTAAATCATTGATCAATAAAATCTCAAGTGATTTGCTTGGGGATTGGGTGGACATCGCTATGAAGGTGTTTGAACCAATATAACTTAATTTTCACACTCTTCTCCATTTCTCTTTTATTTATGTTTGTTATATTGTGCTTATATTTGTTATCTTATTTCCATAATTCTTAATCTTTATTTGTGTTATGTTTGCTAGTTTATCATCATTACATGCTTTTAAAATTGTACTAAGAATCACATTTTTAAGAGCATCATTCTAAAAAGTTTTTATACTTAATTCACCCTGCGCTCTTGAGTATTAAGGCCATTTTGTAACAAGTATAATGTCCATAGCTTCTTTCATGCACCTCATTCATCACATACTCAACCTCATTCTCATTCAAACATTTACACATCGGAATGGAAAATCCTTGTTAGAATAATATAGCATCAACTAGAACGAAATTTGGGAGTTATTTTTCTCAATCACCCATTTGATCACTATATTGCCAAGTAAGGCTTATGCAATATCGTTCTTAACCTAAAGGACAAACTTATTCTCACCACGATCATGTGAGCATAGAAATATTGTCTTAGTCTTTACGATCCAGAGATGATAGCCAAAGCCTCATGTTCTATCTTTTGGTACTAGAGTTTTACTCCTTAGAGGGTCTTTTTAGTATAGTGACCTTTGTTCTTCACTAGTTTTTTTTCACCAAAAGGACTCTAAGAGTCACGTTTGAAACAGAGAGCTAGAAGAATAACTTTTTACCTGGGTTGGGTTTCACTAATATCAACGGTTGATCCAACACATCGTTCAAGCTCTAAAAAGTTCATTCCTACTCCTCACCCTAAACAAACTCCTTGTTCTTTTTAAGGATTTATATAAAAAGCAAAAATCAGTATGTCATTTTAGGCGTGAACCAGGACAGGGTAGCTATCTTGCCATTAAGATGACGTACATCCTTCAAATCCGTAGGACTTCTTAGCTCTTTGATGATTTTACATTTATTAAGGTTTACTTCAATATGAATTCTAGGAAACTTCTAGCTAAGATCCCAAAAAGTGCAATTTAGAGGATTAAGCCTCATGTTGCACATCTTCAACCTCTTAAAGATTTTTCTTAGATCTTTGATGTGATATCCTCTAGTCGGCATGTTGGGCAATGATATCATCAGTATATACCTCCACCAGGTTATTGTGCATTCCCTTAAACATTTTACTAATCATGCATTAATATGTAGCTTTAGCATTCGTCAACCCAAAAGGCATAATGGTGTAGCAAAAGACATCTTTATCATTTATGAATGCAGTTTTCTCTCGTCCTTGTCCTACATCAAAATTTGGTTATATTAAAAGTAGGTGTCCATGAATAAAAGAAACAGGTATCTATAGGAAACATCCATAATTCTATTAATGCTCTGTTAAGGAATCCCTCAGGGTCAGGTAGCGGAAACACAAAGGATTCCCCAAAAAGGATTGTAAAACCAGATGTTTCAAGGCATTATGCAAAATTAAAATTTTGATTTAAGGTTTACCTCTTGTAGATGCAAAGCGAGTTCCTCGATCGAAGAAATTGTAGCTTCGCCCTTAGGAGTCCACACGAGCACTCCCACCAGAAACTGAAATTCCAAATGCTAGTACGGAAATTCAGAGAGTAATCTAATTTCTGAGCAGCAGCCTATGAGCATCTCATGCTCTATATATAGGCTTAGGTCTTAACCTGATGAGCTCTCATTAAACATTGAGGTCCCGACTCTTTCTAAATGAGTTAGGCCCAATAGTTTTATTTTTAGTCCAACTAAAATAAAACTATCCTTTAGTGGGCTTACTCTATGTGTGTGACCCTATAGGTAAAATATTCAGTTATATTCATAATAAACTATTTTATTATTAATATAAAATATGAGCGATATCTAACAATACGTCATTATGTCTGAATATTATTTATCATCGACATGACCTATAAGTGATAATTATTTTATATATATTTATTCCTTTTGTCACGATATCTAATTGGGCCCAAGGCATGGTCGTTGTCACCCTTGTATGACCCAATTCATTTTACTTGATACCAGAGTAGACTTTACAGAATAAATATCTAATATTTATTCATCCTAGCATGGCCATGCATTTCATTAGTCTCACTCCATCAAGTGGCCCATAGATATCACTCCTGTCACATAGAAGAGACAAATCCCATCTAGACCACTCACATCTCTCTGCATAATTTGTCCATTGCCTAATGACAATCTTTATGGCTTTATCCTTTCCTTTAGAAATATTAGGCTCAATAGTCCTCAACATATCCAATAGCTCTAGAAATGTTTTATCCAATGCATTCATGTTATAATTGATGATGACTAGCTTAAAACTATCAGGTAATGACTTCAAAATGAGATCAGTAGCTAACTTTTAAGGGAAGGGGAATCCTAGCCTAGCTAGATTCTCCAAGTACCCAATCATTTTGAGCACATGAGGTCCTATAAAACCTCCCTCTTCAAGTCTGTAGCTAAATAAGGCTAAAGAAACTTCATATCTTTTCTGGTCAGCTTGACCTTGATATAGTTTCCTTAGGTTTTCGATCATATCGAAAGCCTTCATGTGCTCATGTTGCTTTTAAAGCTCAGGAGGCATGGTTGCCAACATAAGCATTGAACGTCTAAAGTGTCATCCTCATGCTTCTTGTAAGCATCCTTGTCAGCTTTAGACGCGGGTGATTCCAGAATCGGATCTTCTAGGACATACTGCTTTTTCTCTTGTTTGAGGACAATCCTCAAATTCCTATACAAGTCTAGAAAGTTAGGTCTAGATAATTTTTCTTTGTCTAGGATCGATTGCAATGAAAGGTTTGAAGGTGTGTTTGATGTCATGGTTATCTAAAACAGAAAAATATGTAGTAAGTATCAATTAAAAAACATATTTAATTTTTGGTCTTAAAATTAAACACGTCTCCCACTATTTTGATTCAAAATAAAATTATCTTCTACGAATCAAAAAATCTCATTGGAAGATTTTCTAGTGGGCAAAGATCCATATTTGGCCTAATGTTAAGTCAGCTTTGGCTGATCATTTACCACCTAGTTATTTAGGTAGGAAACTCTTTTACAATATTATCTTATATAACTCTTAGACATTGGGTTAGGTAACCATTACTGATCATTCATCTTATGAAAGTTTAGCCCAATGTATACGCCACTAATTGATAACTTAGTTAAGTTAAAACTCAATAAAATAGTTTGGATATTACAATTATCCCATCGCATCTTACTAATATAAATGATAGTACCCTGCTTTGGCAGACCACTATTTATTGACAATAGTATTGACGAGTGTACTTATTGGAAGGCGTTTGTAACTCAATATTATTATAAGGGATTTTAATTTATTTTAAATTACTATCTTTGTTAAACGCTTTAACGTAATAAAATTATCCCTAAAGCATGCAAATGAAATTGTGAGATGGTTATGGTCTTCCTAGAAGATGAATAAATAAATAAATAAACCTAAAGGAACTATGTTGCCATGGCTTTATGAAGTCCTACTTCTTGAACCCACCATCCTCTTGGAGTCACCACTCCTTGGTTCCTCTAAAAGTCAAAAGCACTTAGAGTCACCACTCTAGTTTTCTTCTAGGTCTCTACTTTGTTGGCTCAGTCATATTACAAGATTATAAAGAAACTCGCTTTACATACGAGTGAAGGGTTAAGAAAAGAAATACAACAGAATGGAGAGAGGCATAACACACAGGCTGTATTTAAATAAAATAACTAAGACCATAATCATTCACCATGAAACGTGTTAATTAATTAATTATAACCCATTTAAAAGCATTAAAAAATTAATTTTTAAACGGGCCATTAAACACGTGGGGTCGGTAATAAGGCGCCACGTAGAGAATGTACGGGGGTTCGGTGGTTCCCAAGAAAATTTAGTACTGTCGTCAGATTGGTTCCCAGGAAAGAGATGTGGGTCTGGTGTGACCGCTTAAGTACCAAGTCTTTCCTAGCTAGAACGTCCCACTAACCATTAAAAGCTCTAAAATTTTGGCTAGGGTTTCAACCACTTTGAAACCCTAATTCCTTATTGCTAACGCTTCACAACGTAGCCGTCAAGGCTTATGGAGGCAGCGCCGTCTAGGGTTTGAAAACCTAGAATTCAAATTGCACCTTTCTCATGATGGCTACCTAGGTTTCAACATTTGAACCCTAGGTTAAGGAATGACCAAGGTTTAAGACTTAAACCCTATCACTTGACGCCCTATAGCATGAACTATTCATGCTAGGAGATCAACGCATTATCAAAACGCAGTTTGTATGACGACAATGATTTTTAACGAATTCAACACATGTATCACATACGGAAAAATCAAAACGCAAACATCATACAAGTCTAAAATAACAAAAACACATACTTTAAATGAGAAAACCCATAAACAGTATCTCATACAATTTACAGAAAACATAAGAGCATACGAATCATGATATTATCTCATACATAACCGTGCTTGAATGTTTTTCAAAACAAGTTTTGCATACCAATTTTGCAAAATAGAACATAAAGCGTATAACAAGAAACAATTTCATAAATCAAAATTTTTAAAAGCTTTTGCAAAACAAAAAACATGCCATCAGGAAACGTAAATAGATGCCCAAAAATAGCTTTGTAACCAGGCTCTGATCCCACTGTTAGGGAATCCCTCAGGGTCAGGCAGCAGAAACACAAGATTCCCAAAAAGGATTGTAAAACCAGATGTCTCAAGGCATTGTACAAAATTAAAATTTTGATTTAGGGTTTTACCTTTTGTAGACACAAAGTGAGTTCCTCGACCGAAGCAATTGTAGCTTCGCCCTTAAGAGTCCACATGAGCACTCCCACCAGAAACCAAAATTTTGAATGGTAGTACGAAAATTTAGAGAGTAATCTAATTTATGAGTAGCAGCCTATGAGCATCTTATGCTCTATATATAGGCTTAGGTCTTAACCTGATGAGCTCTCATTAAACATTGGGCTCCTGACTCATTCTAAATGAGTTAGGCCCAAATAGTTTTATTTTTAGTCCAACTAAAATAAAACTATCCTCTGGTTGGCTTACTCTATATGTGTGACCCTATAGGTAAAATATTCAGTTATATTAATAATAAAATATTTTATTATTAATATAAAATAAGAGTGGTATCTAACAATACATCGTTATGTCTGAATATTATTTATCATCGACATAACCTATAAGTGATAATTATTTTATATATATATTTATTCCTTTTGTCACAATATCTAATTGGGCCCAAGGCATGGTCGTCGTCATCCTTGTATGGCCTAATTTATTTTACTTGATGCTAGAGTAGACTTTACAGAATAAATATATAATATTTATTCATCCTAGCATGGTCATGCATTTCGTTAGTCTCACTCCATCAAGTGACCCATAGATATCACTCCTGTCACATAGGAGAGACAAATCTCATCTACATCACTCACATCCCTCTGCATAATTTGTCCATTGTCTAATGAAAATCTTTATGGTCATCTTATTACAAATGACGTTTGATTGTATTAAAACAACAAACTCCTTATATAGGAATCGTAGTGACTTTAGGTTGAAGGATTATATACCATTATCACATTAAAAACCATTTATAACACTTATTAACGATCCATGCAACGTTCTCATGGTGGGTCTGTCCAGTACAACATTACTCTTAATGTGTAGTCGTGTAAAGACTTGATATCATATATCCATGATTTGTGAGATCAAATCATCTGTACATTCACACACTAATCTTAATGTATTTACATGTCCCCATGTAAATACTTGATCAGGGACATTTTAGGAATAATTCTCATATGACCTATTATTATAGGATAAATAGTTTTAAAATAATCTTAAAACTGAAAATACTACTTTTATTGATAAGTTAAAATTGATACATCAATAGCTCGTAGTGCATACACCAACATGTTCAAGATAACATAATCAATGAACATCCTTCATTTGCCTTTGGCTTTCTTTACCATGGTGACATTAGACTCCCATGATGAATACCAAATCTCACGAATGAAATTGGCCTTTAAAAGTTCCTTTGTTAATTCAAATGTCACAACTTTCTTTTCAAGGTGAAACACCTTTTCTTTTGTGACAGGTTTAGATTAAAGATACACTTCTAAATTATGGCAATAAAAAATTAATCTATGCTTGATATATTAGCAACTGTACATGCAAACAATTGCTTATACTTTTGGAGAAGTTCTATTAGCCTATTCTTTATATGGGATTCAAGCTTGTCACTAGTGTTGGTGATTTTCTCCTTAGAGTCCCCAAGCACAAAGGCCTTAAACCCTCCATCTAGCATGGGCTTTAACGGATGCAAAGGATCAATTGTGAACTGCGCCCTTGGATCCAAGTCTATTATGTTGACGGATCCTATCGATGTGCTCTCACCATTTAGTTTCCTCTTTTTCAAGGTGTTCTTTTGCTTCTCCATCTGTAAACTTAGGTTGTAACTAAGGTTGGCAACATAGGCTTACCTTTTCGAGCTAGCCCACCAAAAATGAGCTAGAAGGTAGACTAAGATAAGTTTTTTGGCCCGCCAGCCTGCTTAGGCTTGACCTATTTAGGCCTGTCAAAAAACAGGTAAAATATGGGCCAACCCGTCAAACCCATCATAGTAATAAAAATAAATAAATCAATAATTTACTATTTATTTTAATGGACTATAGGAAAAGTGAACCACTACAAAAAATCATCCAAAGAATTTTATTTATTAATTAAAAACAAGTTTTTTTAATAAAATACATTTTTAAAACAAAAGAAAAGGGAGAGGGAAAATGGGTTGACCTATCAGCCTACACCTAAACAGGTCGAGCTTTGTTTCTTATTTTGTTTCCCTTTTTCAGCTTGGCCAAGCCTGTATTCTGACAGGTTTAGGTGAGCTGGCAGCTTGAGCCCACCCTGACGTGTCAGCCCACATTGTCATCTTAGTTGCAGCAATACTTGGTCATCTTCTAGTCACTTCAAATTATTGATACCTGGTTATCATTGTTAATGAATTTCACTAATGCTTGGGGAGTTGAAATGATGGCTTCCATAGCATTTAACACTGGCGTGCCTAAGATCCCATTGAAGGTGACTTAACATCAATCACCAAGATTCTTGTTTTAGATGTTCTAGCACTAAGATCACTCTTAAAAGTGATTCTAGTATCTAAATACTCCTTTATGGGTTATGTTCATTCCATTGAATGTTGTAAGATCCTTGGTGTAGGGTTATGGATCCCTATCAATTAAACCACTCATCTTCTTGAAAACATTCATAAAATATCACATCATAGGAGCTCCCTTGATCTACCAAGAGCCTTTTTATTTCCTTGTTTGTTATTACAATCTTGATTACAACTGTGCTATCACCATTCGAGATGGTAAGGCCAAAATCATCATAAAAAATAGTGATGATGAGTGTTTTGATTCCACCTTAGAAGGGCATGTGGTCCTTAGTCTTAATAAACATAACCATCCTTAAATGTCTTTCCTTGAAGGTGTTGTATACTTCACCACTAGTATATCCTCTACGATGATATCAATAACATCTCTCTTCTAGTTGGGAGGGGGATCCGTAAACTCCTCCTCATGATCAATGACATAATAGATAAGGTTGTGTTTTGATATAGAATTTTTAGAATTCTACAGAATTGCAAAACTAACAATGTTTGAGTAACAATAATGAATTTTAAGATTACCATAGAATTTCAACTTGACAAATTTTATAGTAAATAAAAGGAATTTCAAATGATATATAATAAAAAATAAAATTTCTCTTTTTATTTAACTTATTTTATATTACCATCTAAACTGGTCAAGGACGGGGTGAAAGAGCCGGCCTAGTTTCTAGTCCTCAAAGTTATGTATATGCTTAGATTTTACATCGGTCCTATAGGGATTCGATATTATATCCTCTATTCTAGTAGGGAGTAAAGGACTTGGAATGATTCTTTATGCCAAAAAGCACCAGCTTTACACGTTGTGGGGAAAAAGGGGGTGTCAATACAAGGACACTCCGGCGCTCAAGTTAGTGAATATTCAAGGAGAATATCAGAGCTCAAGCGTAAGTTCAAGTGAAAATGTTCTACCTTTCATTATTGACAAGTGAGTATTTATAATAGGTGTCTCAATAGAAGATATAGCTTCTTTGATCAACCAGTATAGTCCCTTAACACGCGATTGCATAAGTCAACTTTGACTATCCGGTATTGAGAGAATAACTCATACTGGGGTTACGTCATGAGTCTTATGCACTGTTTTGGGAGTCGATGTTGTACTTCCGAGCTTGTACGATGCCGGTCTCATATAACGGCTTTTAGGTCAAATGACCCTTTTTCCCATAGGTTGGTATCAAGACTGGATCATTTTCCCCCTAACATATTTGAGGGACTATACCGGTTGATCAAAGAAGCTATATCTTCTACTGAGACACCTGTTATAGGTGTGGTAAGAAGAATCTTCTGTTAACTTAGAAAATTTTTCATTTGCTCATTTCATGTTTATAACTATCTCACATTTATTTCCCTTTCAAAATACATCATTGTGCATATCGTAGTTTACGTTAATTATGCAACCTTTACTTTCAATCATGCATGGCAGTATATTTCAATCATAACTATAGTAGTTACTTTTGGATAATGGGCCTTGGAAATTAAAATGTCTCAACCTAAAAAATTTGAATATGAAATGCCACCGTGTTGTTTGCCATCAACCACGTCTATAAGAGCTAGTTCCAGAAATATTACAAGACACTTATTGCATTTATATACTGAGATTCTGCCAAAATTTGGAGAAAAACTCTAACATCCCAATTTTAATAATAAGGAACCGGGCAAAATAAAAGCCATTTAAAATGACAAGTCAGAAGAGGAAATCTGTTCACTAATTACCCTTAACTTAATTAACTAAAAAGGTGTGAGGTGATTAGCGTTAGAAGATGCTGATGGGACAGGGTGGCGTGGGCAGGACTGCTGCTTCACGTTTCCCCATCCCACCATCCTGTTCTTCGTGCGTGTGTTTATATTGGGTAATGGCCCCTTGCCCTTCACTCTCGAGAACTCTCTCTGCAAACTCCCTCTTCTCTCTTCGTCTTATTCTCTTCTTCCCTTTTTCTTCTCCCTCTCTGCTCTCTACTCCATTCCCTGTTTGAAAGCCAAGCGACGGTGCGGCAGAGAAGTCAAGCTCTCTCATACGGGTGGAGGACGAGCGTCGAAGTAGAAGAATCTCTCGGAGTCTCGCAGTTGGTAGGGGGAGTACCTTACATATTAAATGCATGGGTTACGAACGGGTTTGGAAGACATTGATAATTGTGGAACTGTATTCTGTTGCATAATATGCTTGCATGTAGAATATCCGAGTGCATGACAAGTGAGAATGAGTGTTGCATGTTGCCATCGTCCTTGAGGATGCATATGTTACCATAGAACCCGATTGCATGATTGTGTTGTGTTGATGAGAATGCTTTATTGGATCTGTTCGTGTTATAGGAATGTATGCGTTGATTGAGTCCTGACACTGTCATATACCGTTTGCATGTTGTGTTACGGTTGATTGGAATGCTTGAGTGAACCTGTTAATCTTCATGTAAATGCATGTGTTGATTAAGTTCTGATACTGCTGTGAACAGAGTGCATGTTAAACTCGAGTTGATGAAAATGCTCATGAAAGCTTGATATTGATTGACACCGACTGCATTAGACTCATATACTGCTATGATGATGATTGCATGGAAGTTTGTATGTGTTAAATTAACATGCGGAGTTCTGAGAATATGAATTACCGACTGCATGTGAAATATGTGTAATTGAATAAGAGGATGTGTGTATGAATTCAATGCTGCATGTTGAATCCGCGTGTGGCGCATGGGATGCGTTTGTGCTGAGAGCACGTAGTGTGGGACACTACCATCGGTTATTCAGCGTGGGACGCTGCAAAATCCTTGAGTGGGACTCAAGGTAGCCCTTGAGTGGGACTCGGGCTGCCTGTGAACACCTCCGTTGGCGCTGAGAGCGTTGGTGTCACCTGTGGGCAAACGGTTGGGTACCTATAAAACGGCTAAGCAGCTGGGAGCTGAAACGGTAGCCGAGAGCTATGTATAAAAGGCTGAGAGCCTACGTTGCAACGTTAGAACCGATTACACACGTATGCGGAACCGAGTGAATAATCTGTGCATATATGGCTACTGATGTTATGTGGAATTAATTATGCATGTGATGATGTTAGTGAAGTGGTGTTTACTTGTGAATGAGTGCGTTATTCCATGTGCATGTGCTATAATTGCTGACTGAAACCTGCTCCGTGAATGTATAATATGTTGTTGAGGAGTTGTGAATACATTTATATCCGAGTGAGAATCGTGTATTCTGATTGATAAATGTTATGTAAAGATATCCTGATTCAAGGACCCTTAGCATTGTGTCACTGATTGTGGAATGTTAATATTATTGAGTTGACGTATGATTGTATGTATGTATGGGTATATGTTGTTGTGTGAACGTGAAGTAACTTGAATCGGTATCTATCATTTAAAATTTAAGATGCTCACCCCTGCAGTGGCAATTTTTCAGTGAATGTCTCTCGGGATGAGGATCAGAGGTAGAGTTGGAATGCCGGATGAAGTGCTGATGCACTATGGAGGCTTTATGACTGTGTAAATGTCGTATATAATGTTTTAAGTTAAGCCTTGGCCGGCTCATGTCTGATGTTAGTGTTTTGAACAAGCAGAGTCCTATGGGATAGAAAGAGAATGATAACGTGTTTGTAAACATCAATATACACTCTTATATATATAGCTACGTGTATGTCATGCTGCATGTTTATCTCATTCCGTGTATGATGATTGAGTAGCATATACATATTCATGCTCTGTTGGGTGCGCAAGGATAGTATGACTTAGTATGAAGGAAGCCATTAAACTCTTAAGAGAGGTTTAAATTAGCAGGAGAGCTTGGGCCGAAAGGGCTATATCACCGAGTGAGAAACGAGCAAATCCCCGAGTGATCATGAGAGCGGTCATTACCGAGTGGAAATTAAGTAAAACCCGAGTGAGGAAGAGTTCGTATTCCCGAGTGAAAACCCTGAGCGATCCTCTCCTGAAAAAGAAGTTAGTGTAGTGGGTTAGAATGGAATGGATTCTGAGTGTAAGATATTTATAATCCGAGTGAGTTAGATGTCATTTTCTGAGGGAATAAGTGAAGGATGACTCTGGGTCTGAGCGTCTGCTTAGCCGAGTGTGGCTCCCCGCTCCAGCGGGCAGGATACTCGCTCCAGCGAGTGCGGTTTTGAGAAGGCTTGTGATGGCCTCGTTTAGGCGGAGTCATACCTCGCCTGAGCGACTAGGACGGTTCGCCCAAGCGTGTAGGATCGCGCTGAAGCAAGCAGATGTTAATGTGGAACTCCGCCCAATTACCTCCCTCTTCTGTTGTTGCATTATCATGTCTCGCTCGGCAGTGTTGGACCCCGCTTGAGCGAATGGACGTTATGGTGGAATTTGCCCAGGCGTTGTCGTGCTTCGTTGAACTGGGCGGAGTTGGTTCATAATCCGTTCCTTCCATAGCCATGCATGTATGTGTTCCTTAACCTTCCCTTGCCTTCCTCTTCTCTTCTATGCCAACTGACCCGTGGTTGTTTTGTGAAAAAATTTTATGTGTTTGGGTGAATTAATTATTAAACAGGGTTAATTAATAATTAAAAATAAGGGTGTTACAAAAACGCTTATGACTTAGAGAGTTAAACTTACACTCATCGTCTTTATTAGACTTGATGTGCTTCGAAGGTCTTAAGAGAACTTTTCTTGTTCGTGAACCTTAGGATTCCATCTGAGTTTTTAGGTAGTAAACCCTTAACCTTTTACTTTTACTTGTTTTAGTTTTTTGCTTTGTTTTTACCCTTCTATTAAGTGCAAAAAATAAAGACTAAGGGAGGGTCAAAAGGATACCGTAGGGGTAGAGTTTCTATGAGAAGTCAGAGGCCTCAGTCGCAAAGACCAAGATGAGGAGGGAAAGATAAAGATAAAAGTGATCTTTCGAAATGGATTATGAGTGTGGGGTTTCTGATGACGCAAGCTCTGTCTTTTACACTTTTGACGATGTCAAGTTTTACAAGTCAGTAGGTGGTCTTAAGCACATGGTTACAACTATGGTTACTGACGAAGGAGAGAAAAAGGTGGTGAAGACTCAGCTGGGGTGCTCCACCGTCATTACTTATCGTATAAACTGGATGTAGCTCTTGGTTGACAACCTTTACGCATGGGTACAATGGGAGATCATGTAGACTTCCTCTTGAAATGTTAGGGCCACTAGGGGTGTGATGGACTTTAAATGTCCAATCTACTCAGAGAAGTATAAGGAGAGGTACACTGTACTGCATCCTAGGGTTGGGGACCATGTCTGTCACACCCCTACCAACAAATGGACTATTTTCATGTATGATATTCTCTTTACACACCTTGGTGTAAGGTTTCCATTAACAGAGTTTGATATGGGGGTCCTCCGTTTTCTCGACTATTCCCCCACTCAACTGTATCCAAATGGGTAAGGACTAGTCTGGATCCTGGAAGTGTTGGGTGAGCACTTTAACTTCATTCCATCAGTGGCACTCTTCTTCTACTACTGTTGGGTCATGCATCGGGCCAACAAAGACGACGGTCTTAGTTTTGTCACACTCTGGTATGACTTAAAATTGTCAAGTCCAAGGGTGACTCTTTCAAAAAATACTTTATGAAGGTCCAGATAAAAGCAAACAAGTTGATGTTTTGGGAAAACAAGGGAGAGATAAAAAATTCCTGGTATCGTAGACCCATGAACACTTTCTGTTAACTAGGGTGGCGTATGTGACCGATGAGAGTGAGTTATCTCTCACCTCCATAGAAGTAGTTGGAGCAATGCACGAGTTTTGCCTAGTGCATAAGAAATTTTCCTACAAATGACTTCTTGGCTCTCGACGTTAGAGAGAAGCTTACCTACGTAATGACCTTAGGATTAATCTTGTTTTAATTAAGAAAATACTTCTACTTTCTAACCTTTTTCCTTTTATTCTTACAGGAGAGATTGAAAGCTTCGAGCCAATGGATGCTATCAAGAAATTACAGGCTAAGTTAGTTGCTACAAAGGGGAAAACCAAATCTAAGCCAAAAGAAACATCCCCAAAGTCAACCAGGCTACCATCACATTCCTAGAAGACATCAGACATATTCATTTGAAGGACACCCTGGAGCAGGATCAAGCAGAAGGGGTTCCAAAAAAATTGAAGAAAAAGAAGCATGATCAGGAAAGGGAGAAGGCTTAGAAGAAAAGGTAGGAGCCAGAGAAAGAGGAAGATCTGCCTCCTCCTTTTAAAAAATTAAAGTACAAGGAAGTTATGTAGGAAGAGACCTGTCAGCATAAGACACCAGTTGATGTATCATCTTCCCAGGGAGAGTCGACGACTACCCCAGCTAGTATTGAAATTACCCGTCCCAACGAGAGAACGCCCAAGCACTATTATGCTCTCGTCTTGGGTTCTCGCCTGAGCCTCTTCATCATGTACCAAGGGAAAGAGGTAGAACAAGATGAATTAAGGTCTCCCAGGTATTGCCTCTGCTCAAACTTAGAGGCTAATGAAATGAAAGGCATCATCAAAGTTACCCACTGGCAATTAGCTGAATTGGATGGAATGTTGGAGTCCTTCAATGATATATCAGATCATGCAGAGGAAAGCTCTTTATTCTATGACCAGGTTCAGGTGTTGGAGGCAGATTTGTGGGCAACCAATAAAGAAATTGATAACCTCAAGGAGGTAATAAAGGCAAAGGAAAAGACTCAAGACGATGATAAATCCGAGATTCTCACCCTGAAGAAGGGGGTTGAGAAACTCCGCTCTAAAAAGCAGTAGCTAAGAATGACAAATGGAAGAAAGGGTGTGGGGTCATTCATGCTAAAATTGTTTGTCAAATCAATGCCCACATGACAAAAGAAACAGAGTGGCTTAGGGAGAAACATAGGCTAGCTGCTGAGATAGCTGGGCTAAACAAGAAAATCTCTGACACCACCCCCTTCATGAAGCATATGCGAAGCTTCAGGAGGAGGTAAACACCGATCAAAGGAGGATGGTGGAGGTAGTCCATGTTAGGGAATCCGATCAGGGTCAGGCAGCGGAAACACAAAGGATTCCCAAAAAGAGGATTGCAAATACAAATGTCTCAAGGCATTATGCAAAATTAATTTTTTTTATTTAGGGTTTACCTCTTGTAGACGCAAAATGAGTTCCTCGATCGAAGCAATTGTAGCTTCGCCCTTAGGAGCCCACACGAGCACTCCCACCAGAAAAACAAAGTTCCGAATGCTAGTACGAAAATTTGATTATAATCTAATTTCTGAGCAGCAGCCTATGAGCATCTCATGCTCTATATATAGGCTTAGGTCTTGACCTGAGCTCTCATTAAACATTGGGCTCCAGACTCATTCTAAATGAGTTAGGCCCAAATAGTTTTATTTTTAGTCTAACTAAAATAAAACTATCCTCTGGTGGGCTTACTCTATGTGTGTGACCCTATAGGTAAAATATTCGGTTAAATTAATAATAAACTATTTATTATTAATATAAAATAAGAGTGGTATCTAGCAGTACATCATTATGTCCGAATATTATTTATCATCGACATGACCTATAAGTGATAATTATTTTATATATTTATTCTTTTTGTCACGATATCTAATTGGGCCCAAGGGATGGTCGTCGTCATCCTTGTATGGCCCAATTCATTTTACTTGATACCTGAGTAGACTTTACAGAATAAATATCTAATATTTATTCATCCTAGCATGGCCATGCATTTTGTTAGTCTCACTCAATCAAGTGGCCCATAGATATCACTCTTGTCACACAGGAGAGACAAATTCCATCTACATCGCTCACACCCCCTTGCATAATTTATCTATTGCCTAATCACAATCTTTATGGTCATCTTATTATAGATAACGTTTGATTGTATTAAAACAAAAACTCCTTATGTAGGAATCGTAGTGACTTCAGGTCGAAGGACTATATACCATTATCATATTGAGAGACGTTTATGACACTCATGTAACAATCCGTGCAACGTTCTCATGGTGGGTCTATCCAGTACAACATTACTCTTAATGTGTACTCGTGTAGAGACTTGATATCATATATCCATGATTTGTAAGATCAAATCATCAGTACATTCACACACTAATCTTAATGTATTTACATGTCCCCATGTAAATACTTGATTAGGGACGATTTAGGAATAATTCTCATATGACCTATTATTCTAGGATAAATAACATTAAAATTAGTCTTAAAACTGAAAATACTAATTTTATTGATAAGTTAAAATTGATACATTAATAGCTTGTAGTGCATACACCAACAGTCTAATTGTGCGAGAAAGTTGTAGACGAAGCATTTAGCATGACTATAAGGCAAGTATAATACAGGAACCCCAGAGTGAGGTGGAACCTCAACGACATCAGCCCTTACTTTGAATTTCATGGTGGGAAGCTATTCGCCATGGTAGACGATGAACACTAGGAACTTGATGACCTTTCTTATGAGTTGGTGGACCTACCACCATCGCAATCTATGACCGATCAACCTACCCCTTTTTTGAATGAAACTGTGAAGTCCACATTGAAAGATAATTACTCCATAGGCGACTCTATTACCTAGCTTATTTATCATTTGAAATTTTGTCTTTCGTTTTGCTGAATATTTAGATGTCTTGTACCAGGTTAGGCTCCATCTTTTGACTTGCTATTTGATTAATGAAGATTATTTCCTTTGAATTGCGTATATATTGAATTTTGCTTTTGTGTGACACTTAGTCGTAGAGATTCCTAAAATAATGTCCCTGTTAGGGACTTGAATTTTTCCTATTTCATTGTAGAAACTTAACTTTAAAATTGTTGATTCTCCTTTCGGGATATGGGGTATAAATTCTTGTAAAGCACAACGATCTGGCCTTCTTTTGGAAGTTATAGGAATCTTCAATATAATAATTGATAATCTACTTGCATCACTCATCGCGGTTTGGTATAGTCTCAAAAGAGAACTAATCCTCGCCACTCGTTGAGGCTAAGTAGCCAATATCTCTTAGATATTGGGGTACCATTGGTTGGGGTCTGGTATGGCCTCATAAGAGGTCCAATCCTTGCCACTTGTTGGGGCTAATTCTTTCTACTTACACTACTCATTAGGGTCTAGTATGGTCTCAAGGAGATCCAATCCTCGCCACTCTTTGGGGCCAAGTAGCTAATCCTTTGGTAAAAACTAGGGTGGCACTCGTTAGGGTTCGATATGGTCTCAAAGAGAACCAATCCTCACCATTCGTTAGGGAAATTATATTGTATACAAATAGAGACATAGTCAGAAGAGGAGTATAACTTGCAAGTGAAATTAATCTTTCACTACATATTGAATATACATCAAAGTTAAACTGGGATATGCCTCATTAACACCTTCTTAAGGAAAACCTTGTGGGACAAAACCTCAAGTTAGGAAAAAGAGTACATGCTTGTTCTCTAACTAACTATAATACACGTAAAGATTAGGGATGTTCCACTTATTCCTGATGGGAGTCCCATCTAACATCTTAGAGTCACGATAAGGTCCTTCTCATGACCGTATGAGCTTCTCTTAGTGAGCATTATTTCCAATGTTGGCTCACCGCAACACTAAGTCACCGACCTTAAAACGCCTTTGTGAAACCTGCTTATTTTACCTTAATATAGCCTTAGCTTTAATTACCTGATCTCAGATGAAAGCCTTCTCTCTAAGCTCTCCAATCACATCTAGCTTATTTTGGAGGTTAGCTTCGTTATCATATATTGAAAAATGTTGTACCCTGGTGGAAGATGTATGAAGCTCTACTGGAATCATTGCTTCGACCTCGTATGTCAACTTGATCGGGGACACATGCATTGATGAATGAGGAGTGGTTCGATAAGCCCATAACACATGACAGAGTTGGTTTGTCCAGTCGCCTTTGGCCTCACCCAAGCGTTTCTTCAACCCCTTCAAGATTTCATGGTTGGCCATCTCTGCTTACTCGTTGGTTTGGGGGTGCTCCACAGAAGAGAAAATCTGCAAAATCTTCAACCCCTCTAATAATTCTGTGAATTTGCGATTGATGAATTAAGTGTCGTTATAAGTGACAATTCTTCTAAGAAATCTAAACCTTACAATGATATTCTCATATACAAAACGTCCAGTCCTCACAGAGGTTATGTGTACCACCGGCTCAGCCTTAATCCACTTGGTGAAATAACTCACTCTGCCGATCAAATACTTGATGTCCCCAAGCGTTGTTAGGAAAGAACCCAAGATGTCTAACCCCCACTGACAGAATGGCCAAGGGCCAAAGAACCCAAGATGTCCAATCCCCATTGATAGAATGGCCAAGGGACTACTGAAGGATCTTTCACATAAGACTTCGTGATTCAGAGTGGTGACCTACTGTTCTTAGTGGACTTCCTCTATAACACCTTGGATTTCATTTTCATTCAAACACAATAGATAGAGGACAAAGAAGCCACATCAAAAAAGTATCCCATCAACCATAGTGAAGAATGATAGCTCCCTTTTCACTTGTTTCCACTTTGACTCATCTGCAGGAAGTTAGCCATTCACCAAGTATCGAACAAAGGATATGACCCATGAATTTTCACTAAAGCCACGGGCATGAGATGACTACCAAGGCTGCCTTTTTGATCTTCTGATACTGGTATGCTACCCCCTACAATGTCTTTCCAGTGAAATATACCAACCTTTGTCCCTCCGAGGTCTCTTTTACTAGAGAGACTCCTAATGCTTCATCTGAAACAGACAAGTAAAGAATCAGACATTTACCACGGTCCGGCCTTACCAAAACAGGAGGTTTGGATAAAATTTTCTTTAAGTTCTGTAATGTTGCTTCCTACTTTGGTCATAACTAAAACTTCTTGTTTTTCTTGAGGATCTTGTAGAGGGGGGAGACTGGTGTGTCATCTTCGGCATGAAACGTCCCAAGGATGTTATCTTTCAATTAAGGGACTATACCTCCCACAAGTTTTTTGGGGTTTAAAGTTCCTAGATCACTTTGCATTTGTCAAGGTTAGCCTTGATGCCCTGCTAGGCCAGCATAAAACCCAGGAATCTACCACTAAGTACTATGAATGTACACTTAAGAAGGTTAAGGCGTATGTTGTACTGTCAAATACTTGGAAAAATCTTCTAAAGCTCTTCAATGTAGTCCCCCTAGCTGGGTCTTGGCAATGATGTGATCGATGTACACCTCCACCAACTTTGTATACATGTTGTCGAAGACTTTATTGATCATGCGCTGGTACATGGCTCCAGCGTTCTTCAATCCAAATGACATGGCGATGTAGCAGAATATACCCTTGTCATTCATAAATGCCGTCTTTTCCTGGTCACCTTCCCACATCAAAATTTGATTATAACTAGAATATACATCCATAAAGGACAAAAACTGGTATCCAAACGAATCATCAACCATCCTATCGATGTTGGGTAAGGGGTAAGGGTCGGCACTTGTTGAGATCGACATAGTCTGTGTACATGCGCCACTTTCTATTGGACTTTTGGACCATGAACACATTAGAGAGCCAGGAGGAATACCAGACTTCTTTGATAAAACCTACCTTTAATAACTCCTCTATTTTCTTGCAAGCGACCTTCTGCTTCTCCAGGACCAAGCGTATCTTCCTCTAAGCCACGGGTTTGGTCTCGACATACATAAAGAGTTTATGACAACAAAAATCTGGATCCATTACAGGCATATAAGTAGCAGTCCAGGTAAAAAGATCTCTAAACTCCTTGAGCAACGCTAGTAATCACTACTCCATCTCAGGATCAAGCTTTTCATTGATATGAGTCACCTTCTCCGAGGTATCTCCAAAGATAATCACCTTGGACCCTCCATCTGAGGTAGGCTTTGAGGGATTGAGCGGATCGATCTTCAACTCCGCTTTGGGGTCTAAATCAACTAAGTTGATTGAAGTTGTGGCTGTACCTCCTTCATTCAATTTGTGCTTCTTATTCACGGTCCCTAGCTTCAGTATGTTAAGGCTAAGTTTGTAACAATACCTTGCCATATCTTGGTCACCCTGTACTAAGGACACCCAGTACCATGCCATGTTAAGGAGGTGCAGGGTCGACACAATAGCCTCCATGACGTTCAAGGTGGGACGACCTATGATGTCGTTGTACGGGTACTGAACATCGATTACCAGGATTATTAACTTAACTGTTCTGGCACCGGGCTCACTATCAAAAGTGATACGAGTGTCCAAGTAACCCTTGATGGGTTGCTTTGCCCCGTTGAAGGTAGTTAAGTCTTACATGTAAGGCTGCAAATCTACGTCAGTAAGACCCGTTCTCTTGAAACAGTCATAAAAGAGAATGTTGTAAGAACTCCCTTGGTCTACCAGGATCCTTTCAACATCCATATTGGCAATGACCGCAACTATCACTACTACATCATCGCCTCCCAGGATTGTAGGGCTGAAGCCATCGTCAGAAAAGAAGATGAGCGGGGTTTGCACACCGTCTTTGAAAAGACGATATCTTGTTTCTTGCCTTGGATAGACAAGATCATTTGATGATGACTTTTACGTGTCGTGATTGACAGACCACTCCCAACAAAGCCTCATACGATCATATCAGTAAATTTGCGCCTTCCCCGTTAGGTAAGGGACAACATCTACTGCTCCTCTTGGACTGCCTCTAGCAGTAATCCCTTCTATTTCTCAGCTAAATAAAACCTCTTTGGACATTGGTTTTTGTCAAGATTTGGGGATCTGTTTATGTGTCTCTTCTCCATGCATTCTGGCTTGTCTAGAGGCTACTTCTTGAAGAGGTATTGGTTTAGCTTCTCCTATCGTATTAGGACCTCGATAGCGTCCTTAAGCTGCCTGCACCTATCTATCGAGTATCTATTTTGCTTATGGAAGTCATAGTACTTCCTTGGATTACAAGGCCTCTTGAATGGGGTGGGCTTCCTCACTCCATACACGTTGAACAACGTCTAACCCACTTCCCTTAAGATTTGGGAAAGCTTGGTGCTGATAGGAGCACAATGACTAAATGTTGCAATGTGTTTGTCCTGCTTCCGTGGCTGTTGCTCTCTACCACGACCTCTCTAAGGTGTTTTGTCACCCCTAGGCTTCTCCACACGTGGTGAAGAAAATAGTGGCCCACTCCTAGCCGCTATGGCTTCTAGGTGCATTTCAATACCCACGTATTTTGATGCCTTACATTTGAACTCCTGAAAGTGGTGGGTGGTCCCTTTTCCAGAGACAAAGAAAAAAGAGATTTAGGATGTAAAGCCTCGATCACTATGTGCAATTGGATGGCCCCTGTCAGATCTGAGGCCCTAGCCACTTCCTTGTTGAATCTTTTCAGGAAATCCTTCAGAGACTCTGTCTCACCTTGCTTGATCTGAGCGAAGGTGTGGGATGTTTTAGACACATCCCTGGAGATCATAAAGTGTTCTCCAAATGCTTCAGCCATTTCCTTCTAGGAGTGTAACAACCCAATTTTTAATTAAATTTGAAGCGGTAATTAAACAGTGAAAAAAATTAAAATTTCTCAGAAAAATAAGAAATGAATCCTAGAAAATAGGAAATTGAATTTTAAATATAAGGATATTTTTAGTCTGACTTAAAACGAAATTAAACAAAAATGGAATGTAGAATAAAATAAAATAATAAATAACTTCACGAGAATTCTTCCTCCTTCGCACCGCCTCATGTCACTTCGATTTGCTACAATATCTGCTACAGTGATTTGCTACAGTATTTGCTATAGTGATTTGGTACAGTTCCGCTATTGGAAGCCTATAAATAAGGCTCCAACCTTCCAAATTTCTTCAAAACCAAAAACATTACCAATTCCACAACCTTTCATCTCCCTCTTCAAGCTTTCAAAACCTTCATTTGTCATACTCAAACTATTTAATTTTGCATAAGAAGAAACTACACAAACTTGAAGATTTGAGGAAGTACAAGGGAGTTTAGCATAAGGAAAGCTTAGGGATCTTCAATTGAGGTAAGAAAGAGGAGATAGGATATTAAATACATAGAAATTAAGTTAGAATTGCTTGCTTAATTGTTTGGAAACTCATTTAGCTAGATTTTAATTTAATTTGAATTAAATTGTGAAATTGATGCCAAATAGTTTGGAATATGATATATGATATGTTTCTAATGTTGTATGATGATTTAGAACCAATTGACATATTTAATTTGCAATTGAAATCATTAAAACAGCAAAAACAGAGGGAAACAGAGTGCTGTCTTCATATATGGATTATACTTGTAAATATGATGAAATGTCGTATCTTCTTGAATTTTACCATAAATTCTTATTGTTAAATTATGAATAAATTTAATGATATAAATTTACTGCATTCATGCATCATATGCATTGGCCGTTGAAAGAATCCGCAGGGGGGTTCTTTGAGGGGGTTCTCGGTGGGGAACGCGCTCTGTTGAGCAACAGACCTCTGCGGTGGTTTTATACCACGGCCGTCTTAAGGGCTAAGCAGTGTGTCCTTAAGGGGGGTCCCGCAACACTTGTTATTGATATGATTGTATTGTTATCCGATGTTGGTGTTGCATTATGGGGCACAGTATCGGTTGGATATCCGTAAAAATATTATTGCTAAAAAATCATTGCAGATGTTCCTACCAGAATGGATCCATCATGTATTTTCATTCATATAGAGAATGGAATATTATTATAAATATAATACAAAATACGTGTTTGGCATCCATATCGCATAGCATCATACTTGTGATTGTGTATGTTCTAATCTAATTTCTATTTATTTGATATTTTATCTCACTCTTTCTGTTACTTGTGGCAACCCTTTAGTGGTTAACCAGGAAGACATGTGACAAAGTGGATGTTGTTGAATATGGATGAATTATGAAGGCTTTTGATGATGATGCTTGCTTGAGTGACTACTATTGCTATATTATGTATATGTTATGTTTTGGTACTTTACATCTTTATATTTTATAAGATCTAGGTGCCTGTTGTAAAATATAGTATGTATAAAACTCTGATGTTATGTATAATAATAAAAAGTCAATTATGAAAAGGTTACGCACTCTGATATTGTATTAGTAACCTCTGGAATTAGGTTGTGAATCTATTGATAATTACCAGGTGAAAAATAAGTTATCCATGAGATTTTATATGGTGACGGTATTTATCTTGAGATTTGCAAGTTGGCTCCAGGGCATTACAAGGAGTCTATAGATCCATAAGGGAGCCCCTTAAACTAGCTTAGGGCTTCCCCTATCAACGTGCGTAGGAACATGCGACAGATGACGTCAGATTCAGTTCCAAGAAACATAGCTTCATACACATAAACATCAAGATGCTTGCATGGATTTGTCTCTTTTGTGTATTTGTCGATAAAGAGAGGTGGGGCAGTTTGCAAGTGTCGAGGGATGGGGACACTCGTAAGCCTCTTTCAGAAAGGAATACTTAGCTGATACCTAGAGGGAAGAGTACCAAAGGGAATACCCTTTCGTCTAGGGTTCTGATGCTCTGTATGGGACTGAGCTTACTGCTCCTCGTCGTACATAACAATCTTAGAATAATGAGGCGTGTGAGACACCTTAGGCTTTGACACTTCAGGCTGAAGGAGTCCAAGTGGACTTACCCTTTCAGTAGGCATTGAACACTCATGCCTGAGCTCAATGAGCTCTTCCTTGAGCTGCTTGATGATTTCGTCCCTAGGATCGAGAGTCACCACAGGTACAACTCACTTTGCTGACGCACTTGTATTTTCAAAGGCCATGCGCCTTAGCTCCAAGTACGTGAGATCCTCAACGTTACCGTCAAGAACTCTTTCCTCCATTAAGACTTAGCTTTTTTACTACGAACATGGGAATCAAAGTTTGCAAGTCCCACTGGGCGTGCCAATGAACTGGTTAAGGCTGGGGTATAAGGGCCAGTTTGGTGACTAGTCCACAAAGATATGTATATGCTCAGATTTTACACCGGTCCAGTGGGGATTCAATATTATATCCTTTATTCCAGTGGGGAATAAAGGACTTGGAGTGATTCCTCATTCCAAAAAGCACTAACCTTACGCATTGTGGGGGAAAAGGGGGTGTCACTACAAGGACACTTTGATGCTCAAGTTAATGTATTCAAGGAGAATATCAGAGCTCAAGCGTAAGTTCAAGTGAGAATGTTCTACCTTTCATTGTTGATAAGTGAGTATTTATACTTAGGGGTAACGGAAGAGTCGTTTCGAGTAGGTGGACTTACCATACAAGGTGTTAGCGTGAATTTGATCATCTATAGAAAAGTTGACATGCAACAGCGACCCTACTTACCAACTGCACATTTCCATCAGTCACTTTACAAGTTACTTCCTTAACACACAATTGCATAAGTTAACTCTGGCTATCCGGTATTGATAGAATATAGCTTATACCAGATTTACGTCATGAGTCTCATGCGCCGTGTTGGGAGTCGATATTGTGCTTCCGATCTTGTACGATGTCGGTCTTGCATAATGACTTTTAGGTCAAATAACCTTTCAGCCTATAGGCTAGTATCGAGACAGGATCACCATCTATAATTACTTTCAATATTAGACTCTTTTTATAATAATTTCCCCTTATTAGTTTAACAATTTTAAAATTTTAAAATCCTCCGTCTAAACACACTATAAATTCTCCATCCAACCACTAAAATCTAAAAATTACATCCCCAAGTGCTAAACAAACAATATTATTATTTCCCACGTACCCAAAAAAGAATTACTAATTCAGATAGGTCATCTGTTAGAAAACTTGTAGCATATTTAGTATAGAATAACACATTCAAATTCAAATTGTAAAACAAAGAAGTTTATTCGCATGCCCCCACTCTTACATATATTCTTCATCCCTTTCTATTTAGTTATCAGATAAGAAAATTACATAAATCAAATTATTTAATCTTAATCATGTCGAAATTTTTTTATCTATTATCCATTAATTAAACTACATGTTTTCATTTCTTTTTATTTGGCCTACTTTATCTTATTCAAAAGTATTATTAGATAAAGGATTACACTGAACCTGTCTTATATAAACTTTTCCAGTAGTGATTGTCCCTCGTATTTACATCACGTGAGGATGAATTTTCGCATTGCAATTAATTGTCGCGATGTAAATGTACCCTTCCATGAAATTGAATTGTTGAATTCAAAGAGGGTTTAAAAAAACCAGTTGCTACATGGACACTGTGTGTCATCTTGAAACCCACAACCAACCTGATTTCTTTTTCTGATGCATAGTACTTGATCTGATTTGAATTGATCTTCCTTCAATATTATACTATTGTTTAATTAATTCTTGCTATGAAAATTGACCACACCACTACTAATCACATTACTTGCCAGTTGCCGAAAGAAGTGCTACTTTTTCTACCGAAGTATAGTCCAAGAAACTGAGTGAAGTGTTCTAGAAACTGTATTTATAAGTGTTGCTTGCATTTCACACCATGTCAAACACAATCTCCATACAAAGCATCACCTTTCACATTCAATCATGCATAGAAGATGGCTCATTAATTCTTGATTCTGACCTGGGACAGTTAATAAAGAACATATTGCTTCAGATGCTTGCAGCAATATTCATCCCTATTTTAGCCAGCTTGCATCTTACAAGAATCCAATGATGCATTCATTTCTAAGAAAAGATTACCACTTTTTCCGAAACTTATGGAAGGATAAATCTGAAGATTAGAACTCATAATCATTGGTTTATAAGCTACCTTCACATTATATTATTTCCCTGAATCCCTTCTCGCAACCCCCACACTACTTAATTCCCTTTCTAGCTCTCAGTAGTTTCTCTTCCCATGAAAACAAGGTTCTTCTCCATCTCCAATTCCATTCCAATTTCCTTCTTTCCATGCTAATAGATATGAAACTATTGTTGTTAAGACTGGCTAGATTGGCTCCACTATAATCCAGTTAGGTGTTTAGTTTAGTTTTACTCCTTATTATTGGTTCAACACAGTTCAATCCCCAGTTTACTTGAACAAATGCTCTCACTGGTTTAATGATATGTTTGGATTTTAAAAAATTATATGAAACCATATAAAATTTATAAATCTATTGAATCTATAATCTATGATATGATCCAATGATCTGTCCAAAACTGTATTTCTAAAACATCAGTTCTTTTAGAAACAAGATCACTACTGGTTAGTAAAAAGATCTCTGATAAAATAACTGAATGATGGCCACAAGAATTAATATGTTATATGTTTGGTGATGATGCAAACCAACGTGGACACAAGTCTATGCAGGGGTTAGTGGAATAATTGGATTATAGAAACAATAGTTGATAAATTGATTAGTTACAAAGACACTAGATGGTACAAGTCTATGAGCTTATTTGTTTCCTTAGTGGATTGCAAGCAATGAGTTCTCTATCAGGCTATGTATAGCCTTTGTTCACTGACAGTGAATCTTCGAGATCTCAGTATTCTAGGGTCAATTATAATCCTATATTCTTTAGATTTTTCTGGATTTATCACCATGTGTTATACGACTACTAGTAATTTCTAACTATTACAACTGTATCGTATAATTTTTAAACTATTCAAGAAATTTGTATCATTTTTTAACACTCTCCTTGATGCAAATTTCTGCAACTCCCAACACTACCTCTAACTGTTTGAACTTTGGTCATGGTAGTGCCTTTGTAAATATGTTTTTCAAGTTCTTCAGTCATGCGCGGTACTTGAGTTTGATTTCTTTAGTCTCGTATGCTTCTATGGTGAAATGGTATTTGATCGCTATGTGTTTTGTTCTGTTATTAAACATTGAATTCTTCTCCATTATAATTACTAATTTGTTGTCACAATAGATTACGGTAGGTTCATTTTGTTGTTCACCCATTTCTTCAAGTATTTTGCAAAGCCATAGCTTGACTTGTTACTTCTGCTGCTTGCTCCAGCTGGAAAATTGAACAGAAAATGCAACCATTGTTGGAAATTGTATGTATTACAGAAAATGAAAATCATGAGACATACACTTTACAACTGAAATATGAATAAAATCTCTCATGCTAAGGTTCTCACCCTGTTTTGTTCCCAAGAAAAGCATGATTGAAATTTAAAAGGAAGTATACAACAAGGCAAGCTTCATATCCGTTTATTAACTCTTCCACAGTTTCCATAGACCCTCATCTTGTGCTCCTTTTCACCCTGTTGATAGGATTATCTCCAACCATCATAACAAGCCATTGAGGCTTTCCTATTAACAACACACAATATCCCAAACCCACTCCAAATACCATTCCACATCCATATCCTATTGCCACTGGTTTCCAGCCAAATCCAAACTTTAGTTCAAGCTGGAAAGAGGGTGATGGTGGAGGGTGTTGCTCAGTGTTTTTGCTACATTTTTTTGACAATGGAAGTCCACATAAACCCAAGTTTTCCTCATAGGAATCATTTGAAAATGTATTGAATTGCTCCCGTTGAGGTATTTCTCCCACAAGATGGTTATAGGAAAGGTTCAAGACTGCAAGAAAGTTCAAACTGGTTAATTCTTTTGGAATCTCTCCTGTGAGCATATTTGAGGAAAGATCCAATGATTCTAGGTTTGTCAAATTTCCTAGAGATTGTGGAATAGAACCAACTAGTCTGTTAAAGGAAAGTGTAAGCCCTTTAAGAGCATGAAGCTGTCCAATATCACTTGCAATCACACATTCAAAATTGTTTCTTGATAGATCAATACTTACAAAGATTGTTGGAATTTTGTCTAGAGTGAGACTAGTCCCTTTTGTTGTTGCAGTTACAGAATCATAGACCAACACATAATTAGCTCTGAATGGTTGTGCTTCAAAGCCTATATCTATGTTCATGTATTGCAAACTAGTATGCACTTCCACTTCCATGGCCTTAAATTTTTTGATGTAAGCTATTGGTAGTGGGCCACTGAAATTGTTGCATGATATGTCCATAATAACCAGACTAGGAAATGGATACTTGGTCTGTATATTGCCAATAGGACCACTCAACTTATTGGCTTGCAAAACCAGTACTCTCAAATATGGTAGTGTTTGAAGCCAATGTGGAAATGTATCCCTTATATTGTTGTTACCAAGATTCAAAAACTCCAGCAATGTGCAATTAGACAAAGACTTAGGCAAAGGACCTTCTAATTGGTTGCCATTGAGATTCAAAGTTCTCAGCTCTTTGTTTGACAAGCTACTTGGCAAAGTACCATGAAGGTTGTTCATATGTAGATCCAAAACTTGAAGGGATGATAAGTTTCCAAGACACTGTGGAATGAGACCTGTCAATTTGTTGTGAGACAGGTTGAGAATTTGAAGTAAACTTACATTGCAAATTGCTGAAGAGATATCACCAGCCAGTGAGTTGAAACTGAGATCAAGGTAACCAAGCTTGTAAATCTAGGAGAATTGGTCTACTGATGAAGTCAAAAGGTTGTTAGAGAGATTCAACATATACAATGAACCCATTTCATGCAACCAATTAGGAACAATTCAAGTAAGTTTGTTACTGGATAAATCAAGGTAACTCAAACTTGGGAATTCTCCTAATGATTTTGGAAATTTTGTTAAATTGACAGATGATAACTCCAAACTTTGCAGGAGAGAGAAACTGTAACTAACATCGGATCCAAAATTTGGTTATAATTGACTATTGTATGAAAAAGAGAGACTTTCAATATATGGAAGCTTAGAGAAGAGTTGAAAATTGATCTGGCCACTTAAATTGTTTGATGATAAACATAAATCCAACAGATGTAGAAGTTTGAAAATTGATTCTGGAATATCACCCTGTAGCTTGTTGCTACACAAATAAAGAAACTGCAAGGAATATGATGAGATTTCATTTATGTGTCCTGTAAATTGGCTATTGGATAGATCTAAAAATACCAAAGCATGTAAAGATAAACACCATGAAGGAATTGTCTCATTTAATAAATTACCACTCAAGTCTAATGCACTCAAGTTTGAAAACCCTGTTATTGTGTTTCGTAGAGGGCCTTCTAATTTATTAGAAGAACAATCCAAGCTAGAAAGTTGATTTAAATCAAACAATGATGATGGAATTTGTCCCTCTAAATTGTTAGCATCAAGAGTTTTCAATTTTGTTAGCCCACTAAACACGTTCGGAATTTGACCACTGAACTTATTGGATGAAAGATCTAACTGAAGTAGATCTTAGAGTTTTGAAAGTGATGGTAGGATTGAACCACCAAGTTCGTTTCTAGAAAGATCCAAGTGAGTGAAGTGTTTAAGGTTTGAAATTGATGATGGCAACTCACCTCCTATATCATTGTTGCTCAACACTAACTCTTGAAGATTGTTTGATTGATGGAAGACATTTGGAATTTGACCACTAAGATAATTATTATCGAGGTACAATGAAGCTAGATTAGGAAGGGTGAAAAGTAAGGGTGGAATTGAACCATTGAGCAAGTTCAAACCAAGGTTGAGTGTTTGAAGATGAAAAAGATGGAAGAGAGTACTATTAGATTGCATTGTGCCCTGAAGACCATTACAATTGAGGTCAAGGCCAATGACATGACCATAAAGGGTGTCACAGATGACTCCTTGCCATGAGCAACAATTTGTGTCATTCTCCCATGTTGTTATCTTCAAGCTTTGGCTACAAACAACATAGTTGGCATTAATAGTAAGGGAGTTCTTGAATTCAAGCAAGGCATAGCTATCATCTTGATGGCATAATGAATGGTTAGAAGAAGAACAAGAACAAGAAAGGGAGAAAAGAAGAAAGATTAACAAATGTAATAAACAAGCATTCATTTTAAATAGCAATGTGAACCACCCCATGGATAAGAGATGCAAATTTAAGTGGTAAGTATAGAAAGGAAAAGAAAAAGGACAAGATTAAGTAAGGAACACAGATGATGAATATATATATATATATATATATATATATATATAAGTTAAATCAAAACACTATGTGGAGAATATGCCTTTGGAGGTTGCATGTTTTAGGAAGCTTGCATATTTGTTTAGTTTGAATAAGTCAAATTGTTTCATTTAGAATCTATCATCAGTTGTTAGGGGATTAAGTATTTCCTATTTTTTAGTAAAGATATTAGTAGTGGTTACTAGAATCATGGGTCATGATCTCTTAGTTAGTTATTTCTGGATGTATTTAAAAATCAAGTTGCATTCAAATAAAATATAGATGAAATTTCAGCCAATATTCTTTGTTCTCTAAAATTCTTTCGTGTTTTGTTTTCCACTCTGTTTTGCTACTGCTTTATTTCTTAAAAAACCAACAATTGGTATCAAAGCTCTCTTCTTGAGGGACCTGTGTGAGCTTGAGTCATCATGAATCCTGAAACTAATTTTTTGCCAATTGCTCCCCCTACCTTTGATAGAGAGAACTATGACTTGTGGGAAATGAGGATGGAGTCTTATTTGGAAGTCTTCGATTTGTGGGAAGCTGTGGAAGAGAATTATGATGTTCCTCCTCTTCCAGCTGATCCCACCATGGCTCAGATCAGAAATCACAAAGAAAAAAAATCCCGAAAGTCAAAGGCAAAAGCATATCTATTTGCTGCATTTTCAGAAACCATTTTCACTAGACTCATGACGCTCAAAACACCCAAAGCAATTTGGGACTACCTAAAAGATGAATATGCAAGGGACGAAAGGGTTCGAAACATGCAAGTACTGAACTTTAAGAGGGAATTTGAGATGCAAAGAATGAAAGAGTTCGAGACAGCCAAAGAAATCTCAAACAGATTGCTTGCCATTGCTAACAACATACGGTTGCTAGGCGCTGAGCTTTTTGATCTCGGATTGTTGAAAAAATCCTTGTAACAGTTCCTAAAAGATATGAGGCTTCTATAACTGCTTTGGAGAACACAAAGAATCTTTCTAAGATTACTTTGGCAGAAGTTTTACATGCCTTGCAGGCCCAAGAACAGAGAAGACTTATGAGGCAAGATTTTATAGTTGAAGGAGCTCTACTAGCCAAGCACCATGAAGCTGGAAATTACAAGAATCAAGTGTCAAACAGTGATACTACTACAAATAATCAAGCCTTAGGAAAATGGAAGAGGAAAAATTACCCACCTTGTCAGCATTGTGGAAAGATGGGTCATCCACCATTTAAATGTTGGAGAACACCTGATGCAAAATGTAGCAAGTGCAATCAAATTGGTCACGAAGCTATAATTTGCAAAGCTAAAATCCCATATGCTAAAATTGATGCAAAAAATGCACAATCAGAGGAGGAAGACCAACTCTTTGTTGCAAGATGTTTTTCTAGCAATAGTTCAAATGAGTCGTGGTTGATTGATAGTGGTTGTACAAATCACATGACCTACGACAAAGAATTGTTCAAACATTTAGACAACACCGAAGTCAAACGAGTCAAAATTGGAAATGGTGAGCATATTGCAGTAAAAGGCAGGGGAATAGTAGCTATAACAAGCTACTCAGGTACAAAAACACTAACTGATGTCCAGTACGTACCTGAAATTAACCAAAATTTGCTCAGTGTTGAACAGCTAGTATAGAAAGGGTTCAAAGTCATCTTTGAAGGCAAAAGTTGTGTGATTAAGGATTCAACAGGACAAGATATGTTTAGAGTTAAAATGAAGAGCAAGAGTTTTTCATTTAATCCAATGGAGGAGGAGTAAGTAGCATTTCCAGTTACAGTACACTCAACCGATCTATGGCACAAAAGGCTAGGTCATTTTCATCATTTGGGAATGAACAACATGCTGAAAAATCAATTAGTTAGAGGAGTCCCTTCCTTAACAGCAAGGCTAACTGATTATGAAGCTTGCCAATTTGGTAAGCAAACAAGGAGACCTTTCCCTGAAAGTAGTTGGAGGGCGACCTAAAAACTCCAACTTATTCACACTGATCTTGCTGGACCACAAAGAACTCCATCACTAAAGGGAAGTCTTTATTTATATTATTTTTATTGATGACCTAACAATAATATGTTGGATTTATTCTCTTAAATACAAATCAGAAGTAGCTGTAATTTTCTAGAAATTCAAAGCTCATGTTGAAAATCAAAGCAATTGTTGTATTCAAATGTTGAGGTCAGAAAAATGGGAAAAAGTATATAGCTAATCAGTTTCAATAGTTCTGTGATGTAGCTGGGATCGAGCATCAATTGACAGCTCCTTATACTCCCCAATAAAATGGAGTGAGTGAAAGAAAAAATAGATCAATCATGGAGATGGCTAGGTATATACTTCATCAAAAGGAATTACCAAAAAAGTTCTGGGTTGAAGCTGCAAATACAGCTGTGTTTATTCAAAATAGAATTCCTACACGAGCTGTTCAAAATCAGACTCCTTTTGAAGCTTGGTTTGGTTTTAAACCTTCTCTAGATTTTTTAAAAATATTTGGTTGCTTGTTCTACTCACATATACCTCAGGTAAAGCGTGATAAGCTTGACAAAAAGGCTGAAACTGGAGTGTTTATTGGCTACAGCATAATTGTAACACCCTAAAAATAGGGGTCAATTTTTTCGCAAAAACATACCCGGATCTATCAAAATCCACTCTCATATATGAAGATATGAGAGCTGGTCCCATGGCCAAGGAGAAAGGGAAAGGAAAACAATGCAAATGAAATCTTTTGCAGCGGAAAGTAACAACGCCTGAGCGATCCCATAAACAGCGTGCATTCGCTCAAGCGAGATCCAAATCCGCTTGAGCGAGACAGCACAATTCGCTCGGGCGAATTCCCCTTCGCTTGAGCGAAACCAATGTCAAAAGCCTTCCCAAACAACATACTCGCTGGAGCGGGGAATCACTCGCTGAAACGAGAAGCCACTCGACATTCAATCACTCGGGAAACCGAGACATTCACTCACTCGGTAAACGATCAAGTCTAGTCGGAATTCATGCCTAAGTCCTCTCGGAATTTAATATCTTAGTCCACTCAGCATAATGGGGTTCCACCACTCGGGAACTACCCCAACAGTTACCTCACTCGGCAACCCATAACTTAGTCTCTTAATTTTATTCACAGTGTCAACATAAAGATCCACTCGGGAATTGAGGGTATTCCCACTCGGATTCCATAAGCCCTCACTCGGAATATCTCCAATCAAAGGTTACTCGGTATAATTCAACCTCGAGTCACTCGGTAAACATCAACCATTTAGCACTCGGTATATTGAACTCCATCACTCGGGGAATACATAGGCTTCCTCTCGGCCATAAATTACTCAGTTTAAGCATTCTTAACCAACTCATCATCAGAGTGGTATTCCACTTGGTAACTAATATCATTGCCGACCAATACTCGTTCGGCCACACGCTCGGCATTCATGCCTATTCTCACTCGGATAATACCTTAACCATTCATTGCTCAGAAATAGTCTACACAATCAATTCCACTCGGAATAATCCAAACTTCTCAACACTCAGAAGAATTTCCCAAGTATTTCGCTCGAACATATGAATTACTTAACCACTCGGGAAACCAATAAGTCAAGTCCCACTTGGACTCATCCCATACTTAACACTCGGAATACACATTACCCTAATCACTCGGAATGGGTCCCCATATTCACTCGGAATACATTTATAATTCATACACTTAAAATATAACTAATCTGAGTCATTACAACAACACTCCTCTTGGAAGAGGATCACTCAGATTTCCACTTGGATTACTCGAATCATTCTCCACTCGGGGTTCACCATATATTCTTCACTCGGAATCCACAAGAGCCATTAACACACAGAAAGAGGCTCACACATGGGTTACACTCGGATAAGGAGTCCCATTCATAAGACTCACTCGGAAAAGCATTTAAGCCACTCATATTTCACTCCGGATTCATTAACTTAGAAATATTCATACATCATCATTTCCTAGTCAGTGAAAGGCATCAATTCAACATAAATACTTATATACATATCTATCCATTTATTCACTCGGAAAAACACCAAACCTCTGATATTTCACTCCTTAAACACTATTATATTTCAGTCGGTAAGAAGCATCAAATCAACATAAACCTCATACATCAATGTACTCTCTGCTTTCCAAAGCCGACTACCCACTCAGCAATACTCAACACTAATACATATTCGTGTTATCCTTAAAACATATACCTACATACAGACACTCGGATTATCCATCATCTTAACATGATTTATCATTGTTAATCCTAAACCAACTCCAATACATAATGCCCACATAAAACGTATATACATACCAATAGGAGTTTACACTCGGATAATGTTAACTTAACTTTATTCATTCACTAACATCCATTATCCAGTACATTTACATGATTTCAATGTAAATCTTGTTTATACACACTCGGATCCAATACATATAATTGCATTTCATTGTACAACAGGTTATATTAGCCAACCAAGGCTTTAATACAATGATTGCACTCGGTACATTACATTACTCATACAGCCTCATCATAAATACCCATCACTCGGGTTTAAGGCCATCATAACATTCCAAACCGACCTGCAAACACTGAAAAATGGTGTAGGGGTGAGCATTACATATTAAATGACAGATATTGGCTCGGATTAATCATAGAATCCATAACATGTCATAACACATACATTAATCAGCTCAACATTTACTGCCATTCAACATAAACAATCACAAACGTTCTCAATCGGGTTTCTTACCCCTTCCACTCGGCTATAAAGCCTAATATCCTCATCAATAATATAATCCCTCAATCGGATTTCACCTCAAGTCTACCCCAAGACTATATCAACAATACTCATACTCCGAGCCATGCTCAAGGAGTCTGTCCGAGCCTAGCTCCAGGACTGATACGTATTTATCACATGTGTCATCTGGTTGCCGATCGGTATAAAAATTCAACGCGTTCCAGTGGTAAATCGGATGCATACGGTTTCATTCACTCGGCGTTCCACGCCAATGCACTCGGCATTTCATCAAGCGTCTCATTTCACGCTTAGTGCCCCAAGCACTGCCCGAGTCCAACCCGGGTCTTTCATCACAATCAACATTAGGACCACGTCCTCTTCACTCGGGATCACACCCTCATGGCACCCCGCAAGGTGTTCATATTCAATAACACAATAACACGTATGCATATAAATTCAACTCATATTCATTCGATTGCCCACTCAGAATCTGCGTTCAACATTAAATTCACTCGGCAACTCAACAACAGTCAGATGACTCAGCTTATACCACATTTACTCGGCAATCTTATGCCATTCACTCGGCAATCACTATGCCATTCACTCGGTAATCACCATACCATTCACTCGGCAATCACTATGCCATTCACTCGGATTATCCTATATTCACTCGGATTTATCCTCTATTCACTCAGATTTATCCTTTACAGTAAGCATTTCATGCTTTCCTCCATAAAGTCCATTCGACATTCATCTTAACAGTCCCCCATACATGCATTTATCACAAGTATATGCATGAACAAGCATCATACGCATTTAATCATACCATCACAAATATAGGGACCAATAACCGTCACACAATGCACTCAGCATCAACGTAATATGCATCTCAAGCATCACAACATAATCATCATACATCATATGGACAAATAAGCATGCACCATGCAGCAACAATTAATCATACAACCGGGTTCAACTCAACAACAGCACACAATACACATCAAACACAACACAATACAATTATGTCACCTGGAAATCCGTCCATAAGCCATGCATTTGAGATGCAAAGCTCCCCGTACCTGGAATGAGGCTTCTAAAAGTCACATGAACACTCGACCCAGCCACAGCAGCACTCTACTCGGCTTTCTAAACGTGGGAAGAGCCAATATAATTTTCACACAAGCCTTAAAGCCACCAAGTCAGTGGAGAAGCTCCCAAGCTCAACACAAACTATACCATACTCTCGATCAGCACTGCTCTCACCACCATGGAGGACAACCAACTTTCATGCATGTCTCTTCTTCACAATAGCACGATACACCTTCAACAATTGTGAAGGACCACCATACCTCCATGCAACATGCATGTTTTCATCTTCACAACACTGTGGACCATCTTGCATCCATAACTGAGGCACCCAGGGACTGCTACAGCTTCCAACCAAGGTACAACCAGCCCATCATATAGAGAAAAATGAAGAGGAAACACCAGGGAACAGGGAAGGATAAAAGGAGCCTAAACCCAGCCTCCACACACGGCCATATCTGTTCCTCAACACCATACAATTCCACTAGAATTCTATACCATACATGAGTGGAAGTAGAAGATAAAAAGGAGGAAGAAGATGAAGCAGAAGCTCCAACAAGTTCTAGAGAGAAGAAGGAGCACTTCTCTCATCAGAATATGTACTCCCAAGGAATAGGGAGAGAGTGAGAAGAAAAACATACAACCAAGGCCTTATCATCTCAGCCTCATCAGCATCCAACTCATCACAACATCCCATCCTCATTTAATGCAAGTCCATCAACATTTAATGCTAATTCTCTCAACAATGATTACACAAACACCACGTGGACAAGGAAGGAGAGAAAACCAGACCCATTTAACCATCAAGGCACATGAGTCATCATTATGGGGACCACATAAAAGAAGAAAAGAGAAAAGGGAAACCGGCCCTACAATGATCCAAGAGCACCAGTGGTCCCTCATAAATCAATTGCCTCGCCTGAGCGAATTTCATCCTTCAAGACCTTTCGCTCAGGCGGATTCCATCCAGCAACTGATTCCCTTCGCCCTCGCTCGGGCGTCCCTAGCTCGCTTAAGCGACCAACACTCAGAATCCATTTCTTCTCTCACTCGCTCACGCTGATCCCTCATTCGCCTGGGCGAGATTGGGCCAGAGCCCTTGTGATCAACTCAAAGGAATTCTCGCTTGAACGAGAATCCCTCTCGCTTGGGCGAGAAGCATCAGGACCTGGGCAGAAACGTGAGCTCTCAATGGTACACATAACAAAATCCATTTAAAGCCTATTTAACTCAATTCCTTACTTCATATACCTTACAATAATCATTTAAAACTTATCTCCAGTGTTCGTGCACAACAATTTCCATTCAACTCATATTCAACCATTTGCCATTCTCATCAATTACTCATTTTACAAAATTTGGGATGTTACAATAATCTCTAAAGCTTATAGGATTTTTCAGCCTCAAACTGGAAAAATTCTTATAAGCAGTGATGTGCACTTTATGGAGGATAAAAAATGGTGTTGGAGTGATTCAAAGAAGAATCAGAATATTGTACTGGAGCTTGAAGATATAGTAGATGATCCACCTGTTCGAGGCACACAGATGCTGTCTGACATCTATCAAAGAAGCAACATAGCAGTGTGCAATATAGCTGTGCGTGAACCATCCAATTTTGAAGAAGCTGCCATGGAGCAGAAATGGTTAGCTGCAATGGAAGAGGAGATGTCCATGATCGAGAGAAATCAAACTTGGGTGCTGGTTCCAAGACCTCATGACAGAAATGTCATAGGGGTGAAGTGGGTGTTTCGAATAAAATTCAATCCCGATGGTTCCTTGAACAAGCACAAAGCAAGGCTTGTTGTAAAGGGATATTCCCAATTTTTTGGAGTCGATTATGCAGATACCTTTGCTCCAGTAGCAAGGCATGACACAATAAGGCTAATACTTGCCATTGTTGCACAAAACGGGTGACAAGTGTTTCATTTGGATGTCAAGTCAACCTTCTTCAATGGCATTTTACAGGAGGAGATTCATGTTGAGCAGCCAGAAGGTTTTGTGATCAAAGGACAAGGAGATAAGGTCTATTTGCTAAAAAAGACTCTATACAGCTTAAAGCAAGCCCTAGAGTATGGTATAGCAGAATCAATGATCACTTGTTGAGTTTGGGCTTTCAAAAGAGCCAATCTGAAGTCACACTCTATGCTAAACATATTGATGCTGATATTTTAATCATTTCATTGTATGTTTATGATCTTTTGGTGACAGGAAGCAATCCAGCACTAGTTGATAGATTCAAGAAAGAAATGAAGAATGTCTTTGAAATGAATGATCTTGGTCTTATGACCTATTTTCTGGGTATGGAAGTCATTCAAAAGAAGAATGAGATTTTCATTTGTCAAGAAAAATATGCAAAGGAGATCCTAAAAAAGTTTCAGTTTGATGAATGCAAAATAATGAACACTCCTATGAATCAAAAGGAGATGTTCAACAAGGAGGATGGAGCTGATAAAGTTGATGAAGCACATTTTAGAAGCTTTATTGGATATCTAATGTATCTTACATCCAAAAGGCCTGACATTTTATTTCCAGTTAGCGTGCTGTCAAGATTCATGCATTGTGCTAGTGAATTACACTTGAAGGCAGCAAAAAGAATTGTGAGATACATTAAAGGAACTATCAATCATGGAGTCAAGTACTGCCGTGTACAAGACTTCAAATTATTTGGTTTCTCTGACAGTGATTGGGCAGGTAGCTTGGATGATATGAAGAGTACTTCGGGGTATTGTTTCAGTATGGGTTTAGGTGTTTTCTCTTGGTGTTCCAAGAAGCAAGAGGTTGTAGCTCAGTCAACAACAGAAGCTGAGTTTATTGCAGCTGTAGCAGCTATGAATCAAGTTATCTGGTTGAGGAATATTTTGATAGATTTGGGCCTGAAGCAAGGTAAAAGCATATAAGTTTTTGTTGACAACCAAGCAGCACTTTCAATTTCGCATAATCCTGTGTTTCATGGGAAGACTAAGCATTTTAATATCAAGTTGTTTCACTTAAGAGAAGTTCAAGAAAATGGTGATGCAAGTCTGGTTTACTGTCGCACAGAAGACCAAGTTGCAGATATGTTTACCAAGGCTTTTCCACTCAACAGGTTCAAATTTCTAAGGGAGAAGCTTGGAGTTTGTAGCCTCCAAGGCAAGGAGGAGTGTTGAGAATATGCCTTTGGAGGTTGCATGTTTTTAGGAAGCTTTCAGATTTGTTTAGTTTGAATAAGTCAAATTGTTTCATTTAGAATCTATCATCAGTTGTTAGTGGATTAAGTATTTCCTATTTCTTAATAAAGATATTAGTAGTGGTTGCTAGAATCATGGGTCATGATCTCTTAGTTAGTTATTTCTGGATGTATTTAAAAATCAAGTTGCATTCAAATAAAATATAGATAAAATTTCAACCAATATTCTTTGTTCTCTAAAACTCTTTCGTATTCTGTTTTCTACTCTGTTTTACTACTACTTTATTTCTTAAAAAACCAACACTGGTTTTTTTTTTTGGCAAAGTTGAGCTTTATGGTTTGTCTTCTTTGATGACCCCGTACGAAAATAAATTAGCATAAATTTCAGTTTGTAATTTAATTCAATGATTGTTTAATATATATATATATATATATATATGTATGTGTGTGTAGAAGTATTTAGGTAAGGAAAATATGGTTGAGCAGGTTCCATAAGTAGAATGGTCAACCATTAATTCAACCAATCAATTAAGAAGCTGTTTGGTTCGGCCCCTTTTTCTCCGTCTCCCTCCGTTCTCCAGCTCTCCGTCGCGTCCAACAGGTTCCTTCTCCATCAGTGTGAACGGCCCTGTGTTTGGTGCTGAGGATTGGCTCCGTTCCGTCGAGGCAAACGGCAACGCGCGCCGTTGAGTGGAAGCGGCCCGGACTTGCTTCGATCCAACGCCGTTGGGAGAAAGACCGCAATACCCTCCCAACGGTCATAAGACCCTCTTCCACAGATCTGAAGCCTTGCCATCCGAAGGTGTTGGAAGCCGTCGCCGTCGTCGCCGATCTGAAACGGAGTCCATGAGCCGCCGTCGATCTGAAGAACAGCAACCACCATCGTCGCCATCTGAGGTAAGTTCACCCCGATCCCTTTTATTTTTCTCTTCCCCTGTTTTTCTGCTTGAAATATTGCGCATTGGGGTGGGATCGACGGTGGTGGGAATCGGGTTGGGTGACCTCTGTTTGGGGTGGGGTTGGCTTCGGGGAATTTGGGGCTGTTCGGGGATGGGGTTGGGTTGGGTGGGTTGCTTTCGGGTTCTGAGGTTGTGGGAAGGGGGGCTGTTCGGGGATGGGGTTGGGTTTCGGGATCCATGGTGGGGTGGGTGGTGGGGGGTGGGTTGGGGCTGGTTGGGTGGGTTATGGGTGGCTGGGTGGGGGTCGGGTGTGGGGTGTTTGGCCTTTGCAGGTTGGGTTGGTGGTGGGTTATGGGTGGTTGGGAAGGTGGTGGTCGTTGGGTGGTGGGTTGGGGAAGGTGGGTTCGGGTTCGGGTTGGGGTTGGGTTGGGCTGGGCTTGGGCTTGGGTTTTGGGTCCGGTTGGGGTGGTGGTGGTTGTTGGATGTGGGTGGTGGTGGCTGGTGGAAGAAGATAGTGGTGAAGGTGGAAGAAGATGGTGGTGAAGGTGGAAGAAGATGGTGGTGAAGGAGGCATGGATGGTTCTGATGTGTGGTGCATGGGTGTGCAACCACCAGCAGGGTGCACCATAAAATTTTTGAAATTTTTTTGTTTTGGTTTTTTTAAATATAATTATTATTGTTGTACCATTTTGTATGCTGATGTAAGCTAAAAGGTTTTGTATGAATTGTAAGGTTTGGCATGTATAGAGGTAAATTTTGTTGAAGTAATATTAGGTTAGGTTATTTAATTTACTTTTGTATTTATTAAAAAAATATAACTTTAATTAGTTTTTAGCATTCATGTTTATGGAATAATTTCAGTTAGTACGCGTAATGAATGACGAATAACGAGCGATGAGACATTAGAAATGGTTAGCGTTTGCGTTTATGCGATAGTTTAAGTTACGTTGTGAAAAAAATGATAGTAATTAACAATAATTGTAAATTACATAGCGTCAAGAGCGGGATCGTGAGTCGCGATTTGTATAAAGCTGAATTAAAAGTTATATTCGTAGTGAGTCGTGATTTGTGTCTGATGATGTTTTTTAACGAATATATTCTTATTTAATTTTTTAACAATAACCTACTTTTGTTATACAACCAACATGATAAAGTCATTTTTATAGTATTAACTTTTATAAAGCTGAATTAAAATAAGTAATTCAGATAATGGTTAAAATAAATTTAATAATTTGTTATGAACCTGAATTAAAAGTTAAAATTAATTTGATTAAGGAATGTTATTTTTATTATGTGGTTGCTAAAATAACATGGTAATCATTGAATTTGTTAATAATTTTAGTATAATGAATATATTACTAACTTTTATAAAGCTGAATTAAAATATTTAATTAAGAGAGTTTTATAAAATAATTAAAATAATATAATTACTTACCTGAATTTAAAAAATACAATTAAAATAATATGGTGACCGTTTAACCTGTTATTAATTTTTTTAAAATGAATGTAGAATTAACCTTTGTAAAGATTAATTAAAATAAATAATTAAAATAGACTTTTATAAAAAATAATATAATAATATTATAGAGCTGAATTAAAAAAATTTAATAAAATATTAAAAATAAAGCTGAAAAATAAAGTGTTTAGGGATGAATGAAAACTATTAATTAACTTATGCTTGGGTAAACTCAAGTTGTTAGTGTTAGTAACTCACTTTAGTTATGATAATTATTAGTAAACATTAAGAGTTTAGTGTGTGGTTTTCTTAATTGTTTAGGGATGAATTCTTTTAATTTATTAGATAATGGATCGTTAAAGTAAACTTGTTGGGGTGAAGTATAGTATCATGTTGAATGGTTAATCTATTAAGTGTTATGCATGTTGGTTAATATATATCTTGTGCAATGTTGTGACAAATTGTATTGTGTAGCATGTCTACTCAGAACAGAGACAAGGGGAAGACACCCATCCAGTCTGTAAAGGCTTCTTGGGATCGTTATGCTGTAAAAGTTTTTGTGGAGGGTGCTTTGGAACAAATTAGGAATGGAGAGCGTAAGGGTACCTCTCTAACAAAGAAAGGGTGGGAGGGTTTGGAGTGTTATTTTAATATTAAGTGTAACAGAAACTACAGTAAAGACCAATTCAAAAACAAGTGGGATAATTTGCGGAAAGAATGGGTGGCATGGTACAATTTATTTAAACATACAACGGGCTTGGGATGGGACAGTCAGAGGCACACATTTATAGCCGATGACGAATGGTGGGATGCTAAGGAGCGGGTAGGTGTTTAATCACTTATGTAGTTTGTTTAGTGTGTGATTTTCATATATATCTAGGATGACTGAAACTTATGATTTATCTGCAGGAAAACCCAGCCTATGGGAAGTACCGTTATGAGGGTTTGCCCCATGCCCATGAGCTAACACAATTGTTTAAAGACAATGTGGCAACCGGTGAATATGCTTGGGCACCATCATCTGGCATTTTACCGCCCCCTGTGTTTGGAAATGAATATATTCCTGAGTTTGACGTAGGTGTGCAGGATGGGAGCGTACCAGAGATACGGGTTGGCAGCATGCCGGAGTCACAGGATAGGAGCGAGGGATCAGGTGATAGTGAGGATCCCACCATAGGTGCTGAGGGGGTTACTGCTGGGGGCACAGGTAGTATGGGACTAGGTGGTATTGATCTGAACCAGGACTCCCAGTCAAATCCATCAGCCAGAAGTGGGGACAAAAGGCAGAGGGCGGGAGGTAGAGGGAAACAACCTAAAAGGAGCAGGAGGGATAGTGTTACAGTGATACAGGAATCAATGAATCAGGTGGCTCAAGCTGTTAGCTCCCATACCTCTGCAGTTGTGGCCAATACTATGTGGTCGATAGTGGATATCCAATGCCAATGGGATACTTGGGTCCATACAGAAATGAAAGATATCATCTCCCAGATTTTAGACGTGCACGTGATTTTCGAAATCACAATGAGGTTTTTAATTATTTCCACTCCAGTTTACGGTGCACGATTGAACGAACTTTCGGGGTATGGAAGAGTAGGTCTGCAATTCTTAGGTTTATGCCAAAATTCACCTACGAGACTCAAGTTAAACTAGTATGTGCCACAATGACGATACACAACTTTATTCGAAGATGCAGTTTACCAGATATTGATTTTGACAGCATTAATGAAGATAGCTATATGGCCCAAGAAAATTATTCTCAGTTTGCACCCAATGATGAAGTTGACACAACCTCATCACCGGCCATGAATGCAATTCGTGATTCAATTAGGGACCAACTTGTTTATGCACAATTAAGTAATCAGTAATGTTTATCATTGTATTGTAACTTTGTTACTTTTAATATATGTTGGGGGTTCTTGATTCAAAGAAAATAATAAACACATTTACGACATTTTGTTTTTAAATAAATAATTAACGTACCTTATAACCTTTAATATATAAAAAATAAAAAAGGCCCAGATTTATTAGTTTTACTATGAGAAAAACAATCAAATATATTCTTATTTCATAATATATAAAATTAATCACATTAATTAATTAGTTTTATTATATATAACAAAATTTACATTAAATATTATTTAATATATTTATTCATTAATTAAATATATATTATTAAATTTATTCCATTTTTTGGTTTTATATTATACATTTACTATTAATATAAACAAATATACACACAAATTATATATATATATTTAAATTCATACCCTTTTTAGTAATTTCACCTTTAACTACCATTTCCCAAACCCAATTCTACTATAAACCAAACAAAATCACTACAACTCAACTCACTTTAACTCAACTCTCAACCAAACAAAACTCCCTTTACAAAACCCCAATTTTTTAAACTCCATTTACAAAACCCCAATTTTCTAAACTCCATCAACTCAACTTTATACCAAACATCCCCTAAATTAGATGGTTTGATTGCGTTCTCACTGATTCTCAAACACATCTAATTTAGTAGAAAACTTGACTTAACTCGACTAATCAGATTTGAACACATCCTCATGTTATGTATCCAATGGTGTTAATGTCCTATTTCCATTTGCCGTCTCTATGGGGATCAAAATTTAAGAGTTGGAAATATATTATATTCTGATGAAAAAGTTTAAAATACTGACGACGCGTAATTAGATTCTGACACGGCGTAAGACAATTCAAATTTTGAAGTAACTTCCGGGCATTGCCATAATTTTCAAAGATGCTTTCGTCAAAATTTAATTTTCGTGCCAAAGAAAAATATATCATGTTAATCACACAAAAAAAATCATGTCAATCATAAACCTCTATTGAAATCCGAGAGCTTTAAGACACTAATTTACAAAATAAAAATAGAAAATATTCCATGACAAATAAAGTACACATTATATTAATAACTAAAAGTATAAAATATAGTTAAAACTTATTTTCGAATAATTGAAAATCAATATTTAGCATTCTTTTACCAATATTTTAAAAATAATCATTATCTTCCTAGTTGACTGTAAAAATGAACCTTTTTTAATAAAATATAACTTAATGATCCCCACTAAAGTGAAAAAAAATTGTCAAATGTCAAAAGACTTTGATGAAAACGAATTTCTTCCAACCCGAAGAAAACGAAATTTCTAGCCCATCCGTAACGGCATAACTAAGTGCCAAGTGGTTATACTCCACTTCTTCTTAATTTCTTGTTGATTCTTAATTTCTTATCGGTTTGACCAATGCATTATGCAGTTTTTTCTAATACTATTTAAGCTATTTATTTTTATATTTGGATTAATTCTATTCGATTTTAGTTAATAGTTTAATAATTTATTCTGTTAAGTTGAATATTCTAATACTAGAAAAATTCATCATGAAAATGTTTTTTCTAAAGATCTTGAAAATTATAATGAAATAAACAATAAAAGTCGGTACTATTAGTTAAAATTCAACTTAGGAGGTGTTTAGTATACGATTTTTTTTATTATTGGGAATCGTAACTTGGGAACTATTCATATATTTGATGTAACCATTTTAAAAAATGCTCCTAGGAAATTAGGATTTCGGATAATTTATTTTTATTTCTAATTCACGTCGAAGGGGTGGGAATCTTAATTCCTCCTAGTCTAAAAGTTTTTTTTTCAATTAAACATATAATTATGTATCATATATAAACTTATTGAAACTTCAATTGCATATTGAATTTTCATCTAAAATCATCAAAAATACGATAGTGGTCCAAATTTAAAATATCTATGTAATTTTTCCAGGAACATTTTAATCATATCAAACATATTTATAACATTCCTAGGAAATATAATTCTCAATAATATAATTCTAAGGAAACATAATTCCTAGAATTTTAAAAAATACTCATGTACCAAACATCCCTTAAGGTCATAAGGTCACACGTTAATGTAAAGATTTTTTTGGTAGGTGATTTATACGTACCTTTATAAATATTCATTGAGTTTTGAGATATGACTTAACTCTAATGAGCTTTTGAGACCAACTCATCTAAAGTTTTAATTAGAAAAACCCTAAACCCTAAACCCTAAACCCTAAAATTAGCGAAATTCAATTATTTTTTTGATAGACAGGTAATTGATGGAATTCCGAATGCAATAGGTCTTACAAGTTTTTTTATGGGAGAATCTATAAAATATGCGGGGGGGGGGGGGCGAATTTCTTCTTATATTTTATTTTTTATCATTTTTATATTAATCTTTTTAATAATTGGATATTCTTTATTTATTTACTAATCTTATTAACATTGAACTAGGTAAAAAAAAGGGATTTAATAATTGAAAAATAAGATTATTAAAGAATATTCTTTGAATACTAAGATTACGTATTGAATTTGGATTCTTGTTTCCATAATTCAAAAAGTTTTTGTGATTATTGCCGATTTGCAGTAAATAGTTCTTGTAGTTGGTACAATTAGTACTTTCTATATCGATCATTTTAAAACTTGATGTAAAATCACCACAAATTAAATCAATATTTTGCATTGGTTATTTCAAAGACTAATCTTAAAAATTATACTTTATATTGATTTTTGAAATAACTAATGTAAAAAATGTCAAAAGCAAGCGATCATAATCGAAAGGTAAAAATAAAACAAATCGTTCATCGAGGTCATATAAAGCTCAAGTAGGCTAGATTTGTTGGGTGGAAAGGTTAGTCACAAACCTTTTAAGAACCGACATGATATTTAGAATGTTAAATGTGAATAAGTAACATTTTTATTTTAATAAATGATCAATTTGACAATTGAATAACCAAATTATCATTATATGTAACCCAAGAGGTGTGGCTAAGCACAAATGGCTCATCCTCCCTTAACCAAGTATCAAGGGTTTGATTCTCCATTTGAGTATGACACAACCTTAAAACTCTATCATATATCTCACTTATTGATGTGCTTATATGTCTTCTAAGGGAGGAAGGTAGATACTTTGGGTTACACTTACATAAAAAATAAGTATCATTGCAGGTTAAGGTGATATAGCTCAATTAGTTGAATAAAACATGAGAAGTGTTGTAAATCTCATATGATATGTATTCGATTCCTATCAAAATCAAAAAGTATATTTTTATTCCATTAAGGGTGGAGGTATTTTAGGGGATGGATTTTAAACGAGATAGATTTGGAGGGAAATAACTTATTTTCCATGGTATGGTTATGAGAGAATTAGGGGTAGGAAGGATTTAATTTGTGGAACCCTAAAAATTAAATCCCTTTCAAATAAGGATCATTTACAATTTGTTTGGTTGAAGGTAAAAAGAGGGATAAGAATCAAAGGAAAAAGAAAGTTTTTCCTTGTTTGGAAGGAAGGGAAATATAAGGGAAAAAGAAAAAAGCAATGAGATCTAACGGAAATTAATTCTTCCCTAAGATTGAAGGAAATAAGAGAAAATGTAGTGAGATTATTGTTTAATAAATTTTAATAATTTAATCAAAATTATTAAAAATTCTAAAATTTTTTAAAATTGTATTAAAATTCTAATAATTTAATAGAAGTTATTAAAAATTTTAAAAAATTTAAATAATTTCTTTATGTATTAAATTTTATTATAATTAAAATTTAAACTTTTAAATATAAATTTAATTTATTTTTATATAATTAATTTATTTTCATCCACCTTTATTCTTCTATCCAAACAAAAAAGATTCTTTTTCTATTTCTTTTCCTTTTATTTATATCCATTCAAACAACATACTTTTGCATCTTATTTCCATTTTACTTTTTTCCTTCTTAATTTTTTCCTCTTATGTTATCTCTTCATTTAAAAAACCATAATATCATTTCAAAAACTATTTTTTATTGAAATAAGGTAGTTTTAAAAGAAATTATTTATGTGATGTTGCCTTTAATTGGATGTCACTTGACTTTTATACGTTAATCTAAACCTCCAACAAAATCCACAAGCACAAGGAACCTGTAGAATTTAAAAATGGGCTTAATATATTTTTGTAGATAAAAAATTATGATCTCTTAATTTTATTCTTTGTAAATATATTTTTCTTTTCAATCCAATTTAGTTAATAGTTTATTTTCAGTCACTTTTGTAAATATACACATGTTAAGTAAGACCTTGTTTTGGATGATTTTTAGTTTTTAGTTTTAAAATTTTGAAAAACCAAGACTTGTTTTAAGTTTTCAATTTCATGTTTTAGTTTTCATGGTTTTAAATTTCAAAAAGTTACAAAATTTTTATTTAATTTTAACTAAATTACACATAACAACAAGTGTTGGTGACGGTGGCAATGAAGGTGGTTTAGTGGTGGTGGGATAGTAACAAGATAATGGTGGTGATAGTGATAGTAATGATGGTGGTGTTTTACGATTTAGGTTGATGGTGGTGGTAATTATAGTGACGACAGCACCAATGGCGATAATGATGATGGTGGTGGTGGTCACGGTAGGGGCGGTGGCAATAATAATAACAGTTTAGGGTTATGGTAGCAATAATGCTTATGGTGGTAGTCATGGCAGTGATTATGGTGATGGTAGTGGTGGTGGTTGACGTGGTAAAGGTGGTGGTTGTAGCATGTCGGTGTCGGGAGTGGTGGTTGATGGTTCAGAGTCAGACTTAGAAGGGGGATTGAATAAGTCTTAAACTCTTTTTCGGGTAAATTTTGAATAAAAAACAAATACAAGTAATCAAATGATAAAGAGAAGGAGGAAATAAACACAGAGTTTATACTAGTCCATTTTCAACACAGAAGCTACGTCCAGTCCCTTCTAACTTGAAGGATTTCCACTATTGTAAAATCTCCTTTACAATATCAGCACCAGACTCATGCTCCAAGTATTCTTTCAACAAGCCACTTCTGGCTCAACCCAAGTATTCTTTTAACAAGCCACTCCTAGCTTAACCCAAGTATTCTTTTGAAAGCCTCTTCAAGCCAAAGTGTTTCCCAACACACAAACTAGTCCTGGTAACTCACCAGACTTATACAAATAGTAAGAATAAAATTTTTTTAGGAACTTAGCGTACAAAAATGATAGATAAATTTTGAGATCGAACACTAAGTATTTTTGACACAAGACTTGAGTCTGCTGGAAGCAAAGCTAGAGAGTAGTGAGGGTCTTTATCTTTTTACAAGAAAGTGAACTAAGATTGAATAATGACTTGATGAGCTTTCTTCTTAGATATTTCTCTACATCTTGAATGTTCAAACTTCCTTGATATTTATAGTGACTTGAAAGATATATCCGTTATTACATCTTGAAAGAAGATATAGAAGTTGAAAATCCTTTAAAGGAATTTTGTCATAGGCTTCTTGAGATCAGACCTTAAGTTGATTTCAGGCTTAAGAGAGGTCTGAATCATATTTCAGTGTTTTCACGAGAATAGTTTCTCATACATTTCCATGCTCAAAACCTTTCGTGAACTTATCCTCGGTGGAGTGAGAGGTTACTTTCGGAGATGTCCTGATGAGTTTTCTGACTTGTGATCAGAGTTCGCAGAAATAGGTACACTGACAGCTACTGCTCATGTTGATTTTGTTCTTTTTGTTCTTTGATGATAAGCACACAAATATGGTATGATCATTTCTCCCAAAGCATCACCAAAATAGATTTTTCAAACGTTGATGAAGAGTTCTTTATTCAAGATGCTTCTATCAGACCTTTGTTGTTCTAGCAGACTTTTAGAACATATATACGCTCCCCCTTTATTTTTACAACTTAATCTTCATATCCTGAAATTACTTTTGCACTAAAAGAAAATGTTATAAACAGTTTAGACTTTATTCTTTTAGAGAAAATGCTTGATGAGCGGTATAAACGAATTCAGGGATTATAAAATCTGGGGTCTGGTCTAACAGGACTTGAAAATTATATTTTTGACCAGACTTTTTCTCAATAATCTCCCCCTATTTGTTGATAACAAACATCAAGTCTTTTGTAGATGAAGTCTGTTATCAAAATATCATAAGATCAAAATTAAGATGAAGATGATAGGTTTTGAACAAGATAAACTGATTCTTCATTGATCAGAATAGTGTATAAAATATGTATCATTCCATGACATTACATTGATCCTTAAAAGAAAATACTTCTACATAAACTCCCCCTTTTGTAATCAACAAAAGAGAAACCATCAGCGAGACTGGAAAAGTAAATCATGAGTAATACTTGAAATGAGAAGAGGGAAAGCAATAGATGAAACAACAGTAAAGAAATGAGTTTGAAACATAAAGATATAAGGAGAAGTAAAAGTGACCAAAGAGTGGCGATAGAGAAAAATAGGATTATAGGAGGAAGAGGAAAACGAGCAGGAAGGTTCTTCCTATAGAGTCCAAAGGTAATGGCACCATAATGCATCAGTGTGAGCTTTAGTAGGACTAGGCACGGTCTAGAGACTCTTGAGTGTTGCTGCTGGTAGGTGCTTGGGCTGAAGAGGACCCTTGTAGAGAGGCTTAGGCTTGGGAGGCATGGGTTTCTTGAGTTGGCTCAAAGAAATCCATTTAGCTGGCGGAGGGGAACAGGGAACCTCAAATAAAATCTTCTTCCATGGAGTAGCGACTGGGTAGTTCTTGATGGAGACATCATTAAGAGTGATGAAGCCATGCTTAAGATCACGAGTTACAGAGGCCTGGCTTGAAGAACATGAAACATCCTGAGGTCATCATTTGAAAACAGGTCTGGGAACCCAAGAAGCTTTTCAATGGGAAGAGGAGGGTAGAGTTTAAGGGAAAATGGTTGAATGTAAAGTTTGTAAGGGTCAAAGGAAGGGTGATTCATAATGGCTTGACTACGAGGACTATAATAATCAAGGTTAGAGGTGTCAAGCATCGGTTTGTAATCAAAATATTTAGGTAAGGTAGGGTAGTGTTTGAGAAGATGGGGAACGCAAGACTTATGTACAACAGTAGAGATTGGAGGACAAGGAACAATGGCTAGGGAGGAAGGAATGTGAGGTAATGGTGAAGGCAAAATGGTAAGAGGAATAGTTGGAGGAAAGGAGGGAGCAGAGTTTAGGGAAGGCAGAGGTTTAGACCTTGGCCTTTTAGAGGATGCCTCAGGAGAAGGAGACTTTTTTCTCTTGAGTGATGCTTTGACTGCACTTGTGTCACTATGATAAAGAGAAACAATGACATAGAATTTATTTAGCCAGTCAAGGTATTCCCAGTTGTAGACCTCAGAAAGTTAATGATGCCTTATATAGTCATGAATGAAGTGCAAGTAGTGGTTGTATGTCAGATAGCCACCACATTCTTGTAAGGTGTCATGATTCTCAGTCATGACTCTCTTATAGTCATTTCGAAGCTTAGTGAACTTTGAATTCTAGGCTGAAGAATCCCATTCTGATACAGAGATGTCTGGATTCAAGGTAGTGAAGACAGTGATAAATAAAGCCAATACTTCATCATCCGAGAGTGGCTTCAAATGAGACTCAAAATAGGGTCGAAACAGAGGTGGTTGAGTCTGTGGGGCTTTGGTTGTTGAAACCTTTATTCGTTTACCAGGGCCAAACTTCTTCTTGATAGAATGTTGTTGCAGTTTCCTAATAGGAAAATGATCATCAGAGTCTGGAGAACCCTTAGGTGATGTTGGAATTGCAATCTAAGAGGAGGAGGGTGCCTGATCAAGTGGTGAGTCTCACTTTTCTGAGGGAGCATCAAATTCTTCAAGAACTAATTTCCTTAGCTTCTTAGTAGAATGAGTATTTGGAGTGCGGGATGGAGCAGACTTTCTTTTCTTGGATGGTACAGACTTTTTCTTCTTTGGGAGGGCCAAAACAGTACTTGGTTGATCAGATTAAGAAGTGAAAGCAAGTAACTTATTGACCATCATGGAAGGGGTCACCAAGTCCGACATTGAGGGGGTTGTACATTCTTAAGTGCAAAGACTTTCATGAGAACGATAGGGTAAGGAATCTTATGCTGCTTATTCCTTATACATGAAATCAAATATGTCATGATGATGTTGGGCAAGCTAACTTTCTCTTTAGTGATCATGTGGTACATGCAAAAACAATCGAGCTTGCTGACAGTATCTTTTGCACTTTTTCTAGGGCAAAAGATTTGTTTCATCACAAGGTGTAGCATTTTGTCCTTTAGAAGGAGAGACCGAGAAGCAAACTTGGCCAGATGATGATTACCATACAACATTTTGTTTATCTCTAGCAAAGATACCATATTGAACTCAAAGAGTTCATCGTACACCTCCTCCACATTGTGACATCCAGTAGCAGTAGCAATGAGGTCCATAGAGATTTCTATGGACTTCCCTTGAAGATAACCAAGAACGAGAAACTTTGTCTTGCCTTCGAGACCGAACTCCAGAAGCTGAGAACCATTGATGGAGAATATAAAGTTTAGTTGAGAAAAAATTATGTCCATCTAATGCCATTGAGCTCCTCAGAGATATTGCGCCCTTCTAATTTGTGCTACCTGAGAAGACTGAGGGTTTAACAATGTCTGATGCCTTGAATGCCATTTCTTAAGTGAGAAGAGAAGAGGGTTTTCTAGAAAAGTGAAGAGTTTTTTTTCTGAAAGAGAAGTGGGAGAGGGAAGAGAAAGGTATGATGAAAAACAGTGGGAAAGAGTGAAAGTGAGAAGACGTTAATAAATTAAAAAATGCTACACAAAATAGAGAGCGAAAACACATTCATAGAGTGGTTACACTAAAATGTGATAATTGTTGCCATGTTTTAAAAAGTAAAAACTGAAAAGTATTTAATAGAGTAAGTCTTTCAGAGTGCGAAGTCAAACAATTCAAGTTATATCAGACTGATACACAAAGCAAACTATTTAGACAATAATTTTTAAATTTAAATTATGCTTAATAAAATTAAACTTGGCCTCTGCCAGAGGCTTAGTGAAGATGTCTGCCCATTGATGGTCTGTGTCCATGAATTTTAGATCCAAGGTTCTCTTTTGGACATAGTCACGAATGAAGTGATACCTTACTTCAATGTGCTTTGCTTTGGAGTGCTGAATAGGATTTTTGGAGAGGTTTATTGCGCTTGTATTATAACAGAAGACTGAGATTTCTCCTTCTTTGATTGAATAATCTTTTAGTTGGTATTTGATCCAAAGAAGTTGAGAGCAACAACCAGCTACAGACATGTATTCTGCTTTAGCAGTTGATAATGCAATGGAGTTTTTCTTTTTACTACTCCATGAAACCAAGTTGCTTCCCAAGAAGTGACATCCACCACTGGTACTTTTTCTATCAACTCTATCTCCAGCAAAGTCTGCATCACAAAATCCAAAAAGAGGGAAAGAGTTTGTTCGTTTGTAGAATAGCCCAAGATTAGTTGTTCCAACAAGATATCTTAGAATCCTCTTCACTATAGATGAATGTGATTCCTTGGGATCTGATAGATATCTTGCTCATACGCAAACACTAAACATTATATCAGGTCTGCTGGATGTAAGATACAAGAGTGAACCAATCATTCCTCGATATAAGGTTTGATCCACCGATGTACCAGACTCATCTTTATTAATAGTACAATTGGGATGCATGGGAGTACTCATGGCTTTAGCATCAGCCATTTTAAACTTTTTGAGTAGTTCCTTGGTGTATTTTTGTTGATGAATATAAATTCCATCACTAGTCTGTTGAATTTGCAAGCCTAAGAAGAATTTAAGTTCACCCATCATGCTCATTTCAAATTCTGCTTGCATCATTTGTGAAAAATCTTTACACAGACTATCATTAGTAGCACCAAAAACAATATCATCCATATAAATCTGTATAATAATAAAGTATTTCTTAAAGCTTTTTTGAAGAGAGTTGTGTCAACTTGGCCTCTTATAAAGCCTTTTGAAATAAAAATGTACTAAGTCTGTCGTACCAAGCTGCGGGAGCTTGTTTCAGACCATACAATGTTTTACTTAATTTAAAAACATGATTGGGAAGAGACACATTTTCAAAACCAGGAGGCCATTTTACATAAACTTCTTCTTCAATAAAACCATTCAGAAAAGCACTCTTTACATCCTTCTAATATAATGTAATACCTTTAAAGGCTGCATGAGATGCCCCAATTATAGGGCCTCAGTGATAATATTCGAATAATAAAATGAGGGTAAATTTTTTCACGATTTTAAAGTAATTAAAGAATAGAAGAAACCGCGAGGAAAATATTTAATAAGTAACCCCAGATCATTTAAATAACCTATCTCATACATGAAAATATGAGAAGGTGGATAGATTAAATCGAGAGTGGACCTTGGACAATCAATCTCATGATCGTCAACAAGGAATAATGGAAGTGCACAATTTATTCATGAAGGGTGAATAGAAATGAGTGAAAGTTCAAGAGTATCCCATTTAGTTGTTAAAACATGTTAATTATACGTATATGTTGTTGTATAATCATATCATGACCAGAAGATACCAATCATACCCCAAAATAGAGGAAAATGTGTGAAAACAGGGCCATGAATTGATTCAAGAACCCCATGAATCGATTCAGATGCTTCTGGAGTCCAAACAGTGAAAACAGGGCCCTTTGAATCGATTCAAGCTCGCATGAATCGATTCAAACATTCCTAGACCTCATGAATAATGATTTCAGTGAGCTTTGAATCGATTCAAACTACTCAAAATTTAGGAACAGTAAAAATAGTGTGTCTTGAATCGATTCATGCACTATTGTGAATCGATTCATGACAGCACAAAGGCCATTTTATGTAGAAAAAGTCATATTTTTGGACTTCTAACCCCCCTAACTTTCTCACACAAATTTCAATGCCTATCAAAATTTGACAGCAACTCATATACATCATTTGTGATGTGTGACCACTAGCCGCACTCAAAAATTCCTGAAAATGAGAGAGTTATGCGTATAAATGCATTTCACTCGTTTTCAGACATTTTTGTGCATCTCAAGGGCCTATTCTTAATGGAATTGGCCTATTCTAATTTCTACAAATCACAAATCATGCATCTAAGCCATTGGGACCATTATATATCATTCAACCCACACAAAACTCATTTTGACCCTATTGGTTCCTCAATTATGCATTAAACCATGAAAACTCATCATATACCTCATGCCAAAGTCATTCATTCATCATTCTAATACCCTACTCACATTCTCATTCATACACAAGACTCATATACATTGTTGATAAACATAAACCTCATGGTATCAACATCCATCCATTAACATGGCATATAATCCTTCAATTTACAATCAATATCATCTATTGTTAGGGTCATTACTAAAAATTAGACATTCAAAACACATAGGTCTAATTTTTACACATGACCCACAAATTAATATTCATGACCAACCATTTATCATATACAAAATAAAAATCTACACTTATCAAGTGATTTACAAAAGATGCCGGCCAAGGCTCACACTTTCTTTCTATATTTACCTCTATCATTGCTCACCCTCCAAAAGAGTAGGATTTTCATTATACTTACATCAAACTTTGAAATGGAAACTAGGAGGTGAGTAACATATACCAAATGATTCAAAATCATACATTATGATGAAACATATACATGTGTGCATAACATATATCTCTCAAGAAGCATTATAAGCTTCATTCACACATCATCTCATTCCATTTCAACATCATGCATATCCAAATCATCATATTCACAACTCACACATGAAAATCATGACATTCTCAATAAAGTACCACAACTTCCTTCTTCTTTATTTAACAATCATCCATCGCCAAACACATCTACTAACTAGGCATATCTCTGGCTATATACAAATGCTCTTATGGCTAATGCATATGCACAAAAGGAATCAATAACAATTGCAGGTCCGACTATGGGAAACAATATCATATCAAGTGTGTGTCAAGAATAGGTGTGCTATTATACCCTACTGTAGTAATAAAAGTTTACACTTATATCTCAAATCATGCATGCTTAACATCATCTTTTACTGTTACCAAACAATTAGCATAACACAATCATATACACACATCACTAATTGATGAAATCAAGCATTTAGAGATGTTACCCCCTCCTACCTCAAGAGAAATAGAAATCAACATGGTCTGATGGTCCCGCCTCGTCGATGGGTTCGTTTCCTACATTATGCCATATACCACACAATTAATTTTTATTTCAACTACTAAGATTCAAGTACTCATATTTATTTCTTGGTGTTTTATACCATTTCAATTCTTAACCTCATTTATTTCATTCAACCCACCACAACTACCATAGGTTAGGTGTTTTCATTCATTATTATGCTTCTTCAATGCCATGCCCAATAATGGGTTCCTACATTAATGGTTTCCAATAGCCATTATCAATCATTCACCATCATTAATGGTTATTACCTATCATAAATAACATCACCCATCAAAATAAATGCATATGCACCTATAATTCATATTTCCCCCAATTTAGAAAGCTAGGGTTTTATTGAAACCTAACAACCAACATTAATGTTCAACATTTCCCAATAATATTCTTAACAACCCTGACCAACGGTACCTTAATCAACATATAAAGCCTCAATAATTTATGAATAACCCCCAAAAATCTTAATTTAATTATTTTCAACATTTTGGGACATTAATTAACTCACATATAATTATTTAATATTTATTCCCAATATTTAATCATTTATATAAAATTAGGGATGTTACAATCCACCCCACCTTAAAAGAAATTTCATCCCCAAATTTTACCATCTTGATTCGAATATCTCAGGGTGTCGCTTTCACATATTGTCCTCACGCTCCCACGTGGTAGTAACCACATCTTCGTGCCTCCAAGATACCTTCACCAGAGGAATCAACTTGTTCCATAATTTCTTGATGGAACGCTCCATAATAGTAGCAGACATCAGAGGAATAGATAAATTCTCCCTGATTTCAACATCATCAAGGGCTACCACATGCATAGGATCATGCATATACTTCCTCAACTGTGAGACATGGAACATATTGTGCAAATTTGATAAATGCGGAGGGAGAGCAATCCTATATGCTAACTCACTAATCCTTTCGAGGATTTCAAACGGTCCAATGAACTTTAGACTTAATTTCTTGCTCTTTAAAGCTCTTCCAATACCCTTATCTCGTGATACTCTCAAAAACACATGATCGCCAACTTGAAACTCAAGCGGCTTCCGTCACTTATCATAATAGCTCTTCTGACGATCTTGGGCAATTTTCATCTTTTCTTGTATCATCTTGATTTGTTCATTTGTCTCCATAATCAACTCTGGCCCTAAAGCCAAGTTCTCACCGGTTTCAAGCCAACAAAGCGGAGTTCTACATTTCTAATCATACAAAGCTTCATAGGGGGCCATACCAATAGTACTATGATAACTATTATTGTATGTGAACTCAATCAATGGCAGGAATCTCTCCCAACAACCTCCATGCTCCAACACACAAGCTCGTAACAAATCTTCAAGGCTTTGAATTATTCGCTCAGATTGTCCATCCGTTTACGGATCATACGCCGAACTAAGCTTGAGCTTAGAACCCAGTTCTCTATGCAAGCTTCCCCAAAATTGAGAAGTGAACCACGGGTCGCGATCTGACACAATACTCAAAGGCACACCATGTAGCCTAACAATTTCCTTAACATACAATTATGCCAATTTCTCTAAAGGACTCTTCATGTTCATGGGCAAGAAGTGAGCACACTTTGTCAATCTATCAACAATCACCCATGTTGCATCATTTCTAGCACGTGTTCTGGGCAATCCAGAAACAAAGTCCATAGCAATGTTATCCCACTTCCAAACAGGGATATCGAAAGGTCTCAAATAACCAGATGGTTTTTGATGCTCAACCTTAGCCTTTTGACAAATAAGGCAAGATGCAACTAAATTTGCCACAACACGCTTCATACCGGGCCACCAGAAATTCTTCTTCAAATCTTGATACATTTTTATGGAACCAGGATGAATGCTCAACACACTCTTGTGAGCTTCTTCAAGTACCAGCCTTCTCAAATCACCACCAGATGGAACATAAATTTGGCCCTTCACACGCCAAATACCATCATGACCTTCCATCAAAAATGAATTCTTCCCATTAGATTGAGCTTCTTTCATCTCAATCAAATACTCATCTTTCAGTTGTTGCAATTTCACGGTTTCAAGGAACACATTAGCAACCGTCAACACCTCAAGAGACATCTTCTTCGGGGTATATATTTCTACACCCATATTCAAGTTTCTAAATTGCTCAATTAGCTCCATCTCTTTCACCATCATTGCAAAAACATACAACGACTTCCAACTCAAGGCATTGACAACCACTTTTTCCTTCCCGGGATGGTATCTCAAATCAAACTCATAATCCGTTAGAAACTCCATCCATCATTGTTGGCGCATATTATGCTCCTTTTGATCAAATAGGTATTTAAGACTCTTGTGATCACTAAGGACCACAAACTTCGAGCCGTACAAGTAGTGTCACCATAACTTCAAAGTAAATACCACCGCCGCCAATTCAAGATCATGCATGGGGTAGTTAACCTCATGTGATCACAATTGTCTCAATGCATAGGCTATCACACGCTCTTTTTGTATCAATACACAACCAAGACCAAGCTTGGAAACATCACAATACACCACGAAGTCATCCAGTAAGTTGGGCAAAGCCAATGCAGGAGCATAAGTGAGTCTTACTTTTAACTCTTGGAAACTTCTCTCACAATCAAGACTTCACACAAATGGTTGATTCTTATAGGTTAGCTTCGTCAATGGCAAAGCCAAGTGGGAGAAACCTTTAATAAATCTCTGGTAATAATCGGTAAGACCAAGAAAACTCCTTATTTCGGTCACGGACATCGGTTTTTCCCAAGCCATCACGGCTTCAATCTTTGATGGATCAATTGCAACACCATCTTTAGAGATAAGATATCCAAGAAATTGGACCTCCGACAACCAAAATTCACACTTGGAAAGCTTTGCATACAGCTCTTTCTCGCGTAGAGTGCTCAAAACAAGGAGAAGATGTTCTTCATGCTCTTTATGACTCTTGGAATAGACAAGAATGTCATCAATAAACACCATAACGAATCGGTCAGGATACTCATGAAAGATGCGATTCATGTAATCCATGAAATCGCAGGTGTATTTGTCACACCAAAAGGCATCACCGCATACTCGTAGTGGCCATAGCGAGTGTGAAAAGCAGTCTTTGGAATATCATCGGTCTCCACTCGGATTTGGTGATATCTGGAACGCAAATCAATCTTTGAGAATACCACTACATCCTTCAATTGATCCAAAAGATCATCAATGCAAGGTAGGGGATATCGGTTCTTAATAGTCAACTTGTTAAGTTGTCAATAGTCCACACATAACCTCACACTTCCATCCTTCTTCTTCACCAATAATATAAGCGCACCCAAGGAGACACGCTTGGGCGAATAAATTCTCGCTCTAACAACTCTTCAACTTGTCTCTTCAGCTCGGCTGACTCCATAGGAGACATCTGGTATGACGCTCGAGAAACAAGTTCCATACCCGGGACAAGGTCAATAGAAAATTCCACCTCTCGTGGAGGAGCTAAACCAGGTACCTCGTTAGGAAATACATCCAGGAATTCAAATACGATAGGGATATCAAGGGATTGAATGGCATTTTCTCCATCCACTATACACAGTATAACAAGAAGTTGAGATATACCTTGCATATCAAAGTGCTCGGTAGTCGAAGAAGGAAAAACGATGCTCCGATTCAAACAATCCACCAATACTTTGTTGGTAGATAACCAATCCATCCCCAAAATAACTTCTAAGTCCTTCATGGGCAAGCAAATAAGGGATATGATAAATCTCTAATCTTCAAGAATCATTTCAATATCATCACACTGAGTAACCGCCCGTAAACAAGTACCGGCTGGTGTAGACACCATGATAGAACCTTTCATCATGCTTATCGACAATTGTAATCGCCTCACACAATCTTCCGAAATGAAAGAGTGCGTTATACCCGAATCAAATAGCATATTAAAATATTTACCAAGTATTTGGCACTTACTTTGGACTAGATCACTGGCTTGTGCAGCTTCTTCACCCGTCACGACGAATACTCTTCCAGTAGTTTATTGGTTAGCAGCATTGTTGTGACCATTCCAGCCACCATTGTCATTACCTCGACCGTTCCCATTACCCTGACCGTTGCCACCATTACCGTTACCATTACCATTGCGACCACCATTGCGGCCGCCATTGCCGTTTTCACGACCATGGCCCCTAAAAGCACCATAGCCTCCACGGTTTACATCATTACGTACCATCACGTCCGTGGCATGCAAAGGACAATCAGGACGAATATGCCCTAGTTGGTTGCATCGATAGCACACCACCGTCTTTTCATTACCACAATCACGGTCCAAATGGTTTCCGCCACACCAAAAATAACAAAGACCCTGGACATTACCTCGGCCACCATTTGCACCATGTCTTCCACCACTACGTCCACCTCCAAGTGAAGAGGAACCACGCACAAATTGTCTATTCTTCTTAAAATTACCTCTCTTCTTGAAGCTAGAAGATTGGCCCTTCAATCTATGATCATGCCCCGCATAACTCTTGGGCACCATATCATTCTCTTCAAATATTCTACATTTGTTCACAAGAGTAGGAAAGCTCCTAATCTCTTGATGATAAATTGCCTTCTTAATCTCTTGGTGCAATCCGTTCTCAAACTTAATGCATTTCAAAGCTTCGGTACCTTCCTATTGGAAAGGAGGTCAAAACACACATAGTTCTTCGAATTTTGAGGCATATTCCTCCACCGATATGCTTCCTTGTTTGAGTTCCATAAACTCAAGCTCCTTCTTATTCTTGTAACTCTCAGGAAAGTATTTCCTAAGGAACACCACTTTAAAGTTCTCCCAAGTCAAGGGAGTGCGAGAATAAATCATACGCCTACGAGTCAAGATCCACCAAGACTCGACTTCATCTTGAATCACAAATACCGCGTATTCAACTTTCTGGGCTTTAGTACACTTCATGCTAGCAAATATCCGCTCCAAGTCACGGATCCAAACATAAGCGTCTTCCGGTTTATAGCCCCTATGAAATTTGGAAGGCTTCCGCTTGAGGAATCAGTTAAGACCATGATTTGGTTGACCAACGGGTTGTTGTTGCCGTTCAAGAATATCTATATATCGGTTAAAAGCTTCAGCCATAGTGGCTGCATCAACGTTGCGTCTATTTACCATCAATCAATCTAGACACATAACACAAATATATTTAGAAACCTTGCATTTCTTTCCTCAAGATTTACCAATCATTAACAATTATCATCAACATATGTATCATCATAATATATTCACAATTTGAAGGTAAATATTGGAAAGGAAATGCCTGGCCAGACTTAATATCAATCACATACTTATCACCATCATTCACAATATAAATTAGTGAGCAATTTAAGCCCCAATAATGCTCAACTATAATGATAACATCCTAATATTAAGTGACAAGTACTCTCACAAGGCACAACAACATTTCGACAATAAACAATCATACTTCAATGGCAAACGACCTTAATTTGATAAGGGAACTCACCCTTCAATAACATTTAACTCATATAATTAATCAATAAGCAATCAATGCTTTGATACCAGGTTGAGATGCCCCAATTATAGGGCTTCAGTGATAATATTCGAATAATAAAATGAGGGTAAATTTTTTCACGATTTTAAAGTAATTAAAGAATAGAAGAAACCACGAGGTAAATATTTAATAAGTAACCCCAGATCATTTAAATAACCTATCTCATATATGAAGATATGAGAAGATGGATCGATTAAATCAAGAGTGGACCTTGGACAATCAATCTCATGATCGTCAATAAGGAATAACGGAAGTGCACAATTTATTCATGAAGGGTGAATGGAAATGAGGGAAAGTTCAAGAGTATCCCATTTAGTTATTAGAACGTGTTAATTATATATATATATGTTATTGTATAATCATATCGTGACCAGACATACCAATCATACCCCAAAACAAAGGAAAATGTGTGAAAACAGGGCCATGAATCGATTTAAGAACCCCATGAATCAATTCAGACGCTTCTAGAGTCCAAACAGTAAAAATAGGGCCCTTTGAACTGATTCAAGCTCGCATGAATTGATTCAAATGTTCCTGGACCTCATGAACAGTGATTCTAGCGAGCTTTGAATCGATTCATGCGGGAGCTTGAATCGATTCAAATTACTCAAAATTTAGGAACAGTAAAAACAGTGTGTATTGAATTGATTCATGCACTATTGTGAATCAATTCATGATAGCATAGAGGCCATTTTATGTAGAAAAAGTTATATTTTTAGACTTCTAACCCCTGTAACACCCTAAATTTTAAAATAAAGGATTAATTAAAGAGATAAATATTAAATAATTATATTTGGGTTATTTAATATTCCAAAATATTGAGAATAAATAAATTAAGATTTTTGGGAACTGTTTATAATTTATTGGAATCAGATAAGCTGAAAATGAGCTGGGTTGAAATATGAGTATTGGACCAAGTATCTCCGATTGGGATGATATTGGTCAGGGCTGTTAAGGATATTATTGGAATCCGAATATATGTTCGAAATAATTTTTGGATAAGGTATTGAGCCCAAACAATGATCCTGTTTGTCATAAAACGATGAATATTTAATGAGGAATTAAAAATAAAGCCAAATGGCAAATGGCCCATTTTTCGCTTCTTAATCCCGTCAGCCCTTTTGATTCTTCTTAACAAGTACTTTGCTTCTACTTCTTCTCTACTCTTCTCCTTTATTTCCTCTTCTACTTCTCTCCTAAAACCCTAAGCAAAAAGGGTGGTGGTTTTCTTCTCCTCTCCTATTTTCATCCTTGAAAGAGCTTGGAGGAGCTTAGAGCTTGAAGTCTCACCTCCTTTCCCCTCATTTTCGTGTGGTTTTCCTTCTCTTGGAAAACTCTCTCATTCTTTTTCTTGAGGTAAGATCTTGCTTTTTCTCAACAGTATGAACTATGGGTTTTTGGGTTTTGATATTGGGAATGTGATTTAATAAGTGTTGTTGGGTTTTAGAGAAACCCTAACCCTAAGATTTAGGGGAAATGCAAAATATGAGTGGAAAAGCATTTATTGTGTTAAATAAATGTTTTTGGTGAGGTGAAATGATGTTATTAATGGTGAATGACCATTAATGAAGTTTAATGGTTGTTGGGAACCATTAATGTGGGAACCCAGTGATGCGTTCAGCATTAAATGTGCGTAATGATAAGCATAGACGCCTGAACCGAGGTGGTTGAATAGAAAATGATTGTGTGATATGTTGTGATGTAGGAGATAACCCCAGTTATGAGGCGGAACCATCTGACCCCTATGAATACTACTTCTCTTGAGGTAGGAGGGGGTAACTATTCTAAATGCATGATTTCATCGATTGATGATGTGAAAATGTGTATATGATTATGCTTAATGATTGCTTGTGTAGACGATGTATTAATTTCATGAACTGAATGCATTTAGAATGATTGATGTTATGTGGCATGTATTTGGAATGATGAATATATTATTAAACTGGTCTGGGCCAGAGTTAACAATCTGGTGTGGGACCAGTCACGAGAGCTAGTAGATGGCTGAGGTTTAGACCAATGCTGTGTGTATCCGGTATGATTATCTGGTATCCTAATGAGAAGAGACCGACCTTGATGTCCGATGTTTTACTTGTTGAGTTTTTATTGCATACAAAACAAATGAAGTGATATCCATATTCTGGTACCGATATTGAGACTGGCTCCGATATCATGTTGAATATGTTGATGAAATATGTCATGATGGTTTGAGGCCATGTTTTGAATTGAAATAGATGATGTGAAATATCCCAAACATGTATGTATGAATTGATGAATGTGATTGCCACTAACTGCCGATGTGTGAGTCCAACGAGAATCGGTAAAGATTGAAAGTACTGAAATCCACTAAGTGGTAGTTATAAATGGACGATTGATTGAGTGGTATTTAGGATGCACAGTGTGAGAATGCATTGATTGGCATTTGTATCCATGGTATATCATTCGCTGCTTATATGGAATGTTAGGGGTTCCAATAGGCAAGCCCAGTGGGAGGGCGGCCCAGTGCATGGGTATAATGTTATTGTTCCCTAGTGATTCAGGGAATCACAAAGCTGCCCTTAGTTTGGTGACGAGGCACCCTATGTGGCAGGCCCTATAGGAGGGTGGCTCTGTGATGAGCAGTTGACCTCGGTGTCCGACGGGGCACGGCTCCCTTGATGTGTGTTTGGGGGAGGCCCGTAGCACTTTGGCAAGTACGACCATATTGATAATCCACAGTCACGGGGTGACTAGTGCTACAGATGGGCGAGAGCGGTTTGGTACCAGTAAAATATGTTATTGAGCATGCATGAAATTGGATATAAGTATACATATTTTACTACTGCAGTAGGGGCATAGTAGCATACCTATGCTTGTCCCATATTTGATATGTTGTTGTTTTCCCACAGTCGGATCCACACTTGAAAATAATTCTATTGTGCATATGAATTAGCTTTAAGAGCATTTGCATATAGCCTGAGATATGCCTAGTTGATAGCCCGTGGTGGCGATGGATGATTGTTAAATAGAGCGGAGGTAAGCTGAGATACTAACATCAAAAGTGTGATGATTATTGAGAATGTTAAGGATATATTACGTATGATATTGCCTTGTGACACTTGTGATGTTATCTTGAAAAAGAATGTACTGCACACATGTATAAACATCATCATAATGTATGACTTTGATTCATCTGTAACGCCCCGACCGCTTTTTAGGTATGAACGACTCTCCCCATAAACCAACACGAGACCTTTCCAGTGTGCTTTGTCCTCGATCACACACTTCCCGAGAACTTTCCAGGAGGTCACCCATCCTAGAATTACTCCAAGTGAAGCATACTTAACTTTGGAGTTCTTAAGTGATAGGCCACCGAAAAGGCTAATTCATTTATTGGTATAGGTAGTACGAATTCATTCATTTAAGCTATCCTCGACTGTATAGTCCAATACCTATACAGTCTTTGGATCCCTCTCATTCTGGTATGTATTCAGTTCGTTCATGTGTCCCTCCCACTGCAAGCCTGCCAAGAGCCGCTCCTTGTCTGTGCCTATGCACTAGCGATCACTCCCCGCCCTCAATAGCGTCGGGATGTCACATTCCCACCAGCTTCCGCCTGGTTCGTCCTCGAACCATACTGTACTAGGAAAGGCTAGGCTCTGATACCATTGTAATGCCCCGGCCGCTTTTCAGGTATGAATGACTCTCCCCACAAATCAACATGAGACCTTTCTAGTGTGCTTTGTCCTCAATCACACACTTCCCTAGAACTTCCCAAGAGGTCACCCATCCTAGAATTACTCCAAGTTAAGCACGCTTAACTTTGGAGTTCTTAAGTGATAGGCCACTGAAAAGGCTAATGCATTTGTTGGTATAGGTAGTACGAATTCATTCCTTTAAGCTATCCGCGACTGTATAGTTCTATACCTATACAGTCTTTGGATCCCTCTCATTCTGGTATGTATTCGGTTCATTCATGTGTCCCTCCTTCTGGAAGCCTGCCAGGAGCTGCTCCTTGTCCGTGCACCGGTGATCACTCCCCTCCCTCAACAGTGCCCGGGATATCACATTCCTCGCTGGAAGCCTTCCAGGAGCCGCTCCTTGTCCATGCCTATGCACCAACGATCACTCCCAGCCCTCAACAGCACTGGGATGTCACAACCCTCTAACTTTCTCACATCAATTCCAATGCTTACCAAATTTTTACACCAACTCATATACATCATTTGTGACGTATGGCCATTGGCCGCACTCAAAAATTCATGAAAATGAGAGAGTTATGCGCATAAATGCGTTTCACTTATTTTGCAACATTTTTGTGCATCTCAAGGGCCTATTCTTAATGGAATTGGCCCATTCCAATTTCTACAAATCACAAATCATGCATCTAAGCCATTGGGACCATTATATATCATTCAACCCTCACAAAACTCATTTTGACCCTATTGGTTCCTCAATTATGCATAAAACCATGAAAACTCATCATATACCTCATGCCAAAGTCATTCATTCATCATTCTAATACCCTACTCACATTCTCATTCATACACAAGACTCATATAAACATAAACCTCATGGTATCAACATCCATCCATTAACATGGCATATAATCCTTCAATTTACAATCAATATCATCTATTGTTAGGGTCATTACTAAAAATTAGCCATTCAAAACGCATAGGTCTAATTTTTACACATGACCCACAAATCAATATTCATGACCAACCATTTATCATATACAAAATAAAAATCTACACTTATCAAGTGATTTACAAAAGATGCCGGCCAAGGCTCACACTTTCTTTCCATATTTACCTCTATCATTGCTCACCCTCCAAAAGAGTAGGATTTTTATCATACCTATATCAAACTTTAAAATGGCAACTAGAAGGTGAGTAACATATACCAAATGATTCAAAATCATACATTATGATGAAACATATACATGTGTGCATAAAATATATCTCTCAAGAAGCATCATAAGCTTCATTCAGACATCATCTCATTCCATTTCAACATCATGCATATCCAAATCATTATATTCACAACTCATACATCAAATCCATGACATTCTCAGTAAAGGTCATCACACATTCAATGTTAGTACCATAACTTCCTTCTTCTTTATTTAACAATCATCCATTGCCACCACGGGCTACCAACTAAGCATATCTCCGGCTATATACAAATACTGTTATGGCTAATGCATATGCACAAAGAAATCAATAACAATTGCGGACCTGACTGTGGAAAACAATATCATATCAAATGTGGGTCAAGCATATGTGTGCTACTATGCCCTTATTGTAGCAGTAAAAGTCTACACTTATATCTCAAATCATGCATGCTTAAGAGCATCTTTTACTGGTACTAAACCGTTATCGCCCTTCTATAGCACTAGTCACCCTGTGACTTGTGAATTACTTACATGGCCTTACTTGCCACAAGTGCTATGGGTCTCTCCCAAACACACATTGAGAGAGTCGTGCCCCATCGCACACCGAGGTAACTTGCTCCTCACAGAGCCGCCGACCCACTGGGCCTATCACATGGGGTGCCTCGCCACTAATCTAAGGGTAGCTTCATGATTCCCAGAATCACTAGGGAACAACAATAATTTACCTGTGCACCGGGTCGCTCACCCACTGGGATGCCTATTAGAACCCTTAACATTCCACATAAGCAACGAATGACATGCCATGGATGCAATGTAATGAAATTCAAATGCATTCTTATACTATGCATCCTAAATGCCCCTCCACCATCAACAATTCATCCTCAACACTTTAGTGGAACTCTAGGTTCTCATCATTCTCAACCATCACCAACATTCATTGGATTTCATACATATACTAGTTAGTGGCAATCACAAATCATTAATTCACATATCATAAGATGTTTAATAACAATGTAATCAATACAATCATGGTTCCAAGCCATCATAACAACTCTTATTAATCATGAGTCAATTCAACATTATATTCATCATTAAACAAACATAAGCCACATAACACCATTCACTCTAAATACATTTCAATCAAGTAATCATCAAATCATTCATCCTAGCCAATTAGCATAACACAATCATATACACACATCACTAATGGATGAAATCAAGCATTTAGAGATGTTACCCCCTCATACCTTAAGAGAAGTAGAAATCAACGCGGTCCGATGGTCCCGCCTCGTTGATGGGGTCCTTTCCTACATTATGCCATATACCGCACAATTAATTTTTGTTTCAATTACCAAGATTCAAGTACTCATATTTATTTCTTGGTGTTTTATACCATTTCAATTCTCAACCTCATTTATTTTATTCAACCCACCATAACTACCATGGGTTAGGTGTTTTCATTCATTATTATGCCTCTTCAATGCCATGCCCAATAATGGGTTCCCACATTAATCATTTCTAACAACCATTATCAATCATTCATCATCATTAATGGTTATTACCTATCATAAATAACATCTCCCATCAAAACAAATTCATATCCACCTACAATTCATATTTCCCCCAATTTAGAAAGCTAGGGTTTCATTGAAAACTTAACAACCAATATCAATGTTCAGCATTTCCCAATAATATTCTTAACAGCTCTGACCAATGGTACCTCAATCAGAGATATTTGGTGTGATACCTATATTTTAATCGGGTATAATCTCAGCATATAAAGCCTCAATAATTTATGAATAACCCCCAAAAATCTTAATTTAATTATTTTCAACATTTTGGGACATTAATTAACTCACATATAATTATTTAATATTTATTCATAGTATTTAATCATTCATATAAAATTAGGGATGTTACACTGCAAATGCAAGAAGTATCTTGATAGCCTCATGTCTGGCTACAGGAGCAAAGGTTTCAGTGAAATTTATACCTTCTTGTTGATTATATCCTTGAGCAACCAATCTTTCTTTGTTTTGAAATACCTTTCCATTTTCATCTAACTTGTTTCTGAATACCCATTTAGTACCAATTATACCTTTATCTTTGGGTTTGGGAACAAGTGTTCATACTTTCTTCTTTCGAGTTGGTTTAGTTCCTCTTGCATAGCAAGAATTTAATCTGTATCATTCAGTGCATCCTGAATATTTTTCAGCTCTACTTCTGAAATAAGAGCAATTGTTGATTGATTATGAAGACTGGATCTGGTTCTTACTCCAGCAGCTTGATCTCCAATGATAAGGTCTAAAGGATAATGGACTTTGAATTTCCAATCTTTTGGTTTTTCAAGTTCAAGCAGTTGATCTTATTCAGACCTTTCGAGATTTGTTGACTTCGCTTGAGCATTTTTAGTTGATTGCTCTTCTTCTTGTTGTATCCATACATCATCAGTATCTAGATCTGCCAGTCTTCTATCAATCTTTTGAAGGTCATCAAATCTTACATGCATAAATTCTTCTATGGTTTGAGTTTGAGTATTGAATACTCTATAAGATTTTGATATGATAGAGTATCCTATGAATATACCTTTGTCATATTTTGAATCAAATTTTCTGAGATAATCCTTGGTATTCAGAATATAACAGGTGTATCCAAAAGGATGAAAATATGAGATGTTAGGTTTCCTACCTTTCCATAATTCATAGGGAGTCTTATTCAGTATTGGTCTAATAAAAACTATTTTGAATATAACAAGAAGTACTCACAGCTTCTGCCCAGAAATATTTTGGAAGATCATTTTCACAAAGCATGGTTCTGGCCATTTCCTACAGAGATCTATTTTTCCTTTCCACAACTCCATTTTATTATGGAGTTCTTAGTGAGAAAAAACTCTGATTTATTCCAGACTCATTGCAGAATTTTTTAAAGATTTAATTTTCAAATTCTCTGCCATGATCACTTCTTATTGTACCTATACAGCATCCTCTCTCATTCTAAACTTTCTTGCAAAAGATTTTAAATACTTTCACAGACCCTTCCTTGTGGGCTAGGAAGTATACCCATGTTAATCTGGTGTAGTCGTTGTTAGCCAAGGCCTCAATACTCAAGAGGGGAGTGAATTGAGTATTTCAAAATTTTGCGTGGAATCCCCTTAAAAATGGTTAGTAATATATAAATAATGCAATATAAAAGACATAATAATTATGAAGCACATATCATACTAAAATACTTTGAGTTGAAGGTACAATATTCAAGAATTAATTTTGATAAACAAGGCAAGTTATTAGTTTAGGAAATTCTTGAAATACTTGGCATGCAATAATTAATTCCAAAACAAATTTAACTTAAACAATTTCTAACAAATTAATTAAGCATAATTAATTTTCCAAGTTATTAATAATAATGTTTTACTAATTAATTTGCTAAGTTATTAATAATAATATTTTACTAATTAATTCAAGGATTTAATTTAAAATTTTAACAAACCAATTAGATATAAATATTTTAGCATGTAATTTAAATACTCAATAATAAAGGAGTTTAAGGGAAGAGAGAATTTGCAAACCGATATAACGAGTTCCACCACCCCGGTGTACGTCTCGCCTTCAAGCAACCCACTTGAAGGATTCCATTATTAAAGATTTGAGATACAAGCTTTGAGCAATTGTCTCCTAGTGTCCCACACTCAAGAACCCAATCCTCACAAGCAAAGGGCAACCCACCCAATCTCACAATCTCTCAATAACCAAGGTTGAACCCCAACCTTAAAACTCTCAGAATTTTGTGTTTGGTTTACAAGATTTTTCTCTCTCAATAGAGTAGATATACAACTTGAAGTGCTCACAAAATAATAATAACTCTCACAGAGAGGATATGCAAATGTAAGCTCACTTAAAAATATTTTTCTCCCATAAAAATTCTCTAAGAATTAATTTGCCAATGAAATAAATAAAAGAGAGAATGTAACAAAGAGAGGTAGAAGGAAACAGAGGAATGCTTTCTGTTTTCGTTGGTTTGTTTTCACTGCCTTAGCTTCTTCTCCTTTTATAGGCAATTCAAAGGCAAGGTTTCCACTCCCGTTCCTCAATTTATGCAATCAATTTGAAATTTGTCTGCCTCCATGTTTCCAGCTGCGCTTGTTTTCTGGCTTGAGATTTGTAATGGTTTCCTCGAAAGAATCAGTGTAGTTCCTGATATTATGAAGCGGTGTTTTCCATGTTCCAAATGTAAGCTCACTCAAAAATATTTTTCTCCCTTAAAAATTCTCTAAGAATTAATTTGCCAATGAAATAAATAAAAGAGAGAATGTAACAAAGAGAGGTAGAAGGAAACAGAGGAATGCTTTCTGTTTTCGTTGGTTTGTTTTCACTGTCTTAGCTTCTTCTCCTTTTATAGGCAATTCAAAGGCAAGGTTTCCACTCCCGTTCCTCAATTTATGCAATCAATTTGAAATTTGTCTGCCTCCATGTTTCCAGCTGCGCTTGTTTTCTGGCTTGAGATTTGTAATGGTTTCCTCGAAAGAATCAGTGTAGTTCCTGATATTGTGAAGCGGTGTTTTCCATGTTCCAAATGTAAGCTCACTCAAAAATATTTTTCTCCCTTAAAAATTCTCTAAGAATTAATTTGCCAATGAAATAAATAAAAGAGAGAATGTAACAAAGAGAGGTAGAAGGAAACAGAGGAATGCTTTCTGTTTTCGTTGGTTTGTTTTCACTGCCTTAGCTTCTTCTCCTTTTATAGGTAATTCAAAGGCAAGGTTTCCACTCCCGTTCCTCAATTTATGCAATCAATTTGAAATTTGTCTGCCTCTATGTTTCCAGCTGCGCTTGTTTTCTGGCTTGAGATTTGTAATGGTTTCCTCGAAAAAATCAGTGTAGTTCCTGATATTGTGAAGCGGTGTTTTCCATGTTCTGAGTCAGTTTCCTAGGCATTTACTCATGTAGGAATCGATTCCTGCAATGAATGAATCGATTCCCAGCTTCCATAAACACCATAAATCAATTCTTGTAGGAGAGGAATCGATTCTTTGACTTTTCAAAGCAAATGAATCAATTCATTAAGAGAGGAATTGATTCCCAGGTGTCCAATAATGCATGAATCGATTCCTAAGTAAGAAGGAATCGATTCCTAGGCTTTTTCACACACATGAATCCATTCCTGGTAATAGGGAATCGATTCCCAGCTTGTTCCTCTTTAAAATAATTGCGTTTTGGCCCTCCTGGTATTATTTTTCATGTTTTTGACCCCGATCATGAATCTTCTTGTATTTTGACCCCTTTTCTGATTATGTTTTTCATGATTCTTCCTCTTTTTGATCCTCATTATCATTTCTTGTTTCTTTGGATTTAGAACAATAAATTGCTTGATTTCTTGACCCGTATTAGCTTGATCTTCATGCTTCTGATTTTTCATTAATTGCTTTGTACAAAATCCTTGTTCTTGGAGCATAGTTTTTGTCATCTTTGTTAACCACAATTTCCCTTTGTTGTTCTTCAATTCATAAACACATTTAATCCTTAACCATGTGTATTATTCATGTTTGTACATTTTCTTTATTAACATGCTTGTCATTATCAAAATCTTATCCAATTACATTATCCCCCTTTTTGATGTTGACAGCTAATGTTACATATCCATTGCTGATGCATTTTTCTTGCTTGAGACTATGTTTGTCATTATCAAAACCTGTTTCAATAGATAAACATATTCTCCCCCTTTTTGATGATGACAACAAATGTTCATCTCTTGGGGCGTTAGTTTTATAACAGTTATAGCTCATGATTTTGACAAACAAACAGCTCCCCTTACTGATGCATTTAGATACCAATTACTGCTTTTGATTTTTAGAGTAATTCTCCCCATTACTCATGTAATAGATACAAATTGTGGATTTGATTAATGTTATACCATTTTATTGCATACTACATGTTAATATCTAGAGTCAATAATCAACCAAATAATTCATTTATCAAGTAAGTATATAATTCTCTTAATCAAGTAGGCACATAATTCTCTCCCCTTTTGGCATCATCAAAAACAAACAATAATAAGCATAGTAGAATTCAGAGTAGAGATAAGTGCCATAAACTAATATTAATGAAAATCATAACCACAAAAAGAGAAATCAATGACAATCTTGCATTTGGTATTTCTCCCCCTAATTAATGTAATAGATGCAGTTGATACCACTTGTTATGTGATTATATATTATAAGATCAAACGTAGTCATAATTTAAAGGAAATACCACTTGTTAATAGGATCATATCATATCATGCAAGATAATATTCTCCCTTAAGCATGCAATTGATTTGCTAACTAATTTTTAATCATGTAATTAATATCACTTTTTAAGTATGGTAAGCATCACATGATTTTTTTCAATTAAGCACACATGTAGTTCTCTTGATTGTTATCATTACTAGCATATTTGTTAATAAGTTAAAATATAAATAAGTAATTTTCTCAATTATGGTAGGCACATAATCATTTCAAATAAGCACATAATCTTCTCCTTTTTGGCATTATCAAATACACAAGGATATTCTTCCAAGTAAGCACATAGAAGAGTAGAAACAAGATTATAAACATAAGTGCCATAAACATAATCACAGAGAAGTGAAATCAAAGATAATTATTCATGTGTATGCTCCCCCTTACTACTGTAATTGATATTACTTGTAAAAATGTACCACTTATTAACGTGTGAAACTAATTATAACAATTTAATCAAGTTTGATACCATTTGTTTACTTTTTAAGCATTTATCCTTCTTAATAGATACCACTTGTTGAAACAATATATACCACAATATAAATAGATACCACTCAAAGGTTATATACCTCTTGCATATAAAAATTCACTTATTAATCATTTAATTAATATTGCTTGATCCATTTCTAGGTATCAGAGCAGTAATCATAGAAGATTTTTCAATAATGTATACTTATATCTAGGTATCAGAGCAACAGTGGAATGATTAATACAGCTTGTTGGCTTACTCATGCATTTGTATTATAACATATGCTAATATATCTATGCTTTTTCATATGACCTTTTTATCTCAAATATTATCTTCTTAACTTGTGCCTATGATGTCACATATAGGTCTAATCAAGCATTTTCCTAGGGCACAAAAAGTATGTGATTATACAAGACAATACATTTGGCATAAATCATTTACAACACTTAAAGATAAGTCACAATCATATCATGGTTAAGGTGTAATTATAATGCAAGTCATATACTCATTATAATCAATTTGCTATAACATATATGTCATATCACTTGTTATCTTGATGCTATGTATGATACCACTTGATGGATTTGCCAATTTAAGCTCTTGATATCAATTATTAACATTTAAGCATTTAGCACAAGATTGTTATCATTCAAGCATACATTATTCTTGATACTTTTGTTCAATAATTCTTTTCAAACTCAATGATGCATATTTTTAAATTTCTTTTCACAGTCAAGATCATGCATTATTAAACATACAACGCAGATAAGAATTATTATGTCAATCAAGATAGATACTAATTGCTTAAGCATGGTGTATCAAGGAAGATCATGTCATGCATTATCACTTAGCATGTCATGTAGCATTTCATGCATTGTCTCATGATGCATAGACATTTGACATTAATCTCTTTTGTTTATACCTATGATGTTACTAGTCATGAAATTAAAGTCTAGGCAATAACATACATAGAGCATACATACTTTCTTTTAGGCATTATCAAAAACAACATATAATTGCATAAAAACATTTTGCCTAAGATAGACATTTTTTTTGAAACATAGGGATAAGTCATAGAAGCATAACATAGTCCTAACTTAAAGCAACTATAAAATTTGTCATAACATTTTCTTGTTATGAAGTTCAATGCCTCTTGTTATGAAAAGATACTTGCTTGTTAGGAAGATTATATGACATACCACTTGTTAAAACAAATTATGCATAAATTATCAATTCATAGATACCACTTGTACACGCAATATATGTATTTATTATCAAAGCATAGTGGCAGTAATAACAAGTATATAATCAAGATTATGTCCCCGTGATTTCTCTCTCTTACTAATTCAATTGATACCATTTTGTTAAAAGAAGTCACTTGTCAATTTGATACTAATGCTTGTCATTTAGATACTACTAGTTAAACAAAATATCTTTTGTTTAATAATTGATACATCATCAAGAAATCAAAAATTCATGCATCATTTAAGAATTCATTACATTAATTTATTATGAACAAGTGTGGAATACCATTATTTAGACATTTCAAAAATTCTCAATAAACTATCAGTCAAGTGCATAGATGCTTCAAAATAATTAAGCATACAATCACATAGCCAACATGATATTTGATCTACTAGAGTAAGGATTCGATCATACCTTGGAATTTTACAATTCCTACGTCCTTATCTTTATTATTCTTTTGTTCTTTGGAGTGAAGATTGTGAATCTTGATTCTTTGGTCATTCGTCAATGAGAAATTGCCGATTTAAAGTATGCCTACAAAATTTAAAATTTTATGGTACCCTTTGAGAGTTGGGTCCTTGTTAGTTTAGGATTTCAAAGTTGTTTTTGGAATCCATACCTTTCTCATGCACTTTTGATGAGATTTATTTATAAAGCAATTAGAAGATATATGACCATATATTCCATAATAGAAACATGTTGCATCCAAATAATAAGTCATAGTATGATTGTAATGGTTCCTTTTATATTCTATGTGCCTTCCCTTAAAACAATTAGATATTGTATGACCCTTTCTTTCATGGTTTGCACATTTTCGAATAGGTATAGATTTTTCCTTAAGGGGTGCAAAGGAGTTCTTGTATTTCTTTTCCTTTTCAAATTTTCCATGTCCTATTCCCATTCTATCAAGGGTATACTTTTGATTTTCAAGAGGTGCACTTAGATTCTTTTGGCTATTTGTAAGCTTCTTAAGTGTTTCTTTTAGATCTTTATTTTCTTTTTCAAGAAGCATACATTTATCAAGTAACATACATTTCTTATCTCCATTACAAGTCCTAGAAGTGACATTTGAAGCTATTAACTCATCATTTTGAACTCTAAGATTTTCTTTTTCTATGTGAACATCATGCAATTCATTTTCAAGTTTCAAAATGGTTTGTTTTGAGTATGCATATTTCTTTGATAATAAAACAAATTTTTCATGTAATTCATCAAAAGCTTTTAACAGCTCATCTTTATCAATTTCACTTTCATCATCACTAGATTCATTTAGAGAACTTACCTCATCATCTTTGGAGTGCTTTGTCATAAGGCAGAGGTTGGTAAATTCTTCTTTCGATTCCATGGTCTCTTCTTTTGGATTTATTTTGAATCCTTCTTTTTTGCTAGAAAGAGTACTAATTCTTACATCTTGATCATCATTAGTATTTCCATAAATTGTTTCAAGAGTTTCCCATATTTCTTTAGCATTGTTACAAGTAATAACTCTAGAAACATCATTAGGTTCTAATGCTAATGTGATAAGAATTTTAGCTCTTAGATTAAATTGTACCTTTCTTTCTTCTTCCTTAGTCCATAAGTTCATGGGCTTCATACATTCTATATTATCAACAATGTATTTAGGAATGAAAGGACCAAATTGAATAGCATTACATACCTTGAGGTCATAGGATTGGACAAAGATTTTCATCCTTTCTTTCAAAATAACATAGTCTTTGCCATTGAGGATTGGAGGTCTATTTATTGTACCATTTTGCGGAAACCATCGTAAGAGGTAAAGGCCATCTTGATCTCCTATAGCTGTTAAGCCTTGTGGCAAGAGTCAAGCTCTGATACCACTTATTAGCCAAGGCCTCAATACTCAAGAGGGGGGGTTTGAATTGAGTATTTCAAATTTTTGCACGAATCCCCTTGAAAATGGTTAGTAATATACAAATGATGCAATATAAAAGAGATAATAATTATGAAGCACATATCATACTAAAATACTTTGAGTTGAAGGTACAATATTCAAGAACTGATTTTGATAAACAAGGCAAGTTATTAGTTTAGGCAATTCTTGAAATACTTGGCATGCAATAATTAATTCCAATACAAATTTAACTTAAACAATTTCTAACAAATTAATTAACCATAATTAATTTGCCAAGTTCTTAATAATAATGTTTTACTAATTAATTTGCCAAGTTATTAATAATAATATTTTACTAATTAATTCAAGGATTTAATTTAAGCAAATTTTAACAAACCAATTAGATATAAATATTTTAGCATGCAATTTAAATACTCAATAATAAAGGAGTTTAAGGGAAGAAATAATTTGCAAACCGATATAACGAGTTCCATCACCCCGGTGTAGGTCTCGCCTTCAAGCAACCCACTTGAAGGATTCCACTATTAAAGATTTGAGATACAAGCTTTGAGCAAGTATCTCTTAGTGTCCCACACTCAAGAACCCAATCCTCACAAGCAAAGGGTAACCCACCCAATCTCACAATCTCTCAATAACCAAGGTTGAACCCCAACCTTAAAACTCTCAGAATTTTGGTGTTTGGTTTACAAGATTCTTCTCTCTCAATAGAGTAGATATATAACTTGAAGCTCTCACAAAATAATAATAACTCTCACAGAGAGGATATGCAAATGTAAGCTCACTCAAAAATATTTTTCTCTCTTAAAAATTCTCTAAGAATTAATTTGCCAATGAAATAAATAAAGAGAGAATGTAACGAAGAGAGGAAGAAGGAAACAGAGGAATGCTTTTTGTTTTCGTTGGTCTGTTTTCACTGCCTTAGCTTCTTCTCCTTTTATAGGCAATTCAAAGGCAAGGTTTCCACTCCCGTTCCTCAATTTATGCAATCAATTTGAAATTTGTCTGCCTCCATGTTTCCAGCTGCGCTTGTTTTCTGGCTTGAGATTTGTAATGGTTTCCTCAAAAGAATCAGTGTAGTTCCTGATATTGTGAAGCGGTGTTTTCCATGTTCTGAGTCAGTTTCCTAGGCATTTACTCATGTAGGAATCGATTCCTGCAATGAATGAATCGATTCCCAGCTTCCAAAAACACCATAAATCAATTCTTGTAGGAGAGGAATCGATTCTTTGACTTTTCAAAGCAAATGAATCGATTCATTAAGAGAGGAATTGATTCCCAGGTGTCCAATAATGTATGAATCAATTCCTAAGTAAGGAGGAATCGATTCCTAGGCTTTTTCATGCACATGTATCGATTTTTGGTAATGGGGAATCGATTCCCAGCCTGTTCCTCTTTAAAATAATTACACTTTTTGCCCTCCTGGTATTATTTTTCATGTTTTTGACCCCGATCATGAATCTTCTTTCATTTTGACCCCTTTTTGATTATGTTTTTTGTAACATCCCAATCCTTGATTTAATTAATGGCTGAGATTAGTGAATGAATTAAGGTTAATTTCAGATTAAAGATTAGTGGTTAATTAGTGAAAGTGGCTGGAGATAAAAGACGCATGTACCCCTGGTGGTATATATGGAATTCGGTCCTTCTCTCCTCCATTCATTCTCATTCGCGTCGTCCAGTTTGGAAAGAATAGAGTGAGAGTTGAGAGCTTTCTGGGAGGAACAGTGACGCGGTCCTGTTTTCACTCCCTGTCTCCTTCTTCCTCTCCGTCACCTTCTTCCTCTCTTCTTTTTCCACTCGAAGCTGCCAGTATCCCAGTTGGAAGACTGTACTGGGAAGTGCCTCGGAGCTGTGGGAGAAACGAATCCGTTTGGGAAGGGACAACTCTGGCCCAGAATCGACGCTGAGTTCGAAGACTGTAGGAGGAGGAGTAACCGAAGGGACGATCTGTCAACATTGTAACTCGAAGAGCTTCTGAACCTCGACAGTAGGTAGGGGGCGCTTTGCATGTCAAATACCTGGTTTATGGACGGGTTCCGGGTGTTTTGCTTTAATGTGTTGTGTTGTGTCTGAGTGTGTTGATTGATGTGTTGTGTTCGAGTAGGAGTGCTTGCAACGCCCGGGTCTAGGATGGTTGTGGTTTGTCTAGTGTTGTGGTGATTCCATCCTTGAGTGCTTGTTAATATTTCTGAGATGCATGCTGTTGAACATGAGAATGCAGAGTAAATACATGTGTGCGTTATCATTATTTTCGAGTGCATGAGTTAAAAAGGGGGTGACTTGCTGAGTTCTGTTTGCAGTTTTATGTCTAAATGTATGTGAATGAGAATGCCATGATAATTTCTGAATGCATGAGATATGAGTTGATACGCTGATTCCCCATTTGGAATGTTGTGTTGAAATGCATGCTGATTTCATTAAGAATGTCGAGTGGTGTACTGTAATATTGTTACCCTGATTTGCTTGTTATAAGTTACTATGACAAAACGCATGTGATGCTGTAATGGAACTGTGGATTTCTGAGTGAATCTAAATGCCGTGTTGAATCGATTGTGATCTTTTAATGGCTGCGTGAGACGCACTTGATAAGCTTGGATGCTTGTTGTGAATTGCATGAGGTTGCATATATGAGAAAAGGGTGACCCGTGGAAAGTCAAGAGCCCTATGAGATGACTTTTAACTACAGATTCCTGGCTAGATCCGTGAGGGCCCGTGGTAGCCGAGGGAGCTAGAGTTAAGTCTCGAGACGTCTTTGGAAGACCGGTACCACGCGGAAAGGGCTAATGGACGAGAGGCAGGGAAGGAATCTGTAACTGAAATCACTGTTTAAGTCGGATCCGCATGCATGCATGTAGGAGCATTGTTATTGAGAATGACATGGTTGATATAGCTTTGAATGGCTGAATGAATTCCGACTGAATATGAATGTGCATATTTATATTGTTGATGAGCTCAATGTGATTGTGTGTATATATTTGTATGTGTAAATACTGTTGTGAATAGCATGATTAATATAACCATGAATAAGTGGGGTGAATTCCTACTAGGTGAATATATGTACGTTGGTACTTTTGCCGAGTGTGAGGCGATGTTTTGACTGTGAGTATATGTTATTGTGAATCATGTGAATTACTTAATCCTGACTGAATTGCATGAATCCGAATGAGTGATGTTACCATATAACTAAGAATTGGGAATTAAATCCGAGTCAGTAACTAACATTTTATATGTAAAAGCTCATCCCTACACCATTTTTCAGTATATGCAGGTCGGACTCGGAATGGTGATAAGGCCCAAACCCAAGTGATGGGTATCTGTGTTGCTGTAGTGTACAGAGTATACTGTACCGATTGTATATTGTTATGTTAAAGCCTTGGCCGGCTCTTAAAAATGTTGTATAATGAATATAAATTTGTATGTATAAGAAATCTGAGTCATTAGTATTCCGAGTGCATGTTTATATATATATATATGTTTTACATTGGTAACGTGTATTTGAGTCGGTTAGGATGTGATGATTGAATGAGCAGTACTAAGTCAATGGATTCTGAGTGGATTAAGTGGTGAGAGCCTGTTTCAGATAGTGAAGGCCTAGGATTATTCCGAGTGATGCTTAGCGAGTGAATGTTTCCGAGTGTTGAAGGTTTAAAATGGTTCTGTGAGAAACTCATTTCGATTTGGTGAAGTTTTCCAATTGATGGGAAACTAAAGCAATTCCGAGTGAATAAGATTATAAATATATCCGGGTGGATAAAAAGTATGCCAGTCTGAGTAAGACATAGTGAATGCCTCCGAGAACTGGAAGGCTAGAGTATCTCGAGGAAGACTTAGTTTAACAGATCATTTCCGAGGAGTGAAGAGTTAATGTGTTCCCGAAGCGAGGAAGAACAAGTATACCGAGTGAAAAATGTGTAATACGTTTCCAAGTAGATCCATTGTGATGTAATTCCGAGTAGCGTATAACTGGGGAAATAATCCGGGTGAAGGGGACTTTACTGATACCAAGTGAGAAAGAGTTCTGGATCCCGAGTGATGGGATTGAGGGAGTCATTTCCCGAGTGGTTTATACTTATGACCTACATGAATGAAATAAGGAGCTGTGTAAATTCCCGAGTGAGGTATGAGTGTGATGATTTACCGAGTGAACCTATGTCCCAAATCCGAGTGAGGAATTACTTTGTACCTGTGTTCGCTCTAGTGAATAAGAGATTCGTTCCAGCGGGTGTGGAATGGATGGAAGGCTTTTGGGTTTACATTGCTTAAGCGATTGGCTGTCCGCCCAAGCGAGTTGGGTTGTCTCGCTCAAGCGTGCCAGATCTCGCTTGAGTGGGTAGACGCTGTTTTGAGGTTCGCTTAAGCGCTACGTCTTTCGCTGAGCTGTTTGTGATGGGTTTTAATTTTCCCTTGCCTTTCTCTTCTTTCTTCTGTGCCGGTTGCCTTGAGGTTTATTTTGGGAAAAATTTTCCCTCATTTTGGGTTTATTTTTAATTAATTAAGGATGTTGCATTTTGGTATCAGAGCAGACCAAAAGGTCCATGGCCAAGGTATGCTTACCGAGTGTAAGCGGTTGTGTGCGATATGACCGGTTGTCATCATTGCTGGTGGTATCTTGTCAGATTTGATATACGTTGAATTATGAATGGTGTGATTATATGCCTGTGTGTTTGTTTGAGATTGGGAACAAAGGGTACTGCCAAGGGTATGTTCCCTGGGGAATAGAGATTTGTGACGACCCTGGCCGATTGTTCACGAAATACTGAGAAGTATTTCTAAGCCTGGGTCGGTAGAGAGGAAATAGAATGATAGATGTGGAAACTTTCATGTGTATTGAAACTGAATTAGTTGGTTCAGCCTATTATGTAGGCCATGCTAATGGCTCATAGCCGAGGCATGCTGTTGGACAGATTCGAACTCACACGTCTGAATTGATTGAATGAATAATATTGATGGAACCCCTAGAGTGGTGTATTCAAATTCAACTAACGGGTTATGCCATCATGAAGAATAAGTTTTATATCCCTAACACGAGAACCCTGTATGATGTATATGGAATAAGTGATTGTGTAGTCTCCTAGGATGAAGAATTTGAGTATGAGATGTATATGTTAAGGAATTTTTACTGGTTACCGTGTGTGAATTATATGAGTTACGGGCTATTGTAAGTATGAATGCTGATTGCATGCGGTAAAAGACTATCTCATTGAGCCTCAATGGTGTTTAATACTGACTATATATGATGCATGTATTGTTAAGGAAAAGGTTGAATATATGTGATAGGTACCTGCATGGTGATTTTCGTGTGTGGTTTATAATATGATGCATGTGATGTCTAAATTAATAGTGTGGAAGTGGTTATGGTCCAATGATAAAGTCCTGCATGAGATGTGGGCCGGTTATATTAATTCCCGTGTGGGATTTTATATTAAAAAGCATGTGATTTGCCGAGTGCATGTATGGAGTTATTGCTATGATGACCACTGTTATGAATAATAATGATAAAATGCATTGGATGCATGTATTGATATTGAATGCCGAGTGCATTGGCGTTGGACGCCGGGTGAATAAGACTATATTTATCTGATTCGCCACTGGAAATGCTTGGAGCATATAGCGTAGGCGCTTAATACCGATCAGCAATCAGATGAATATATGTTAAAAGTCCTTGGGTTGGACTTGAGGCAGTGCCGAGTGCACTATAAAAAGACCCTGGGTTGGACTTGGGGCAGTGCCGAGTGCACTAAGCGTTGGACGCTTAAGGACCTTGGGTTGGACTCAAGGCAAGCCTACCGGGTTGGACTCGGGGCTGCCCGTAACACTTTCGTTGTCGCTTGGAGTGACTGTGTTACATGTTAGGGCAAACGGTTTGGTACCTGTAAAACGGCCGAATCAGCCTGGAGCTGAGGAAAGGCTTGGAGTCTATGTTGCAACAATAAAAATGGGTAACCGGATCCGGGTGAAATGAATGTGTGCACACTATGATTGTTGTTGAGCTCAATGTGAATTGCATGAATATGTGGAATGTTATTTAGAATAACATGATTGAGTGGAATCCGATTGGATGAATGTATGTATATTGATGTTATGGCCGGGTGCAATATGATGTTGTGGTTATAATACATGCTGTGGTGAATGATATGAATTATATGGCCAAGTGTGAATTTAATATTCCGATTGGATGATTGAATATATATATGTGTTGATGCTGTCGCTGAGTTCAAAGTGAGCCTATGGCTGTGATTATATGTGATTATAAATAATGTAAGTAATATAGCCGAGAGCTGGCTGGATAGATTCCGATTGAATGATGCTTGAATGTGTTCTGATTAAATGACAGCGTGTATGTTATTGACTGTTGGTACATATGTGTGTATATATATATATATATGATATTGTATGGTTTTGAGGTGGATAGGATCTAAGGAAGAGATAATTACTCGGTAAGGGTCAGAAACCGACTGTTATTATACCATTTTAGGGTGATAGTAACTGCTACTTGACGATTGTCATCAGGAGAGTTGCGCTAACTTATGAGTAATGATGAGGTGTGTGATTCTTGTGTGGGTCGGAAGCCTATAGCCATTATACTGTTTTACAGTAGCGGTAAATTATATTTCATGATTGTTGCTGTGTGACGTGCCTTACGTGGTGCATCATGATAATGTTGATATGAATATGTGCTTATATATTGTCGCGACCGGGATCGCGACGGCACGGCCGACCCTCAAAACGATTTTTATTAAAAAAAAATGAACAGGGAGTCGCCACCAATATTTTTAGGATAAAATACCGGGAAAACCTTTAATTAAAGCATTGGTCAAAAAATAAGATTCCAGATCCGGGAGTCTAATTACAGGTGAGGAAGGTATTAACACCTCACAGCTGTCCGTTATAAAAACGGTTACCTCAATCTAATAGCACGCATTATAATTAACCCAATAATTATTTTAACTATTCCATGAAAAGAAAATATGCGAGACGACAAAATATATAAAAATAAACAGAAATAAACACGGAATATTTACATGAGATTAACAGGACGTCTCGTCCAAATTAAACTCGCTCCACCCTTTTAAAAAAATGAGATTAACAGGACGTCTTGTCCAAATTAAACTCGCTCCTCCTTTTTAAAATAAAAAGAATAAAGAATAAAAGAAATAAAAATTGCAATAATAATGATAATAACAATAGTCACACCTTTTATGCTAATTTAAATAGAATGTATGAAGCACTCATTTTATTAATATTTATCAATCAATAAAGATTAATTGATAATTAAAAAAGGAAGACAAAATCACCGAATAACAATTAATTTAGCAGAAGATAAAATAAATACAAGTATTAAGGATAAGGTGAAGAGTGGGACCGGTGTGATGAGAAAGGAGTTGGATGGTGATGTGGGCTTGAGGTGCTGGACAGAGGGGAAATGGGGAATAAGGTGTTTTTTTTTTATAAATGAAGTGTTTTTTTTAATGGAGGGGAACGGTGTTTGAAAAGGAAGGGCAGAGAGGTGTGTGTGTGATTTGGTTTTAATGGAAGAAAGGAAAAGTAAAGTGAGCGTGGAGTGAGGTGAGGTGAGGGAGAGTGGGACAGTATAAGGGGGGCTGTGAGGAATGAGGGGGTCGGTATTTGGAAGGTGCTGTGAGGAAGGTGTTGGGGCGGTGTGAAGAGGCTTGTGTTTGGAGGGTGCTGTGAGGAAAGTGTTGGACGCTGTTGAGGATGGTGTGGGCGGCGTTGAGAGGAAGGTGTTGGGCGGTGTGTGGGCGGTGTGGAGAGGACAGTGTTGTTCGGTGTGTAGGCGGTATGGAGAGGACGGTTGTGGAGAGTGTGTGTGTGGGCGGTATTGAGTGGGAGTGAGGTCGGTTGATGTGAGTAGTGAGGTCGGTTGAGTGAGGAGATAATGGTATTGGGAGGAGGTGGGGACAGTGTTGGAAAGGGCTATGAGGACGGTCTTGGGGCGGTGTTAAGGAGGGTGTTGGGCGGTGTGTAGGCAGTATGGAGGGTAAGGTGTTGGGCGGTGTTGAGAACGGTGTGGGGAAGGGGGCAGTGTTTAAGAAGAGGAAGTTGGACAGTGAGAGGGCGGTGTGGAGAACGGACTGGGAAGGAGATTTGGGCGGTGTGTGGATGAGGGAGAAAGCTTTTTTTTTTCTCTTTCAATGAATCCTCCAGGGATCCCTTCTTCTTCCTTCGCTTGCTGTATTTATAGAGCATTTGAGAAGCACGTTGATTGCCTGAACAGGAACAGAGACAGCCTGGCTGCCAATTAGTGAAGTTTTTTTTTTAATATTTCCTCCTTGTCTTGTTGTCAGCCGCCCCTTGAAATTGTCAAACAACTTGCATGGTGGTGTTGGCAACAGCCTGGATTTTTGACAATTAAGCAAAATGAAGGCTGGTGGCAATTCTTTATCACTTTCCACCTTGTCTTATTGCCAACTACCCTCCGTAATTCAAGGATCCACTTGGATAGTGGACATCCAACTCAGCAAGATGAAAATCCGAGAGAAAGTGATGAAAATCCAAGTGAGGAAGACAGAATTCCGAGTGAAATGACTCGAGTCAGCTTCTCAATCGGTATTTATCCATATTGGGAGTGAGTTCCAAGTGGAATGAAGCATTTCCAATGGTAAACCGAGCAAAAACACACCCTTCCGAGTGAGAATTGCTCGGTATGAGGTTGCTGTGAGACACTCAGTCGGAGCCGAGTGGAAAATGACTCGGAACCGACTGAAATGGTTGCAATGGGATCGGTAATTGGCTTGAGGAGGATTAACTAGCTGAATTGCCAGTCGGTTCCGAGTGAGCATTGGTTCGAACTTAAGTGAGAGTGGTGAGCCAGCTTTGGGTGAAAATTGGTGGTTCGGGTTTGGTGAAAACGAGCTTAGTGATGCTTAAATATGGCTTGGAAATAAGTGGAATGAAGGGTGATGGCTCGGAGCCGACTGAAAATGGAAGGGACTCGGTGCAGACTGGAAATACCTCACTCGGTTCTGAGTGGATAACCTTTACTTGGTACCGATTGAAGAACATCACTCGGAATACTCCTTCTTCCCTCGGTTCCGAGTGGATTTTTACTCGGAATTTCTTTCAGTCGTCCCTCATTTCATCCACTTGAAAATCTGACCTTTTTACTTATTTTCCAATCGGTAATTGGCTTTCATTCGTCACTCAGGAATGGCTTTCACTCGGCAATCAGGTATTCGATGCATTTTCTTAGAAGTTCTTCACAAGTCCGAATCTTGATTTGCTCGGAAACACATGCTTGTTCTCCAAGTCACTCGGAGTCGGCCTCATGCTTCAATCAGAATCAAAAACTTAGTCTTCATCAATCGGCATCGTCTTTCTTTGCACTCGGAAATTAGAAGTTTAGCCATTTGCACTCGGAAATTGCCTTCTTATTACTCCAGAATTTGGAAGCTTGGCATTTTCACTCGGAATCTACCTGTTTTTTCGATCAGAACATGGAAATTGGACGTTTGTCACTCGGAAACTGTCTCTTTTCCACTCAGAGGTTGGAATTTCACTGTTTTTCACTCGGATTCTGGTCTTCTTTCCACTCAGAGGTCAGAATTTGGCTTCTGCACTCGGGTCCAGCCCTCTTTGTGTCCTTCCTTGATACTTGAGGTCCACTTGGAGGCTCTTTCACTTGGAAATGATCATTCCGAGTCCTTTCACTCGGAAATGATCATTTCCGAGTCAGAGGTTTTTTTTTTTTTTATTCTTTTCCCTTGTGAATTCCCCATTCTTGGTGAAAATTGTCTGGAACAAAATAGGTGTTCACAGATGCCCCTCTTTACTTCTTTTTCATGAGGAAAAAGCATGAAGTTTCTTCTTGCCTTTTTTTGAAATGGAAAGGGAGTAAAGACGTGAACACCATTGGAAAAGTAGAAAGTGAAGGTGTTACTTCTTGGTTAACAGGAATGATGAGGATGTTGTCTCTAGGTTGACAGCAAAGGTAAAAGGATGAGGGTGTTGCCTCTCGGTTGAAAGTAAAAGGATGAGGGCGTTGCCTCTCGGTTGACTGGAAAAGTAGAAGGATGAGGGTGTTGCCTCTCGATTGACTGAAAAGTAGAAGGATGGGGGTGTTGCCTCTCGGTTGAAAGTAAAAGGATGAGGGTGTTGCCTCTCGGTTGAAAGTAAAAGGATGAGGGTGTTGCCTCTCGGTTGAAAGTAAAAGGCTGAGGGTGTTGCCTCTCGATTGACTGAAAAAGTAGAAGGATGAGGGTGTTGCCCCGGTTGAAAGTAAAAGGATGAGGGTGTTGCCTCTCGATTGACTGAAAAAGTAGAAGGATGAGGGTGTTGCCCCGGTTGAAAGTAAAAGGATGAGGGTGTTGCCTCTCGATTGACTGAAAAAGTAGAAGGATGAGGGTGTTGCCCCGGTTTGTCATGACTGAAGCCCTGGATTGAAAGGGGATAAATCTGGGGTAATGCCCTAGTTTTAAAAGGTTTGGGAGAATTTTGGGGAACTGTCCTTTGACTGAAAGAGAATGGATCTGGGATGATGCCCCAGTTTGAATTGTTCAGGAAGTGTAGCTCCACCGGGGAAAGGTTTGGTTAGCACTTGCCTGGTATCCTTCATGGTTCCACCGGGGAAGTACTAGATGATTTGGGATGTTGTCCTTTGATTGGAAAAATGATCTGGGGGTTGTTGGGGAACTGTCTTTTTAAGGAAAGAGAATGAAATCTGGGGAGATGCCCCAGTTTAATATGATTGGAAGTCGTTTGGGGAATTGCCCTTTGAATAAACAAAAGAAATCTAGGGAGATGCCCCAATTTGACATAACTGAAGGTTGTTGGGAGACTGCCCCCTTGAGAGAAATCTGGGGAGACGCCCCAGTTTGACATAACTGAAGGTTGTTGGGGGACTGCCCCCTTGAAAGAAATCTGGGGAGATGCCCCAGTTTGACATAACTGAAGATTGTTGGGGGACTGCCCCCTTGAGAGAAATCTGGGGAGATGCCCCAGTTTGACATAACTGAAGATTGTTGGGGGACTGCCCCCTTGAGAGAAATCTGGGGAGATGCCCCAGTTTGAGCTTTTTAGTGAGAGGAGTATGATGGACGCTAGTTTGGTAATGGTGAGCTCACTGGGGAAAGATAAGTCCTCTTAAGCCTGATCAAAGAAACATCCTGATTGAGGGAATTGATCCCATTTTTATGGAACTCCTTGGGAGAGATCTTCAGTCTATAGGTCTCGCTGAGAGAAAACTTTGGCGAATACCTGCTTTTGGATGATTGATTTGGCGTCCCGCTGACAAAAGAATGAGTTAGTATAAAAAGACTTACAGGTAAATTTTCCTTGGCGACTGGCTCTTTAAGATAACTCATGGATGAAACAGAAACATCCTCCGACTTTTGGCGAGAGTATTTAGCGGAAATGGTTATGCTTATACCAAGCGAAGTTTGGCGCTAGGAAACATTTCATCCCCCATAACTTTATGCTCTGTTGTTTCCAATTTCAAAAATTTTAGGCAAAAACTTGTTTATTCATAAAAAATGAACACATGTAGGATGAAGGGAGATTTTATAAACATCAGATATGTACAGCGATAATATTAAACACAGTGATGTGACAAGGTATATAAAGAATTGAAGGCAAAATAAAAAGAAAAAGGCTCATATATCCTCAAATGATCCTCCGCGAGCAATGAGAAACTTGATCCCATATCATGACTTTGTGTTCGTCTTTTGATTTTGCTTCTGAGGGTGTAATTTGACAATGACCCTAATACCCGTTTTGACCTCCTTTGACTTTGGCTTGAAGGGTTTATGTTGTGGAGTAGAATTTGTAGAACCGCCTTTTTAGGTTTTCGGCTCATCTTGCTGCTCTAACTTTTGCCTAGGTCGCCTTTCCAGGTTTTCAACCTAGCGAGCTCTTTTTCCTTTTTTTTTATGTCCCTTTTTTTATTATGCAAAGTATCTTTTCACTGCATCGGTATTGACAGGCATTGGCAGGTCATCTCCATCCATATTAGTGAGTATAAGGGCTCCTCCGGAGAAAGCCTTCTTTATAACATATGGTCCCTCATAATTAGGTGTCCATTTCCCTCGGACATCCCTTTGAATTGGCAAAATCTTCTTGAGGACCAAATCTCCCTCTTGGAATTGTCGGGGGCGTACTTTCTTTTCGTATGCCCGCTTCATGCGTCTTTGATACAATTGTCCCTGGCAAAGGGCAGTTAATCTCTTCCCATCAATTAGATTCAATTGGTTATATTTGGCCTGGATCCATTCTGCTTCTTGCAATTTAGCCTCCATGATCACCCTAAGGGATGGAATTTCCACTTCGAACGGTAGTACAGCTTCCATTCCGTAAACCAAAGAAAATGGGGTTGCCCCAGTTAAGGTTCGCACCGAAGTTCGGTATCCATGTAGCGCGAAAGGGAGCATTTCATGCCAGTCTTTGTAGGTTACTACCATCTTTTGCACTATCTTCTTTATATTTTTGTTGGCTGCTTCAACCGCTCCATTCATTTTCGGACGGTATGGAGAGGAGTTGTGATGGGAGATTTTAAAACTCTCACAAAGCTCCTTCATCATTTTGTTGTTTAAATTTGTACCATTGTCCGTGATGATTTGGTTTGGTAGGCCATACCGGCATATCAGCTCACGCTTGACGAATTTGACCACAACATTTTTCGTCACATTGGTGTATGAAGCTGCTTCTACCCACTTGGTGAAATAATCGATAGCAACCAAAATGAAACGATGACCATTCGAGGCTTTTGGTTCAATGGGCCCAATTACATCCATACCCCACATTGAAAAAGGCCATGGTGCTGACAAGACATTTAGGGATGAAGGAGGAGCGTGAATGTGATCAGCATAAATCTGACATTTATGACACCTTCGTACGTAAGCAAAATAATCGGCTTCCATAGTCATCCAATAATACCCAGCTCTCAGTATTTTTCTTGACATAGCATGCCCATTTGTATGAGTTCCGAAAGATCCTTCGTGGATATCTCTCATGAGCTGGTTTGCTTCAACGGTATCAATACACTGGAGGAGAATGGAATCATAATTCCTCTTGTATAGCACGTTACCACTCAATAGGTATCCCATGGCTAGCCTTCTCAAAGTTCGTTTGTCATTGTCCGTGATACCTTCAGGGTATTCTTGGCATTGGAGGTATTTTTTGATGTCATGATACCAGGGCTTGCCATCCGGTTCTTCTTCTATGGCCTGGCAATGGGCAGGTTCTTGCTGTTTCCTTACCTCAATGAGAGGCACTTCGTAATCATTGCTGACCTCGAACATAGCAGCTAGGGTGGCTAAAGCATCTGCCATTTGGTTGTCCTCCCGTGGAACATGATGGAAGGTAACTTCATCGAACCTTTTGATCATCTCTTTGATATGAGCATGATAGGGAACTAGTTTATTATCTCTAGTCTCCCACTCATCCTTTAGTTGATGGATAACTAAAGCAGAATCTCCATAAACTTCCAGAACCTTTATTCCCACGTTTAGAGCTGCTTGTATTCCTAGAGAGCATGCTTCATATTCCGCAATATTATTGGTGCAGTCAAAACACAGCCGAGCGCAAATAGGGATGAATTCCTTATCAGGTGAGATTAAGATAACCCCAATTCCATGTCCGAGTGCATTGGATGCTCCATCAAATCTCATGATCCATCTGGTTTCCAGGTCATCTTCTTCTTTGGAAAGAGCCAAGATATCCTCATCTGGGAAATCGTGCCGCATTGGTTGATAAGCTTCAATGGGTTGGTGTGCCAAGTAATCTGCCAGCGCACTCCCTTTAATTGCCTTTTGGGTGACATATATTATATCATATTCCGTCAGTAACACTTGCCAACGGGCAATCCTTCCAGTCAAAGTGGGTTTTTCAAAGATATACTTGATGGGATCCATCTTAGACACCAGCCAAGTAGTATAATTAAGCATGTATTGCCGTAAGCGTCGGGCAGCCCAAGCCAATGCACAACACGTTCTTTCAAGAGATGAATACCTCATCTCACATTCGGTAAATCTCTTGCTCAAGTAGTAGATGGCGCATTCCTTTCTTCCGGTCTCATCATGTTGACCCAATACACATCCCATGGATTCATTCAACATAGTCAGGTATAGGATTAATGGTCTCCCATGAATTGGTGGCACCAAGACTGGTGACTCCAATAAGTACTGTTTTATTTTTTCAAATGCAATCTGGCAATCCTCATTCCACCGTCCAGGCTGATTCTTGCGAAGCAATTTGAAAATCGGCTCACAAGTTGCCGTCATTTGGGAAATAAATCGGGCGATGTAATTCAATCTTCCCAAGAATCCTCAGACTTCTTTTTCAGTACGAGGAGGAGGCATTTCCAGAATTGCCTTGACTTTGTCAGTATCAACATCTATCCCCTTCTCATTCACAATGAACCCTAACAATTTGCCGGATCTTGCGCCAAAAGTGCACTTGGCGGGATTCAATCTAAGCTTGAATTTCCTCAATCTTTCGAAGAGTTTTCTCAGGTCAGCAATATGCTCCTCCTCAGACCTGGACTTGGCAATTATGTCATCCACATAGACCTCTATTTCCTTGTGCATCATGTCGTGGAAGAGAGTCACTATTGCCCTTTGATAGGTGGCTCCTGCATTTTTTAATCCGAAGGACATTACTTTGTAACAAAAGGTGCCCCATAGTGTGATGAACGTGGTCTTTTCCATATCTTCTGGTGCCATCTTAATCTGGTTATATCCCGAAAATCCATCCATAAATGAGAAGATGGAATGCTGAGCTGTGTTATCAACCAATACGTCAATTTGAGGTAAAGGAAAATCATCCTTAGGACTCGCCCGATTCAAGTCTCGGTAGTCCACACATATCCTTACCCTCCCATCTTTCTTTGGAACGGGAACTATGTTGGCTACCCATTGCAGATACTTAGCTACGGCTAAGAAACCAGCGTCGAATTGTTTCTTGACTTCTTCTTTGATCTTAAGAAGCATTTCTGGTTTCATTCGTCGTAACTTTTGCTTGATCGGTGGACATTCCGGCTTTAAAGGCAACTTGTGTTCCACAATGTTATTATCCAGACCTGGCATATCTTGATACGACCATGCAAAAATGTCTCGAAATTCTCGGAGTAGTCTAATCAATTCACTCTACCGTTGTTTGCTCAAGAGGGTGCCTATCTTGACTTCTTTATTTTCCCCTTCCTCTCCCAAGTTAATGGTCTCAATCTTTTCCTGATGAGGTTGAATTTCTTTATCTTCTTGTTCCATTAACTTTGTCATCTCGAGTGAAGGTTCAAAGTCTTCCTCACTATCCTCATAGGCATAATCATTTGGATTATCAAAGTCATGAAATAGAACCGAGTTTTCATTGCTCTTAGAAGAATCGCTTTCAGATCTACATTTAGTGTTATATCATAATGAATGAAAACAAAAAGGCAAGCAAATGGAATGTTTAAAAGAAAGAGATTGAACAAAGATGAGGTATGAAATCAGACTGCATTCATTTAATTTAATAAACAAGCAAATTTTCGCCTTTATTACAAAACAGATCCTAAAGCCTTAGGCATAGCAAGAGGATCGACAAGTTTTTAAAACAACAATTACTTTGGCTGAGGATTGATAGTTATGGGGAACTCCACGATTTCCCAGTTGTCTAGTTCTTGACCGGGTAAGCAAGCGTGCACTAATTCCACATCATGGCTGTGTCTGTCTCCAACCATAGCCACCTGACCCGGATATATAATCCCGGCGCTTCTGAAGCTTTGATAGAGGTCACAGATAGGGATTCTAGTAGTGTCGAACTTTTGACCGGTAAGGCGAGCGATCCTTCTCCCCCTTCTTTCTTCTCCCACCCTTTTTCTATCAGCTGCTGTAGGCTTGTATCCCAGACCATACCTATCCCTGTTTTCTGGGAGACGTATAGGTTGGGTTCTCCCTTCCAATTCTCGTCCTAACCCCTTTCCCAGCTTGTATCCTTCTCTCAACATTGTCTTTGCAACCATCAGAGGCACGTTTGGGAAGGATTTCTTTGTAATGCTCGTTACATTGGCCACCTCTAAAGCCTGAAATGAGGTTTCAAGGGCTTCCTCAGTCGCTTCAATGTATGGGGTGTTGGCAGGCTTACTAACCAACAAGTCTTCTTCTCCAGAGACAATCACCAACTTGTTGTCAATGATAAACTTCAACTTTTGATGTAGAGTAGAAGGAACTACCCCAGCCGAATGGATCCACGGCCGTCCCAGCAAACAACTGTATGCGGGCGTAATATCCATGACTTGAAAAAGGATTTGAAAAGTGCATGGCCCAACTTGTATAGGCAATTCAATTTCTCCCATGACTTCTCGGCGAGTTCCGTCAAAAGCCCGGACTACCATGGAACTGGGTCTCATATGGGTCCCATCAAAAGGCAACTTTGCCAATGTAGATTTTGGCATTACATTCAAGGACAATCCATTGTCAACCAGCACCTTCGCCATGATATGATCTTGACATTTTACGGAGATATGAAGGGCTTTGTTGTGCCCTCTTCCTTCCGCTGGTGTCTCATCATCCGTAAAAGTTAGATAGTTGTTGGCCACAATGTGTCCCACTATGCCCTCGAATTTATCTACCGGCAAATCATGTTTCACATGTGCCTCACCCAAAAATTTCATCAGCGTGTTCCGGTGTGGTTCAGAACTCATTAGTAAGGACAACAGAGAAATTTTTGCCGGGGTGTGGTTTAGTTGGTCCAACACTTGGTAGTCACTATGACGAATGAATCTAAGAAACTCTTGGGCTTCCTCTTCAGTTACTACCTTCTTTGCTTCACCGAAGGATTCTCCCTTCCTATTCCCTGTGGCTTTGTCAAGTTTTAGTTCTGGGGAAGCATACACTCTTCCACTTTGGGTGACACCCCCGATTCCGGCAATATTCGTGACAGGCGATGATGGAGTAGGCTCAACGGCCTCAGAACTGGTAACGATCACATTAGTACCATACTTCCATGGTACAGCTCGTGAATCCTTGTAAGGGAATGGGGTTGGAGTGTTTACCGTGATGACAGTTTTAATAGGGGTTGAAGCCACAGGTGCATTTTTATTGTAAAATATGACTAGAGGTTTTGGAGCTCGAACTCGGCCTTGCTCTTGTATCATATTTATTATGTCTTCACGATGCCGGCAAACTTCTATGACGTGACTGTCCATAAATCCCTGAAGGGTTTTCTGGAAGTCTCTTCGCTTTGCGGACAGGAGGTCATTGCACTCTTTATCCCATGATCCTTTTATCAATCCCATCTTAAGCATATGGGAATGAATTGTTTCCAATGGCATTTGGATGTCCTGAACTTTAGAAATACATTCCTCAACTTTTTCCACAGCGTTAACGCCTGGTCTCCCATGGTTAGGCAAAGGATTGGTGGTCACATTCGGGCTTCCTTCCTTGAAGCTTATCCAATCAGCTCTGATTAAATCTCTTACCTTAAACTTCAATGCCAGGCAATTTTCGGTGGAATGTCCCAGTGCACCGGCATGGTAATCACATCGCGCATTTGGGTCATACCCTCTGGGATAAGGTGGTTGAAGCGGTTTTAAAGGACAAGGTGCCACTAAGGTGTTTTCAATAAGATGGGGGAGAAGCTCTGTGTAGGTTATGGGAATTGGATCAAATTGCACTTGAGTGCGGTCATCATTCTGTCTCCTCATGTTTGGATTTGGTGGGTTTATTTGGGGTGGTTGATATGGTGTTTGTGGTGGTGCGGGTGGTCGCATGACAGGTGCTCGAAAATGTGGTGGGTTTGGATTTGGAATTATAGCTACATATGGGTGTGGTGTGTTATGGTAAGTTGACGGAAAGGTGACGGGAGTAGGTGGTCTGAGCTGGTTCCTTCTTTGGTCGTGAGAGACCAGGTTAGTCTCTCCCTCTCTTCTTTTTCCTTCTCCAAAAGAAGGTTTTCTTGCTGTCCCAGCCCCAGATGGGCTACGAGTAATCTTCCCCATTCTCAAGCCATTCTCTATTCTTTCTCCGATAGTGACGATGTCGGAGAAGTGGGAAGAAATACTTCCAATCATCTTGTCATAGAAAGGTGACTGGAGTGTATCAATAAATGTGGAAATCACCTCTTTTTCTGATAGAGGTGGATCGACTTGTGCTGCTACTTCTCGCCACCGTTGGGCATATTCTTTAAACGTCTCATTATCTTTCTTGGCCATGTTTTGCAACTGTACTCTATCTGGCGCCATATCCAGATTATACTTGTACTGTTGCATGAAAGCGTCTGCCAGATCTTCCCAACAGCATATACGAGATCATTCAAGGTGGTTGTACCAGGTAAGAGGTGCTCCCGCCAAACTATCCTGGAAACAATGAATGAGCAAAGGGTCATTAGAAGCATGAGAGGCCATCTTCCGACAGTACATGGTTAGATGGTTCTTTGGACATGTTAGCCCCCGATATTTGTTAAACTCTGGCATTTTGAATTTGGGGGGAATGACAACATCAGGAATCAGACAGAGTTGTGCAGCACTGCCCATTCCAAACCTGTTTGTTCTCTCCATTTCTCGGAATCGCCTTTCCAGGAATTCTAGTCTCCCCTCCTGGGTAGTAGCAGCAGTATTTGGACCCGCAGTAGCATGATGACTGGTATCCCTAACTGGTTGGTCGACATGTGTCGGGTTTGCATTAGGCATTGAGATGTGGGGTCTGGCTATCGTCTGGGTAGCTTGTGGTTGCGTAACTTGTGCAAGGATTGGATTTGCTTGAGGGTCTCGGACGGGCGGGACACTTGGCTGGGCCGTATGTAAAATCGCCTCTTGATAATCAGGTTCTTCTTGAAGCGGTGGGAAATAACCCTGTGGCAATCCGTAAGGTATGACGTTACCTTCTGCATCTACAAAGATGGGTTGCTGGGCTTCAGCAGTGTTTGGTTTCCTAACATGAATGGTTAGGGGAGGCACAGCTGGGTTTGAACTTGGTCCCCCAGTGGGACCCTGAGTGGACGGTCGTTGTCTAGTGTCTTCAACTCCTGCTGAAGAATCCCCTTCTGTGACCCTTCTCTCAAGAAGTTTGGCCATTTCAGCCATTTGCTCTTTCAGTTGATTGACTTCAGCTCTCAAACTCTCATTTTCTTGTTCTATTTCAGCCATGAGTCTGGTATTAAGCCGAGTCGCGTAAGGATGTTTACCCGTTATTTCTGGGAAGTCAACAAGAAATTGTTAAAAAGAAAGTAAAAAAAAAAAAGCAAAAGAAAAACAAATGATACGTGAAGCAATCGCGGAATTCAGCCAGTATCTTTCGACTTTTTTCAGAACTTCATTCAAAAGTGATGAGTGGAAATTAACATGAGGTAGTTGTGGGGACATGAAGAAACCCCCTTTTTTTCGGAATACATTATTGCTGCCAGCCTATTTTTATGCAGAAAAAGTAAATCAGCCATTCCTAGCTCGGGCAATCATGGCCCTCATTTTACAAATCCTTTCTCTACAATAATCAAGGAAGGTTACAATTTCTCTTGGAGTGTTAAGAGGATTAACCATCCCCTCAGCTTGCTTGAGTAGGAGCCGGAGGTCTTCCAGAACTCCATTAGCCAAATATGCCAAGTGGGCAAAGCGATTCATCCATGAATGAATATCTTCATTTTGCTGTGTTAGTTCATCTTTCAAAACACGGATAGCTTCTCCACATTCTCGTTCAGCATCTATCACGCGCCGTCGCTCACCATTTATCTCATGCTGGTAAGCTTCTACCATCTCATCAAGCTGATGCTCTAATCGGCAAACTTGCAATTGCAGAAGTTCTTTCTGTACCAAGACATTTTGCTCGCGCTCTTTGGCTCTTGCCAACATGTCCCTTAGAAGCTGCTTGTCAGTCAACATGGTATCTCTTTGCTTGTTCTTCGCTTTTAATTGAGCATTAGCCGTTCGGAGGCATTGGCTTTTTTTCCTCAGGTAGTCCCTTTCAATTTTTCTTTTCTTTCCAATCTTCCTGATGGTTTGTTTGCTTTCTAAATTCTCCCTTTTCTGAAGCGCACATTCTTGCTGAGATATCAGCAATTCTTTTTCCAATTCCTCATTTTTGGCGGTTAACTCTTTTATTTTGGCTCTCATTGCCTCTTCTTCAAGGGTAGGAGAGGTAACATGTGCGCCTGTCGGGAGATAGGAGGGACTTTTGAAAGGTAGCTTGACAATAGAAACTCTGTTTAAGACCCATTGGTAGTACTCTTCCTTCACGGCGTGGCTTCGACTTCCTAATTCTTTCCCTTGTTTGTGGACTTTCTTCCATGCATTTGCTACATCCCGAATGACAGACGTGCAATCGCCCTTTGAGAAATAAACGATGAAAGCAGTAAGGGATTCTCCATCGGGTGACCCAAGTAAGGGATAGGCTAGCTGATGTTTGGCTATGACAGGGTTGTAATTAATACACCCCTGAGTACCCATGAGAGGAACATTCGGGTAGTTTCCACAATGGTGAATTATGGTGTCAACCTTCAACCATTGCGGGTACCACCTTACTTTATCAGCTGTGAGTCCTACCGGGTGATTGGCCCATTCACGCCTATTCTTCGCTACTAACTGACATAACTTCAGATCTGAGACTGGACATTCAATTTTGCTGACTTGATGGAAGACATGTGATGTAAGCCATACATATAGAGCAGGTAAACAGCAAATGATTCTCTTTCCACCTCGTGTACAGCAGAAGTCCATGGTGCAGTATATATTTGCCAATATAGCAGTGACAGGATTTTCAGACTTGAACCTATGGGCAAGGAAAACGCCAATAGCATCATAGTCCACATAATTGTCGATATTAGGAAACAAGATAACTCCATAAATGGTGAGAGCTAGAGTATCCATGAAGGCTTCCCAATCTCTTTTCTCAGCTAGCAAGTGCATGTGCTTTTCAAAATACTCTCGATCAAATCCCAGGATCTGATTTCTATTCAGTTACGCACTCCTTAACACTTCCGGGTGAATCTTTAGGACATTAGCAATAGTAACAATATTTGCTTGACGTCCAAGATGACGGTAAGGTATTTGTCCTTCTAATGGCATCCCCAGAATTTGTTCAAACTCCTCAACTGACGGAGCTAATTGGAAGTCCCGGAAGGTAAAACAACGGAGAGGTGGGTCATAGAATTGAGTCAAAGCGGTAATTGCCTCGACTTGTACTTCCACTTCTAGCAGTTTTAGGATCCTCTCATATTTCCTTGAGAAAACCATCTTCTGATTCATGTCCAATTTCTTCCCTAATGCTTGTAGACTCGTTGTATCAACTTTCCTAACCTTAACATGCAGTAATCTTTTTAACTCGGGTACATTTCCACCACAACTATCTGACCTCATGTTAATTTCCATATTTCACTCAAAGATACTGGCCAAGCCCTTAATAGCTTCCTGTAGGGACATAAAGAAAAGAAAAATCAATCACTGACATGCTTTGCAAATTGATACTCCCCTAATAACTTTCTTGAAAACATTTTGGGATTTAGGGAAGTTACAATTTGTTGAAACTTGCAATAAATCAAGGATCACACGAGCTATGAATTTTCTGATTATTTTTTCTTCTTTTTTTTTAGAAAGTTCATAACTCCAGATCCTAAGACTTAAGCAAACATAAAAAGAAAAGTCCACTTGCCCATTAGAGGATCACAGGTTAAAAATAGATTATTCTTTGAAAAAGTAATCCTCTAAACAGGCAAGCGGTCCATTAGTTTGGATTGGAAGAGAAAACAAGAATGAGAAAAGGTATAAGTAAAGTTTGCCTCTTTGTGCCTTAAGTCGGGTTTTTCTGAAGATGCCTTAATGGTTCTAAGGTTTATTTATCAGTGATGTCTCACATTGGGTGGTTTATTCTAAAATTTCTAAAGGTCACTAGAGCCAAGATCCTACTCATGATGTTGGCCACAAATAGCAGGAAGTCTACTAAGTGTGGGCACCACGAATAAGTCGAACTCTAGCTGAGATTCTCACAGTAACCAGATAGGAAGTACATCCCAAATGGCTCCGCTATCAATCTCCCCTAATCTTAAGTTTTGTTTGGGCCCGGGTATAGGGTCCCACTCAAAAGTGTGTGCAAGTTGTGAGTGTAGTGTGTGAAAGAGGCATTCAATACCTATACCTTACTCATCCTGTACATAGAACAAACACAGAGCAACAAAATAAAGTCGACTACCCTAGGGTTCAATGATCACACATATATTTACAGAACATAAAGGATAGGACACAAATAAAACAGAGACCGAATAAAATAAAGGAAAAAGTCAAATAATTAATATGCTAATTAAAATATGCGCTATCAAATTGACTGGCTTGACTCTCTAAGTCCCCAGTGGAGTCGCCATCTGTCGCGACCGGGATCGCGACGGCACGGCCGACCCTCAAAACGATTTTTATTAAAAAAAATGAACAGGGAGTCGCCACCAATATTTTAGGATAAAATACCGGGAAAACCTTTAATTAAAGCATTGGTCAAAAAATGAGATTCCAGATCTGGGAGTCTAATTACAGGTGAGGAAGGTATTAGCACCTCACAGCTGTCCGTTATAAAAACGGTTACCTCAATTTAATAGCACGCATTATAATTAACCCAATAATTATTTTAACTCTTCCATGAAAAGAAAATATGCGAGACGACAAAATATATAAAAATAAACAGAAATAAACACGGAATATTTACATGAGATTAACAGGACGTCTCGTCCAAATTAAACTCGCTCCACCCTTTTAAAAAAATGAGATTAATAGGACGTCTTTGTCCAAATTAAACTCGCTCCTCCTTTTTAAAATAAAAAGAATAAAGAATAAAAGAAATAAAAATTGCAATAATAATGATAATAACAATAGTCACACCTTTTATGCTAATTTAAATAGAATGTGTGAAGCACTCATTTTATTAATATTTATCAATCAATAAAGATTAATTGATAATTAAAAAAGGAAGACAAAATCACCGAATAACAATTAATTTAGCAGAAGATAAAATAAATACAAGTATTAAGGATAAGGTGAAGAGTGGGACCGGTGTGATGAGAAAGGAGTTGGATGGTGTTGTGGGCTTGAGGTGCTGGACAGAGGGGAAATGGGGAATAAGGTGTTTTTTTTAATAAATGAAGTGTTTTTTTTTAATGGAGGGGAACGGTGTTTGAAAAGGAAGGGTAGAGAGGTGTGTGTGTGATTTGGTTTTAATGGAAGAAAGGAAAAGTGAAGTGAGCGTGGAGTGAGGTGAGGTGAGGGAGAGTGGGACAGTATAGGGGGGGGTTGTGAGGAATGAGGGGGTCGGTATTTGGAAGGTGCTGTGAGGAAGGTGTTGGGGCGGTGTGAAGAGGCTTGTGTTTGGAGGGTGCTGTGAGGAAAGTGTTGGACGCTGTTGAGGATGGTGTGGGCGGTGTTGAGAGGAAGGTGTTGGGCGGTGTGTGGGCGGTGTGGAGAGGACAGTGTTGTTCGGTGTGTAGGCGGTGTGGAGAGGACGGTTGTGGAGAGTGTGTGTGTGGGCGGTATTGAGTGGGAGTGAGGTCGGTTGATGTGAGTAGTGAGGTCGGTTGAGTGAGGAGATAATGGTATTGGGAGGAGGTGGGGACGGTATTGGAAAGGGCTATGAGGACGGTCTTGGGGCGGTGTTAAGGAGGGTGTTGGGTGGTGTGTAGGTAGTGTGGAGGGTAAGGTGTTGGGCGGTGTTGAGAACGGTGTGGGGAAGGGGGCAGTGTTTAAGAAGAGGAAGTTGGACAGTGAGAGGGCGGTGTGGAGAACGGACTGGGAAGGAGATTTGGGCGGTGTGTGGATGAGGGAGAAAGCTTTTTTTTTCTCTTTCAATGAATCCTCTAGGGATCCCTTCTTCTTCCTTCGCTTGCTGTATTTATAGAGCATTTGAGAAGCACGTTGATTGCCTGAACAGGAACAGAGACAGCCTGGCTGCCAATTAGTGAAGTTTTTTTTTTTAATATTTCCTCCTTGTCTTGTTGTCAGCCGCCCCTTGAAATTGTCAAACAACTTGCATGGTGGTGTTGGCAACAGCCTGGATTTTTGACAATTAAGCAAAATGAAGGCTGGTGGCAATTCTTTATCACTTTCCACCTTGTCTTATTGCCAACTACCCTCCGTAATTCAAGGATCCACTTGGATAGTGGACATCCAACTCAGCAAGATGAAAATCCGAGAGAAAGTGATGAAAATCCGAGTGAGGAAGACAGAATTCCGAGTGAAATGACTCGAGTCAGCTTCTCAATCGGTATTTATCCATATTGGGAGTGAGTTCCAAGTGGAATGAAGCATTTCCAATGGTAAACCGAGCGAAAACACACCCTTCCGAGTGAGAATTGCTCGGTATGAGGTTGCTGTGAGACACTCAGTCGGAGCCGAGTGGAAAATGACTCGGAACCGACTGAAATGGTTGCAATGGGCTCGGTAATTAGCTTGAGGAGGATTAACTAGCTGAATTGCCAGTCGGTTCCGAGTGAGCATTGGTTCAGACTTAAGTGAGAGTGGTGAGCCAGCTTTGGGTGAAAATTGGTGGTTCGGGTTTGGTGAAAACGAGCTTAGTGATGCTTAAATATGGCTCGGAAATAAGTGGAATGAAGGGTGATGGCTCGGAGCCGACTGAAAATGGAAGGGACTCGGTGCAGACTGGAAATACCTCACTCGATTCTGAGTGGATAACCTTTACTTGGTACCGATTGAAGAACATCACTCGGAATACTCCTTCTTCCCTCAGTTCGGAGTGGATTTTTACTCGGAATTTCTTTCAGTCGTCCCTCATTTCATCCACTTGAAAATCTGACCTTTTTACTTATTTTCCAATCGGTAATTGGCTTTCATTCGTCACTCAGGAATGGCTTTCACTCGACAATCAGGTATTCGATGCATTTTCTTAGAAGTTCTTCACAAGTCCGAATCTTGATTTGCTCGGAAACACATGCTTGTTCTCCAAGTCACTCGGAGTCGGCCTCATGCTTCAATCAGAATCAAAAACTTAGTCTTCATCAATCGGCATCGTCTTTCTTTGCACTCGGAAATTAGAAGTTCAGCCATTTGCACTCGGAAATTGCCTTCTTATTACTCAGAATTTGGAAGCTTGGCATTTTCACTCGGAATCTGCCTGTTTTTTCGACCAGAACATGGAAATTGGACGTTTGTCACTCGGAAACTGTCTCTTTTCCACTCAGAGGTTGGAATTTCACTGTTTTTCACTCGGATTCTGGTCTTCTTTCTACTCAGAGGTCGGAATTTGGCTTCTGCACTCGGGTCCAGCCCTCTTTGTGTCCTTCCTTGACACTTGAGGTCCACTTGGAGGCTCTTTCACTCGGAAATGATCATTCGAGTCCTTTCACTCGGAAATGATCATTTCCGAGTCAGAGGTTTTTTTTTATTATTATTATTTTTTTTTGATTTGTTTGATTTTTTTTATTTTTTTTTTATTATTATTTTTTTTTATTCTTTTCCCTTGTGAATTCCCCATTTTTGGTGAAAATTGTCTGGAACGAAATAGGTGTTCACATATATGTATGTGAATTGCCATTAATTCTTGTGAGTTAGTATTAGTTGAGTGAGTTGGTTGGTGTGTGTGAGAAGAGTGTAATGTATGCCGTTCTGAGACGACCCTTCATACCATAGGTACTGTGGCAGTGTACACTCTTGTAGCGACTCTATGTAATTGTTGTAACCCTATAGGAATGAGACGTCATCCTATAAGTTGGATGCAGCAATTCGTAAGTCAGGCAGGTGAGGCTGTAACTGTTTATGGTGATGGTGAGTCTATCGGGCTGTTTGAGTCAAGATGAGAGTTGTATCGAGTGAACAGTAAGGGGTTGGGTATCAAAATGAGGATGGAAGGTTTGTTTAACCTTGATGTGTTGCCTCGTGAGACGCCCCAAAAATAGGGGTAAATTTTTTGCGATTTAATACAATTAAAGGATGGAAGAGATCGCGAGATGGGAACTTTGGCAAGTAATCCCCGGACCTAATTTAATAACCTATCTCATATGTGAAGATATGAGAAGGTGAATAATTAAGTCAAAGAGTGAACCTTGGATGATTTATCTCATGATCATCAACAAGGAGTAGCGGAAGTATGCAATTACATTAAGGAATTGAAGGGAAATGGTAGAAGGTTAAAGGATGGTCTATCGATTGGATAAAATGCTTTAATAATGCTTGTGGGGTGTTGTGCAATCATATTATAGTCAAACAATACCAATGATGTCTCAAAATAGTGGAAAAATATGAAAAACAGGGTCATGAATCGATTCAAACACCTTATGAATCGATTCGAATGATTCTGGAATGCAAAACAGTGAAAACAGGACCCCTTGAATCGATTCAAGCTCGTATGAATCGATTCAGACGCTTCTGGAACTCAAAATTATGCAAACAGGGGTCCTTGAATCGATTCAGGATCGTATGAATCGATTCAGGCCTTCCTGGAACCAAAAACAGTGAAAACAGCAGCTCTCGAATCGATTCAGGGATCCTCGAATCGATTCGAGACAGCACAGTTGCTGTTTTTATGCAGAAAAGGCCATATTTTTGGACTTCTAACCCCCCTAACTTTTTCATATCAACTCCAAACGCTACCAAATTTTGACACCAACTAAGACACATCAATTGTGACGTGTGGCCACCGGCCTCACCCAAAAATTCTCAAAAATGAGGAACTTATGCAAATAAATGTGTTCAGTCCATTCCTGAGCCTTTTTGAGCAACTTAGGGGTCTATTCTCAACGGAATTGACCCGTTCTAGTTTCTACAAGTCACAACTCATGTATTTAAGCTATTGAGACCATCACACACTACCCACAATTTATAAAACTCATTTTGACCCTACTAGTTCCCTACTTATGCATAACAATCATGAAATATCATCAATTAAACAGCACATAAAATCATCATTCACAATTCTCATCATTTGATCATCAAGTGAGCAAGATTCAAGCACCCACACATTAGCGTCTTACATCACCAGGGTCATAACTGAAAATTGGTCTTATAGGTGGGTTCCAATTTTCACACATGACCTACATAATCATTATACATCATTCATACCAATTTGTGGCTATACAAAATATGCAGAAAACTATATACATTACAAACATTCTACACAAACCATAAAATCAAAATGTTGCCGGCCAAGGCATTCTTTACCAAAAAGAGGCTTCCTTCACACTTCTCCTCCACAAATAGCTCCAAAGCTAAACCTACAACACAGGAGCTAAAAAGATATACCACAAGGAGAGTGAGTATACTTTCTCAATGATGAAAATCCAATAAATAAAACAATATATGCATGAATGCAATATAACCATCTCCTTCTCAAGAGGAGTTTATTTTATATCAGTATTCAATCATCAATTCTTATTCAAACACAATTATTCCTTAATTCTCTTAGAATCATATCAATCAAACTCACCATCACACCTTAGCAATTAAAAGGGAATATCCAAACATATCGCATCATCAAAGTATCACACTATATCATGCTTCAAGACTGATGCACATGCTAATATCGTTAAAATGCATATGCACGGATCTGTTCTCATTTCCTCGGGTGATCGCAACCACCATAATCATATACTCATTCTCAATGGTTTCCCGCCTCGCAAGGGGTACTCCCTCTAGCAGCCTCGCAAGGTGCTTCTCGTGATCGCAACCACGTTCAATATCTCATAAGGTTTCCCGCCTCGCAAGGGGTACTCCCGCCTCATAAGCATTTCATATAGGTTTCCCTCCTCGCAAGGGGTACTCCCACCTCATAAACATTTCATATAGGTTTCCCTCCTCGCAAGGGGTACTCCCACCTCATAAACATTTCATATAGGTTTCCCTCCTCGCAAGGGGTACTCCCGCCTCATGATCGCAACCATGGGCCTTCAATCTCATTGGTCCCGCAGGGCTTTTCATTTCCATCATCAAGTGATCGCAACCACTTATCAACATCATCATGATATGCATGCCATGCCATGTATACAACAATGCTCATACATGCTTCAAGCTCATTTAGCTTATTTTACCCTCTCATCTAGGGTACATTCATTCTCAACCACACAATTTTCCACCAAATCATACACAATAATCAATCTTCATATAAACTCAATCATATATCACACATAATAAGCCATCCATAGCCTCACTTAGGCTTCATCATATAAACACTAAATTCACATCACCATACACAATTCATTTCACATACACATAATATCACCTTCATCTAAGCAAACATGTCATACTACATTAATACATACATCATCATCATAATTCTCATGCATTTAGAAAATACACCCCTCTCCTACCTCAAGTGAAGTAGTGATCAACGCGGTTCGAAGGTCCCGCCTCGTCGATGGGGTTATTACCTACATTCCAACACATACCATACCATTATTCTCAATCACAAACCACCAAGATTCAAATGCTCTTAATTTAATTTCTTGGTGTCATGCTATTACAAGGTTTATTTCTCATTTATTACACTAAACCACCATAACCACCATAGGTTTGGTGTTCAAGTTCATTCTCTAGGCATTTATAGCCACACCCATAAATGGGTTTTTGCTCCAATATTCTTAAATCATCATAAACTACCTTTATTACCAACAATAAATATCCATCTACTCCCATTATACATTTCCCCAAATTTTTGAAATTAGGGTTTCACCAACCCATCAATACTCAAATTAATCATACATTCTCATCTTCTTCCTTCAATAAAAGCATTCATTCCCCTCATCTCACCTAAACCCATGAATCCACAATAACTCACTCTAGGGTTTGTGAATCAAATGCTTTAAGGGAACACCTATTCATATTCATGGTCCCCAAAACTCATATTATTATATAACCATGGCAAAAACCCAACTAAAGGGTGAGTATTTCTTACCTCACACCCAAAAACAAAGTGGGTTTAAGAAGAAGGGAGATGCCACACGAAAATAGGAGAGGGAAAGAGAAGGCTTCAAACTTCCATGTCCTCTTCCAAGCTCTTACCAACGAAAATGAAGGAAGTAGAAGAATCACTAGCTTTTGCTTAAGTTCTATGGAAGGGGAAGAATAAGAGGAGGAGTAGAATATGAAATGAAGAAGAAAGGGAAAGTGTCTCCATAAAAAAAAAGAAAAAGTTACGGGAATGAGAATGAAAAATAGTGAGATTATGTTTTAATCTTTTCCTTCTCACTTAAATTCCTTCGTTTTTAAATAAACAGGCTCCCAGTTTAGGCTCAATTCATACTTTAAAAATTATTCCGAATACACATTCAGATTCCCAATAATATTATCTACCGCCTTGACCAACGGCATCTCAATCAAAGATACTTGGCCCGACACTCATATTCTATCCGGGTCAATTTTTCAACTCAACCGATCACCATAATTCACCAGCAATTTTGAAAAGTCTTGTTTAAATCATTTCAAGAATTTTGGGATATTAATTAGCCCACATTTAATTATTCCACATTTATTTTCCTAATTTATCTTCCTATTTTAAAAATTCGGGGTGTTACAATCCACCCCCCCTAAAAGAAATTTCGCCCTCGAAATTCGACTTACCGGATTCAAATGCATGAGGGTATCGCTTACGGATATCGTTCTCACGTTCCCAAGTAAGTGTTTCCACGTTTCCATGCTTCCATGCCACTTTTACTAATGGTACCATCTTATTCCGCAGTCTCTTCACAGAATATTCAACAATACGAACAGAAACGGGAAGGATGGTTAAGTCATCCTGCACCTCAACATCGTCAATAGAGATCACGTGCAGAGGATCATGTATATACTTTCTTAACTGTGACACGTGGAATACGTCATGTAGGTTTGCAAGCTGGGGAGGGAGTGCAATCCGGTATGCGACATCTCCAATCCGCTCCAAGATCTCATAGGGTCCAATGAATTTAGGGCTTAGTTTTTTGCTCTTCAAAGCTCTTCCTATACCCTTATCACGCGAGACACGCAATAACACATGATCGCCGACTTGGAACTCAAGTGGCTTTCTCCTTTTATCATAATAGCTTTTCTGCCGGTCTTGAGCGACTTTCATCTTCTCTTGGATCATCTTGATCTGTTCAGTAGTTTCCTCAACAATCTCAGGCCCTAAGGCCAAGTTCTCACCAACTTCAAACCAACATAAAGGAGTTCGACACCTCCTTCCATATAAGGCCTCGTATGGTGCCATACCAATACTAGAATGAAAACTATTGTTGTAGGTGAATTCAATCAGAGGCAAGTATTTCTCCCATGAACCGCCATGCTCCAAAACACAAGCGCGTAGTAAGTCCTCAAGACTCTGAATAGTCCTCTCCGACTGCCCATCGGTCTGAGGATGATATGCCGAGCTTAGCTTCAGCTTTGAACCCATCGCCTCATGTAAGCTTCCCCAGAATTGGGAAGTAAATCGGGGGTCACGATCAGAAACAATGCTTGACGGCACACCATGCAATCTCACAATCTCCCGAATGTACAACTGTGCTAAATCTTGCAAGGAGCTCTCCATACTGATTGGTAGAAAATGTGCACTCTTTGTCAAACGATCCACAATTACCCATATTCCGTCACATCTAGACCTCGTTCTTGGTAATCCGGACACAAAATCCATGGCAATCGCGTCCCACTTCCAAACAGGGATATCAAGTGGCCTCAAAGTACCTGAAGGTCTTTGGTGTTCCACCTTCGCCTTCTGACAAGTAAGGCAAGAAGCTACAAAGTTAGCAACATCACGTTTCATTCCGGGCCACCAAAAGTTCTTCTTTATATCTTGATACATCTTGGTTGCACCAGGATGGATGCTAAAAATGCTTTTATGTGCTTCCTCTAGCACCGTACGCCTCCAATCACCAAATGAAGGTACATACACACGACCTTTTACTCGCCATATACCATCAACGCCTTCCATAAGAAATAAATTTTTCCCATAATCTTGAGACCTCCGCATTTCTTGTAAGTAATCATCATCTTTTTGTTTCTCTTTCACAAGCTTCAAAAACTCATTGCATATCTTCAAGGTAGCAAAACATAGTCTCTTGGAGGATTGAACCTCGATTCCAACATTCAAATTCCAAAATTCTTCCATTAACTCGAACTCTTTGACCATCATAGCTGATACATGCAAAGATTTCCGACTAAGAGCATCGGCAACAACATTGGCTTTTCCCGGGTGGTACATCAATTTAAAGTCGTAATCCTTCAAAAATTCCATCCATCTCCTCTGACGCATATTCATTTCCCTTTGGTCAAAAAGATATTTCAAACTTTTATGATCACTAAAAACCACGAATCTTGATCCATACAAGTAATGTCGCCAAATCTTCAGAGCAAACACAACCGCAGCCAACTCCAAATCATGAGTTGGGTAATTAACCTCATGAGGTCGCAACTGGCGTGAAGCATAAGCTATTACACGTTCCTTCTGCATTAGCACACATCCGAGTCCATGCTTAGAAGCGTCACAATACACCACAAACTCTTCTTGTAAATCAGGCAACGCCAAGATAGGAGCAGAAGTCAGCCTCATCTTTAATTCCTCAAAGCACTTCTCACATTCAACCGTCCATACAAAAGGTTGGTTCTTCCTTGTTAAATTTGTCAAAGGTCTCGCAAGACGAGAGAAACCTTCAATGAACCTTCGATAATAACCCGCAAGTCCAAGGAAACTTCGGATTTCAGTGACCGTCGTAGGTCTAGACCATGCCATAACAGCTTCAACTTTAGAAGGATCCACCGAAATACCATCCTCGGATATTACATGTCCAAGGAACTGGACGCTCGTCAACCAGAATTCACATTTAGAGAGCTTGGCGTACAGCTGGTTCTTTCTAAGAATGTTCAACACCACTCTTAAATGTTCTTCATGTTCCTCCCGGCTCTTGGAATATACTAGGATATCATCGATGAACACCACAACAAAACGATCCAGGTATTCATGAAAGATATGGTTCATGTAACTCATGAACACCGCTGGAGCGTTAGTTACTCCAAAGGGCATCACGACATACTCGTAGTGGCCATATCGCGTCCTAAACGCAGTCTTCGGAATGTCTGCGGCTCTCACCCGAATTTGATGATAACCGGAACGCAAATCAATCTTTGAAAATACCACCGCACCTCTCAGCTGATCCAACAGGTCATCAATACGAGGTAAAGGATATCTATTCTTTATTGTCAGCTTGTTCAGTTGGCGGTAGTCTACACACAACCGCATAGTTCCATCCTTTTTCTTAACTAATAAAACAGGAGCTCCCCAGGGTGACACACTGGGTCGAACAAACTCCTTTTCAAGCAGCTCCTCAACTTGCTTCTTTAGTTCAACTAACTCCATAGGAGACATCCTATATGGAGCAATAGACATTGGTTCGGCACCAGGTACAAGGTCAATAGCAAACTCAACCTCCCTTGGAGGTGGTAAGCCAGGTATCTCATCAGGAAACACGTCCCGAAATTCAGACACCACGGGGATATCCATGGGACCGGGACCACTCGTCCCATTGACAAGAGATAGCAGTACACAAAGTTGAATTATACCTTGTACATCAAATTGTCCCCTATCAAGAGAAGGGAAAATAACAGTCCGTTGTTGACAATCAACCATGACTCTGTTGGCAGATAGCCAATCCATACCAAGTATGATCTCCAGTCCCTTCATAGGTAAGCAAATAAAAGACACAACAAACTTTCTCCCATCTAGGAGCATATCAACATTATCACACCGGTTAATCGATCTAAGACAAGTACCGGTTGGGGTGGTAACCACAAGAGCATTTTTCATTAAACATACCGGCAATCTCAATCGCCGAACACAATCCTCGGATATAAAGGAGTGGGTCGCACCCGAATCATAAATAACATGAACTGGATGTCCAAGAATTTCACACTTACTTTCAACCAGATTTTCTGCTTGTGCTGCTTCCTCACCGGTTACCGCAAAAACTCTCCCGGCATTGGGTTGAAGGTTTCCACCATCCCTATTTCCATCATTAGCACCATTACCATCTCCTCGATTATTACCACGCCTTCCACCATTATAGCCACCTCGACCACCATTCCGGCCTTGATTATTTCCATTACCACGGCCCCGACCACCATTATGGCCTCCACGATTCACATAAACAGGTGCATTAGCACGATTGGGAATATTAGCTTGTACCGGAGCAGGTCTTGCAAGCATAGGACATGCAGAACGGATATGCCCCACCTGATCACAATTAAAACATACAACATCTTCACGATGCACACATTCCCGAACGTAATGAGGTCCTCCACATCTATAACATCTCGGCCCATTGGTATTTATATTACCCCGGCCAAAAACATTACCACGTCCGCCGCCTCTAGCTTGGACATTAGAAGGAGCACCCCTCAGAAAACGTCCCCTTCTAAAACTTCTTTGCCTCTTAAAACTAGAAGCTTGACCCTTCAACTTAGAGTCAAACTTAGAGTGTTGAAAAGAAGCATGTTCTTCATAGATACGACACTTATTCACAAGCACCGTGAAACTTCGGATCTCTTGGTGACATATGGCCCTTTGAATATCAGGGCGTAAACCATTTTCAAACTTCACGCATTTTGACACTTCTGTTCCCTCTTGTTGAAAAGGAGGGTAGAATTCACAAAGTTCCTCAAACTTGGAAGCATACTCTTCCACCGTCATCGTGCCTTGCTTGAGTTCCATGAACTCAAGTTCTTTCTTGCTCTTATAACTTTCAGGCATATATTTCCTCATAAGTTCACGCTTAAAGTTTTCCCAAGTTAAGGGAATTGCAGCAGCATTCATTCTATTCTTGGCGAGTCTCCACCAAGTCTCTGCTTCATCTCTCAGCATAAAAACAGCATACTCCACTTTTTGGAGCTCATTGCATTCAAAACTGTCAAAGATTCTCTCAACATTCCGGATCCAACCATAGGCTTGCTCAGGCCTAAATCCCCCATGAAATTCAGTGGGTTTTCGCTTTAGAAACATATCAAGGCCTTGAGTACCTTGAACAATAGGGGCAGGTGGTCTTTCCGCCTCTTGTCTTTCGCGGTTTTGCGATTCAAGGAGATCCACAAAACGATTCAAGGCTCTAGCTATAGCGTCATCATTATCTCGACGACGACGGGCCATCACAATATCTAGAACCACAACATAAAATTCAACTAACATCAGTAAACTCGTTCATAACTTTTCTCTATAATCTCACACTATAGTACTTCATCATAAAAATTAAATTATGGCCCTCCCCCATGGAGTCCAATATCAATCAATCCATATTAAAGCCCATATGGCAACATCATCATATCATAACATAGTATGCATTTATAATATATAGGATTCATCATTGAGAGAGGATAGTGTGAAGAAGCTTGGCCGGACTTATAACAATCACATTCAATCCATAATCAATTCATACACCAATCAAATAACTATAACAGTCATTCATCAATCATATATCATGTTCTGGTAATAGCAACAGCTAATAGCAGTAATACTGAGCGAATAATGCTCTGATACCAGATTGAGACGCCCCAAAAATAGGGGTAAATTTTTCGCGATTTAATACAATTAAAGGATGGAAGAGATCGCGAGATGGGAACTTTGGCAAGTAATCCCCGGACCTAATTTAATAACCTATCTCATATGTGAAGATATGAGAAGGTGAATAATTAAGTCAAAGAGTGAACCTTGGATGATTTATCTCATGATCATCAACAAGGAGTAGCGGAAGTATGCAATTACATTAAGGAATTGAAGGGAAATGGTAGAAGGTTAAAGGATGGTCTATCGATTGGATAAAATGCTTTAATTATGCGTGTGGGGTGTTGTGCAATCATATTATAGTCAAACAATACCAATGATGTCTCAAAATAGTGGAAAAATATGAAAAACAGGGTCATGAATCGATTCAAACACCTTATGAATCGATTCGAATGATTCTGGAATGCAAAACAGTGAAAACAGGACCCCTTGAATCGATTCAAGCTCGTATGAATCGATTCAGACGCTTCTGGAACTCAAAATTATGCAAACAGGGGTCCTTGAATCGATTCAGGATCGTATGAATCGATTCAGGCCTTCCTGGAACCAAAAACAGTGAAAACAGCAGCTCTCGAATCGATTCAGGGATCCTCGAATCGATTCGAGACAGCACAGTTGCTGTTTTTATGCAGAAAAGGCCATATTTTTGGACTTCTAACCCCCCTAACTTTTTCATATCAACTCCAAACGCTACCAAATTTTGACACCAACTAAGACACATCAATTGTGACGTGTGGCCACCGGCCTCACCCAAAAATTCTCAAAAATGAGGAACTTATGCAAATAAATGTGTTCAGTCCATTCCTGAGCCTTTTTGAGCAACTTAGGGGTCTATTCTCAACGGAATTGACCCGTTCTAGTTTCTACAAGTCACAACTCATGTATTTAAGCTATTGAGACCATCACACACTACCCACAATTTATAAAACTCATTTTGACCCTACTAGTTCCCTACTTATGCATAACAATCATGAAATATCATCAATTAAACAGCACATAAAATCATCATTCACAATTCTCATCATTTGATCATCAAGTGAGCAAGATTCAAGCACCCACACATTAGCGTCTTACATCACCAGGGTCATAACTGAAAACTGGTCTTATAGGTGGGTTCCAATTTTCACACATGACCTACATAATCATTATACATCATTCATACCAATTTGTGGCTATACAAAATATGCAGAAAACTATATACATTACAAACATTCTACACAAACCATAAAATCAAAATGTTGCCGGCCAAGGCATTCTTTACCAAAAAGAGGCTTCCTTCACACTTCTCCTCCACAAATAGCTCCAAAGCTAAACCTACAACACAGGAGCTAAAAAGATATACCACAAGGAGAGTGAGTATACTTTCTCAATGATGAAAATCCAATAAATAAAACAATATATGCATGAATGCAATATAACCATCTCCTTCTCAAGAGGAGTTTATTTTATATCAGTATTCAATCATCAATTCTTATTCAAACACAATTATTCCTTAATTCTCTTAGAATCATATCAATCAAACTCACCATCACACCTTAGCAATTAAAAGGGAATATCCAAACATATCGCATCATCAAAGTATCACACTATATCATGCTTCAAGACTGATGCACATGCTAATATCGTTAAAATGCATATGCACGGATCTGTTCTCATTTCCTCGGGTGATCGCAACCACCATAATCATATACTCATTCTCAATGGTTTCCCGCCTCGCAAGGGGTACTCCCTCTAGCAGCCTCGCAAGGTGCTTCTCGTGATCGCAACCACGTTCAATATCTCATAAGGTTTCCCGCCTCGCAAGGGGTACTCCCGCCTCATAAGCATTTCATATAGGTTTCCCTCCTCGCAAGGGGTACTCCCACCTCATAAACATTTCATATAGGTTTCCCTCCTCGCAAGGGGTACTCCCACCTCATAAACATTTCATATAGGTTTCCCTCCTCGCAAGGGGTACTCCCACCTCATAAACATTTCATATAGGTTTCCCTCCTCGCAAGGGGTACTCCCGCCTCATGATCGCAACCATGGGCCTTCAATCTCATTGGTCCCGCAGGGCTTTTCATTTCCATCATCAAGTGATCGCAACCACTTATCAACATCATCATGATATGCATGCCATGCCATGTATACAACAATGCTCATACATGCTTCAAGCTCATTTAGCTTATTTTACCCTCTCATCTAGGGTACATTCATTCTCAACCACACAATTTTCCACCAAATCATACACAATAATCAATCTTCATATAAACTCAATCATATATCACACATAATAAGCCATCCATAGCCTCACTTAGGCTTCATCATATAAACACTAAATTCACATCACCATACACAATTCATTTCACATACACATAATATCACCTTTATCTAAGCAAACATGTCATACTACATTAATACATACATCATCATCATAATTCTCATGCATTTAGAAAATACACCCCTCTCCTACCTCAAGTGAAGTAGTGATCAACGCGGTCCGAAGGTCCCGCCTCGTCGATGGGGTTATTACCTACATTCCAACACATACCATACCATTATTCTCAATCACAAACCACCAAGATTCAAATGCTCTTAATTTAATTTCTTGGTGTCATGCTATTACAAGGTTTATTTCTCATTTATTACACTAAACCACCATAACCACCATAGGTTTGGTGTTCAAGTTCATTCTCTAGGCATTTATAGCCACACCCATAAATGGGTTTTTGCTCCAATATTCTTAAATCATCATAAACTACCTTTATTACCAACAATAAATATCCATCTACTCCCATTATACATTTCCCCAAATTTTTGAAATTAGGGTTTCACCAACCCATCAATACTCAAATTAATCATACATTCTCATCTTCTTCCTTCAATAAAAGCATTCATTCCCCTCATCTCACCTAAACCCATGAATCCACAATAACTCACTCTAGGGTTTGTGAATCAAATGCTTTAAGGGAACACCTATTCATATTCATGGTCCCCAAAACTCATATTATTATATAACCATGGCAAAAACCCAACTAAAGGGTGAGTATTTCTTACCTCACACCCAAAAACAAAGTGGGTTTAAGAAGAAGGGAGATGCCACACGAAAATAGGAGAGGGAAAGAGAAGGCTTCAAACTTCCGTGTCCTCTTCCAAGCTCTTACCAACGAAAATGAAGGAAGTAGAAGAATCACTAGCTTTTGCTTAAGTTCTATGGAAGGGGAAGAATAAGAGGAGGAGTAGAATATGAAATGAAGAAGAAAGGGAAAGTGTCTCCATAAAAAAAAAGAAGAAGTTACGGGAATGAGAATGAAAAATAGTGAGATTATGTTTTAATCTTTTCCTTCTCACTTAAATTGCTTCGTTTTTAAATAAACAGGCTCCCAGTTTGGGCTCAATTCATACTTTAAAAATTATTCCGAATACACATTCAGATTCCCAATAATATTATCTACCGCCTTGACCAACGGCATCTCAATCAAAGATACTTGGCCCGACACTCATATTCTATCCGGGTCAATTTTTCAACTCAACCGATCACCATAATTCACCAGCAATTTTGAAAAGTCTTGTTTAAATCATTTCAAGAATTTTGGGATATTAATTAGCCCACATTTAATTATTCCACATTTATTTCCCTAATTTATCTTCCTATTTTAAAAATTCGGGGTGTTACACCTCGGAGCGGATTAGAGGTTATTGTGTATGAATTGGCTATTAAAATGATGATTGGTTATTGAGATTGATGGGTGATCAAGTTTGTCATTGGAATTGGAGGTTTTAAGAGTTTAACCGAGTGGTATTGTGGATTAGTGGGGAAACCATGACCTTGAGCAGAGGTAATCTGAAAGGTGAGGATTTGCTCGGGAAAGATTAGTATATTCTGAGTGCAAGAAAGTGGAGACAGATCTGAGTGAAATCTTTCTGGGAGAAAGGATTCCTGAGTGAAGTTATGGTGTCCCGAGTAAGATCTCATAAAGAGGATCATTACCAAGTAAAGGGAATTGTGTCCGAGCATGACACTTCTGAGTAAGGTTAGATTCGGGTGATGTGACTCGGAGCGTGACATTTCCGAGTGGAATGGTACCATGTAGATGGTTCCCATCGTGTGAAATTTCTAAGTCTGTAGGATGTGTCCCTCACCAATCCTCCCCAGAGGAACTTCTGGTCCGAATGTGGGGCTATGAATACGAAAGTTTCCGAGTAAATTATCCCGAGGGGGGAGTAGATACCCGAGAGGTAAAATTATCTGAGTCTGTACCTAGGTCGATAGTTGGAGCTGTTGAATTTGAACTCGGGTTTTTCCTTGAGATAGACTCGGATTCCGAGTGAGTTTTTGGTAAGTAGAGAGATGTCCGGTGTAAATTGCCTTTAAACCCCGAATAATTGTTCTAAAGGAGAAGCTCTGAGTGACACTCACGAGGAGTAGGCATGGAATTAGCTGAAGGCATGGATAGAAACTTTAGACTTTAGGGTTGAGTGTAGTGCCTGTAAGAGGTAAATCCAGGCAAACTGTGCTCATTAAAGCACATTGGAACTCTTTAGAGTGTCCATCTCGGTAATGCTAGGATGCATTAAGATTTGGTGAAGAGATTTTAGTGGTCGGATATTGGATATCCGAGGGCTTAATCCGTGACGAAACGGACAGTGGTGAGTATTGGTGGGACCGGTAATGTCATTTACCGACTAAATCTCCCCAACTAGTTAATTAGCATCCCTAATGCGTCTTGCATAGCGTAATGTTAAGTCTATACTCCGTGTGAGTCTATGGTTGGGCCGAGTGACTCCTTGGAATTGGAGGATCTGACAGTGGAAGTGCACCGATCGGCGGTGAGAATATAAGGCTGAATAGCCAAAGAATTATGAAGTGCCATTAAACTAGCTGAGTGAATGGAGTAACTTGTACATTTTTAAGATCGAACCCCAAAAATATCAGATTTTGAGGGGCATTATGAGCAGGTTGGACCTTACTTTAGTGATTTCACCGACTGGAATGATAGAGCGATCGGTAAACCGCTTGAGAGGTGGAGCTATACTGAGTGGAGTTGTGAACCGGTCGGTGAATACTTGGGAAGCAAGGACATGCAATTAATCGGGGCAGCAGTATTCCGAGCGATTTATTGAGGCAGGTATATGTTTGAATTTCGAGGACGAAATTCTTTAAAGAAGGGGAGAATTGTAACATCCCAATCCTTGATTTAATTAATGGCTGAGATTAGTGAATGAATTAAGGTTAATTTCCGATTAAAGATTAGTGGTTAATTAGTGAAAGTGGCTGGAGATAAAAGACGCATGTACCCCTGGTGGTATATATGGAATTTGGTCCTTCTCTCCTCCATTCATTCTCATTCGCGTCGTCCAGTTTGGAAAGAATAGAGTGAGAGTTGAGAGCTTTCTGGGAGGAACAGTGACGCGGTCCTGTTTTCACTCCCTGTCTCCTTCTTCCTCTTCGTCACCTTCTTCCTCTCTTCTTTTTCCACTCGAAGCTGCCAGTATCCCAGTTGGAAGACTGTACTGGGAAGTGCCTCGGAGCTGTGGGAGAAACGAATCCGTTTGGGAAGGGACAACTCTGGCCCAGAATCGACGTTGAGTTCGAAGACTGTAGGAGGAGGAGTAACCGAAGGGACGATCTGTCAACATTGTAACTCGAAGAGCTTCTGAACCTCGACAGTAGGTAGGGGGCACTTTGCATGTCAAATACCTGGTTTATGGACGGGTTCCGGGTGTTTTGCTTTAATGTGTTGTGTTGTGTCTGAGTGTGTTGATTGATGTGTTGTGTTCGAGTAGGAGTGCTTGCAACGCCCGGGTCTAGGATGGTTGTGGTTTGTCTAGTGTTGTGGTGATTCCATCCTTGAGTGCTTGTTAATATTTCTGAGATGCATGCTGTTGAACATGAGAATGCAGAGTAAATACATGTGTGCGTTATCATTATTGCCGAGTGCATGAGTTAAAAAGAGGGTGACTTGCTGAGTTCTGTTTGCAGTTTTATGTCTAAATGTATGTGAATGAGAATGCCATGATAATTTCTGAATGCATGAGATATGAGTTGATACGCTGATTCCCCATTTGGAATGTTGTGTTGAAATGCATGTTGATTTCATTAAGAATGTCGAGTGGTGTACTGTAATATTGTTACCCTGATTTGCTTGTTATAAGTTACTATGACAAAATGCATGTGATGCTGTAATGGAACTGTGGATTTCTGAGTGAATCTAAATGCCGTGTTGAATCGATTGTGATCTTTTAATGGCTGCGTGAGACGCACTTGATAAGCTTGGATGCTTGTTGTGAAATTGCATGAGGTTGCATATATGAGAAAAGGGTGACCCGTGGAAGGTCAAGAGCCCTATGAGATGACTTTTAACTATAGATTCCTGGCTAGATCCGTGAGGGCCCGTGGTAGCCGAGGGAGCTAGAGTTAAGTCTCGAGACGTCTTTGGAAGACCGGTACCACGTGGGAAGGGCTAATGGACGAGAGGCAGGGAAGGAATCTGTAACTGAAATCACTGTTTAAGTCGGATCCGCATGCATGCATGTAGGAGCATTGTTATTGAGAATGACATGGTTGATATAGCTTTGAATGGCTGAATGAATTCCGACTGAATGTGAATGTGCATATTTATATTATTGATGAGCTCAATATGATTGTGTGTATATATTTGTATGTGTAAATGCTGTTGTGAATAACATGATTAATATAACCATGAATAAGTGGGGTGAATTCCGACTAGGTGAATATATGTACATTGGTACTGTTGCCGAGTGTGAGGCGATGTTTTGACTGTGAGTATATGTTATTGTGAATGATGTGAATTACTTAATCCTGACTGAATTGCATGAATCCGAATGAGTGATGTTACCATATAACTAAGAATTGGGAATTAAATCCGAGTCAGTAACTAACATTTTATATGTAAAAGCTCATCCCTACACCATTTTTCAGTATATGCAGGTCGGACTCGGAATGGTGATAAGGCCCAAACCCGAGTGATGGGTATCTGTGTTGCTGTAGTGTACAGAGTATACTGTACCGATTGTATATTGTTATGTTAAAGCCTTGGCCGGCTCTTAAAAATGTTGTATAATGAATATAAATTTGTATGTATAAGAAATCTGAGTCATTAGTATTCCGAGTGCATGTTTATATATATATATATATATATGTTTTACATTGGTAACATGTATTTGAGTCGGTTAGGATGTGATGATTGAATGAGCAGTACTAAGTCAATGGATTCTGAGTGGATTAAGTGGTGAGAGCCTGTTTCAGATAGTGAAGGCCTAGGATTATTCCGAGTGATGCTTAGCGAGTGAATGTTTGCGAGTATTGAAGGTTTAAAATGGTTCTGTGAGAAACTCATTTCGATTTGGTGAAGTTTTCCAATTGATGGGAAACTAGAGCAATTCCGAGTGAATAAGATTATAAATATATCCGGGTGGATAAAGAGTATGCCAGTCTGAGTAAGACATAGTGAATGCCTCCGAGAACTGGAAGGCTAGAGTATCTCGAGGAAGACTTAGTTTAACAGATCATTTCCGAGGAGTGAAGAGTTAATGTGTTCCCGAAGCGAGGAAGAACAAGTATACCGAGTGAAAAATGTGTAATACATTTCCAAGTAGATCCATTGTGATGTAATTCCGAGTAGCGTATAACTGGGGAAATAATCCGGGTGAAGGGGACTTTACTGATACCGAGTGAGAAAGAGTTCTGGATCCCGAGTGATGGGATTGAGGGAGTCATTTCCCGAGTGGTTTATACTTGTGACCTACATGAATGAAATAAGGAGCTGTGTAAATTCCCGAGTGAGGTATGAGTGTGATGATTTACCGAGTGAACCTATGTCCCAAATCCGAGTGAGGAATTACTTTGTACCTGTGTTCGCTCTAGCGAATAAGAGATTCGTTCCAGCGGGTGTGGAATGGATGGAAGGCTTTTGGGTTTACATCGCTTAAGCGATTGGCTGTCCGCCCAAGCGAGTTGGGCTGTCTTGCTCAAGCGTGCCGGATCTCGCTTGAGCGGGTAGATGCTGTTTTGAGGTTCGCTTAAGCGCTACGTCTTTCACTGAGCTGTTTGTGATGGGTTTTAATTTTCCCTTACCTTTCTCTTCTTTCTTCTGTGCCGGTTGCCTTGAGGTTTATTTTGGGAAAAATTTTCCCTCATTTTGGGTTTATTTTTAATTAATTAAGGATGTTTCATTTTTCATGATTCTTCCTCCTTTTTATCCTTAATATCATTGGATTTAGAACAATAAATTGCTTGATTTCTTGACCCGTATTAGCTTGATCTTCATGCTTCTGATTTTTCATTAATTGCTTTGTACAATATCCTTGATCTTTGAGCAATGTTTTTGTCATCTCTTTGTTAACCACAATTTCCCTTTGTTGTTCTTCAATTCATCAAACACATAATCCTTAACCATGTGTATTATTCATGTTTGTGCATTGTCATTGTTAACGTGTTTGTCATTATCAAAACCTTATCCAATTACAGTCGTCAATGATAACAAATCCATATTTCTTTCTTGCTAGACTTTGTACGTGAGAGGGACCAAATAGATCTTAAATGTAATAATTCTAGAGGTCTGGATGTAGAAACAACATCTTTGTTTTTAAAATAGGTTTTGTGTTATTTTCCACTTTGGCATTCTTCACATGGTAGGGATCTGTTAAAGGAAAGTTTTGGCAATCCTTTGACTAGATCCTTTCTGTGAAGCTTTGAGATAAGTTTGAGACTTACATGTCTAAGCTTTTTGTGCCAAATCCATCTTTCCTCAGAATTTGAAAATAGACATTTTACATTTTGATCATTTAGTTCATTCAAGTCTATCTTATAGAGGTTATTGTGTCTGTTAGCATTAAAAAGTATGGTTCCATCATGATTGATGATTGTACACTCATTTTTTTCAAATAAAACTTGATACCCAGTCACAAAATTCACTGATGCTCAGTAGGTTATGTTTTAGATCTTCAATAAGAAATACATTTTCAATAACAGGTGAGGGAAATTTACCCACTTTACCAGACCTGATGATTCTTCCAGTCTGGTTCCCTCCAAACGTGACAGATCCTCCTTTAAATTTCTCCAAGTCTAGGAACATAAACCTTTTTCTGTCATGTGATACAAGCATCCATTGTCCAGATACCATTGCAGGGTTTTTGTTCTTGATTTCAAACATATCTGTAAAAGGAATGATTAATGATTTTGGTACCCATATTCCTTTGGGTCCTAGATTGTTAGTGAATTTTTCATTCCTCCGCTTTCTTTTTTTTTCATCCATTTATAGAATGACCATGATTTTTACAATAATTAAACTTAATAATTTTTCATTTTTCTGGAATAAATGTAGGAACTAAAGGATGCTTAAAAACTTTTGATTTTAAAACATTTTTCTTGTTCACAAATCCTAGACTAAGTCCTTTTTGATTTCCCTTAGATGTTCCTAGTAAAGCATTTAAGTTTTTAGTGCTAGTAACAAACTTAGTTAGATCTGAGGTAAGAGAGTTGACTAGATTTTTAGTCTAACAATTTCTTTTTCCTGAAAGTTGTAGTGGTTCTGAGATTTTTCAAAATCCTTTTTTAAAGAAGTATTTTCTTTTCTAATTTTACTTAACTCATCAAGATTTAATTCTTTTTCTTCTAAAGTATTTGTATCGTGTTTTTCTTCTTTTAACAACAAGATTTGATTTTTAAAATTAGTGATCATATCAACATGCTTTAATTTTAATTTTTGAATTTTTTAATAGTTTAGAGAAATCATTAAATAACAAGTCATAGTTTTGTTTGAGTTCTGAGTAACTTACTTCTTCAGAGTCTAAGTCGCTGAAGCTAGCATCTGAGTCTATTTCTTTGCTCGCCATGAGACAAATTTGAGTTAACTCACTTTTTTCATCAGACTCTTCTGAGCTAGATGATCCTTCATCATCCCAAGTAATCAGACCTTTCTATTTCTCTGGAAACTTCCTTCTTTCCATTTTGTCCATTTTATCTTTGTTTAGAAGAGGACATTCTGCTTTTATGTATCCTGGCTTTCTACAATTAAAACATTTTAAGACAGATTTATAAGTTTTAAACTTAAATTGACTTTTACCTTTGTAGTCTTTCTTTTCGAAAGTTTCTGGTCTAAACTTATTCTTCCTTAGTAGCTTATGAAACCTTTTGGTTACAATAGTGAACTCTTCATCAGTGTGATGATCTGATTCATCAGAGTCTGGTTCAGAACTAGATGACTCTTCTATTTTCAGTCCCCTACCTTTTCTTATTTTGTCAAATTTTAAGGCAATGCTTATAGTGAAAGCATATTTTCTGGTTTGTTTCTACTTCAGCTTTAACTCATGAACCCTAAGAACTCCAAGCAACTCATCCAAAGAGAAGGTGTTCATATTCTTAGCTTCTTCTAGAGTAGAGCATTTTGAGTCGAATCTTTCAGGCAAGCATCCAAGCAGTTTGACATTTATGTCTTCTATGGAGGGAGTAGTTCCAAGATTTTTTAAGCCATTTAAAAGAGTTTGGAATATTCCAAACATTTGATCTACTGACTCATGTTCCTCCATTTTGAAGTTATCATATTTTTTAGTTAACAATATCCTCTTTGATCTTTTGACATTTGAAGTTCCTTCGTAATTGCATTGTAGAGCATTCCAGACTTCTTTCACTATTTTATAGCTGAATACCTTGTTGTATTCAGACTTACTGAGAGTACATATGAGAAAAAAATTAGCTTTGGCATTGATCTCATTTTTTTGATTTCATCAGAGCTCTATTCATTTTCAACTTTAGGTTGTCCTTCACCATTTAGCTGGAAGCAGAGCTAGAGAGTAGTGGGGGTCTTTTGTCTTTTTACAAGAAAATGAACTAAGATTGAATAATGACTTGATGAGCTTTCTTCTTAGATATTTCTCTGCATCTTGAATGTTTAAACTTCCTTGATATTTATAGTGACTTGAAAGATATAGACGTTGGAAATCCTTTAAAGGTATTTTGCCATAGGCTTCTTGTGATTAGACCTTAAGTTAATTTCAGGCTTAAGAGAGGTCTAAATCATATTTTAGTATTTTCATGAGAATAGTTTCTCATGCATTTCCATGCATAAAACCTTTCGTGAACTTATCCTTGTTTGAGCGAGAGGTTGCTTTCAGGGATGTCCTGATGAGTTTTCTTACTTATGATTAGAGTTTGTAGAAATAGGTACGCTGACAGCTGCTGCTCATATTGATTTTGTTCTTTTTGTTCTTTGATGATAAGCACGTAAATATGGTACGATCATTTCTCCCGAAAGCATCACCAAAATAGTTCGTAGAACATACATACGCTCCCCCTTTGTTTTTACAACTTAATCTTCATATCCTAAAATTACTTTTACATTAAAAGAAAATGTTATGAACAATTTAGACTTTATTCTTTTAGTGAAAATGCTTGATGAGCGGTATAAACAAATTTAGGGATTATAAAATCTAGGGTCTGGTCCAACAGGACTTGAAAATTGTATTTTTGACCAGACTTTCTCTCAACAGTAGTCATGATGGCAAGTCTAGTAGTGGTCGAGGTGAAGGTGACGATGATGAGGTGGTGGTGGTGGTGGCGGCAGTGATGACAGTAGTTATGGTGATGACAATGATGATGACGGTAGTGGTTTCAGGTGTGGGGTCATGGTGGCGATAAGGGTGGTGGTTGAGGTACTGGTAATGGTTGTAGGGGTGAAGGTGGTGGTCATGATAGTGACAGTGGTAGCAGTTTTGGTGTAAGGTTGGAAGTTTATAAAACTAAAAATAAAATCAAAGAAACCATTTTTTCTTGTTTTCAACTATAACTAAAAACCATTTTGAAAATGAATTAAAACTCCACTAGGCATTTTTTTACCAAACAAGTTTTGTTTTCAAATTTACTTTTCAAAACCAAAAATAAAAAATACGTAACCATCTTAAACAGACCCTAAATTACACATCAACTTTTTCAAATGAAACTAACATGTCCAGTTTTAAGTTTTGACTATTGACATATAGGTTTGACAATATTTTTAATTTTTATCCTCTAAAAACCTCAATATTTTAAATTCCTAATAGTTTTAAAAATAACTTTAACTATAAGAACTGTATCACAACAGTTAAACCACATATCAAGTTATTTGGACATATAAAAACCATCTAGACAAATTGATATATAATTTTAGTTAATTTAATTGACACTTAATGGATTTAAATTCATAATAAAGACTAAATCAAAATATTCAACATATATTGGAAGTAAAAGACAAAGAATATTTTATTAAGACTAAAACTAAAAAAATCTATCTTTTTGCAAGAATCAAAACCTATATAAGTCTTAAAATTAATAACTTGTTAAACCACCAAAATGTTACCTATTTATATGTTAAATAGTTTATAACTAGATACATAACATTAGGCATGGTAAAAATATCCATCCCCATGGGTAACTGCACCGCACCACCCCCGTTTGAGTGGGTTTTCCCCATTTTTTTGGTTTTAGGGGCGGGGACGATTTTTCTTGGTAGTTAAAAGTCAGGGGCAAGTGCAGGGATGGTAAAACTAGTATCCGCCCCGCCCCGACATATTTAAATTACTTAAATACCTTTACTATATATATATATATTGCCAAATATGATTTATTAGACAATGTTTAATAATTGTATCCAAAATGATTAATTGCTATTTTTATTACTGTATGTAAAATATTTAATAATTTGGTAGATACAATAACTTCTAAAATAGTTGATAAGGAAAAAAATTTATAAAAACAGAGGCAGGGCGGGGCAGGGATGGTTTTTTTTGAGCGGGGATGGGTTCTTTCGTCGATATAAAAAAATAATGGATGGATAAATGGGGATGGGACGGGGGCGAGGGCGGGTTTCCCTGATCCTGATCGGGGATGAGGGTGGGGGTTATTTTATCTCGCCCGACAGGGTTTGCGGACGGGGACAGTTAGGGTCTAGGATAACGGGGATGGGGATGGTAGGGGTCAAAGCCATCCCCGAACCGCCTCATTGCCATGCCTACATAACATAAGATATGAAAATAAAATATTTCAAAAAAATCATTGTTTAAAGATGTTTAAAATTAACTAGCTATACATTAAATATTCTATGACTACATAAATAAAATAACATTGAAAAGGTTTTCATGAGTGAACTAAGTTTCACTTCGATGATTTCTACATCTATCTTTGTTAATTTTATGGCGCTAATGGGAAAAAATAGCATTCTGAAACAATAAAATAATAGTACTCTAAAAACATTAAACGAAGTAATTTAACAGCTAACAAGCTTAAGGAAATCATAGATAAAAGAAAAAGTTTAGAGAACTAGTTTAAAGCACAATATAGACGTTATCCTTAAAGAGAAAATGCCCCCACATACTAGTATAATGAGATGTGATATGATATGAACTGTTCCTCTCCCAAGATATATCAACTTAATGGATCAGTCAAGGGCAACAAAAGATCCCCAACCTAATGAACACCAATTCTCTATTACTTAAGAGTTCTTAAAGAAAAGTAATGTTTGTATCAAAATATTTCTAGGAATATTAAAAACAACCAAACACGTTTTATGAATTTTCCTACTAATCATATTTTTATGAATTTTATTCTTGATAAAATAGCTTGTCTGAAAATAAAAAATTTCCCAATACCCCAAACACCATCTTATAGGATAACCATAACTATAGTTGTTTTAGTTATATCTAGAACTTTATGCTTGGAAACTAATTCAATTTTCCCCCATTCTTGTGTTTTATGTCTTCATGAGATCATTGATGAAACATGAAAGATGTAACCACCAACTAGACACGACTTTGCGTGTTGCAAGCTACTACCTACACCTAATGTTCTAGGTCTTGATTTTAAGGCTGATTTTGAAGTAGTGTTGTCAAATGACCGTTATGGCGGGACCATAATGGTATGACGGTGTAGTTTGGAGGCTTGCCACGATCTGCCATGTAAAATACGTCCGAAATAGCGGTGACCGCTATTCTGTGAATAACGACCATTACATCCATGGCATTGTGGCGTTTGTGGTGGCCTATAACGAGCATTGTGCATCATTAACATTTATAGGGTTTAGGCCCTATTGGGCCAGGTTGGGTCACTTAAAATTTTAAGTATACCCTATTTTTTCGTGGCTTCCTTTTCCATTTTCCATTTTTAAAGCCTTTTCTTCTCTCACCTCTCTTTGAAATATCCTAATTTTTAGGAAAAAAAATTCTCGAATTAATTAGAGAATAACCTGGATCCATAATAAAAACACTCCCTCATATGAGGATAAGAGAGCTGGCCCCATGGCCAAGAAGAAAAGACAAGGAAGGCAAGGGAATTAAAACCATTCACACGGAAGCACCGACAGCGCCTGAGCGAACCACCATACAGCGTACACTCGCTCAAGCGAGACACAATCCGCCTGGGCGATACCACGACAAATGCCTTCCAGCAATACACATTCGCTGGAGCGAGTCCTCCATTCGCTGAAGCGAGAAGCCTCACTCGGCAAAACCACCACTCGGCATCGAGACATCCATACACTTGGTACATGACTAAGTCCACTCGGGATCCATTCTTAAGGCCACTCGGTATAAGGGTTCCAACACTCGAGAAACGACCCTAAAACACCTACATTCTATAACATAGCCTCTTATATTTATCCACCAAGGTACACACCTGATTCGCCCGGTAAGGAGGGTTATTACACTCGGATTCCATAAACTCTCACTCGGAATATTAAGCCTATGCGCTCGGGTGTCCTTCCACTAAGTTACTCGCCAGAATGTCTCGAAGGGAACTCCACTAAGAGTTCGTCTAAGTGTTCTTCTCTCGGAAGGGACTCATACAAATGAATCTCGCTCGACTTTTATACCTACTTTTACTCGGGAATACTCAGACTTATATTCACTCGGGGAGTAGTAACTAACTCACTCGGAATCACTCAGCCATTTCAGCCTCTCAACACTTGGAATAAATTATTATCTTCCCTTTCCCCAGCAACCACTCAGCTCCGCTACTGCCCATAGACACACTAACCTCCTATGCTCGCAAGGTATACTCATACATCCATATTTACCGCTCGGGCGTCACCCACAGTATAGAAGAACACGCGATATATATATATATATATATATATATAGGGAAGTATTTAAATAATTACAAGAGTTTCGTCATGACTTCTGTCACCCGAAGGTGTTCAAGTTCTAACGTAAAAGCTAAAACCAAAATATGAGCCGGCCAAGGCTTAACAGGACCTTACACAAAGTATATACATATACACATATATTCAAAAGCACTCGACTGTTTTGTTCTGCACCCAGCTCCTCCTTCAAGCTTCATTCCGAGAGATGTTCACTGAAAATGTAGCCACTGCAGGGGTGAGCTTTTTTACATGTAAAATGATAATCAAGGGCTCGGTATCAGTGTCAGTACGCACACTTACTTTCATTCAATCGTTTCCAGGTTAACTAAGGCCATGCCAGTCAGAATAACATCTATAACATACATACTACGTCTAGTTCATCCTCACACATACATACACATGCATCCACACACTCGGAAATCATTCATAACACCCAACACATACTATGCGTACTACCCTAGTCAACCTCATATCTACATGCATGCCTGCGGATCCGACTCGAGTGATGACTTCTAGTTACAGTTCCCCCTTACTGGCCCCTCGTCCTTCAGCTCTTCCCGCGTGGTACCGGCCTTCCATTGGCGTCTCGAGACCCCTCTCTAGCTCCCATGGCTACCATGAGCCTCTTCAGGATCTAGCCAAGGTCTGTAGCTGAAAGTCATTCCCTCAGGGCTTTTGACCTTCCACGGGTCACCCCATTCTTACACATACAGCTAATGCGTTTACTAGCAAGCATCATCACACAACCGATACCTCCTTCGTAACCATTAAGTAAGAACAGATTCAACACAGCCTTTATATTTGTTTTATCAGTCACACCAATATGTACAACAATCGGACAATCAAGTAATAGCATCTGACAAATCAACTATCGCGTACACATTCATATTCTTACAGTGTTAACAGAGATAAAACCATGCATTTCATTCGTCATTACCCAAGGCTGACAGACTACACTACCACCATCTTGATTACATGCAATTATTGTATAACCACTGTAATACACACAAAATCCAGAATCATCAATCATGCATAAGATCCAGTCGTTATAAACACATACACACACACTCAAAGCAGTACATTCATCCGGTACCGTTCGTGGACCATGCATTTGACACGAAAGCGCCCCCTACCTACAGAAGGAACTCAAGAAGCTTTTCTGCTCTCGACGTTGGGTCTGACGCCCTTCTTCTGATTCGTTCGGTCTTCCTTCGCTCCGTCGTACTCTGCACTCGGTTCGGGAATGGAGCGTTGTTCTTCCTCTGCTTCAACGATCGTCCTTCACCAGTTGGAGGGGCTCTGACCTTCCTCCAGCACCGTCGTCGTGATCTCCGGAAGTGAAGGGTAAGAACAGAAAAGAGGATGGAGGCGAAGAAGAAAAGAGAGAATGAAGTAGTGGGAAAAAGGATGAGTATTCATGGTGGTACAGGGCATATATATATATGCATGCGAAGGGAAGGAAGTTGGATGGGAAAACGTGAGTCGTAGCCCACTCACGTAACTCGCCAATCATAAACAGCCATCTTTCACCAACTCAGCCTTAATTGACTTGTCATTATTCCTTAAGCTAATCTGATTATAATTAACAATTAACTTCTTACTTTTGAATCAAAACCTTAATGGTTTATTTTTCATTCGGCATTTAGCTTTAAAATTGGGATGTTACAGTTCTCCCCGACTCAAAAAGAATTTCGTCCTCAAAATTTAGTCGGTAACTCACACGAAATTCAGCCGGTAACTCACCTTAGTAAACAACTCGGGGTACTGCTGTCTCATGGCGTCTTCGCGCTCCCAGGTACAAGAGGTAGTCCTGCCTTGCTGCCACTCTACTTCAACCAGTTGTACGTTCTTGCTCCTCAATCGCTTTACCGATCGGTCCACGATTCTGATTGGTATAGTCATAGTGGTCAGGTCCTCCTTGATTTCCACTTCGTCATCAGGCATTATGTGGTTGGAGTCATGTAGACACTTCTTTAGTTGAGACACATGAAACACGTTGTGCAATCGGGATAAGTGGGTCGGTAGTGCTATACGATATGCCATGGAGCCGACTCGTTCTAACACCTCATAAGGCCCAATGTATCGAGGGCTCAACTTCTTGCTTTTCAAGGCTCGCCCGACTCCTTTACTCGATGAAGTCCTTAAAAATACCTTGTCTCCGACTGAAAACTCTAATGGTCTGGTTCGTTTGTCATGGTAGCTCTTCTGCCTGTCCTGAGACGCCTTCATTCTTTCCTTTATCACCCGGATCTGTTCCGATGTTTGCTTTATAATTTTGTGTCCTAATAGCAGACTCTCACTCGTCTCCGACCAACAAAGTGGGGTTCGGCATCTTTGTCCATATAGTGCTTCGTAGGGTGCCATACCAATACTGTTGTGGTGACTGTTATTGTGTGTAAATTCAATCAAGGGAAGGTACTGTTCCCAATCTCCACCGTGCTCCAACACACACGCCCTTAGCAGGTCTTCCAAGCTTTGAATCGTTCGCTCGGATTGTCCATCCGATTGAGGGTGGTAAGCGAAACTAAGCCAAGGTTTCGTGCCCAGTTCCTGGTGCAGGCTGGTCCAAAACCGAGACGTGAACCTAGGATCCCTATCTGATACGATAGAAGTCGATATACCATGCAGTCGGACAATTTCTTGAATGTAAATCCGTGCTAACCTATGCATATGCATCGGGTACTTCATGTTCACAGGCAGGAAGTGTGCACTCTTCGTCAGTCGGTCAATAATGACCCAAATTGCATCATGGCCCGCTCGATTTCTTGGCAACCCCATGACGAAGTCCATAGCAATTGAGTCCCATTTCTACACGGGAATCTCCAGGGGCTGCAATGCACCATACGGCTTCTGGTGTTCGACCTTCGACTTTTGACAGGTAATACACCGAGCTACGTATTCTGCCACATCCCTCTTTAGTCTGGGCCACCAGAACTGTGTTCTCAGGTCATGGTACATTTTCGTGGTACCCGGGTGGATACTTAACAAGCTCTTGTGAGCCTCATCAAGCACCATTCTCCTCAATTCTCCTCCACCCGGCACATATATTCTATTTCTTACTCGAAAGATTCCATCTATTCCCTTGGTCAAGGACAAATCCTTACCTTTGGTCTAAGTCTCCTTCATCTCGGCCAAGTAGGAATCCGACTGTTGCTGCTCGTACACAGATTTCAAGAAGTCGTTGGCAACCCTCAGCGTGCCGATCGTCATTTTCTGAGAGGAGGGGACGTCAACATGTAAGTTCATGTCTCGGAACTGTTCTAATAGTTCTACCTCCTTCACCATCATCACTGCTACATGAAGGGATTTCCGACTCAATGCATCGGCAACAACGTTTGCCTTGCCCGGGTGGTACTTTAGCTCAAAATCATAATCCTTTAGAAATTCCATCCATCTCCTCTGCCTCATGTTCAGCTCCTTCTGGTCGAATAAGTATTTGAGGCTCTTGTGATCACTGTATACTTTAAATCTGGACCCGAACAAATAATGCCTCTAGATTTTTAACGCGAACACCACAGCTGCCAACTCCAAGTCGTGGGTCGGATAATGCTGCTCATGAGGTCTCAATTGTCGAGAGGCATACGCTATCACTCGGTCTTTCTGCATTAACACGCATCCCAATCCGAGTCCTGATGCATCACAATAAACCATGAAGCTCTTTTGCAAGTCAGGTAATACCAACACTGGGGCAGTCGTCAACTTGTCTTTCAGCCCTCGGAAACTGCTCTCGCACTCGGAACTCCACAAGAAGGGAATGTTTTTCCGAGTCAACTTAGTTAGTGGCAAAGCCAACTTAGAAAAACCCTCAATGAACCTCCTATAATAACCTGCCAGGCCCATAAAGCTCCTTATCTCCGAGACCGACTTGGGTCTCTCCCATGCCATTATAGCTATCACCTTTGCAGGGTCCACCGAGACACCTTCCTCGGAAATCACATGTCCGAGGAAATGGATTTTATCCATCCAGAAATCGCACTTTGAAAGCTTCGTAAACAGCTGCTTCTCCCTTAACACTTGGAGTACCGCTCGGAGGTGTCCTTCATGCTCCTCAAGAGTCTTCGAGTAGACTAAGATATCATCAATGAAGATTACTATGAATCGGTCTAGATATGGGTGGAATATGCTGTTCATGTGGTTCATGAAGACAGCAGGGGCGTTTGTCACACCGAACGGCATCACTACATACTCGTAGTGACCATACCGAGTCCTAAACGCAGTCTTTGGGATATCCGAGTCCTTCACTCGGATTTGGTGGTATCCTGATCGCAGGTCGATCTTTGAGAAGACTGAGGCTCCACACAGTTGGTCGATCAAGTCATCAATTCGGGGCAATGGGTATCGGTTCTTAATCATGAGTTTGTTTAGCTGTCGGTAGTCTATACAAAGTCTCATGCTGCCATCCTTCTTCTTAACAAGCAGCATAGGTGCGCCCCATGGAGATACACTCGGTCTAATGAATTGTTTTCCGAGTAACTCATCTACTTGCTTCTTCAGCTCGGCCAATTCAGTTGGGGACATTCTATAAGGTGCACTGGAGACTGGCTCGGCTCCAGGAACCAAGTCTATAGAGAATTCGACTTCTCTATTGGGAGGGACACTCGGTACATCCTCGGGGAACACTTCTGGGAATTCACAGACAGTCGGGATTTCGTTCACTCGGGTTTTGCTTTCACCCTCGGTTAAACAAAGCATCATAAACAGTTGAGCTATACCTTGTGCCGTGTCGTCCTCATTGTGCTGTCTCGGGAAGATTATCCTTCGGTTTCTATAATCCACCAATACCTTGTTGGCTGAAAGCCAATCTATGCTGAGCACGATATCAAGGCCCTTCAAAGGCACACACACAAGATCGAAGGTAAAACTCTGATCGTCCAACACAAACGTTATATCCTTACACATTGTTGATGTCAACACCTTAGGGCCAGTCGGGTTGGTTACTTCCAAAATCTGATCCATATCCACAGTCAGTAATCGCAGTCGTCTCACACACTCATCAGCTACGAAGGAGTGGGTGGCTCCAGAATCAAAAATTACATTAAGTGTATATTTACCGAGTAGGCACTTACTCTGTACCAAGTCATTCGCCTGTGCCGCATCTTCCACATTGATTGCGTAAACTCTTCCAGCAGTTGGTTGATTGGCGTCTCTCTTCCGGTTATTTGTGGTAAACATCATATTCCCTCTAGCTCTGCTGCCCCTGCCGCTCGGTCCTTGGTTGTCGTTCTCTCGGTTTCTCTCTTGGAAACCTCCATGACGTGCATTGGGGTTTGCTTGACGAAGTTGGGGGCAGTCGGGGCGAATGTGTCCCTTCTCCTGGCAATGAAAGCACTTGACCTCTGTACCATTGTAATTCTAAGCAAAGTGGTCACCCCCACATCTAAAACACTTGCCATACCTTGGTCGTCCACTCATCTGTCTCCCTTGGTTACTGCGATCTTGATATCTGGTAAAGGGTCTATTTCTTCCCACGTTTCCTAGCCTCTTGAAACGTGACTGCTGAGGCCTCAAGTAATGGTTGGCTCTGCTGCTCTGGCCCGAATGGGCCTTGTCATCTTCTTTAAATATCCTACATTTGTTCACCAATGCAGGAAAACTCCTGATCTCTTGATATCTGCAGGCCCTCTTAATATCTGATCTCAACCCATTTTCAAATTTAAGGCACTTGGAGCTCTCCGTCCCTGGTTGTTGGGAAGGTGGGTAGAATAGGCACAGCTCTTCGAACCTAGTCGCATACTCTTCCACAGTCATGGAGCCCTGCTTCAACTCCATAAACTCCAACTCCTTCCGACTCCTTACTGTGTCGGGGAAATACTTCTCTAAGAAGCATGTCTTGAAATCGTTCCATGTCAGCTGAGCATCATCATCAGGGAATCGGTTTCTGGCTATCTTCCACCAATTCTCTGCTTCATCCCGTAGCATATACACTACACATTCCACCTTTTGGGCCTCGGTACAACGAAGACCCCCAAAAATTCTTTCCAGTTCCTGAGTCCATTTGAAAGCTGCCTCCGGGTTACGCCCTCCCTGAAACTCACTCGGCTTCCTCTTCAGGAAGCGGTCCAGCATGTGGCCATCCTCAGCTCGAGTCTGGCCCTGCCTCTCAAACACGTCCGTAAAGCGTTGGAATGCTGTGGCTATAGCCTCCATGCTTTGGCGATGCGTCATCCCTTATCCTGAAATTAACATTCAAGGATAAGTATACCAAGTCACTCATTACCAATCAGATTCAGCCTAATGTTCAGTATCTTAACACATCATACTATTTCTATATGTTATACAATCAATTGGACTAGAAGGGAAACAACCTCCTATCCATAAGTCAATATCAATCAGGTTTGACTCATATCACAATCATGATGACCACTCAGTCAGAAAACACACAACCGCTTACCCTCGGTAAGCATACCTTGGCCTTCGACCTTTCGGTCTGCTCTGATACCAAAATGAAACATCCTAATTTTTAGGAAAAAAAAATTCTCGAATTGATTAGAGAATAACCTGGATCCATAATAAAAACACTCCCTCATATGAGGATAAGAGAGCTGGCCCTATGGCCAAGAAGAAAAGACGAGGAAGGCAAGGGAATTAAAACCATTCACACGGAAGCACCGACAGCGCCTAAGCGAACCACCATACAGCGTAAACTCGCTCAAGCGAGACACAATCCGCCTGGGCGATACCACGACAAACGCCTTCCAGCAATACACATTCGCTGGAGTGAGTCCTCCATTCGCTGAAGTGAGAAGCCTCACTCGGCAAAACCACCACTCGGCATCGAGACATCCATACACTTTGTACACGACTAAGTCCACTCGGGATCCATTCTTAAGGCCACTCGGTATAAGGGTTCCAACACTCGAGAAACGACCCTAACACACCTACATTCTATAACATAGCCTCTTATATTTATCCACCAAGATACACACCTGATTCACCCGGTAAGGAGGGTTATTACACTCGGATTCCATAAACTCTCACTCGGAATATTAAGCCTATGCGCTCGGGTGTCCTTCCACTAAGTTACTCGCCAGAATGTCTCGAAGGGAACTCCCCTAAGAGTTCATCTAAGTGTTCTTCTCTCGGAAGGGACTCATACAAATGAATCTCGCTTGACTTTTATACCTACTTTTACTCGGGAATACTCAGACTTATATTCACTCGGGGAGTAGTAACTAACTCACTCGGAATCACTCGGCCATTTCAGCCTCTCAACACTTGGAATAAATTATTATCTTCCCTTTCCCCAGCAACCACTCAGCTCCGCTACTGCCCATAGACACACTAACCTCCTATGCTCGCAAGGTATACTCATACATCCATATTTACCGCTTGGGCGTCACCCACAGTATAGAAGAACACGCGATATATATATATAGGGAAGCATTTAAATAATTACAAGAGTTTCGTCATGACTTCTGTCACCCGAAGGTGTTCAAGTTCTAACGTAAAAGCTAAAACCAAAATATGAGCCGGCCAAGGCTTAACAGGACCTTACACAAAGTATATACATATACACGTATATTCAAAAGCACTCGACTGTTTTGTTCTGCACCCAGCTCCTCCTTCAAGCTTCATTCCGAGAGATGTTCACTGAAAATGTAGCCACTGCAGGGGTGAGCTTTTTTACATGTAAAATGACAATCAAGGGCTCGGTATCAGTGTCAGTACGCACACTTACTTTCATTCAATTGTTTCCAGGTTAACTAAGGCCATGCCAGTCAGAATAACATCTATAACATACATACTACGTCTAGTTCATCCTCACACATACATACACATGCATCCACACACTCGAAAATCATTCATAACACCCAACACATACTATGCGTACTACCCTAGTCAACCTCATATCTACATGCATGCCTGCGGATCCAACTCGAGTGATGACTTCCAGTTACAGTTCCCCCTTACTGGCCCCTCGTCCTTCAGCTCTTCCCGCGTGGTACCGGCCTTCCATTGGCGTCTCGAGACCCCTCTCTAGCTCCCACGTCTACCACGAGCCCCTTCAGGATCTAGCCAAGGTCTGTAGCTGAAAGTCATTCCCTCGGGGCTTTTGACCTTCCACGGGTCACCCCATTCTTACACATGCAGTTAATGCGTTTACTAGCAAGCATCATCACACAACCGATACCTCCTTCGCAACCATTAAGTAAGAACAGATTCAACACAGCCTTTATATTTGTTTTATCATTCACACCAATATGTACAACAATCGGACAATCAAGTAATAGCATCTGACAAATCAACTATCGCGTACACATTCATATTCTCACAGTGTTAACAGAGATAAAACCATGCATTTCATTCGTCATTACCCAAGGCTGACAGACTACACTACCACCATCTTGATTACATGCAATTATTGTATAACCACTGTAATACACACAAAATCCAGAATCATCAATCATGCATAAGATCCAGTCGTTATAAACACATACACACACACTCAAAGCAGTACATTCATCCGGTACCGTTCGTGGACCATGCATTTGACACGAAAGCGCCCCCTACCTACAGAAGGAACTCAAGAAGCTTTTCTGCTCTCGACGTTGGGTCTGACGCCCTTCTTCTGATTCGTTCGGTCTTCCTTCGCTCCGTTGTACTCTGCACTCGGTTCGGGAATGGAGCGTTGTTCTTCCTCTGCTTCAACGATCGTCCTTCACCAGTTGGAGGGGCTCTGACCTTCCTCCAGCACCGTCGTCGTGATCTCCGGAAGTGAAGGGTAAGAACAGAAAAGAGGATGGAGGCGAAGAAGAAAAGAGAGAATGAAGTAGTGGGAAAAAGGATGAGTATTCATGGTGGTACAGGGCATATATATATGCATGCGAAGGGAAGGAAGTTGGATGGGAAAACGTGAGTCATAGCCCACTCACGTAACTCGCCAATCACAAACAGCCATCTTTCACCAACTCAGCCTTAATTGACTTGTCATTATTCCTTAAGCTAATCTGATTATAATTAACAATTAACTTCTTACTTTTGAATCAAAACCTTAATGGTTTATTTTTCATTCGACATTTAGCTTTAAAATTGGGATGTTACACTCTTCCCCTACGTCCACCCTCCAACGTTCGTGTACCATCAACTTCAGGCAACCATTGTCGGTGAGGCAAAGTGGCGAAAATAGTTGTGGAGTCTCCAGAGACCACCCCTGTAACTATTTTGGTGACCTTTTTCAACTTTTCGACCATGTTTTTCATTTTTATTTCTCCATTTTATCTCTTTGTTTTTCATCTATCTGTTTTTAACTGTTTTTATGTAAAAACAATTTTATCCTTCTGACTAAAATTATTTTCTTATTGCTTTCTTAAACTTCAACTATTTTTTTAAATAGTTTTTTTTAAAATTTTTTTTATAATTCTATTTATGGTTCTGATCCCTTTTCTTTTGTACTGGTTCTATTTTTTTATAGTTTTGGTTCTCTTCTTTTTTAATGGTGTTGGTTCTATTTTTAATGGTACTGGTACTAAATATTTAAACATTGTCATTTACCTTATTTTATGATTTTGTTATAGTTTAATTTGATTTTCATTGATGGTTCTATTTTTTCTCTTTTTTTCCTTTCATTTTTTTACATGTTATGGTTCTCGTTCAATCATGTTTTGTCATGGTACTGTTACAACAGTAATAATACTAAATGTTTCCTTCCCCCTCTTTGTTCCATATTAATTTTAGTACTATAATATTAAATAATGTCTCCTTCCTTTTTGTTCCTCTAATTCTGTTCTTGTCATAATACTAAATGACAACAAATATTGACCCTATTGATGGTACTACCACTACCATTACTGGAAGTGGAAGAAGTAACAACAACAGAAGTGACATTAGGTGGAAGTATTGTTCTACTGTGAATGATGGTGGTACAAACGTCATTCAATGTAATTTCTATAAAAAAATGATGAAATAAGGCATTACAAAGGCGAATGAGCACTTAATTAGGAGGTCAGGAAATGTTGTACCTTGCCTAACCTGTCCAATTAAGGTTAGAGAAGAGTTAAAAACTGCAATGATAAGTAAGAAGACGAAAGGAAAAGTTGTGGTAAAGCGAGTGGTGGAAAACCTTGGTGTTAGAAGTTATAGTGCAAGTGATGATGGAGTAGATGTATTCAAAGAGTTGGAATCCCAAACCCAAAGTGGTTCCCAATCATATCGAACAAGAGGTCTCAATCTGAATTGAAGAGTCCAATTGATCTATATTGCAAGAGGCCTAAATTTGCCATTACTAAAAATCCAAGGGAAAAAATGAGGCTGAAAAACATAAATAAAGTAGTTTATAAAGAGGTAGTGAAAAAGGTGCATTAGTACATTGCCCGATTTTGGTATGAAGTCGGTCTATCTTTCAACTTGATTAAGTTGGAAAGTTTTCATGATAAGTTGGCAGCTGTTGGAAATTTTAGATCTCATTTACCTCTTCCTAGTTTTCATGATATTAGAGTGCCACTTCTCAAAAAGGAGATGAAGTTTACAAAGGAGTTGATGAAAGGCCATGAAGAGCAATTGGCTTAGTTTGGCTACTCTATTATGTCTGATGCATGGACTGATTGAATGCAAATGTCAATCATCAATTTTTTGGTGACTTCTACAGCTGGGGCTATGTTCTACAAGAGTATTGATGCCTTAGATTTAGTGAAGACCAGGGCGAAGTTGTTTCAGTTGCTTGAAGCCATTATGGAGGAGGTTGAACCGAAAAAAGTTATCCAAGTCATAACAGATAATGGTAGCAACTATGATTGTGCTGGGAAATTATTGAAGGAAAAGTATCCTACGCTTTTTTGGACTCTATGTGTAGTCCACTGCATTGACTTGATGTTAGAGGACATTAGAAAGCTTCCAAGGATTAAGAAGACCCTCAAAAGGGCTATTCCATTGGTTGACTTCATCTATAGCCATTCAAGCACAATGAGCTTGATGAGAAAAAATACCAACGAAAAAGAGCTTGTAAGGCATGCGGTAACCTGATTTACTACATGTTACCTATCATTGAAGAGGATCCACGGAGAGAAAACAAACCTAAGAAAAATGTTTATCAGTGAAAAATGACAAGAAAATAAACTGTCAATGGAGGCAAAAGGAAGGGAATTAACAGAAACTGTGCTAATGCTTCATTTTTGGAGGAATGTGGTGTACTCCATTAGTGAAGGCGCTTCAGCTTATTGATAGCGAGAAAAAGCTGGCCATGGGTTACATTTACGAAGCCATGGAGAAAACAAACGAGGTAATTATGACATCTTTCAAAAAAATATGAGAAAAAATACACTAATGTTTTTTCCATCATTGATCATAGGTGAAATATTCAGCTTCATCAGCCATTACATGCAGCTGGTCACTTATTGAACCCGTAGATGTTTTATGTCAACCCTAGATTGGAGTTTGATGTTGAGGTAATTCAAGGGTTTTATGACTGCATAGGTAGGTTGGTGGGAAACCTAGAGCTGCAGATACAAATCTTGATGGAGCTGCATTCATATAAAACATTAGTTGGGATGTTTGGCATTCCTATAGCGAAAGAAATGAGGAATAAAATCGCACCAGTTAAAAGACTAAGAAATTTATAGTCAATTAGTCATTTCCTAGGTGTTAAGTGTTAACAAGTTGATTGACCATTTCTTTGTAGCTAATTGGTGGCGACTTTTTGTTACTACTACTCCCGACTTGCAAACCCTTGCCATAAAGATTTTGAACCTAACTTGTAGTGCATCCGGCTATGAACAAAATTAGAGTGTTTTTGAGCAAGTAAGCAAGAACTTTACTTATGGATCCATTCTAAATTTATACATTTATTCTTATTATTTATCCTTTAATCTTGTATATTCATTCCAAGAAAAGGAATAGGCTTGAGCACCAAAGATTGCATGATTTGGTGTTTATCAAGTACAATCAAACACTCCTATGAAGATGTAACATTAGTGATAAGATTGACCTAATCTCCCTTCAAGGGATTGATGAGTCCAATGAGTGGCTAGTGGGAGATATGGATGGAGAAAGTAAAGATGAAGAGGTCCATAAAGGAGATGATCTCTGATGAGGGGATGTGTATAAAATTTTTAAAATTAAAGAGCCTAGAACAAACACAAGGAAAAAGATGAGGTAGATGAGCAAGTTCTTCTTCAAGTAGAAAAGGAAAAGAGAAAGTTGTTGAAGTTGAAGAAGAACTAGAAATTATGGATGATGAAGACACCGAGGATGGATTGAAGGATTTTAAGGAGTTGGATCTTCATGACCACCCATCCAAAGGAAAAAAAGCTGAAATATTTGTTACTAATATTCCCCACTAGGAGAATGACTATATTGATGAAGAAGAAGGGGATGAAGATGATGTGGAGGATGAAGATAATGACTAGATTATTTTTTCTCTTGATTCTTTTATGTTTGTTTAACATTTAGATGTTATTATGGCTTAATGTTTTAAGTTATTTATGGGTAATGACATTAGGACTTGATTTGTATGTTACTTTGGATGATATTTTGATATTTTTTTCAAGTTATTTATGATATTATGGTTTTATTTATTGTATCCGTTACATGTCCATCATAACCTGTTATAACATCTGCTATAACTTTTATAAAGTTTTTTTACCTCACCACGATAACCCGCGACTATTATTTAATAACACTATTTTGAAGTTAAACAAGGACTAAATGAATGTCTTCAAAGGAAGGTTATGGGATACATTTATGAAGTAAACAAGCTTGATGGCCAACTTTAGAATTTCAAAAAGTAAAGATGTGATTTTTGGAAAAAAATGAACTTCGTCTTAGAAAAAAAAGTATCAAACACAGTGGTCAAAATTTGCAAAGTCAAAAATCCAGAGCTACAATGGTTCATCATGGTTCAAGTATTAAGTTGGAAACATGTTCAAGGCTCACACCGTGGTAATTATATCCAATCACAAGGCTAAATCCTCCCACTTCCAAACGTGACTCACCAATTAGCTATTACACGGTGCCAAATTTTGGCAGCAATGCTCTACAAGATAAACCATCCTAAAAAATCTATGCATTGAATGATGAATACTCATCCTAATCAACTTGAGTTCAACTGTGATGTAAAAACCCTCGTTTTTGTGTAAGGTTCTTGGGGCCAATTGTTTTTATTTCGTGATGATTTTATGTGTGTTGATGACTGGGCTACGACTGACTTGCTTATATGTTATGTTTTAAAAAGATTTTATGGATGTGAGGCAAATACCCTTGCTTCAATTATATGAGTAATAGATATGATTGATATATTAATAATACTGTGTTTGATAATACTCATAATAATAGAGATTTATAAAATAAGACATTAAGTGATCTAATATAAATATTTAAGTATTTTATTTAAGTTATTAACTGTGTAACTCCTCCAGTCTTGACCAAGAAATTGTCTGAGGGACTTGAGTCGATCATTTTTATCCTAATACGTGCCTCATATCATCCCTAACAATTTTTACGAAGAGTCCAATGCCCATTTCCAACCACCCAAGCCCAAAAACGTTAAATTTAAGTTACACGGGTAAGCCAAAATACACATCTGTACGTATTTTGGGCGTAATTTCCTCTCCCGATATTGGATTCGAGTTGTTATTGTCCCAAAATCTCCATATCCAAATTAGCTACAACTTCTATGTTGACCACGGAGGCTAATTCTAATCCTATAAATCCTAGAATTTAAAATACTACATTAAATCACGTTTTTCAGCAACAGCTTGCACTAGGTTCAGTATTTTTCGTATATTTCTTAACTCCATTCTCTACAACTTTGATGAAGAACACAAAGCCCAAATCATTACCACATTGGCCCAGAAAACCAATCTTTGCAAAGAACAAAAATCCCATCACAACCCTGTACCCCTTTTGTATTTGGGCCATAACTCTCTCATTTCTTAATGGATTTTTTTTGTGCCATATACCAAATTAAAGATAATAAAATGTTCTACAATTTTTCTATTTCTCATTTCCAAATTCGGCTCAAAAGGTCCATTAAATCCATGAGCAAGCTACTGCCTCTGCACTTGACACATCAGCCTTTGCATGGAAATTGACCAATTAAATCACACCACCACTTTGCCACTTGTTTAGACCATGCAAGGCCTTTCACCACCTCACCATCAGCTGTATGTGACACCTCTCATTCCACTCTCTTGGCCATGGAGCTCCTTGGAGAGCAAGGGAAGTCCATGTAAAACTTGTCACTTTGGCAAACCATGCTTTGTTTTCTTTGTTTTGCTCCTTTCTTCTAACTTAGAAAAAATTCCAGCAACCATCTTCTCCATTTTTCATATACTTCCTTCATCTTAAACGCATCATCCATCCATAATGATCCATCCCAAACAACCACACCACCCTTCCTAACCTCCAAAATACAAGCTACCACCTCTTAAGATCAAACCTTCTTCTTCTTTCTCCACCAAACAGCAACATTTTCCTTCATCTTCCACCACCATCATTCATGTGATCCACCATCCTCCAAGCATCCATTTCATTCTCCTTGATGAACCAAGCCATGAAGGTCTAGAAGCAAGCTTTGGAGTCCTTGTCACCTTTCTTAGAATGGCGAAAATTTGGTGGTAAGGGGGGGAGTACATGGCTTATTTTAGATCCATAAAATAATGCATTCATGGTGAGATATAAGTGTCCCTTAGAACTTATATCTTAATACTTTCTTAAAGACACTAGTGGAAAAAAGGCTTTTTACACCAGTTGTAGGACCGGTGTAGATGTAGCAGATGAGAAAAATATAGACTTTTTACACTGGTTTTAGGACTGGTGGGAAAAATTCTTTTTACACCGGGCGTTTGGTTTACGACTGGTGTAAAATGTAATATTTACATCGGTCCTGTTCGTTATGACCGGTGTAAATATTATATTTTACACCGGTCTTGTTGGTAACAACCGGTGTAAATATTATATTTCACAATGGTCCTGTTTGTAATGACCGATACAAAAAATAGACTTGTAACACCGGTTCTTTAGTATAACTAGTGTAAAAACTTTTATTTTTTTTACCTTTTTTCTTTATTTTTTTGTACTCAAATTTAAAGTCTTATTAAAATAGAATCAAATATATATCATTTAAATCAGAATGTATATATACAAATATACTAAAATGAAGTTTAAATTAAAACTAGAAAATTGGCTTAAAAGGGTGAACAATTGTTCTATGAAGATAGCTTCATTTATTTATAGAAAAAGGAGAATCAGCAAGTCATAACTTTGCATTTATATTCTTATTGAATACTACATTGAATATTCAGGAAACAGTAAGGAGTACAAAATAATTAATGTAACATAAATTCCTATTATTCAGCAAGACAAAAGGTAGAGCTAGTAAAGTAGTGATCTAGTTCCAAGTTAGGTATAGTTGAATCTCATCCTTGAAAACCCAACCTTGAAAGTCCAATGCAATACAAACTGTTTTGACCCTTCTAATGATTAGGCTTTGCTAACCCATCCTCACTCAGAAGATCATCATCCCCTGCTCATAGTTAACATATATTGAATCTTATTAGTTTCACCATATAAAATCAACAACAATTAAACTCTTATATTTGATATAGTTTTTCTATAAAATTATTGCTATAAGAGTGATTAGAATTCAAGAAAATGGTTTAAACTATATACTAATAATAATATTCTTTAAAAAATTTTTAACCACACTAAATATATTTATATCAATTATTGTGATTTTTAAGAAACACAATTAAAAAAAGAAAAAGGATTTTGTATACCAAGATTGTGACATACAATATAAAACTTTACACCTTAAGCCACTTTTGAGTTGATCTCTTGAAGCCTGTGTAGAAAATAATTGAGTCAAATGAGTGTGATTTGCCATTCCAGAACAACACTTGGTTACCTCTTATACTTTCTATTTCCACAGGCAACACCTATATACCATAATACAATCAGGTATTGAGTGATAAAAAATTATTTTAACAACACTTATTATTATTATTATTATCAAAATCTTTCAATTGATGACCTATCACTAAAAACATATGACTGATTAGGCCTATCATAAATGCTAGCATTTTCTTTGTTTTCCTCCAACTTTATCTCAAATCTCAACCTAAAATAAATAACTAAATACTATAGTTATAATTGTCTTAGTTTATCTATCTCAAAAATCTGATTTGCTACCCAACCTAAAATAAATTTAAAGTTTTATATATGAAATTTAATTTATTTTTCATAGAATTAATTTATTTCCACTTACTTTTGTCATCCGTCCAAACAAGAAAAGATTGTTTTTTTCACTTCATTTTTTTATTTCTATCCATCTTATTTTCTTTCCTTTTTAATTCTTTCCTTTTTGTTTCGTCTCCTTATCCAAATAAAGCCTAATTGCTCTCCAATTTAAGAATCACAGGGGCATCTAGAAAGAGAATTCACTTCACCAAAATAACAACAAAAAGAGAAACAACATTATGCATTGTTGCTACTGATAAGTGTTATTTCACATTGATTTAATACTTCAATTAAACTCAATTTTTGAAAAGAATGTAATCAATTAAGCATGAATTTGTATTGAAAATAACACATTACGTAACACAAGCTTGATTTGACAAAATATTGAAGAAAGGTACCAAAAGCATGGAAGAAATCAAGAAGACTACCTGTACGTTTAAAGCGAAGGATGGAACGCTTGGGCAAAGGCATCTCACGCTTGAGCGTGAGCTCAAGTGCGCTTAAGCGCAGCCACGATGAATGATCAAAGAAGCACACTAAGCATGGTTCAAACACTACTGCAAGGAGGATCTCACGCTTGAGCGTAAGCACGAGTTGGCTCAAGCGTGACCTTAGCCATCTATGGTGCGCTTAAAATGAGGATATATTCAGTTGAGCGTATAGTAAACGAGGCATCAGGACCCCCTCACGCTCAAGCGTGGGAATGAGTCGCTTGAGAGTGAGCTCGAGCGCGCCTAAGCGAGGAGCAAGCGGGAATCAAACATACTGGACAGGACTAGCAAGCTTGAGCGTGGACTGAGTGTGGCTTGGGCGTGGGTTGACAAGGAGAACACGCTTAAGCGTGGCTAAGCTTGGCTTAAGCGAGAGGCAAACAGTGGGCATCAGGACCTTTCACGCTTGAGCGTGACCATCAAGCTCAAGCGTGATTCATGCAGCATGGGACCTCCAATTTTTTATTCACCAATGGTGCGATGCCAACTCATCCACTTTCTTGTGTTTCTGAATGACTCTGAAAGATGCTTCATGGGCTCTATGCAAGTGGCAAGGGAAGCTGAAGCATAACCCCTATAAATCAAGCAGAAAACAGATCCCCAAGTATCACAATTCATCCCCTGTATTTCCTTCCCAATCCAAACTTTTCCATTATTTTCTGTATTCATTTTTTGAAGGTGAAAATACAAAGCATGACGCTAAATCTCCTTTATGGGATTGGTTGTAATCCATTCAATCCTGAAGTAACACTGCTGTAAGTTTTTATGTGTGTAATGAGATTTCATAAGTTTCTGTATTTCCTTCTGCGTTTAATGCCTGAAAGTACTTGATCACTATTTTCTTATTTTAAGTTTTCTCAAGTATGCTGGGAAGTGACTTTTGAAAGTAGATCTGAATGAAATACTTGTTGTGAGTAGGTAGCCAGGGATGGCATCTAACGCAATAAATGTCAAAACAATCGATCGATAATGCTGGGATGATTTCAAAGTGACTGAGGGATCAGCGGTTTGAAATCATTCTTATGAATTTTGTAGTCGAGGGATCGATGCAAATGAATTTGATTGTGACATAGAAATTATCTTTTCAAGTTACTTACATAAAAACTTATGCAACTTACAGAAGGTGAGATGTGATGAAACCAATCTCTGTTTTACAAAACTGATTTCTCTCAAAAACCATTCACTGTTATCTTTTGCAATTTACTCTATGTTATTTATTCACTTTTTCAATCAGCATCAATTTTTAACAAATCAAAATAAAATCTTCTATCAACACAATTCAAAACTAAGACTTTCATGCTAACACCTCCTTAGTGGAACGACAACTATACTATATTACAACCTCTGTGTTTAAACTTGGCACATCCATTCCATTGAGTCCACATTATACAAACTTGATTCTCTTTCTCTGAATACTCTACTTCACTTCTATACAATACCAAGCTTTGGTTAAACAAGTTTTGTATAAACCCACAAAAACATCTTATCAGCTACTAACCTGGTGAACAAGTTTTCTTTCCTTGATTCCGTCACTTGCCATCATAAAACTGTAACCATTTATTCAAAAATTAATATAAAGTGTACGTGCATGTTCAAGAAATATTATTTGTCTAAAAAATAATCACTTATTTTTCAAATTCTCTTTCAGAAAGTTGACCAAAAAAAATATGCAATTATTTTTCAAATTAAGTTAAACTAAACATGCAGATAGTATGACAACAGCATCTATAAAAAATGGTTTACAGTATAGTATTTCTGGTGACACATAATAGAACCTATTTTAAATATTTAAGCAGTTATATTTAACATCTAATCATGAAATTTAGCTTCCAATCATGAAATTTAAGCTAAAAACCACATAATATGAAGCAGTTATACTGAAGTATTTTACACAAATTTGGTTTTCGTTTTGAAGGGCTTTATTAAGTCCAGAAGCCTTACACAAATGTGAAAAATAAAAAGCTTAAACAGAAGATAATAATAAATCTTTGAAATAGAATATCTTTAGAATAACTTAGAAAATCTTCAGAGTATCTTTAGAATCAGTGTCATGCATATATTACAGGATAATCTATTCTTTAAGCTCTAAATGAAGTGAACCATAGGCATTAGTTATACCTAATTCCATTATGTAATCAAATCAAATGTAAACTGACCCCGGCGTGGGGTAGTAGATCATATTTGAGATAGACACCAGCAAAAGAGCAGTAAATAAACTTGAACATTTGGAAAATTACAAGCAAAATAGAGATTAAAGGCATAGTACAAAAATGTTACCAGATTTTTTCTTGATATGAAATTAAAATTTTATGTTATGCATTTGTGAGGCTAAGGTGTATCAAACCCTTGTGCAGAGAGACTGGATTTTACAAATTCAAAGTCCTGCCTGTCTCCTTTCAAATACAAGATCTAAGAAAAATAAAAATACTAGATTGAATAAGTGATGCAAGTATGAGAGTCACAAAGAGAAAAACACCATATCATGCCTTGTAGGAAGGTTAGTCCAATATTTACAATTAACAATTAGCATACCTTGGAGGAAAAGTCAGCATAGTCATCGTCTGATTCACCTGGAAATTGTTGAGTGACAGGCACTTTACCTCTTGTAAATAAAGTCACCTGCCAAATTCATAAGTTTAAGGTTCTTGTCACTTAAGGCTACCAAAATGACTAGTTAATGGAAAATAGCTAGGTGAGGTCATACCTCGTGACCCTCTTTGACAAGGAGCCTAGACAAAAACACACCAATAAACCTTGCCCCTCCCATTATGAGGATTTTCTTGGTGCTTGATGCTGACACATAGAAGGACGCTTTTGGTTGGCATAATTTTCTTTTGAACTATACACAAAAACAAGGATGTTGGGAGTAAGGGTCAAATATGTATTCTTAATAAGAATGACATATATGAATTCATTAATCTGTATAGAATATAGTACAACAATCATACTTGACAGTTTTTGTTATCCCTTTGGTGTGTAAACTGTTGAAGCTGTTCAGTCAAAGTTCTTGAAAAGTAAATAATTCATTTAACTAAAATGGGCAAGTACAAGAATTGTTCAAGTGACATTACTTAGTATTAGTAATACATGAATAGGCAATGTTGTTAAAGATCCACATAGGATTGAATTTAAAATTATAGGAGGGTGACACGTAGTTGATGAAATCATAGTGATGATGAAATAGAAAAGAGGAAGGACCTAAATTTGAGTTTGAAGTCTGGTGCCACTGATGTCAGAAAGAGAGGAAGCTAAGGGGGGAGAGAGATAGTTGGTTCTGTTGGAGTGCCACCAGCCTTGCCATGCTTGTTTGTGACTCTAGATAGTGCGTGAGTGTGTTTAATCCAAATAAGCATGGGGCTAAAATTTGAAGTGTGTTTCTCTCACCCAACTAACTTCACACCTTTTCTTTTGTTATGATAAGATAACGACCCACCTCCACCTCACTTCAGCCTCTTATTTCCTTTCCTTTTACACATTTTCCCTAGCAGAAGAAGAGCATCCAACATTAAAATTAGTTGTAACCATTTTCCAATTAGTAAGGGGTACTCCAAAAATTAAACACTAAAAGAGTTAATGAATAATATTTACCACTAGGAACTGGAGTAGATGAAGTCGTATTTGTTAAGGCTTTATCAAATCCCTCAAACACCTTAGCTTCCACAAAGTTAGGCTCTAAGTGCAAAACATCTCTATGTGACATTAACTTGGGATTATGTAAACATAAGTTTGCCCCCAAAAAATCAAGTTAGGAATTTCGACAAATTCCCCGTCATCAAATCAAAATCAAACATCGCATTTTAGAAACAAAAACAATAAACAGAAATTACCATTTCAGAAACATCACATGTCAATGATCAATGGCATATCTAAAACCCTAGACCTAAAAACATAAAAAATATTAAGGAAACGTCAAAATGGAAATTACTTACCAAACACTGAAGGGGTTTCGAGAGCGAAACCTTCGACAAACGTGATTCGGAAATAAGAACCTTCAAATCCATGTAGAAGTGTGAAAACTCCAACCATAATCGCGTGCAAGAGCTCATGGAACAACGAAGGTTTAGAGAACAAGTGCGATAAGCTGACAACGGTTTAGATTGCTAACTTGTGAATTTTGTTGCTGCAAATTTTTTTTGTTGTAACTATATGCATGAACTTGTTTAATAATGTGTGTTCTTGGTTCAAATTGATGGCTTGTGGTATTGATAATATTTTTAGGGGTCTAAAATATTTTAAAATGAGTGCTTATGACTGATTTTTATTACTGCTAGAAATTTTAATGGTTAGTTAAACAATTTAACATTTATAGATCTTAACGTATAAACTTAAAAAATGAATTTAGTGGTTAAAACTTGGTTGCATGACTTAATCTTTGGATTTTAAGTGATAAAAATAAATTTTAACATATATTTTCAATTCTAGAAATTTTTGAAATAAAGGAAATAAGTGGTTTATGTTTATGGTAATTATATGGTAAACTAGAAAATTGGAAAAACGATTTTATAAACGTTTAAAACCCATTTTTCGTTGAGCAATTGATGTGGTAATTGAGTTGGTGAATTTTAGTGATTTAGTGTTTTTTTATTATAAAAATCTTGTGGATAAAGTGATTAATAAAAATTTAATTAAAAGGGACCCGAGTTTAGGCTCGAACGGAAAGTTAGAAACGGTACGAAACATGTTCTTGTGGTTAATGGTGGAAATTGGTAAAACTATTTTGGAGGAGTATTTTATGGCATAAGAAATGAATTTTGAGTATAACAAAAATACCCAAAGAAGAAAATTGATTGGGAGAATTTTTGACATGTAAATTGTCCTTAAAACGTATTTTTACGAACATTATAACAACGAACTTTGACACTAAGTTACTTTTTATGTAGGGGCTGTTTTTGGACAAGATCAACATTTAAAATTATTGTAATAAATTAGTATTTTCAAAGTTAAATATTTTTTGCTTTGGAATCACTCAATTAGGAATTTTCTAGATAAAATATGACAAAATCGACGTTTTAACAAAGAAAATGAAAATTTACTACTTTGTATCTTTACTCTGGAAAAAGAGGATACTTCTATCTTCAACATAGTTTTAGGCAAATTATCTTATAATAATAAAATATTTCATCTGTGAACACCTATTTTGGTCTGGTCAATTTTCACCAAGAATGGGGAATTCCGTCACTTAGAACCCCTTCGTTCTATTTGTGCTCGGGTTCGTCACCCTAAACCCTAAACCCTAAACTGAACTTCGACTCCGAATGATCATTTCTGAGTAGGGTGACTCCGAATGATCATTTCCGAGTAGGGGTGACTCCGAATGATCATTTCCGAGTAGGGTGTCTTCGAGTGAGGTATTTCCGAGTGGGCTGCTTCCAAGGGAGTTACTTTCGAACGAAGAAAGGGCTCTGGCTATGAATGAATACCTTTCGAGTAGAGACTCTCTCAAGTTCCATACTTCCGAGTAGGATGTCTCTGACTGAGAGACTCTTTTAAGTTCCATACTTTTGAGTGAGTCATTTCCGAGTGGGTTGCTTCCAAGGGAGTTATTTCCGAACGAAGAAAGGCTCTAACTATGAATGAATACGTTTTGGGTAAAGACTCTCAAGCTCCATACTTTCGAGTGGGATGTCTCCGAGTGAGGCATTTTCGAGTGGGTTACTTCCAAGGGAGTTACTTCTGAGCGAAGAAAGGCTTCGGCTTCGAATGAGTACCTCTCGGGCGGAGATACATCTGAGTGAAGAATTCCCGATTGAAGCCATTCTGAATGAAGAAAGGCTCTGAACTTCGAAGAAGCACTTTTTGGGCAGAGACACTTCCAAGTTCCATATTTTGGAGTGGGTTGTTTCCGAGTGAGACATTTCCGAGTGGGTCATTTTCAAGGGATTTACTTCCGAGCGAAGAAAGGCTTTGAATGAGTATTTCTCGGGTACAGATATTTCCGAGTGTATAGTTCCCGGGTGGATCGATTCTGAACGAAAAGGGCTCTGAACTTCGAAGGAGCACTTTTCGGGCAGAGACGCTTCCAAGTGGGTCAATTCCGAGAGAACTACTTCCGAGCAATGAAAGGCTTTGATTTCAAATGAGTATCTCTCGGGCGGAGACACATTCGAGTAAAGAATTCCTGAGTGAATCAATTTTGAATGAAAAGTGGCTCTGACGTTGAAAGAGAACTTTTCAGGCAGAGATATATCCGAGTGAGATATTTATGAATGAGGTTGTCTCCGAGTGAGACATTTCCGAGTGGGTCAATTCCGAGAGAAGTACTTCCGAGCGATGAAAGGCTTTGATTTCAAATGAGTATCTCTCGGGCGGAGATACATTCGAGTAAAGAATTCCCGAGTGAAGCGATTCTGAATGAAAAGAGGCTCTAATGAAAACTTCTCGGATAGAGATATTCCTGAGTAAGTCTGACTCCGAAGGAATACCTCTCGGGTAGAGATATATCCGAGTGGATAATTCCCGAGTAAATCAACTCTGGACGAAAAAGGGATCCGGTGTTACTTGAACGAATTCAAGCCTTTACACCGAGTGCCGAAGGATCGATTCTACATTCGGGCTTTTCATTTATGTGAACACCTGTTTCGGTCTGACCATTTTCCACCAAGAATGGATACTGACACAGCGGTCTGGGCCATAAGAAGAACACCGGTCCGGATCTAAAGGATGCCAATCTGAGCCAACGAAAGAGGCATCGTTTCCCTAAGACCGTCCAAGTGAGACCAGTGTCCTCTCTTACCCGACGTGGGAAGACACTTTCATGAACTTGAAGTAGACCCATGTGACACTGATCGAGGAGTCTGATTGCCCATGCTGTGACTTGGAATCGCAACACCCAAGTCGATCCATGAATTCTGGAAGTGGCAAACAAGGGGCGGAAGTGGAAATAATTAAAAATTCCCCACCAGCCGCTGCTCCCCACAACCTGTTAGTGGCTAGGCTGCCTTCACTGTGAGTGGAGGCTTGAGCTGTCCTAGCACTCAACCAGCGCCTAGAACCTCTATAAATGCCTCATCTAAAGAGGCACAGGGGGTTGAAAATTTGGTCATTTTAAAACTCGATACTCTGCATACACCCCTTTAAAACTTGCTCCGATCTCCAAAAATCTCTTGACCCAAAAGCTCTTGAAGTTTCCTCCGGTGTTCAAAGCTAGAATCTTGGTCTCTCGAACCTCACAATTTGTTCTGGACCCTAAGTCGTTACAAGGACACCGGATCAGACCCAATTTGAAGTGAACTTACCTATTTCCCAGATACCGTCCAGATCCCTTAAATCACCCTTATCAATTTCACACCGGCCCTTACACCAAACCCTCACACTATCCCTTCACTAAACTGTATTACGGTTCCCCATAACTCTACAACCACACCAGCGCCACTTCGGTTCCCATTGTTCAAGTCCACATCGGCTCTCGGCATCCCTGTCACACCGGTTACATTCTGTTCCTTATTTTCCCTACTTTCTCATTACTTATTTTTCTGTCAAATTTGTTACTGTTTGTCGAATCTGCTTCCCCACTTGAATAAATTTGTTTTTTTTCTTTCTTTTCTTTTTTCTCCCACCTAGGTTCGTAATAAGTAGTAAAAAAATGAGTATTTCACACGTTTTATTTTGATTAGTATAAAATTGTTTTTAGTCAGTGTCGTATGGGAGTACTCCCATCTACACAATCTCCTTAGAACCCGTACACGTGCGAAGAACTTCGCCTTGTATGAGTTTTCCTCAAAGACATCATATACCATCAACTACCTAGTCTTTTCTTAAAAAAACACCATCAAGAACTATGTAACCCTGATTTCTCGGTAACTCGAGAATACGTAGGAGCGGGACTTAACTCCCGTCGTGCCCATTTTCCTTTCTTTTATTTTCTTTTCTTTTTTTATGTTTCTTTTGTAACTATCCTATTTTTACCACTTCCATGAAAGTTAATTTAGGCGTGACGTCTTGTTGATTTTCCCCATTTTTGGTTAACTATCACCACGATTCATGAGGAACGGGATACTTAGGACGAGACGTCCTGTTTATCCCCTTCCCATTTCAGACCTTGTATTTTGGTTAAAGGATGACTAATTTAGACGCGACGCCTTGTTAGCATTCTTTCCTTTCCCTGTTTTGTAATGAAGTTAAGGTTAATTTGGATGGGACATTCTGTTGACCTTGCTTCGTCGCTTCATGTTCGCTCAGTTCTGTTCCCTCTGTTCTATTAAAACACAAAAAAATACAATAATAAAAAGGGAAAGAAATAACACATTTTTATAAGGCTATTCGTGTCGAGTGCTTTCAATCTTGGTACTGTTTTTTTAGCAGGCGACGTAGGGTGCTAATACCTTCCCTACTCGTAACCGACTCCCAAACTCGAATCTCACCCTTTTTTTAACTAGTGCTTTACTGAACTTAGTTTTTTCCCATTGTTTTTCCTGTGGATAAAAACATTGGTGGCGACTCCCGGTTCTTTATCTTTTTCCTGTTACGAGGGTCGGCCGCGCTGCCGCAATCATCTGGTCGCGACATTATCTCATGATTTATGAAAAAATTTTGAAAGTAAAAATCAATTTAATTCGTTCAACATAAGCCAATACGACGAAATGACCTTAGTAAGTGATTGAGATCAAGAAACATATACTTGTCCTTGAATTCCTCTTAAAAGAAAAACTTAATTTTCCTTAAATTCATATTTTAAGAAACATAATTGAGATAAGTTACTCTGTTTTAGTTAGGTATCTATTATAAACTTACAAATAAAATGAATATTTTCATACTAGAGAAATTCCTTACAAGACCCATTTAACCTTGATATTTCTAGTAAAACAAATTGAGTAGTATTTATACCGTGATTCATAGTACCTACTACATGAAAAGATCTATAGTTTAGATACTTTACACGCTTTAAGGACAAATATGCTAAGTAAGTTAGGTTCCGTCTAATACTCTGGCACCCTAGTAATTAAGATAAGCACATGACATATTGCAATTGGAGCTAAGGAGGGATATTGGGATAATCCCCTAGAGCATGTAGTGATGGGTACACTGAAGAATCTGCCATGCCTCGATACCTGAGGGCAGCCTAGGGAGTATATCGGAGGCGGGAATCCCAAGTGGCATCAGATTCGCGCTCGTCACTAGACTGCCCATGGCAAACTCTGGTATACTTCGACAAAAGGCAAGATTTTCTATGCCCGTGGAGTGCCCATTCTGTTGAGATGTGTGATTGGCCATTATGATGATTGGACTGCGAGTCCTTACCTATTTGTGAAAACCAGAACGAGGAAAGCTCTGGTCATTCTAGTTGTGTAGGTAGGATAAGGTAGGATTGGTTTACACATGGATATTGATATGTGAGATTTACCGGTTGAAGTTGAGCCCCATTGCATATTAGTAATAAATTTAAATGAACAATAAATTGAATCTAACACATGCATAGCATATCATAATTGTATGACTAACCTTCTGATTGTCCTTGATCTTTGTGTATGTGAAGTTTGTACAGTTATTCTAAAGTATGTCATGTGTAATCTATTCTATAATTTTAAAATATTTAAGCCACCCTTGTATGTATATGTTATGGGTTGAGAACTTTGTACTCACCCCTTTTGTTGTTGTGTGCTGTTTTCCCTACTTGTGATCATCAGCTGAAGGACAAGGCAAACGTGGGCAGGATTTGGAATACCTATAATAAAGAATGTCAGATTGGAAGCATTGACTGTGTATATTTTCCGTTTGCGTCGAGATCGTTGTAGACTCGACACTTTTATTATGTTGTTATTTTGCAGTAGTTATTGGGAGCCTGTGAGCCCCGTACTCTTTTACCCGAAAATTTTTTACTTTGCATAACAACAATGGGGAAAACATCGGTTTCAAAACAATAACTAATTCCTTTTCTTTCTATTGGTGCTCGCAGGAAATAATTTTGAATTTAGTAATATCTCTGAGCAAGTATGGAAGTTAACATGAGACAAGACAATTATGGTACAAATATGATAGAGTTGAAGAAGATATTACATCTTAAAGCCAAAAGGGTTGATACAGTTAGTCTACAGGCACTGGGGAAAAGGTTGAATCTGACTCAAAGGATGGCCTTTACAAGGAAGTATGGGAAAATCCTAAAACTTTTGGAGGTGGAAGTCCAAACCGAAGCAATTACAGCTCTAGCACAGTTCTACGACCCACCTCTCCGCTGTTTACGACCCACCTCTCCGCTGTTTCACATTCAAAGATTTTCAATTGGCACCCTCTATAGAAGAGTTTGAACAGATATTAGGGATGCCGGTGGAGGGACAAATTCCCTATTGCCATCTTGATCATCATGCAACGATCACTTCTGTCGCCCGTATCTTGAAAATCCATCCTGAGATGTTGAAAGGCGCACAAATGAATAGAAATCAAGTTCCTGGGTTTACTTGAGAGTTTATTGAGAAGCACATGCACATCCTGGCAGATAAAATAGAATGGGAAGCCTTCATGGACACCTTAGCACTCACTATCTACGGGGTCGTCTTATTCCCCAACTTAGATAACTACGTAGATTATGATGCTATTAATGTCTTCGCCGCTCACAAACACAGGCTCGAGAATCCAGTTACTGCTATGTTGGCTAATGTGTACTGCATGATGGATTTTTGCTATACTCAAGGAGGGAAGAGGATCATTTGCTGCTTACCCGTCCTGTATGTGTGGCTCACGTCTCATGCCTTCCATCAAATGTGCAAGGTCGAGTGTTCGATTTCTGATCAGAAATTATGTCAATTGGCAGTAAAGAGTGGGCGTGAATGGGCTAATCACCTTGTGAGCCTTACAACTGAAAAAGTCAGATGGTATGTTCAATGGCTAGAGGTTGAGTCAATCATCTATAGCTGTGGGAGTTATCCAAATGTTCCTCTCATGGGTACGTAAGGCTGCATCAACTACAATCCAGTTATTGCGAAGCGTCAGTTGGCCTATCTTTTGTTTGGGCCACTGAATAAAGAGCTACTCACTCTTTTCGCTTTGTATTATGCAAAAGGAGACTATAAATCTACCGTTCGAGACGTAGCTAATGCATGGAAAAAGGTCCACAAGATGGGAAAGGAATTGGGGGCGCGAAGCCATGCTGTTGGGATAGAATACTATAAATGGGTCCTGAACAGGGTATCCATTGTAAAATTACCCTTCAGAAGTCCTTCATACTAGTCTACAAACATTTTCAATCCACCACTCATCATGGAGGACAAAGCCACCCTGGCTCTAAAGGCTCAGATAGAAGAGTTGACAGTTAAGAATCAAAAGCTAGAAGAAGACCTTTTGAGGTGTCAACAAGAATGTGCTCTTCAAAAGAAGGAAAATTCAGAAGGGAAGAAGGCCATGAATAAGATGCAAAAGAAACGGAAGATCGAAGAAGATTACAGGGTGAAGCAAGACCAGTGCCTTCGTGCAGCTAATTCCCAGCTAAAAATGAAAGGCCAACAAAGCGACGCCATATTGGCTGAGAAACAATTCCTGAAAGACATGCTGGCATAATCTAAAGAAAAAGAAAAGGAGACTTCAGTGCAAAAAGAGATGTTACAGTCCTAGGTCCACAAATTGAAATGATAGCTTGATGAATTGACGAGAGCCTGTGAGCGGGAAATAAATGATGAACGACAAAGCGTCATAAATATTAAGCATTGCCAAGAGGCCACACGACTTTTGGAAGGGGAACTGGATCGCTTTGCCAAGTTGGCATACTTAGCCAATGGGGTCTTGGAAGATCTTCCGTCAATGTTAAAACAGGCCGAAGGGATGGTTAATCCTCTCTCTACTCCAAGAGAGATTTCATCATTTTTGAATTACTGTCAAGAAAGAATTTGTAAAATGAAGGCTATGGTTAATCCTCTCTCTACGCCAGACAAAGGCCGCCTACTCCCCGACACACTCAGGGTCCGTCCGGAAGACCGAATTCAGACCCTGTTGCGCCTACCCTTGCAGTTCGCATTGGTAAGACTGCCAACATCCAGCAGCATACCTTCGTGGATGCAGAGGGTAATGCTATGCCTTTTCCGTTGTATGGCTTGCCACCGGGTTATTTTCCACCAGTCCAAGAAGAGCCCGATTACTATGAGGCAATTCTTCACTCCGCTCAACCAAATATCCCGCCTGCCCGGGAGTTTCAAACGGTTCCCATCCATACACAAGCCACCCACACGCAAGCCACCCAAACACAAGCTACCCAAGCACAGCCTACCCAACCCATCTACATGACCCAAGCCACTACCAAACCCAACACCCTGTTAAACACCGATCCGACCCACGCTCACCAGCCATACGGGTATACGCAACATCACACTACCACTGGCCCAAGTACTGCTGCTGCTATCCAAGAAGGAAGGATAGAAGTCCTGGAAAGGAAGTTGAGAGCAATGGAGGGAATAGAAGGTTTTGGGTTTGGAAACGCTGCAAAACTTTGTTTAATCCCTGATGTCGTCATTCCTCCTAAGTTCAAGGTGCCAGAGTTCGACAAGTACCGAGGGCTAACTTGCCCAAAGAATCATCTGACCATGTATTGTCGAAAAATGGCATCCCACGCATCTAACGACCCATTGTTGATCCATTGCTTTCAAGACAGCTTGGCTGGGGCTGCCCTCACATAGTACATCCACCTCGAGCGGTCTCACATACGCTGTTGGAAGGACTTGTCCGATGCTTTCATGAAGCAATACAAGTACAACTTGGACATGGCACCAGATAGGGTGCAATTACAAAATATGAAAAAGAAGGAGTCAGAAACGTTCAAGGAGTACGCCCAGTGATGGAGTGAAGTTGCTGCATAGGTAGACCTACCCTTATCAGAAAAGGAAGTCGTCTCCATGTTCATCGACACGCTCCAATCCCCCTTTTATGATAGGATGACTGGAAGCGTTTCATTTCATTTCTCCGATATTGTCACCATCGGAGAAAGAATAGAAAATGGACTAAGAACCGGGAAGATTGCCCGAGGCTCATTCGGGGCGGGGTCGATGAGGAAACCAACATTCGGAGAGGGCAGGAAAAGAGATGGAGAGACCAACTCAATCTCTTATAACCAGAAGGGAAACCAGCCAAGACCGCATACCCCCACCACCTTTCCACCGATATATCCCAATGCGCCACATCCCTATGTGGCTGCAGTTCAAAACCCAAATCCACCCCACTTCCGACCACCTGTTACACGACCATCAACACCACCACAAGCACCATACCAAACACCCCAAGCACCATACTGATAGCCGCACATAAACCAACAGCTAAACCCAAACCCAAGGAGGCCAAATAACGACCGCACCCAGGTTCAATTTGATCCTATCCCCATGATCTATACCAAACTTCTCCCTCATCTCATCAAGAGTGCACTGGTAGTGCCCTGTCCCTTGAGGCACCTTCAGCCACCCTACCTGAGGGGGTATGACCCGAATACGCGGTGTGATTACCATGCCGGTGCACCAAGGCATTCCAGTGAAAATTGCCTGGCTTTCAAGTTTAAGGTAAGGGATCTAGTCAGGGTTGATTGGATAAGCTTTCAGGAGGGGAGCCCTAACGTGACAACGAACCCTTTACCCAACCACGGAGGGTCAGGGGTTAACGCTGTTGAGGAAGAGAAAGAACGTATTTCAAGGATTGAGGATGTAAGAATGCCTTTGGAAATCATTCACTCCCACATGCTTGAGATGCGGTTGATAGAAGGCCCATGGGATGAGGAATATAATGATGACCAGTCTACGAAGTGACGAAGCTTCTGAAAAACCCTCCAAGAACTCATGGATGACCACACCGTGGAAATTTGTAGGCGCCAAGGAGGCGAGATAAACATGGTGTAGAATCAGACCGAGTTACGGGCCCCAAAGCCCCTGGTCATATTTTATAACAGAAACACGCCTACAGTTCCAACCTCGGCTCTAGTCAAAACTATCATCTCGGTGCAACCACTCGCTCCGTTCCCTTTCAAGAGTTCTCATGCTGTGCCATGGAAGTATGGTTCAGATGTGGTCGTCACCAACCCAGTGGCAGTCGATCCTGCACTACCCTCCTCTGTTACAAATATCGTCGGAGTTGGAGGAATAACCCAGAGCGGGTGGGTATATACACAACCTGAGTCAAAATAGGATAAAGCTACCGGGGAGGTAAGAACTGAGAAAGAAGAGACCGCTGGCAAAGTAAAAAGGGTTGTGACTGAGGAAGAAGCCCAGGAGTTCCTGAAGTTTATCCGCCATAGCGAGTACCAAGTGTAGACCAATTAAACCATATCCCAGCCAGGATTTCCTTGTTGTCACTGCTGATGAACTCCGAATCACATCAGGACATATTAATGAAAGTTCTAAGCGAGGCCCATGTCAAGCACGATTTACCTGTCGATAAGTTTGGAGGCATAGTGGGACATATTTTGGCCAACAATTATTTGACCTTTACGGACGATGAAATACCTGCTGAGGGAAGAGGTCACAATAAAGCCCTTCATATTTCTGTAAAGTGTCAGGATCATATCTTGGCCAAAGTACTTGTCAACAATGGATCTTCCCTGAACATGATGCCAAAATCCACGTTGGAAAGATTGCCCTTCGATGGAACATATATAAGGCCTAGCTCTATGGTCGTACGGGCTTTTGACGGGACCTGACAGGAACTCATGGGAGAAATAGATTTGCCAATACAAGTTGGTCCATGTACCTTCCAAGTGCTCTTCCAAGTCATGGATATCATGCCCGCCTACAGTTGTTTGCTAGAGCGGCCATGGATCCATTCAGCTGGGGTGGTCCCTTCCACATTACATCAAAAGTTGAAGTTCATCATCAATAATAAATTGGTGATTGTTTCTGGGGAGGAAGACCTTCTGGTTAGCAAACCTGTCTCTACTCTTTATATCGAGGTAGCTGAGGAGGCCCTCGAGACCACATTCCAGGCTCTGAAAATAGCCAATGTGACGAGCATTGTCAAGACATCCTTCCCAAACGTGACTCTAGCAGTTGCCAGGGCAATGTTACGGGAGGGATATGGGCCAGGAAAAGGTCTAGGGCATAAACTGGAAGGGAGAACACAGCCTGTGTGCCTCCCTGAGAAGAAAGACAGGTATGGCCTGGGGTACAAACCCACAGCAGCAGACAGGAGAAGGGTTGAAGAAGAAAGAAGGGGGAGGAAGGTTGCTCGCCTTACTGGTCAAGAATTCGACACCGCAAGAATCCCTATCTGTGACCTTTATCAAAGCTTCAGGAGCGCAGGGATCATATTGTTGGTGTATGCACTATGAGCTTTTATGCTTTTTCATTTATATCATTTTTCTACTTATCAATAGAATAAATATTTCAGTTTAAAATTGTTTTAAAACATATTTATCCTTGGAGTAATAGGTCATATAAAAATTATTCCTAAAATGTCCCTAGTCAAGTATTTACATGGGGACATGTAAATACACTGAGACTAGTGTGTGAGTGTACTGATGACCTGATCTCACAGATCATAGATATAGATGATATCAAGTCTTCACACGGGTACACATTAAGAGTAATGATGTACTGGACAGACCCACCATGAGAACGTTGCATGGATCGTTACATGATTGTCATAAACGATTCTCAATGTGATAATGGTATATGTAGTCCTTCGACCTGAAGTCACTACGATTCCTACATGAGGAGTTTATTGTTTTAATATAATTAAACGTCTTCTGTAACAAGAGGACTATAAAGGTTATGATTAGGCAATGAATAAATTATGCACAGGGATGTGAGTGATGTAGATGGGATTTGTCTCTCCTATGTGACAGGAGTGATATCCATAGGCCACTTGATGGAGTAAGACTAAGAAAACGCATGGCCATGCTAGAAAGAATAAATATTAGATATTTATTCGGATCCAGTCTACTCCGGTATCAAGTAAAATAAATTGGGCCGTATAAGGATGACGCGACCATGCCTTGGGCCCAATCAAGATATCGTGACAAAAGGAATAAACATATTAAATAATTGTCACTTATAGGTTATGTTGATAATATTCGGACATAATGATGCATTGCTAGATGCTGCTTTTATTTTATATTAATAATAAAATAGTTTATTATTAATATGACCGGGTATTTTACCTATAGGGTCACACACATAGAGTAAGCCCATCAGAAAATGTTGTCTTATTTTAGTTGGACTAAAATAAAGCTATTGGGCCTAACTCATTTGGAATGAGTAAGGAGCCCACTTTTAGAGAGAACAAATTAGGTCAAACCTAAGCCTATAAATAGAGCATAAGATGCTCATAGGCCGTTCACTCAAGTGAGACACAAATTCGCAAAAGTTGCAAGAGCTACACGCCGTCAAACTAGTAGTTGGCAAGTGTTGCGATTCTGGTGGGAGTGCTCGTGTGGAGTCCTAAAGGACGAGGCTACGACTGCTTCGGAGTTCTTCAAGAGGTAATCCAAAATGAATTTCGAAATTGTTTTGTGCTTTGAAACACGGAACCTTGCAAATCCTATGGAATCCCTTTTATTTTTCCGCTGCTCATGCTTAGGGATTTCCTAACACATATATCCGGACCAAGTGGCCATGATTGAAGACGGGCCCAGCCATAATGCGGAATTGGTGTATGCTTGTTCGCCAAGTCAAGAGCTGAACAATTAGGAAATCATGGAGTTCCCTATAACTGTTAATGTTCTGTCAAAGTAATTATTGTTATCTTAAAATTTATCGGTCCCTCTGCTATGCGTAAGGCTTTGGGACCCATTTTGTAATAAGGGCAAATGCTAAAACTTGTTTGTTTATTTAAATCAATGAACACAGTTTAATTTCAGTACTTCCTCTTTGATCAATCTTTTTCTCTTAAGCCTTTCACTCGCCTGTTTTCCTTTTTTATTCGTTATAATATAACCCAAATGCAGATCCAAAAGCGATTCCTTTGAGAGTGGTGAGGACTTGGTTTTGTTTCACGATTCTGATTATCCAAATGATTGCGCCTATGAGGAAAGTGAGGAAGACTTTGAACCCTCGCCCGAATTAACAAGATTAATGGGACAGGAGGATGAGGATATTCAACCTCATCAGGAAAAGATCAGAACTGTAAACCTGGGGGATGAAGGGGATGTTAAAGAGGTCAAGATGGGCACACTCCTAAGCAAATAGCAACAAGATAAATTGATTAAACTGCTCAAGGAATTTCGGGATGTATTCGCATGGTCGTATCAGGATATGCCAGGGTTGGATAACAACATCGTGGAGCACAAGTTGCCTTTAAAGCCGGAATGTCCGCCAATCAAGCAAAAGCTGCGAAGAATGAAGCCAGAAATGCTTCTTAAGATCAAAGAAGAAGTCATGAAGTAATTCGATGCTGGTTTGTTGGCCGTAGCTAAATATCCGTAATGGGTAGCCAACATAGTTCCTATTCTGAAGAAAGATGGGAAAGTGAGGATGTGTGTGGACTACCGAGACTTGAATAGGGCCAGCCCTAAGGATGATTTTCCTTTACCTCAGATCGACGTACTGGTTGATAATACAGCTCAACACTCCATCTTCTCATTTATGTATGGATTTTTAGGATATAATCAGATCAAGATGGCACCAGAAGATATGGAAAAAACCACGTTCATCACTCTGTGGGGAACCTTTTGTTACAAAGTAATCTCCTTCGGATTGAAGAACGCGGGAGCCACCTATCAAAGGGCAATGGTGACTCTTTTCCATGACATGATGCATAAGGAAATAGAAGTCTATGTGGATGACATAATTGCCAAATCCAGATCTGAGGGAGAGCACATTACTGATCTTTAGAAGCTCTTCGAGAGGTTAAAGAGATTCAGGCTTAGACTGAATCCGGCCAAGTGCACCTTTGGCACGAAATCTGGTAAATTGTTAGGATTCATTGTAGGTGAGAGAGGGATAGAAGTTGACCCTGACAAGGTCAAGGTAATTCTGGAAATGCCTCCTCCTCGTACCGAAAAAGAAGTCCAAGGATTCCTGGGAAGGTTGAACTACATCGCCCGATTCATTTCACAAATGACGGCAACCTGTGAGTCGATTTTCAAGTTACTCCATAAGAACCAGCCTGGACAGTGGAATGAAGATTGCCAAACTGCATTTGAAAAGATAAAGCAGTACTTGTTAGAGCCGCCAATCTTGGTACCGGCCATTCATGGGAGACCGCTTATTTTGTACCTGACCGTGCTAAACGAATCCATTGGATGCTTGTTAGGACAACATGATGAGACTGGGAGGAAGAAGTGTGCTATCTATTACTTGAGCAAGAGATTTATTGAATGCAAGATGAGAAACTCTTCTCTCAAAAGGACATGTTGTGCATTGGCCTAGGCTGCCCAGCGCTTACAGCAATACATGCTCAATGATACCACTTGGCTGGTGTCTAAGATGGATCCTTTTAAGTATATCTTTGAAAAACCCGCTCTGACTGGGAGGATTGCCCGTTGGCAAGTATTATTGACAGAATATGACATAACATATGTTACCCAAAAGGCCATCAAAAGGAGTGCGCTAGCAGATTACTTGGCATACCAACCCATTGAGACTTACCAACCAATGTGGCATGATTTCCCGGATGAGGATATTTTGGCCCTTTTCAAAGAAGAAGATGGTCTAGAAACCAAATGGATCATGAGGTTCGATAGGGCTTCCAACGTGCTGGGGCATGGAATTGGGGTTGTCCTGATCTCACCTGATAAGGAATCATCCCTATTTGTGCTCGGCTGTGTTTTGACTGCACCAACAATGTTGCAGAATATGAAGCATGTTCCATAGGGATACAGGTGGCTCTGAACATGGGAGTAAAGATCCTGGAGGTTTATGGAGATTTTGCTTTGGTTATCCATCAATTAAAGGATGAGTGGGAAACTAGAGACAGTAAACTAGTTCCTTATCATGCTCACATCAAGGAGATGATCAAAGAGTTCGATGAAATTACCTTCCATCATGTCCCACGGGATGACAACCAAATGGCAGATGCTTTGGCCACCCTAGCTGCTATGTTCGAAGTCAGCAGTGACTACGAGGTGCCTCTCATTGAGGTAAACAAACGACAAGAACCTGCCCATTTCCAGGTCATAGAAGGAGAGCCAGACGGCAAACCTTGGTATCATGACATTAAAAGATACCTCCAATGCCAAGAATACCCTGAAGGTATCATAGATAATGACAAACGAACCCTCAGAAGATTGGCTATGGGATATCTGTTGAGTGGCAATATGTTATACAAGAGGAATTATGATTCTGTCCTCCTTCGATGCATTGATACTGTCGAGGCGAACCAAATCATGAGAGATATCCATGAAGGATCTTTCGGAACTCACACCAATGGGCACGCCATGTCGAGAAAGATCTTAAGGGCGGGGTATTATTGGATGACCATGGAAGCGGATTGTTTTGCTTATGTATGGAGGTGTCATAAATGTCAGATTTATGCTGATCACATTCATGCACCACCTTCGTCCCTAAATGTGTTGTCAGCACCGTGGCCCTTTTCAATGTGGGGTATGGATGTTATTGGGCCCATTGAGCCAAAAGCCTTAAACGGTCATCGATTCATTCTGGTCGCCATCGATTATTTCACCAAGTGGGTGGAGGCAGCTTCATACACCAATGTGACGAAGAATGTTTTGGTCAAATTCATCAAATGTGAGCTGATATACCGGTATGGCCTACCAAGCCAAATCATCACAGACAATGGTACAAATTTGAACAACAAAATGATGAAGGAGCTTTATGAGGGCTTTAAAATCTCCCACCATAACTCGTCTCCGTACTGTCCAAAAATGAATGGAGCAGTTGAGGCGGCTAATAAAAATATCAAGAAGATAGTGCAAAAGATGGTGGTGACCTACAAAGATTGGAATGAAATGCTTCCCTTCACACTACACGGATATCAAACCTCGGTGCGAACCTTGACTGGGGCAACCCCATTTTCTTTGGTTTACGGAATGGAAGCTGTACTACCATTTAAAGTAGAGATCTCGTCCCTTAGGGTGATCATGGAAGCCAAACTGGAAGAAGCTGAGTGGATCCAGGCCAAATATGACCAACTGAACCTGATTGACGGGAAGAGGTTAACAGTTCTCTGCCAAGGACAGTTGCATCAAAAGCACATAAAGCGGGCATATGAAAAGAAAGTGTGCCCCCAACAGTTCCAAGGAGGGGATTTGGTCCTTAAGAAGGTTTTGCCAATTCAGAAAGATGTCTGAGGGAAGTGGACACCTAACTACGAAGGACCATATGTTATAAAGAAGGCTTTTTCCGGAGGAGCTCTCATACTTACTAACATGGATAGAGACGACTTGCCAACGCCGACGCAGTGAAAAAATACTTTGCATAAAAAAAAAGAAGAAGAGCTCGCTAGGTTGAAAACCCGAAAGGGCGACCTAGGCAAAAGTTAGAGCTATTTGATGAGCCAAAAAAAAGAGGGGGCGGCTCTGGCAAGTCAAAACCAAAAGGAAGCCTTGACACGACAACATAATCCCCAAGCCGGAAATAAGGAAGTCAGACTGAGGCATATGGTTCATTGTCAAACTACATCCACAGAAGCAAAATCAGAGGACGAACATGAAGCCGTGAGAAAGAATCAAGATCCTCATTGCTCTTAGAAAATCACTGAAGGAAACATGAGCCTTCCCCTTTCCATTTATCTTCAATTCTTCATGCCTCATCATATCTCTGTGTTTAACATTATTTTCATCACCACTGTATATACCTGATGATCATAAATAAAATTTTCCTTTCTTTCTACATGTGTTCATGACTGAATTTTTATATAAATAACAAGTTTTCTCCAAAATTTTTGAAGAAAAGAGTGACAGAACGTGTAGTTGTGGGAAACAAAATGCATCATAACACCAGACTTTGCTTGGTGTAAGCTTAACCAACTCTGCTAAATACGTTTACCAAAGTAAGAGGGTATTTCTATTTCATCCATGAGTTACCTTAAAAAGCCAGTCGCCAAGGAAGGTTTACCTGTAAGTCTCTTTTTTTATACTACTCACTTTCTTGTTAAAGGGGTGGCCAGAATCCATTATCCAGAAGCAGGTATTCGCCAAAGCTCTCCCAGCAAGACCCACCATTCGTACCGAAGAGGAACACAGACTAAGAATTCCTTCTGAGGAAAACCACAAAATGGACTCAGCTCTCCCCAACCAGAGTATTTCTTTGATCAGACTTAGGGAAACCTATCCTTCCCTAATGAGGTCATCATTACCAAACTAGCACCCATCACACTTTTCTCACTAAACTGTTTAAACTGGGGCATCTCCCCAGATTTCTCTTCCAGTCAAAGGGCAGTACCCCAAATTTCCAAAAAGCTCAAACTGGGGCATCTCCCCAGGTTTCTCTTCCAGTCAAGGGGGAGTACCCCGAATTCCCAAAAAGCTCAGACTGGGGCATCTCCCCAGGTTTCTCTTCCAGTCAAGGGGCAGTACCCCGAATTTCCAAAAGGCTCAAACTGGGGCATCTACCCAGATTTCTCTTCCAGTCAAGCGGCAGTACCCTGAATTTCCAAAAAGCTCAAACTCGGGCATCTCCCCAGATTTCTCTTCCAGTCAAGGGGCAGTACCCTGAATTTCAAAATAGCTCAAACTGGGGCATCTCCCCAGATTTCTCTCTTTCAGTCGAGGGGCAGTACCCCTTAAACTTTCAGTCTTTCCAAAAACTAGGGCATCACCCTGGGTTTTTCTCTGTCAAGGGGTAGTAGCCCTAACTTCTTCAGTATTTCCAGAAACTGGGGCATCACCCCAGACCTTTTTCTTTCAATCAAGGGACAGTACCGCAAGATTCTTTCAATCATTTCAAACTGGGGCATTACCCCAAGTCTCTAAATCCAGGTTAATTTAGACAGGACGTCTAGTTAACCCTCGGATCTTTCAACCGAGAGGCAACACCCTCACCTTTATTTTCTTGTCAAACCGAGAGGCAACACCCTCACCTTTTACTTTCCTGTCAACCGAGAGGCAACACCCTCACCTTTACTTTTCTGTCAACTGAGAGGCAACACCCTCACCTTTATTTTTTTGTCAACCGAGAGGCAACACCCTCACCTTTAACTTCCAGTCGCCGAAACAAATGGCACCCTTTACCTTCCACTCGCCGAACAAATGGCACCCTTTACCTTCCAGTCGCCGAACAAATGGCACCCTTTACCTTCCAGTCGCCGAACAAATGGCACCCTTTACCTTCCAGTCGCCGAACAAATGACACCCTTTACCTTCCAGTCGCCGAACAAAGGCACCCTTTATTTCCAGCCTACCGAGTGTCAACCCCAATCTTTTCATCTCCGGTCAATTGAGAATTGGCCCCCAATCCTCTCACCTACTGTTAACTAAAAGACAATCCTTTCGCTTCCTGTCATCCTAAAAGATAATTCCCAGTTAACCGCTTCCTGCTGAAACTGGTGCACCGCCCCAATTCTATTTACTAAAAAAAACAACAAAAAAAACAAAAAACAAAAAAAAAACAAAGAAGAAAAAAAATAGAAAAGAAAAGAAAAGAAAAGAATAAAAAATAAAAAAAACAAAAAAAAGAAGAAAAGAAACAAAAAAACAAAAAAGAAAAAAAAGGGAAAAGAAAAGAAAACGATGTTGACACCAACCTGAAAAGGGTTTCAACTACGACCGAGGTTGAGGGCAAGAGAAAACAGGACGGCATCCAAGAATGGTGTGCTGGCCTCTATGTCGGTTAGAATCAGATGCACCTGGTTTAGTATAAACTCTGGCCGTCATAAGGGGCGATGTCTCATTCCTTACACTGGTTGCAACTCAATTTGAGGTCTACATCGGATAGAATCAGAATGCACTTGGTTTGATTTGGTGATAAGGAAAGATGTTGACTCAATTCAGTTGGCCGTTATTAAAGGACGGTGTGGGTTTTATTGATTCGGAATTCAAGTGTAATTAATGAGATTAGACGATGTTGTTTCAAGTTATTATTTATCATACGTCGGCCACAGGTCAATCATGGCATTCTTGAAAAAAAAACAGAGGCAGATGTGAAAAATGCTCTTCATTAAAGGGGAAAAGGTCACACTGACTCATTGATTGCCAACATCGTCAGATGCCATACCGATTAAGAGGTCCCACCTGGCCTCTACATCGGTGTTCATATCTTTACTTCCTTTTTACTTTAAAAACACGGAAGCTTCGTGTTTCTCTTGTGAAAAAGAAGTAAAGAAGGGCATCTGTGAACACCTATTTCGGTCCGGTCAATTTTCACCAAGAATGGGGAATTCCGTCAGTTGCAACCCCTTCGTTCTATTTGTGCTTGGGTTCGTCACCCTAAACCCTAAACCCTAAATTGAACTTCGACTCTGAATAATCATTTCCGAGTAGGGTGACTCTGAATGATCATTTCCGAGTAGGGGTGACTCCGAATGATCATTTCCGAGTAGGGTGTCTCCGAGTGAGGCATTTCTGAGTGGGCTGCTTCCAAGGGAGTTACTTCTGAATGAAGAAAGGGCTCTGGCTATGAATGAATACCTTTCGAGTAGAGACTCTCTCAAGTTCCATACTTCCGAGTAAGATGTCTCCGACTGAGAGACTCTTTTAAGTTCCATACTTCCGAGTGAGTCATTTCCGAGTGGGTTGCTTCCAAGGGAGTTACTTCCGAACGAAGAAAGGCTCTGACTATGAATGAATATGTTTCGGGTAAAGACTCTCAAGCTCCATACTTCCGAGTGGGATGTCTCTGAGTGAGGCATTTCCGAGTGGGTTGCTTCCAAGGGAGTTATTTCTGAGCGAAGAAAGGCTTCCGTTGAGTACCTCTCGGGTGGAGATACATCCGAGTGAAGAATTCCCGATTGAAGCCATTCTGAATGAAGAAAGGCTCTGAACTTTGAAGAAGCACTTTTCGGGCAGAGACACTTCCAAGTTCCATATTTTGGAGTGGGTTGTCTCCGAGTGAGACATTTTTGAGTGGGTCATTTTCAAGGGATTTACTTCCGAGCGAAGAAAGGCTTTGAATCAGTATTTCTCGGGTATAGATATTTCCGAGTGTATAGTTCCCGGGTGGATCGGTTCTGAACGAAAAGGGCTCTGAACTTCGAAGGAGCACTTTTCGGGAAGAGACGCTTCCAAGTGGGTCAATTCTGAAAGAAGTACTTCCGAGCGATGAAAGGCTTTGATTTCAAATGAGTATCTCTCGGGCGGAGACACATTCGAGTAAAGAATTCCCGAATGAATCAATTCTGAACAAAAAGTGGCTCTGATGTTGAAAGAGAACTTTTCGGGCAGAGATATATCCGAGTAAGATATTTATGAATGAGGTTTGTCGCAACCTGGGTCGCGACGGCGTGGCGAACGAGAGAGAGTAATGTATAGAATAAAACAGGGAGTCGCCACCAACGTTTTTATCCACAGGAAAAACATTGGAAAAAAAACTAAGTTTAAGGAAGGCACTGGTAAAAAATTGAAATCCAAGTTCGGGAGTCGGTTACGAGTAGGGAAGGTATTAGCACCCTACATCGCCTGTCAAAGACAGTACCAAGATTGAAAGCACAACGTAAATAGCCTTAAATAAAACATGATTTATTCCCTTTTATTCTGAAAATGATAGAATGGAGTAAAGAACTGTACAGACATAAAACTTCAAAGCGAGGTTAATGGGGACGCTTTGTCCGAACTAAGCTCGATTCTGATATGAGACAAAGGGGGTGAGAGAATGCTAATAAGACGTCACGTCTAAATTAAACATTCTAGGATAAAAGGATAGGGACAAGAAAGGGATAAGTGGGACGTCTTGTCCTAAGTATCCCTTCCCTATGAAATTATGGCGGGGCTTGGGCAAAAACTATGGGGAAATCAACAAGACGTCACGTCTGAATTGATTTTCACGGAAGTAACCAAAAAGAGAACGTTTATGAAAGAAATATAAAAAAGGTAAGGCGGTAAATCAACAACAAAAAAAAAAGAAATAAGAAAGATGGGCCCGACAGGAGTTAAAGTCCTGCTCCTACGTATTCTTGAATTATCAAGAAATCAGGGTTACGTAGTTCTGGATGTTGCTATTTTTGGAAGGAATCTGAAAGGTCTTGATGGACATCATTAAAGAGGAGAATTCATGCAAAGCGAAGTTTTTCGCACGTGCACGAATCCTAAGAGGGTTGCGTAGACGGGAGTACTCCCATACGACACTATTTTTCTTTTACAAAAATTGCCCTTTTATTATGTTTGTTTATTACGGAAAAGGATAAAAGGTATTAACGGCGCAAATTAATGGTACGCAGGCAACTATAATCAACAAACAGCAAACTCACAGGAAAGTAAAAAAAGGAAACTGAAAGCAAAGAAATAAGGAAAGGAGTGGAACCGGTGTGACGAGCTATGAACCGATGTGGGAGGTTGAGCGCAGTGACGACGTCTGATTTCGGACTCGCACGTTGGCAGACAACGGACCGGAGCAGGACCCGAACTGGAAAACTGAATGACACGACCGGTGTTATGGGAAGTTGATCCGGAGTGAACGCTGTTGAGTAGTAACGAAGATTGACAATGTATGGGACTTGGAACGGAGTCAGTTCTGTGATGACGGGGTATGTTCGGGATACGGACGGTGTGAGAGCAGTGACTTTGTATTGATGAAAAAAAGAGAAACTCCCAACCTTCTTTCGAACTAAGGGGTCCTTTGTGGTGACTAAGGCAAGTCACTGGTTTCAGGTGGGGGAGTCAATTAAGGACTTTGAGGAATCAGAGAGAATTTGAGGAATCAGAGAGAATTTCTTGGGTTTTCTCGCGTGGAGGGAGAATCTGAAGGCCAACCCCTTGAGCTTCCTTGGTTGGGGTATTTATAGGGCCTTCGAGTCATGGGCTGAGGGTTTTGGGACAGCCAGAAATCCCACTCACCCATCTGTGTAGTGGTGTGCAGCTCTGGCCATTACCATTGGTGGGGAGCAGGGTTTTCAGTGGGATTTTTTTAATTGCCCACTTCAGCCTCCCTGTCTGCCATTTTCCAGGGAGTGCGATTCCAGGTCACCGCGCATAACCTTCCGACCTCGTCCCTCCGTTGTCAAGTTTGTGACACCGGTTAGCAAAGCCATTGGTTGGACGGAGTCTCCACTGATCCGATGTGGGGCCTTAAGAACCATTACCTGTGTCTTCACACCGGCCAAATCTTTCAATGTAATCACAGGGGCCGGTGTGCTCCTTCCTAGTCCGAATCTACTACCAGCCGGTGTGCCTATTTTTGATCTGAGTCCGCCTACGAGATCGTCGTTTCATACTTGGGCCGGATTCACTCGTCTTTTGTTGTTAGATCCGCGACATCGGCCATTAAGGGACTTCTGAGGTGGGGACGGTTGGGCGGAGTTGAGGTGAGGACGGTTGGGCGGAGTTGAGGTGAGGACGGTTGGGCGGACACTTGAGGTGAGGAAGGTTGGGCGGCTCTTGAGGTGAGGAAGGTTGGGCGGAGTTGAGGCGAGGTTTAGGTTGGGCGGAGTGTCACACCGTCTGTGAAGTATATGAGGGCGGAGTGCAATATTAGGGACGGTGTGTGAAAAGATTCAGAGACACCGTCTGTAGAGGAGGTCGGTTGTGATGAACACCGGCTCAGAATTGCTTGGTGTGCACCTCGGTTCAAGAACAGCTTCCTTTGGCCGGTGTGGAGTAAGAAACCGAGGTCAGTATGTGAGGGATTTAATGTGCATCATTTGTGAGGTCGGTTTTGTTGAATACCTAGCTCGGAATTCATCCAAAACTGACTCAACACTTGCCTTCCCAATCGGTTTTACCTCTTCAGACCAAGTCCTCCCTTTCTCAGAACCTTTGCTCGGAAATCTGAGTCTTCCTTCACTCGGTTTAGACCATTACCTCTCGGACCAAGACTCACACATACTTCTTTCATTCGGTTTTGGTCCAGTGAAGTGTTTCTCACTCAGAATTGCCTCTCAGGTTAGAACTTCACTCGGTTGTAGCCTTCTCAGTCATGTTTTACTCGGAAAACAGGATATTTCACTCGGAATTAAAATTTTTGCAATCATAGCTTGTAAACTGGCATATTCCACTCGGACTGGTCCATTGTTGAGTCATTCTGAGTGAAACTAAGTAGTTTCACTCGGATTTCCCACCCAACAGGTCATACTCCGCTCGGACAAGCCCAAAACTGAGTAATTTCACTCGGATTTATCTCCAGCAGGGCTGTATTTCACTTGGAAAAGCTTCATTTTGAGTTATTTTGCTCGGTTCTGATTATTTCGGAGACATTCTATTCGAATTTAACCACCCTGGATTAGAAACCAGTATAAAAGATATTTATTCCACTTGGACCGGACCAAAAGAGGTGTTCACAGATGCCCCTCTTTACTTCTTTTTCACAAAAGAAACACGAAGCTTCTGTGTTTTTGAAGTGAAAAGGAAGTAAAGATATGAACACCGATGTAGGGGGTCAAGTGGGACCTCTTGATCGGTATAGCAACTGATGGTGTGGGCAATCACGAATCTGTATGACCCCTTTTTTTTTTTTTTTTTTTTTTTTAACGAACATTCTCCCCTTCCGTTTCACTTTCCCCTTCTTCTTCCTCTCTCTCTCTCTTTTTTTTTTTTTTTTTTTTTTTTTTTTTTAGGTTGTGTCCCTTGGGTGACAGGAAGGCGAAAGTGGGGAGTTGCCCCTTTACTGAAATTAATACATGGGATGTGGCCCTTCATTTGCAGGAAGGTAAAAGGTGACAGGAAAAATAAGTGTGGGGTGTGGCCCTTGGTTCGCAGAAAGGTAAAAGGTGACAGGAAAAATAAATGTGGGGTGTGGCCCTTGGTTCGCAGAAAGGTAAAAGGTGACAGGAAAAATAGGTGTGGGGTGTGGCCCTTGGTTTGCAGAAAGGTAAAAGGTGACAGGAAAAATAAATGTGGGGTGTGGCCCTTGGTTTGCAGAAAGGTAAAAGGTGACAGGAAAAATAGGTGTGGGGTGTGGCCCTTGGTTTGCAGAAAGGTAAAAGGTGGGGTAAAAATAAATGTGGGGTGTGGCCCTTGGTTTGCAGAAAGGTAAAAGGTGACAGGAAAAATAGGTGTGGGGTGTGGCCCTTGGTTTGCAGAAAGGTAAAAGGTGGGGTAAAAATAAATGTGGGGTGTGGCCCTTGGTTTGCAGAAAGGTAAAAGGTGACAGGAAAAATAGGTGTGGGGTGTGGCCCTTGGTTTGCAGAAAGGTAAAAGGTGACAGGAAAAATAAATGTGGGGTGTGGCCCTTGGTTTGCAGAAAGGTAAAAGGTGGGGTATTGCCCCTTGACTGACAGGGAAATAAATACGGGGTGTGGCCCTTGATTTGCAGAATGGTAAATGTGGGGTGTGGCCCTTAGCTGACAGGGAAATAAATGTGGGGTGTGCCCCTTGATTTGCAGAATGGTAAATGTGGGGTGTGGCCCTTGGCTGACAGGGAGATAAATGCGGGGTGTGGCCCTTGGTCTGCAGAATGGTAAATGTGGGGTGTGGCCCTTGGCTGACGGGGAAATAAATGTGGGGTGTGGCCCTTGGTTTGCAGAAAGGTAAATGTGGGGTGTGCCCCTTGGCTGCAGGTAGATAAATATGGGGTGTGGCCCTTGATCTGCAGAATGGTAAATGTGGGGTGTGGCCCTTGGCTGCAGGTAGATAAATGTTGGGTGTGGCCCTTGATTTGCAGAATGGTAAATGTGGGGTGTGGCCCTTGGCTGACAGGGAAATAAATGTGGGATGTGGCCCTTGGTTTGCAGAAAGGTAAATGTGGGGTGTGCCCCTTGGCTAACAGGAAGATAAATGTGGGGTGTGGCCCTTGATTTACAGAAAGGTAAAAGGTGTCATTCGATCGGCGAGAAGAAGGTAAAGGTTGGGGGAGCTAACAGGACGTCTCGTCCGAATTAACTCACTGCCGGCAGGAAATGTAAAGGTTGAGGGAAGTTAACAGGACGTCTCGTCCGAATTAACTCACTGCTGGCAGGAAATGTAAAGGTTGGGTTTGACCCTCGGTTGTCATGACTGCGAGTCTTTGGGAAACTGCCTTTTGAATGCAAGAGAATGAATTTGAGGGAATGGTCCATTTTGACATGACTGTGGGTTGTTGGGGAACTACCCCTTGATTGAGAGGATATACCTGGGGTGATGCCCTAGTTTGGCAAGATTTGAAGGAATCTTGGAAAACTGCCCTTTGATTGAAAGACAATAACCCTGGGGTGATTCCCCAGTTTGACAATATTTGATGGAATCTCATGTAACTGTTCCTTGAATGAATAAGAATCTGGGGGATGCCCCAGTTTGACATGATTGGATGAAATCTTGGGGAACTGTCCCTTGAATGAACCTGAGGGAGATGCCCCAGTTTGACATGATTGGATGAACTATTGGAGAATGCTTTTTTTTTTTTTTTTTTTTTTTTTGACGAAGAGAGGTCCTAGTGATGTCCTAGTTCGGATATTCTGGGAGCGCGGGGCACGGTCCTGGGGCCGACAAGAAATGACGACTTAGGGAATATGCCCTGGTTTGACATGATCAAAAGGGTCTTCGGGGAAAACTGTCCCTTGACCAAAAGAAGAACCTGGGGAGATGCCCCAGTTTTGGGTTGACTGGGAAGTGTAGTCCCACTGGGGAAGGATTTGGGAATTTATGGCTCTATTGGGGAAGAAGATTTGGGTGATTCAAGATACTGCTCTTTGATTGAGAATGTAAAGTTTGGGATTCATTTGGGGAAGAGATCTTGATAGGCGCCAACCTTGGCGATTGGTTTTACTAGGGACGAGAATTTGAGAGGTGCTGATTTTAGAGTTGAGTGGGAGACTTTGAAGATTGCCAACTGTGGCGAAAGAGGCTTAGAACGGTGCCTGCTTTGGAGATTGAAGAGGAGACTTTGAGAAGCGCCAACTTTGGCGATCTAAGGATGGAGTTCTGAGAAGTGCCAACTTCGGCGAGGAAGGTTCCACTGGGGGATGAGAATTTGAGGGATGCTGACTTTGGGGTTGAGCCTGCTTAGGCGATGGGAGAAGGAACATTAAAAGGTGCTAACTTTGGCGATTATGGTTCCATTGGGGAATGCATGGCAGGCCCATCGGAGGAGAAAAATCTGATGGATGTCCTAATTTGGGACATCTTAATGAGGGTAACTCCACTGGGGAAAGCGTTTTCCTCTTGGGGAAGGAAGGCGTGGCCTTTGATCTCTGTGGTTTTGTCGGAAAGATAACTCCCCTTTCTTTGAGTCCATTTGGTATTTTTTTCAGGAGGAATCCTCAGTCTGTTTTCCTTTTTGGGTTGTTCGGGAGTTCAGGGTATTGTCTTTTAGGGAAGAGAAACCTGGGGAGATGCCCCAGTTAGAGTATGATTGAAAGGATTTTTTTTTTTTTTTTTTTTTTTTTTTTTTTTTGGAGAATTGCCCCTTGAATGAACCTGAGGGAGATGCCCCAGTTTGGGGAAATTAGGAGGACTTCGGGGGAAACTGGTCTTTGGCTGAAAAGATTTGGGGGTTAAGAGGGCTTTCCGTCCAGATTAATCAGGTCCTAGAATATATCAAGTTGATTTCTTGGAGATATGACCCTTAACATGCCTCATGAATAAGACAAAAACCTTGAGAAGACGTCAGTTTCGACTACAAGGTATTGATGGACCTTATGGAAATCTCAAAGCAAAATGGAAACTCAGAAAGGTGTCATGTTTGGCCATAGAAGGGTGTTTTGTCCAATGATTTCGGTGGGTTATGAGAAGAAACTCGAGGATGACCTACTTTAATGGGTAAAGGCAAGAGTGGGCTTTGAAGACTGATGGACATACACCTGGACGGTGCCGGTTTTGGCGGTGGAAACTTGACACATCTACTTATTACAACATCCTGCAAGAAACAGATTGGAACTTGAACTTACCGTAAAAACACAATCCTTAGAGATTCGAAGTGACTCATGACTGAAACAGAGCAGATGAAACAATCCTAGCTCTGGAAACGTGTCAGGCCCAGTCTTCATAATGATTGCTTAAGGCGAGATCAAGTAACAGGAACTTCTTGTCCTCATGACTTTAAATTTTCATTACCTTCTTATTTTTATATATTAAGGGAAAACATATGTTTTATCAAATCATGGAAAATCACAATAAATATGTGTCAAAAATAGGTGAGATTGTATTTACAAGTTGGGTAAGTGTAGAAAAAAGGAAACCAAATAGCAAGTGGAGACGTATATGGAAAATATTAATAATTGGGTAGAGTAGGAATGATTTTTTACAGATTTTCCAGTTGAGAACAAAGCATATCTTAATCCCACATCATGACCCTGAATTCACCACTTGACTCTGCTTCTGAAAAGGTAGTCGGACTACGATTACTTGGCCAAAATTTTGATCCCAATTGATTGCTTGAGCATACCAGGTCGCTCTAACTTTTGCCTAGGCTGCCCTTTCAGGTTTTCAGCCTAGCGAGCTTCTCTCTCCCTGTGACGTCTTTTGGTTTTTGCTTTACTCTCTCTTTTTTTTTTTTTTTTTTTTTTTTTTTTTTTTTTTAGGTTGTGTCCCTCACAACAGAGGTTTAAGCTGATTGCCAATGAGCTTATTTGATCTTTCTCAATTTGGTCTTATCCTGTGGGGGAATAAATGTTATTTCAGATAGGAAAATTTGCCCCTAACACCATGTATCCAAGGAAACAAAGGCGTGCCCTTTTCGGTATCAATGAGGGGGCTCGTTTTGAGCCCTTATTCTCTTGTTCACCTATTTTTGTTATCTTTTTCTTTTTGCTTTTTTTTTCGTTTTTTTTTTTTTTTTTTTTTTTTTTTAATGACCCCTTTGGTACCTTTGTTAGGGTCTAGCCATTTTATCTCCTAACCAACGTGGTAAAGAAATATGATATTAATGGCATCACGGTAAACCAATCCAATGGTTACGCTGATGCAGGAATAGTTATACTCCCTTAAAGTTGGGGTGCTGATTACGACACAGATGAAACATTATTTCTGTCGTGCTCTTATCTTGATAACATTTATGCCCCCATATGGAAAAGTGGTAATTTGACCTATGAATCGGCTCGCCCTGATTGGTATATGCGTAGGGCACCAACCTTGACCCTTTTTTTTATAGCATTTTGTTGTTTTTTTTTTTGAGAGTATTTCTTGACCATCCACGTTGATCAATGCTACCATTTCTTTGAAGGGTAGACACGCCATTTATGGAATCCGGCACTATCTTCGTTTTGAGCTTGCAACGTCTTCAGTTGTTTGTGAATCTTCTTCATTCTGTGTATTGACCTTGCCTTTGGGTAGAACTAGGTGACTCTTATCCAAACATCCTACACAATTCGGCCAAGGAACTTTCCTTTTTGCTACCCCTTTCGTCAGCGTAATCAACTGGGTGGTCAAAGTTATGAAATGGAATCATGATCTCATTGTTCTCAAAAGGATCGTTTTAGCCCTGTATTTTTGGTTTTTTTTTTTATGGTAAAATGAGAAAAAGAAGTAGATAAAAGGGAAAAGGATTCAAGGTGGCAATAAGGAAAGCAAGAAAAGGCATTTTGAAATTTGACACATATTTATTGAGAGAAACTTAAAATGATAAAAACATGTTTTTGCCCTTATTACATAACAATATCCCAAAGCCTTAGGCATAGCGTTTGGGTTGAAACAGAAGCTTAAAGTCATAAGGAACTAAGTGGTCTCTTGGTCATGAACCTCTCCAGTTGGCGTGTGATTCACAAAATCTTGCATGCATCCTCTTTACACCCCTAGTCCCTCTTTATCACACTGACCCCAGAGGTCTCATGGTTGGACCTGGGGTTTATAATTATATTGGGACTCCCTTCCTGGAAATCTAGCCACTTAGCTTTAATCAAATCCCTCACTTTGAGTTTCAAGGTATGACAGTCCTCAGTAGAGTGCCCCGGGGCTCCAGCATGGTATTCACATCGGGCATTGGGATTATAGCCTTTGGGGTAAGGAGGATCCACTGGTTTCAGTGGGCAGGGTACTGCAAGGAAATTACGAAAAAGGTGAGGTAGAAGTTCTGTGTAGGTTATAGGAATGGGGTCGAACCGGACCGGTGCTCGACTACTAGTAGGTTTTATTGTGCTTTGGTCCGGATTAAGTGGCTGAGTTTGTACTAGTGGGGGATGATAGGGTTGTGGAAGGGTAGACCTAATAGCAGGCAAATGAGAATAGGAAGGTATTTGAGGAATATTCGGATGAAAGTAGAGTTGAAATGGGAAAAAATTAGAGCCCTGGTTAGGGGTGGTGGTGGCCATGTAAGGTGCAGGGAGATTGGCAGGTTGAAAGGGAGTATGTGTTACTGATCTGGGTTGGGCCCTTTTTTGGTTACGGGCAGTGGAATTAGCATCCCCTTTTCTTTTCCCCTTATCTCCCGATGCAGACATTCTCGTGATAGGAGCCCCAGGCGACCGGGAGGTCTGTGAAATATGGGGATTCATCATTTGTAAATCATGATCCTCTTGTTGATTATGGAACGGGGAAATTTGGTCCTTTATCAACCCAGGAAAGTGGAGTGGGGTGGTTGGCAAACGTTGATCATTCTTGACACCCGTAGAGGGTTCCTCTTCCATGATCTTCTTCTCTAGAAGTCTGGCCATCTCCACCATTTGCTTCCTTAGCTGGTTAACTTCGTTTCTGAGGTTTTCAATTTCTTGCTCTCTTTCAGCCATGAGTCTCCTTTGAAAGTCGGACAAAGGTGTCGTTCGGTGTCGTTGAAAGAAGAAAAAGGAATGTCAGGTGGAAATAGAAGGAAAGAGGATACTGTAGGAAGCAATCACAGACCTTGACAAACATCCTTTTACCATTCCTTTGAACTGATCGTTCGAAAGTACTAGGTATAGTAGACATGGAAACTAATATGGGATAGTTATGAGGACAGAAGAAATTTTTCACCCCGAGGCGGGAGCCTCAAGCCTAAACATTTTCTTTGGGCAATTACATCCCTTATTTCTTGGGTTCAATCCCATGTTAGCTCCCATAGATACTCGAAGGGTATTCGTTGAATTCTGAATAACTTCCCACGAAAATGAGGATAAGGAAAAGAAATTAGTTGTTGTCATGTTTTGGAATCGGTATTTCCCATTGATTTAACATAAAGCAGATTTTTTTTGGGAAAAAAAAAAAAAGCGAATACCAAGGATCCCAGCCGCAATAGTCATAACTATTTCTAATCGTCATCGATGTCCCTGTTGGAGCGGAAATAAAGTTGTATATATTTTTTGCCTTTTTTTGACGATTAGGAAAATCTATGACTTAGGATTCAGGGATACATGACCAAAAGTGGATTATCTATTCACCCGAAGAATATTGCGTGTTTCAAAATGAGCTATTATTTCGAAAACTAAACACCTGCGGGTGATAGATAATTCACCCCCCCTTTTTTTTTTTAAAAAGAAAGCAAAAATGACGTAAGGTAAAGTAAAGTTTGCCCTTTCGTGGCCTAGGTCGGGTTTTGTTGAAGTTTTTTCTGGACCCTAGGGCTTATCTAAAAGTGACTCTCCACACCGGGTGGCTTCCGCTAGACATCTAGAAGGTCACCAGAGCCAAGATCCTAATCATGACAGGGACGCAAACAGTGAGGAATTCACTAGGTGCGTATATCATGAGAGGTCGAACTCTGGTCGAGGTTCTTACGAACACCGGATAGGAAGTACATCCCATACGATTCCGTTACCAACCTCTCCTAACTTAAGTTTCATTTGGGGCCCGGGTATAGGGCGCCACTCATAAGTGTGTGCGAGTAATTTGTGAGTGTAGTGTGTGAAAGGGCATTCAATACCTTTTACCTTACCCCATCCTGCACAAGGAACAAACACAAAACAAATATACAAAGTCGTCTACCCTAGGGTTCAATGATTGCAGAAAATTAACATGGTCTCCTACCCTAAGGTTCAATAAACATGCAAATCATAGACAACGAAACAAATGACAAGATACGATTAAAACAAGAACAAACATTCACAACAATCGACAGAAAATTAAAGAACAAGGGGAAGAAATCCAAACTAAACAAAGGCTATGTAAAAACACGCTTTCAACCGAACTGGCCTGACCCTCTTAACACTTTCCCCAGCGGAGTCGCCATCTGTCGCAACCTGGGTCGCGACGGCGTGGCGAACGAGAGAGAGTAATGTATAGAATAAAACAGGGAGTCGCCACCAACGTTTTTATCCACAGGAAAAACATTGGAAAAAAAACTAAGTTTAAGGAAGGCACTGGTAAAAAATTGAAATCCAAGTTCGGGAGTCGGTTACGAGTAGGGAAGGTATTAGCACCCTACATCGCCTGTCAAAGACAGTACCAAGATTGAAAGCACAACGTAAATAGCCTTAAATAAAACATGATTTATTCCCTTTTATTCTGAAAATGATAGAATGGAGTAAAGAACTGTACAGACATAAAACTTCAAAGCGAGGTTAATGGGGACGCTTTGTCCGAACTAAGCTCGATTCTGATATGAGACAAAGGGGGTGAGAGAATGCTAATAAGACGTCACGTCTAAATTAAACATTCTAGGATAAAAGGATAGGGACAAGAAAGGGATAAGTGGGACGTCTTGTCCTAAGTATCCCTTCCCTATGAAATTATGGCGGGGCTTGGGCAAAAACTATGGGGAAATCAACAAGACGTCACGTCTGAATTGATTTTCACGGAAGTAACCAAAAAGAGAACGTTTATGAAAGAAATATAAAAAAGGTAAGGCGGTAAATCAACAACAAAAAAAAAAGAAATAAGAAAGATGGGCCCGACAGGAGTTAAAGTCCTGCTCCTACGTATTCTTGAATTATCAAGAAATCAGGGTTACGTAGTTCTGGATGTTGCTATTTTTGGAAGGAATCTGAAAGGTCTTGATGGACATCATTAAAGAGGAGAATTCATGCAAAGCGAAGTTTTTCGCACGTGCACGAATCCTAAGAGGGTTGCGTAGACGGGAGTACTCCCATACGACACTATTTTTCTTTTACAAAAATTGCCCTTTTATTATGTTTGTTTATTACGGAAAAGGATAAAAGGTATTAACGGCGCAAATTAATGGTACGCAGGCAACTTTAATCAACAAACAGCAAACTCACAGGAAAGTAAAAAAAGGAAACTGAAAGCAAAGAAATAAGGAAAGGAGTGGAACCGGTGTGACGAGCTATGAACCGATGTGGGAGGTTGAGCGCAGTGACGACGTCTGATTTCGGACTCGCACGTTGGCAGACAACGGACCGGAGCAGGACCCGAACTGGAAAACTGAATGACACGACCGGTGTTATGGGAAGTTGATCCGGAGTGAACGCTGTTGAGTAGTAACGAAGATTGACAATGTATGGGACTTGGAACGGAGTCAGTTCTGTGATGACGGGGTATGTTCGGGATACGGACGGTGTGAGAGCAGTGACTTTGTATTGATGAAAAAAAGAGAAACTCCCAACCTTCTTTCGAACTAAGGGGTCCTTTGTGGTGACTAAGGCAAGTCACTGGTTTCAGGTGGGGGAGTCAATTAAGGACTTTGAGGAATCAGAGAGAATTTGAGGAATCAGAGAGAATTTCTTGGGTTTTCTCGCGTGGAGGGAGAATCTGAAGGCCAACCCCTTGAGCTTCCTTGGTTGGGGTATTTATAGGGCCTTCGAGTCATGGGCTGAGGGTTTTGGGACAGCCAGAAATCCCACTCACCCATCTGTGTAGTGGTGTGCAGCTCTGGCCATTACCATTGGTGGGGAGCAGGGTTTTCAGTGGGATTTTTTTAATTGCCCACTTCAGCCTCCCTGTCTGCCATTTTCCAGGGAGTGCGATTCCAGGTCACCGCGCATAACCTTCCGACCTCGTCCCTCCGTTGTCAAGTTTGTGACACCGGTTAGCAAAGCCATTGGTTGGACGGAGTCTCCACTGATCCGATGTGGGGCCTTAAGAACCATTACCTGTGTCTTCACACCGGCCAAATCTTTCAATGTAATCACAGGGGCCGGTGTGCTCCTTCCTAGTCCGAATCTACTACCAGCCGGTGTGCCTATTTTTGATCTGAGTCCGCCTACGAGATCGTCGTTTCATACTTGGGCCGGATTCACTCGTCTTTTGTTGTTAGATCCGCGACATCGGCCATTAAGGGACTTCTGAGGTGGGGACGGTTGGGCGGAGTTGAGGTGAGGACGGTTGGGCGGAGTTGAGGTGAGGACGGTTGGGCGGACACTTGAGGTGAGGAAGGTTGGGCGGCTCTTGAGGTGAGGAAGGTTGGGCGGAGTTGAGGCGAGGTTTAGGTTGGGCGGAGTGTCACACCGTCTGTGAAGTATATGAGGGCGGAGTGCAATATTAGGGACGGTGTGTGAAAAGATTCAGAGACACCGTCTGTAGAGGAGGTCGGTTGTGATGAACACCGGCTCAGAATTGCTTGGTGTGCACCTCGGTTCAAGAACAGCTTCCTTTGGCCGGTGTGGAGTAAGAAACCGAGGTCAGTATGTGAGGGATTTAATGTGCATCATTTGTGAGGTCGGTTTTGTTGAATACCTAGCTCGGAATTCATCCAAAACTGACTCAACACTTGCCTTCCCAATCGGTTTTACCTCTTCAGACCAAGTCCTCCCTTTCTCAGAACCTTTGCTCGGAAATCTGAGTCTTCCTTCACTCGGTTTAGACCATTACCTCTCGGACCAAGACTCACACATACTTCTTTCATTCGGTTTTGGTCCAGTGAAGTGTTTCTCACTCAGAATTGCCTCTCAGGTTAGAACTTCACTCGGTTGTAGCCTTCTCAGTCATGTTTTACTCGGAAAACAGGATATTTCACTCGGAATTAAAATTTTTGCAATCATAGCTTGTAAACTGGCATATTCCACTCGGACTGGTCCATTGTTGAGTCATTCTGAGTGAAACTAAGTAGTTTCACTCGGATTTCCCACCCAACAGGTCATACTCCGCTCGGACAAGCCCAAAACTGAGTAATTTCACTCGGATTTATCTCCAGCAGGGCTGTATTTCACTTGGAAAAGCTTCATTTTGAGTTATTTTGCTCGGTTCTGATTATTTCGGAGACATTCTATTCGAATTTAACCACCCTGGATTAGAAACCAGTATAAAAGATATTTATTCCACTTGGACCGGACCAAAAGAGGTGTTCACAAGGTTGTCTCCGAGTGAGACATTTTCAAGTGGGTCAATTTCGAGAGAAGTACTTCTGAGTGATGAAAGGCTTTGATTTCAAATGAGTATCTCTCGGGCGGAGACACATTCGAGTAAAGAATTCCTGAGTGAAGCGATTCTGAATGAAAAGAGGCTCTGATGAAAACTTCTTGGAAAGAGATATTCCCGAGTAAGTCTGACTCCGAATGAATACCTCTCGGGCAGAGATATATCCGAGTGGATAATTCCCGAGTAAATCAACTCTGGACGAAAAAGGGATTCGGTGTTACTTGAACGAATTCAAGCCTTCACACCGAGTGCCGAAGGATCGATTCTACATTCGGGCTTTTCATATATGTGAACACTTGTTTCGGTCCAACCATTTTCCATAAAGAATGGATACTGACACAGCGGTCTGGGCCATCAGAAGAACACCGGTCCGGATATGAGGGATACCGATCTGAGCCAACGAAAGAGGCATCGTTTCCCTGAGACCGTCCAAGTGAGACCAGTGTCCTCTCTTACCCGACGTGTGAAGACACTTTCATGAACTTGATAATAGACCCATGTGACACCAATCGAGGAGTCCGATTGCCCATGTTGTGACTTGGAATCGCAACACCCAAGTCAATCCACGAATTCTGGAAGTGGCAGACAAGGGGCGGAAGTGGAAATAATTAAAAATTCCCCACCAGCCGCTGCTCCCCACAGCCTGTTAGTGGCTAGGCTGCCTCCACTGTGAGTGGAGGATTGAGCTGTCCTAGCACTTAACCAGCGCCCAGAACCTCTATAAATGCCTCATCTGAAGAGGCACAAGGGGTTGAAAATTTGGTCATTTTGAAACTCGATACTCTGCATACACCCCCCTGAAACTTGCTCCGATCTCCAAAAATCTCTTGACCCAAAAGCTCTTGAAGTTTCCTCCGGTGTTCAAAGCCAGAATCTTGGTCTCTCAAACCTCACAATTTGTTCTGGACCCTAAGTCGTTACCAGGACACCGGATTAGACCCAATTTGAAATGAACTTCCCCATTTCCCAGATACCGTCCAGATCCCTTAAATTACCCTCATCAATTTCACATCGGCCCTTACACCAAACCCTCACACTGTCCCTTCACTAAACTGTACACCGGTTCCCCATAACTCCATAGCCACACCAGCATCACTTCGGTTCCCATTGTTCAAGTCCACACCGGCTCTCAGCATCCCCGTCACACCGGTTACATTCTGTTCCTTATTTTCCCTGCTTTTTCATTACTTATTTTTCTGTCAAATTTGTTACTGTTTGTCGAATCTGCTTCCCCACTTAAATAAAAAAAAAATTTCTTTTTTTTTCTCCCACCTAGGTTCGTAATAAGTAGTAAAAAATGAGTATTTCACACGTTTTATTTTGATTAGTATAAAATTGTTTTTAGTCAGTGTTATACGGGAGTACTCCCGTCTACACAATCTCCTTAGAACCCGTACACGTGCGAAGAACTTTGCCTTGTATGAGTTTTCCTCAAAGACATCATATACCATCAACTATCTAGTCTTTTCTTAAAAAAAACACCATCAAGAACTACGTAACCCTGATTTCTCGGTAACTCAAGAATACGTAGGAACGGGACTTAACTCCCGTCGGGCCCATTTTCCTTTCTTTTATTTTCTTTTCTTTTTTTTATGTTTCTTTTGTAACTATCCTGTTTTTAGCACTTCCATGAAAGTCAATTTAGGCGCGACGTCTTGTTGATTTTCCCCATTTTCAGTTAACTATCACCACGATTCACGAGGAACGGCATACTTAGGATGAGACATCCCGTTTATCCCCTTCCAATTTCAGACCTTGTATTTTGGTTAAAGGATGACTAATTTAGACGTGACGTCTTGTTAGCATTCTTTCCTTTCCCTGTTTTGTAATGAAGTTAAGGTTAATTTGGACGGGACGTTCTGTTGACCTTGCTTCGTCGCTTCATGTTGGCTCAGTTTTGTTCCCTCTGTTCTTTTAAAACACAAAAAAATACAATAATAAAAAGAGAAAGAAATAACACATTTTTATAAGGCTATTCATGTCGAGTGCTTTCAATCTTGGTACTATTTTTTTAACAGGCGACGTAGGGTGCTAATACCTTCCCTACTCGTAACCGACTCCCGAACTCGAATCTCATCCTTTTTTTAACCAGTGCTTTACTAAACTTAGTTTTTTCCCAATGTTTTTCCTGTGGATAAAAACATTGGTGGCGACTCCCGGTTCTTTATCTTTTTCCTGTTACGAGGGTCGGCCGCACCGCCGCGATCATCCAGTCGGGACATTATCTCAGGATTTATGAAAAATTTTTGAAAGTAAAAATCAATTTAATTCGTTCAACATAAGCCAATATGACAAAACGACCTTAGTAAGTGATTGAGATCAAGAAACATATACTTGTCCTTGAATTCCTCTTAAAAGAAAAACTTAATTTTCCTTAAGTTCATATTTTAAGAAACATAGTTGAGATAAGTTACTCTGTTTTAGTTAGGTATCTATTATAAACTTACAAATAAATTGAATATTTTCATACTAGAGAAATTCCTTACAAGACCCATTTAACCTTGATATTTCTAGTAAAACAAATTGAGTAGTATTTATACCGTGATTCATAGTACCTACTACATGAAAAGATCTATAGCTTATATACTTTACACGCTTTAAGGACAAATATGCTAAGTGAGTTAGGTTCCGTCTAATACTCAGGCACCCTAGTAATAAAGATAAGCACATGACATATTGTAATTGGAGCTAAGGAGGGATATTGGGATAATCCCCTAGAGCATGTAGTGATGGGTACACTGAAGAATCTGCCATGCCTCGATACCTGAGGGCAGTTTAGGGAGTATATCGGAGGCGGGAATCCCAAGTGGCATCAGATTCACGCTCGTCGCTGGACTACCCATGGCAAAATCTAGTATACTTTGACAAAAGGCAAGATTTTCTATGCCCGTGGAGTGCCCGTTCTGTTGAGATGTGTGATTGGCCATTATGATGATTGGACTGCGAGTCCTTACCTATTTGTGAAAACCAGAACAAGGAAAGCTCCGGTCATTCTAGTTGTGTAGGTAGGATAAGGTAGGATTGGTTTGCACATGGATATTGATATGTAAGATTTATCGGTTGAAGTTGGGCCCCATTGCATATTGGTAATAAATTTAAATGAACAATAAATTGAATTTAACACATGCATAGCATATCATAATTGCATGACTAAGCTTCTGATTGTCCTTGATCTTTATGTATGTGAAGTTTGTACAGTTATTCTAAAGTATGTCATGTGTAATCTATTCTATAATTTTAAAATATTTAAGCCACCCTTGTATGTATATGTTATGGGCTGAGAACTTTGTACTTACCCCTTTTATTGTTGTGTGTTGTTTTCCCTTCTTGTGATCATCAGCTGAAGGACAAGGCGAACGTGGGCAGGATTTGGAATACCTACAATAAAGAATGTCAGATTGGAAGCGTTGACTGTGTATATTTTCTGTTTGCGTCAAGATCGTGTAGACTCGACACTTTTATTATGTTGTTATTTTGCAGTAGTTGTTGGGAGCCTGTGAGCCCCGTACTCTTTTAAGTACACTTATGTTTAAAAGAATCAATCTATGTGATAAACTTATCCGAAATCGTGTGTTGATGATCACCAATAAAAATGTCCTATTTTTAGTGACTTCTTAATTAAGTAGGACGTTCTAGTGTGGGAATATGTCCTAGTTAATCGAGGGTGTCATATTGGTGGTATCAGAGGATGGTCGATTCTTTAAACTTGGGGTATGGACCGCTAAGGTTGCCTCGTACTCAAAAGAGTTGTTTGTGAGGTATGTATACTCGCTCAGTAGAATTTGATTGTTTGTCTGTGTATATAGATCATTCCAATAAGGGAAACTTGTTGAATTTCTGTTGAGCTTTTCTTTTCTTTAGTCATTATGGCGTACCGAAACAACGCAATGTTGAATGCTCTGCTGGATAGGATGGTAGCAGCTCTGGAATGTTAGGAGGCGAATGCTCCCCAAGCCCCGCTGAGACGATCAAGGACTTGTTGACTTCCAGAAGAACCACCCTGCACAATTTAAGGGAGGTTTTGACCCTGAGGGAGCTCAGCTGTGGATCGAGCAGATGGAGAAAATCTTTATAGCTATGCAGTGTGGGGACAACGACAGGGTAGTCTGTGCTACCTTCATGCTAGTTGGAGAGGCTGAGCACTAGTGGACTCATGCAAGGGTGAGGATGACTGCTGATGGAGTTGAGATTACTTGGGAGAAATTTAAGACCGAGTTCCTGGCTAAGTATTTTCCTAAAGACATCTAGAGGTAGAAGAAGCAGGAGTTCTTCAATCTGAGGCAAGGATTTATGTCAGTTGGGGAATACATAGTGAAGTTTGACGAGTTGGCTAGGTGTTGTCCTTACTACACCCAGATGAGTGAGGCGTCTCGATGTGCTAAGTTTGAAGGAGGGCTATGTCAGGACATCCGTTAGGCGATTTGCTGTTAGCAAATTACTCAGTTCACTACTCTGGTGGACAAGTGTTGTATCTATGAGCGTACATTAGCACAGAAATCAAAGGGAACTTCTAGTTATGGGTCGGAGCGACGTGCCATCAATAAATGATCCTAGAAAGATTTTAGGTTAGGTAAGCCTTATTCCCGACTGAATTTCAGCAAACCTAGTGGATTCACAAGAACCCAAAGCGACCAGCCACCTATGAGGTGCTATGAGTGTGGAGGACCCCACCTTCTTAAGGACTGCTATAAGAGGAACTTGACTTGTTACAGCTATGGGAAGACAAGGCACAAGAGTATCATCTGTCCTGAGAAAAACCTACACTACCTGAAAAGGGAAGTTTGGGGTCAGATAGGATATCTTGCAGGTCATGGAAATGGAGGACCAGCTGCTAGTGCATCAGTTAATAATCCTAGAGTGGCAAATTTGAATCATCAAGGCGGTGGTAATACTCAACAAGGGCCATGGAATGTTGCAGTGGGTAGGGGTGGAGGCAATGCTAGAGTCTTCACCATGAATGGAGCAGAGGTTGCGCAAGAGAATGACCTGGTGCAAGGTACATGCTTTATAGGAAAGGTACTTCTGAATATGCTATTTGATTCTGGAGCCACTCATTCATTCATATATGAAGATTGTATGAAGCATTTGAATTTACCATTGACTCTTTTATCTGGTAAAATGCTTGTTATTACTGCTGCTAATGAACCCACAAGTTCTTATGTTGTATGTATGAATTGCCACATCACTATTGATGGAAGGTCCTATCAGGTGGACCTGATCTGTTTTCCTCTGATTGACTTGGATATTGTTTTGGGAATGGATTGGCTTGCTACTAATCATGTTCTAATTGACTGCCACAGTAAGTCTATATCCTATGCAGTCGTGACACTTGAACCCTCTTAGCTCAGGTGAGACGACCCGAAGGTCAATAAAAATTAGGGAAAATTATTCACGATTTAGAAAGGAAAACAATTTAGGAAAAGAAAGCATTCGCGAAGTAAATCTTTAACAAGTAACCCCAGACAATTTAAATAACCTATCTCATATATGAAGATATGAGAAGGTGGATAAATTAATTCAAGAGTGATCCTTGGACAATCAATCTCATGATTATCAACAAGGAAATGCGGAAGATATAAGTGATTTGAAGCATACCAATGGATGTGAAAGAATGTCCAAGAATACCCTCATTTGATCCTTAAAATATGCCAATTATATATGCAAATTGTTATATAACCATAACATGAGCCAAGGATACCAACATGTATAAAAATTAATGGAAGTATGCAATAACAGGGCCATGAATTGATTCAGGCCCCAGGTGAATCGATTCATGCATGGCTGATACCACAAAATAGTTGAAATAGGAGAGAGAGAATTGATTCCCATAAAGGGTGAATCAATTCACGTGGGCTAGAGGTGCAGAGCTTCCTATTTCAACTAGATGAATCGATTCATATGGGAAGGGAATCGACTCATGCGTATGAGATTTTTAGGGGCAGAGGCTTGAATCGATTCATTTTTTAGTGTGAACCGATTCACACGTTCCTGCAAAAATGCACAATAAAACCAGAGAGCTTTGAATCGATTCACAGCAGTGTGTGAATTGATTCATGACAGCACAGACCATTTTATGCAGAAAAAGTCACATTTTTGAACTTTTAACCCCCTAACTTTTTCATATCAATTCCAATTGCCACCAAATTTTGACACTTGCTAAAATACATTATTTGTGACGCATAGCATTTGGACGTACTCAAAAATTTCTAAAAACGGGAGACTTATGCACATAAATGTGTTTGTCCCATTTTGAGGCATTTTGATGCAACTCAGGGGTCAATTCTCAATGGAATTAGCCTATTCCAGTTTCTACAAATCACAAATCATACACTTAAACTATTGGGACCATTACATGCCATCAAAATTACATAAAACTCAATTTGACCCTATTGGTTCCTTAAATTTGCATAAACATGAAACCTTAACTTCACATATGCAACATAAAGCATTATAAATCATGAATTCACATCATCCATTCATCATTTAGGCATTAGTTCTAGCATCATAATTATCATCATGCATTGTTTAGGTCATACTTAAAAATTAGACATACATCTAAGGTTCAATTTTAACCTATGACCTTCAAAATCAACATTCATCAATCTAGATACATAATAAGCATATATCACCGCCATGTGCTATACAAAATCAATGATTTGCCGGCCATGGCACTTCCTATACAACTATATACCTCCACCATCAAAATACACTTCAAAAGGAGATGCACCTCACCCCAAGAATGTCCTGTATCACAAAGCTAAAAGTGGACAACATGGGAGAGTGAGTCATACATTCCAAAAGATGAATATGAATACCATGTGATTAAGTGCATATGCATTCAATATCATGTATACTTTGCATCAACATATATCATTCATTATTTCAATTATCATTATCACACTATTATACATATAACTAAATCATCCCTATGGATCATAACAAAGTATATGAGCATACACACAATCAAGTCCTTCAACATATTGGGCTATCACACATATCATCACCATACACAATATATTTCTTTGTATTCATATCCTTTATGTTATCTTTAGGTATTTTCTCACCCAATCACAACCATCACCATTTCTCATCACCTTTGGCATACCTCCTTACTATATGCAAATGCCCTTAAGCTAATGAACATGCATAACAAAGTAAATTAACAATTGTGGATCCGACTATGGGAAATAAACAACAAGTTGTGGGACTCAAGCATGATCATATAACCATACCCCTACTGGAGTAGTAAAATGTGTACACTTATCATCAAATTGCATGTATATCATTATGTTTTACAGGCATCAAACTGCATTGCCCATCTTGCAACACCTGCCCATTTTCACCATGACCGCAGCATACACCATAATCAATATAAAGGTGTTACGGGCCAACCATGATTCTTACCATGGCAGCTATGATCTGGAGGATTATTAGGGACACTTGTTCCTCAAAGAGCCACCCCCCACAAGGGTCAACCACATGCAGCTCCCTATAGCTATACATGGGCAGCTTCGTGACTTACACACCGAGTCACAGGGGAAAATAAGAATGCTTGTACATGAAGCCGCCCTCCCATTGGGCCAACCGGGGGAATCCCCTAACATTCCAACACCGGAAGCTATGTAATATGCCATGGATGCAATGAAAATGCCAATCATATGTATTCTTACAACTATGCATCCTAATCATGCCACTCATCAACCATCATCATCATCATCAACATCACCACTCAAACTCTTGGTGGATTTTATTTCAATTAGTCATTGCCATTGTTATACATTTTCAATGTAGCATCACAACACTTTCATAAATCACAATACAAGTTCATCTTGTATCAATCATAATGGCTATACAATTTTCATCATTAATACTCATAATCAATCATCAATAAACCAAGGCATGCTAATCATCCATATTCATTTCCATCCATCATCAAGAATGACCATTCTATATTTATGGTGAATATAGACATAACCACATCATATCAAGGCATAACACTAGCCAAGCCATTTAACATCTTCATTTAGCTCACCATAAACATTCCAAATACACAAAACACATTGCCAAGCACAATCATCATTATATTTAACAATCTCAAATTGTCATTACCATACAAGTAAGGCAAACATGCATATTGTCACATATGACAATCAAACATTACTCAATCCATACATTTAGAATATAAAACTCTTCTCCTACCTCAAGAGAAGAATTCCAAGCAATACGACATTCCCGCCTCGTCGTTCAGAATGGGTCCTACATTTCACAAGACACCACATAATTATTTTCAACTCAAAGTCACCAAGACTTACATATTCTAGTTTAGTACTTGGTGCATTCAACACTTTCATTATTAAACTATGTCTATTTCAGTAATTTCACCACAACCACCATAGGTTAGGCTTTCAAGTATCATTATTATGCATTTATAATCTCTTCCATCAAAGGGGCCATACACCAATAGCCATCAATCACCATTAATGGCCATCTACCACCATCAATGCTTTCTACCATTGTTAATAAATATTCACCTAACATATTCTCTTATACCCATCATTCAAATACCACATATTTCCTCTCAAATCATATTATTAAATCAACATTCATCACTTTCCCTAATTTTCCCATAGTTAGGGTTCCATTAAAAATCCAACAACATCATAAAGAATCATTATTTTCCACCATTCCAAGCATTAATTTCATGTGCCCTTAACAACCCTCATAAATGTCATATTTATAATACTTCACCTTAGGGTTTCCATGGTTAATGCTTCTCCCAACAACCCATATACATTAAATGCTCACCCAAACATTAAAAACCCAAAACCTAGGATTCATGCTCTTGAAAAATGACAAGAAGCTTACCTCAAGAGAAGAAAAAGTGGGCTTCCAAGAGAGGGATGGAGGGCGATGAAATTGAGAGAAGAATGAGAAGGGATTCCAAGCTTCAAGCTCTTCCTTTGCCATTGGGAAAAATGATAATAGGAGAGGAAAATGGCACCAATCTTTGCTTAGGTTTAGAGAGGAAAAGAGATGAAGAGAATGGAAGAAAAAAAAGAAAATAACGTTTTTATCTTATGGAAACAGAGGCAGTGTGAGAGTGAAGAGAGTAAAGTGGGTTTGTGTTTTTAATTTTACCCCTCTCATTAAAATTTACCGTTTTACAACAAACAGGACCTCTGTTCAGGCTTAATACATTATCTAAAAATTATTCTGAATACATATTTAGACTCCCAATAATATTCTTAACAGCCCTGACTAATAGCACCTCAATCGGAGATACTTGGCCAGACACTCATATTTTAATCAGGTAAAATTTCAGCTCAAAAGCCTCAATAAATTATGAATAATCACCAAAAATCTTAATTTAATTATTTTCAACATTTTGGGATATTAATTTACCCACATATAATTATTTAGTATTTATCCTTCATATTTAATCATTTATATGAAATTTGGGATGTTACATCGGGAAGTCTGAGTCTGTTGTTTTTACTCAGGAGGTGACTCCGTTCCAATCAGGAGTGCGAGTGTTTATGGTTCTTGCTAGCATTAAGTGTGAGAAGAAGTTACAACCTGATCAGCTCCTGGTTGTTTGAGAATTCCTTGAGGTTTTTCCGGAGGATATACCTGGGATAACGCCAGAAAGAGAAATCGAGTTTAACATCGATATTCTACCCAGTACTGGTCCAATCTCCATTGCTCCGTATCGAATGTCGCCAAAGGAATTAGAGGAACTTAAGAAGAAAATCAAAGAACTTATGGAGAAAGGAATGATTCAACACAGCATTTCGCCATGGGGAGCTCCAATATTGTTAGTAAAGAAGAAGGACGGCACTATGCATTTGTGTGTAGACTACCATCAGCTGAATAAAGTCACAATCAAGAATTGGTATCCTCTTCCACGCATTGATGATTTGATGGATCAACTACGAGGAGTAGTCGTTTTCTCTAAGATTGATTTGAGATCCGGCTACTACCAAATTTGAGTGAAGAAGGAAGACATTCCTAAGACAGCATTTCGGACTCGCTATGGTCACTACGAGTATCTTATCATGCCTTTTGGAATCAAGAACGCACCCACTGTTTTCATGGATTATATGAACTATATCTTTCACCCGTATCTTGACAAATTCGTGGTCGTATTCATCAATGATATTTTGGTTTACTCCAAGAGTGATGAAGAGCATGAAGAGCATCTTAGGACTGTTCTGAATATGTTACATGCAAGGAACTTATACACATAGTTGTCCAAGTATGAGTTCTAGCTAAGAGAGGTGTCGTTCTTGGGTAATGTTATTTCAGCAGAAGGTATAGCAGTAGATCCCTCCAAGATTGAGACAGTATTATAGTAGGAAAGGCCGAAGAGCGTAACAAAAATCCGTAGTTTCTTGGGTCTCGCCGGCTATTATCGCAGGTTTATCAAAAACTTCTCTTGGATAGCTTCCCCTTTGACCAAATTAACTCGTAAAGATCAACCCTTTGTATGGAGCGACAAATGCAAGGACAATTTCCTGGAGCTTAGAAAGAAGCTGACTAGCGCACCAGTTCTGATTTTACCCAATCCTGCTAAATTATATGAGGTATATTATGATGCATCTGGATAGGGGCTGGGATGTATGCTGATGCAAGAAAGGAGAATAGTGGCATTCGTATCTCGTTAATTGAGACCCCATGAAGTAAATTACCCTACGCATGACTTGGAGTTAGCCGCGGTTGTTTTCGCCTTGAAGATCTAGAGGCACTATCTGTATGGGACTAAGTTCGAGGTTTTCAGCGATCACAAGAGTTTGAAGTATCTCCTCGATCAGAAAGAGCTGAACATGAGGCAATGACAATGGATAGAGTTTATTAAAGATTATGACTTCAAGCTTCACTATCATCTGGGTAAAGCAAACGTAGTAGCTGATGCGCTCAATAGGAAAACATTGTATTTATCCTACATAATGACTAAGGAGCTTGAGCTAGTGAGGCAGTTCTACAATTTGAATCTTGTTGTGTCACCTAGAGCAAGAAGTCTGATGGTTGGGATGTTAAAAGTCTCCAATGAGTTTTTGAATTAGGTTAAGGAAGCCCAGTTGATGGATGAGACCCTACAGAAGCAGCTCGAGAAATCAAAGCCTAGAGAATTTATACGAGATAAACAGGGAGTGATCAAATGTCATGAAAGGTTATGCTTACCCGAGAATGCTGAATTAAGAAGATCTATCCTCGATGAGGCTCACAAAAGCAAGTACAGTGTACACCCAAGGGCAACAAAGATGTACCAAGACCTGAGGAAAGTGTTCTGGTGGCAGGGAATGAAGAGGGACATTACTGATTATGTTAGTAAATGATTGACTTGTCAGAAGACAAAAGTAGAGCAGCAACGACTGTATAGGACTCTTGAACCCTTGGAGATTCCTGAATAGAAGTGGGACGAGATTACCATGGATTTTGTATCTGGTCTCCCAAGAACTCTAGCTGGATGTGATGCAATTTAGGTAGTTGTGGATTGACTTACAAAGACTACGTACTTCATCCCGGTTATTATGATGTATTCTCTAGACAAGCTCACATAGATCTACATCAGGGAGATAGTTAGACTACATGGAGTACCATCTGCCATCGTATCCGATCGAGATCCCCGCTTCACTTCACATTTCTAGGAAAGCTTACACCAAGCTGGGAACTCGGTTAAAGCTAAGTTCAACATATCACCCTCAAACTAATGGTCAGTCTAAGTGTACCATTAGGACTCTTAAGGATCTTCTAAGGATGTGCATGCTTGAACACGGTGGGAGTTGGCAGGAGTATCTACCGCTTGTGGAATTCACCTACAAATATAGTTATCATGCTAGCATTGGAATGGCACCGAACGAAGCTCTGTATGGAAGAAAGTGTCGCACACCCTTGTGTTGGTTCGAGACAGGGGATTGGCCAGAGGTCATCCAGAAGACCACAGAACAAATCAAGGAAATTCAAGCAGTGATGAATACTTCCTAAGACCATCAGAAAAGCTAATACGATAAGCGTCTCGAGTTTGAGGAAGGATATCATGTTTTTCTGTGAGTTACTCCTGTGATAGGAGTGGGAAGAGCTCTGAAGACAAACAAGTTGAGTCTCAAGTATATAGGACCATACCAAATTCTTGAAAGAATCAGGCCAAGTGCTTATCGCATCACCCTACCTTCTGAACTGTCCAACCTTCATAATGTTTTTCATGTTTCCTAACTCCAAAAATATGTACCACATTCTGATCATATCCTGAAACCTGACCAACTCGACCTTAAGGAGAACCTTACCTATAAGGCAGTACCAGTAAAGATTGTAGATAGTCGTCTAAAGTAATTAAGTGGGAAGGACGTATCCTTGGTAAAGGTATTTTGGAGTCAGTCCAACGAAGGAGACGCTACGTGGGAGCTTGAGGAAAAGATGCGAACTCTTTATCATCATTTGTTTGCTAACACTAGGTGAAATTTCATGACGAAATTTCTAAAAGGAGGGGAGAGTGTAACAACACTCATTTTTGTGTAAGGTTTTTGGGGACAGTTGTTTTTATTTCGTGATGATTTTATGTGTGTTGATGACTGGGCTACGGCCGACTTGCTTATATGTTATGTTTTAAAAAGATTTTATGGATGTAAGGCAAATACCCTTACTTCAATTATATGAGTAATAGAGATGATTGAGATATTAATAATAATGTGTTTGATAATACTCATAATAACAGAGATTTATAAAATAAGACATTAAGTGATCTAATATAAATATTTAAGTATTTTATTTAAGTTATTAACTGTGTAACTCCCCCGGTCTGGACCAAGAAAAGGGACTTGAGTCGATCATTTTTATCTTAAGACATTCCTTATATCATCCCTAACAATTTTTATGAAGAGCCCAATGCCCATTTCCAACCCCCTAAGCCCAAAAACATTAAATTTAAGTTACCCTGGTAAGCCAAAATGCACATCTGTATGTAGTTTAGGTATAATTTCCTCTCCTGATATTAGATTTAAGTCTCTCTTGTCCCAAAATATCCATATTGAAATTATCTACAACTTATTTGTTGACCATAAAGGCCAATTCTAATCCTATAAATCCCAGAATTTAAAATACTACATTAGTTAACGTTTTTCCAGCAACAGCTTGCACTAGGCTTAGTATTTTTCACCAAAGTCTCTCTCATATGACCATGAAATTGAATAATTCTTCCACCAAAGTTTTCTTAACTCAATTCTATATAACTTTGATGCAGAACATGAAGCCCAAATCCTTACCAAGTTGGCCCAGAAAACCAATCTTTGCAAAGAACAAAAGTCCCATCACAGCCCTGCACCCCTTTTGTATGTGGGCAATAACTAACTCATTTCTTAATGGATGTTTTTGTGACATACACCAAATTAAATATAACAAAAAGTTACACAATTTTTGTGTTTTTCCCATTTCTAAATTTGGCCTAGAATGTCTCTTAAATCCATGAGCAAGCTACTATATCTACACTTGACACATCAGCCTGTGCATGGAAATTGACCAATTAAATCACACCACCACCTTGCCACTTGTTTAGACCATGCAAGGCCTTTCACCACCTCACCATCAACTGCATGTGACACCTAACACTTGCATGAAACTTGTGTGACACCTCTCATTCCACTCTCTTGGTCATAGAGCTCCTTGGAGAGCAAGGGAAGTCCATGCAAAACTTGTCACTTTGGCAAACCATGCTTTGTTCTCTTTGTTTTGCTCCTTTCTTCTAACTTAGAAAAAATCCTAGCAACCCTCTTCTCCATTTTTCATATACTTCCTTCATCTTAAACACATCATCCATCCATAATTATTCATCCCAAACCATCGCACCACCCTTCCTAACCTCTAAAATACAAGCTACCACCTCCCAAGATTAAACCTTCTTCTTCTTTCTCCACCAAACAACAACATTTTCCTTTCTCTTCCACCACCATCATTCACATGATCCACCATCCTCCAAGCATCCATTTCATTCTCCTTGATGAAGCAAGCCATGAAGGTCTAGAAGCAAGCTTTGGAGTCCTTGTCACCTTTCTTAGAATGGTGAAACTTTGGTGGTAAGGGGGGAGTACATGGCTTATTTTAGATCCATAAAATAATGCATGCATGGTGAGATATAAGTATCCCTTAGCACTTATATCTTAATACTCTCTTAAAGATCATGATTCTTATAATTTAATCTTGAAAATCCTTTGGAAAAAATGAGATCTTTAAGTGGTATTATAGCGCACTATGGTTTTGTTACTTCCTTTAAATTTTAAGATTTTAAATTATGAAGGTTACTAACTTGTGAATTTTGTTGCTGAAAATTTTTTTTGTTGTAACTATGTGCATGAACTTGTTTAATAATGTGTGTTCTTGGTTCAAATTGATGGCTTGTGGTATTGATTATATTTTTAGGGGTCTAAAATATTTTAAAATGAGTGCTTATGACTGAGAATAGATTTTTATTGCTGCTGGAAAATTTTAATGGTTAGTTAAACAATTTAACATTTATAGATCTTAACGTATAAACTTAAAAAATGAATTTAGTGGTTGAAATTACACTAGTGCAAAAATTGGATAAAACAACGGGATATAATCACGGTTTGAAGTGGATCAGTGATAAAAACATACGCGGTGGCATTTTTGAAATTATAAGGTAAACGATATAATCAGGGAAAACTATATATCCACGGTTAACATCATAACCGTGATCGTACCCATCGATATATAATCATGGTTGAGGAGTCAACCGTGGATATATAGCACCTGAAATATATATCCACGGTTGACTACACAACCGTGACTATGTATTGATGGGTATGATCACGGCTCTGATGTTATCCATGAATATATATTGATGTCTATAATCACGGTTGTATTTCCAACCGTGGATATATAGTTTAGGTTTTAGGGTTTAATCACTGGGTACTATATGTCCACGGTTGTTTCTATAACCGTGATTATAGAATTAATATTTATCCATGGTTATGGTCTTAACCGTGGTGATAGAGTTAACATTTATCCACGGGTGTTTGTTCAACCGTGAATATATGTGTAATATATTCATGGTTTCAAGGGGATCCGTGATTATACATCTTTTCTAAAACTTTAAAAGTCGCGCCTGATACTCTTTTTCACTTTTTTGCTTCTCCTCTCGTGCTCATCTTTGGCTATTTTCTCCAGCTTGCGCTCTTTACTTGTCGTCGTCTACGTCGTTCACTCTGTCCCTCCTTCCTTCTTTGGTTTCGAGTCATCTTCTTTGTAGTATTGTCTGGTATGTACCCCATCTGCTTATATTATACTGTGTATGTTGTATCTGTGCTCTGTTTAGTTTAACTCCATTAGTCGAAGCTTGTATCTGTGTCTCTGTCTCTGTTTGATTTAGTTTGCTGGTAATATCAGTATATCCCTATCTGTGTGTGTTTTCTTTAACAATGCATAGTGATAAGGTCAATATAGATGACTAAACAATGTTATGGCTCTATTTATCTGTGTCTTTGATGACTACCCCACCGTGGTTTCAGACTTTGTAACCAAATATTTTTTTGGCAATCACCAATGACCTTACACGCTATGCTTTCCTGTCCTCCATCTAATACCTCCTTACCAACTCAGTTTCCCCTCATATGTTTTCTTCCACCATCATGAACCTCTATAACTTGCAACCCCACCTAACACCTCTCTTTATATACTGCACATAAAACACACTAACCCATAAGATTCATTTCCTCTTCTTTCAAGCTTTATCTCCATTTAGAAAATAATGAAAAAACTTCATATTCCTTATACCCAACCTACCTCTGTTCTCTCCTTAAAGACATTATCTCACACAACCTGATTAACTTTCTTTACATTCTTCCCTTATAAAAATGTAGAAAAAATATAGTGAAAAGAGTAGGTAATGGAAGAAAAGATAGACATGATAAGAATAACACAAGCATTTTATATGTAGAATTCTATTTTTCCATCTTGGAAGTTGACTCTTCACCACCAACTCCCACATTTTGAGCCAATTATGACAATCACCAATGGGAAAATGTAAAGACTATTGATAAAAATATGTGATTGCCCTACATTATTCTGAGGAAAAATTCATGAAAACTATTGATGCATTTTCAAAATACATAGTTTTAGGGCCAATATTTCCCTTAGGATTTTTAGTGTTTATCTAAGGAATTATTTTATTTTTATTTTATTTTTTATTTGTTTTCATATTTTGACTTATTTTATAGTGTAAAATAGCGTCCACGATTTGCTTCGCAACGCTGCGATACCAGTTTTGGTATTGACTACTATATAAAGTAGATGATAGGATCATCTTAGTGAGAACTAATTTGATATTTTAAAATTTTAAATATTTACTCAGTCACAATTAGCAATACATTATTATAGACACTTTACTCATCATAAAACTCAAAATATGGAAATAGTTACAAAAGATATAAAATCCACCTACAATCTTATATTATATATGTTTGTTGCTCTTAAATAATGTTATTTATGTTGTTGTTGTATGTGTGTGGCTGTCGATCTTGTGAACTTGTAGGCTCATACTAGTTAACTAGTATGAAAGTTGCTGTGCATGAGTGAACTGTAGTTCCCCGTTTGAGATTTGACACAAATGGTCATTAAATTAATTAATTTCATCATTTGTGTTGAATCTTGAATTGTCCGTTTGGACAGTTTGGGATAAACAATTATCATTTATACGTCATTAATATGTACAAGTTAGGAGTTATTTTAAAATTTGATAAACTTTTAGTAACTTGCATTTTGTGTTGTTCTCTGGGTGCATATTTGGTTATGGTTGAATTTGATTTGACCACTCTCATTTTGTGTACTTAGAGACCAATGCGAAATGCTGCCGAAATTTGATCAAATTTTAAAATAACTTCTAACCTATATATCAATGACGTATAGAAACAATTGTCATCCTGAATGGGTATAGGACCACCACCTTTGTAAGAAAAGTGAGATTGATCATAACACCTTGTAAACAGTTGGTATGGATTGGAGTTGGATAACTACATCACGCATAAGTCTAGAGTACGAGGGGGGAGTTGAATCATTTATAGAATTCATTGCGAGGAATGCTGATGAGGTGAATGGATGGTATTTTTGCCCTTGCGTTAAATGCTTGAACCTGCGTCGGCTAGACTTGGAAGAGGTGCGAGAACATCTACTGTGTGATGGTTTTCTACGTAGTTATACCCATTGGATATGGCACGGTGAAGATATGGTGGTGCCAAGTAATAGCTCTCAAACTGAAAATCGAAGCTCGATGCATGACACCGATGTTGACATGGATGACCGACTTGAGGATATGATCCGTGATTTGGGGGTAGAAGGTTTTAAGAAAGCTCATGTATATACGACTCTATGTGAGGATACTAAGCAGTCGTTGCATCCAAACTATGTTAATTTTACGAGGTTATCAGCAGTTTTACGGTTGTTTAATTTGAAGGCCATAAACAGGTTGACGGATGAAAATTTCACTAACTTACTAAAGTTGTTGAAAGAAATGCTCCTAACTGGAAACACCTTGCCGAATCATAACTATGAGGCTAAACAGGTGTTGTGTCCTAAGGGTTTAGAGTATGAGAAAATACATGCATGCCCAAATGATTATGTATTATTCTGGGGTGAGTATAAAATGTTGCATCGATGTCCTAGGTGTGGGGTGTCACGGTATAAGAAGAAAGAGGCGGATTCTGATGAGGTCTGTACTAAAGGGTCTTCTACAAAGGTGTTATGGTATCTGCCCATAGTTCCAAGACTAAAGCGTCTATTTGCCAATGCAGATGATGCAAAACTTATGAGATGACATGCTGATGAAAGGGTTGTTGACGAACTACTTAGGCATCCAGTCGATGGATCGCAATGGAAGAAAATGGATACGATTTTTCCAGATTTTGCCCATGAACCAAGAAATGTTAGGCTTACACTAGCCACAGATGACATGAACCCATTTGGGAACCTGAGCACAAACCATAGTTCGTGGCTTGTTTTGTTGTTTGTTTACAACTTACCGCCATGGCTGTGCATGAAGCATAAATATGTCATGTTATCAATGGTGATTTCTGGTCCACGACAACCAGGGAACAACATTGATGTATATTTAACTCCATTAGTCGAAGACCTCAAAATGTTATGGGAAGACGGGGTTGATGTGTTTGACGGGTTTACGGGGCAATCATTCAAATTGCATGCCATGCTATTTTGCACTATCAATGACTTTCCAGCGTATGGTAACTTATTCGGGTACAGCGTGAAGGGTCATAAAGCTTGTCCTATATGTGAGGAGGGAACTAGTTCTATGCGGCTGCACCATGGTAGGAAAAATATTTATCTTCGACATTGAAGGTTTCTTAAAGCAAATCATCCAATTCGGAGGTTGAAGAAGTCGTTCAACGGTGCCCAAAATTTTGAAATGGCTCATCTACCACTATCTGGTCGTGAGACATATAAAAAGGTGAAAGACGTCAATGTGGTGTTTAGTAAGTGTGAAAAACAATCCCCAACATAAAACAACTGGAAAAAAAAATAGTATTTTTTGAACTGCCATATTGGAGGGAGCTTGATGTAAGACACCGCATTGATGTAATGCATGTGGAGAAAAATGTGTGTGACAGTTTGGTTGGTACACTCTTAAACATACCCGGGAAGACTAAGGATGGCCTAAATTCACGTGTGGACTTGGAGCTAATGGGTATACGTCAGGAGTTGCATCAACAATCAAAGGGAAAATGAATATATTTTCCCCCAACATGTCATACATTGTCCAAAAAAGAAAAGAAAAGTCTGTGTGAATCGCTACGTAGTGTGAAAGTTCTGTCTGGTTATGGTTCACACATCAACACTTGTGTTTCCATGAAAGATTTGAAGTTAGTTAGGTTGAAGTCTCACGATTATCATATGTTGATGCAACAGTTTCTTCCTATAGCCATTCGTGACATTCTTCTTAAAAATGTGAGAAATGTCATAACAAGGTTGTGTATGTTTTTCAATGCCATATGTTGCAAAGTAGTCGTGCCCGACGAATTGGATGTGTTAGAACAAGAAGCATCACTTATACTATGTCAGCTTGAAATGCATTTCCCGCCCTCTTTTTTTGACATAATGGTCCACTTAATCATCCATTTGGTGAGAGAGGTCCGTTTATGTGGTCCAGTGTTCTTGCAGTGGATGTATCCCGTTGAGTGATATTTGAAGATATTGAAAGGGTAAATGAAGAATCAACATCGTCCCAAAGCTTCAATTGTGGAAAGATATATTGCAGAGGAAGCAATTGAGTTTTACACTAAATACATGTCACATGCTGCAAGCATTGGTATTCCAAAGACTTGTCATGATGGGTGATTGGATGGGAAAGGTACGATTGGAAAAAAAATGAAGAGCATGCCACGTGATGATGTCCTTCAAGCATACTTGTATATTTTGAACAACACGGATAACGTGCAACCATATCTAACCACTCACAAGGAGCTAGTCAAGAGAACCAACCCTAAAATGACTAAAAAGTGGGTGTTGAATGAACACAACAAGACATTTATGCAGTGGTTCCAAAAGACCGTTCTGAAAGATACTTCTGCATCCTCGACATTATATCAACTAGCACAGGGCCCAGACTTTGATGTCTTCACCTTTTGTAGGTATAACATAAACAATTATTCATTTTATACAAGGACACAGGATGAGAAGAGTACAAATCAAAATAGCGGAGTGATGGTTGTGGCTTAGTCAATGCATTTCTCAACTTCAAAGGATAACAACCCTGTCATGGACGAGTCATGCTACTTTGGTGTGATCGAAGATATATGGGAAGTCGATTACGGTCCCTTCACCGTTCCTGTGTTTAAATACAAATGGGTTAACAATAAGAACAGTGTCAAAACTGATGATTTTGGAGTTACATTGGTGGACCTTAATAAGATAGGGCATACGGAGGAACCATTCATCATGGCAATGCAAGTGAAGCAAGTTTTTTATGTTGCTGACCCAGCTGACAAATGGTGGTCAATTGATATCCAAGGTAAACACAGCATTGGAGACCCCAATCTTGATATTATAGAAATTCCATCCACCACAACACGTATTTCGACATCTATCGTGGAACATGAGATAGATGATGTAGTTGCCAGTCGTCATGACCACCATGAAGGCTTGTGGGAAAATATTTCATCTTCATAGGGTATTAATCATGTTAATGAATCATTGTATTAAATGTTATATAAATTATTTGACAGTTATGTTTCCTTGTTTAGACAAATACTCATGGCTGACCAGGATTCACGTTCTAGGTCTAACTCACAGGCTACTGATTCCTCTACTCAGAAGAGTAGAGGTGTTACCCGGATGCTAGATGTTTCACTTAGGCGTCATCGGGGAGAGAGGTTGCGTGTTGACATCGATGTCAACACTGGTATATTTGGAGGACCACATGCCATGAAGTTTAGCAGTTATTTGGGAGTTGTGGCTCGGTCGAAGGTGTCCATTATTATCCCCGACTGGGATAATGTCGAGGAGGTCATGAAGAACTAGATTTGGAGTGATATTCTGGTAAGTTACATATCATTTAAGTTTTATTTCAGTGTATTATTTCATGTAATTCATAATAAGGACTCTTTTATGGACTAACTCCTTTCATGTAGGATTCTTTTGACATACCAGCACATGACACAGCGAGGAGGAAGATCCTCCGTATTATTGCTGAGCGATGGTGGGCATTCAAGTCTACACCCACAGGAGGTATGTTTGGACTTTAAATTCTTAATCACCGGAGAGAAATATGCCTTCATTGATCATGAGACTTGGGATACTTTCGTTGCATCTAGGCATTCTGACCAGTTTCTAGTACGTTAGTTTTTAAATGCTCAAATTATTTATAATTTAAACGTCTAACTTTGAATAATTTTCTTTCTTGTTGTAGGTGGTCAGATTGAAATCACAAAGCATTAGGAAGCTGAATGACTGCCCCCATAGATTGTCACGTGGGGGTTACCGTAGATTGGAGGAGCAGATGGCTCAGGAGAGGCTGAGTCAGTGTTAGACTAGCCAGCCTAACACTGGTATTATGGATCCCTCTTCCCCACCTACACGCCACGAGAAATAGAAGCGGGCCAGGATCAGGAAGAGTGGGGAATACACTTCCTCACAAGCTCAGGAGGTTGCCTCACGGATAGTAAGTATTCCCCTTATAAATGTCTCCATTTTGTATGTTATGTGAAGCAAGTGAATATTAACTTGTTTGGTTTCAGGATTCCTTGGTTGAGCAATCAATCTGAGGGTCTTTCGTAGCCCATGATAGGCAGGACATCTTGACCACCGCCATCGGCAGGCCAGTGCACCCAGGAAGGGTGTGTGCTGTTGGTTGAGGTGCAGGTAAGTTGTAAATAACTATATCCTTTCATTTTGTTATCTATTAAACAATTATAGGCTCATCATTAACATTTTACAGGCCTTCAGAGCTATTACGGTGCTCCCGACCCTGCCTCCTCCATTGATCAGTTGGTGGAGCAGAAGGTTGAGTCGAGGGTGGCTGTTGTGAAGGCTGAGTATCAGTAGGAGATTACAAAGTTGCAGTAAGTGATGGCCCGATTCAAGGAGGAGATGAAGACCTTACTCAGCCACCACCAGGAGACTACTGCACCAGCTACCAACCCACAGGTTAGATTCCTTATACTATTTAACTGTTCGTTATTTGTAATTTGTTTCTTTCATTATTGAATAACTTTTGCTTGATGTGTAAATATGCAGGTACGGAGGGTTAGCACTAAGGGGTCGTGCGCTACAGCTGACCCTGACGATGATGGGGTCAAGCCTACGGATACCCGTCAATATGACCTGTTCATTGATGGGTCGGAGGAGCCAGTTGCTACTGGCATGGTCTACAACTTAGGCCTTGTGGTTCACCATCAATCATTACCTGATGGTATGTCTAGGGTCTCTGTTGTGCTCATCCTCGGGAAGGATGCTACTATACCAGTGGCAACTGCAGAGGTGAAGACCGTCGGTCAGGCGGTGGGACACTTTCTTATGTGGCCCAACAGACTCCTGTTGGTTCCTCTTATACAGGTATAAACCTGAAACACTAACTGATTTTGTTATATTGTCAATTATGGTACAAACTCTAATGGTTGTCAATTGTTCAACAAGAACCGGCATTGAAGAAGCCAGACCCCATCGACGATCCGATCCGGATGCTATGGCAGGTCGAGGCTGAGCTAGGAGAGGAATGTTCTTCAGGTCCCATGGCGGCCACTGGTGTTTGGCTGTCCAAGTTCACTACCAGTTTACATTACACGAAGTGATTTGTGTGAGATTATGATGGGGTCAACGATGCTGAACATCTCCATCATTCAACTGTGGGAGCTGTAAGTATATCATTTTATGTCCAATTTTTTCATTATACAAGTTATTTGTCGCTAACCATGTCTTAACTTGTTTAGGTTTCTGCATAAAATCTATGTGGACTTGGGTTTCGATGGAACTTATGGTTTTTTAGAGTCCTCTTTCATACAGAGGAAAGGAAACAGCAAGGACAACACCCAGGCATACATCCAGAATTGGATGTTTGAGTCTAGGAAGGATGTATACCTGGCCCGTATCATAAAGGGTAAGATTCTATAACATAATTATTGTCCATTAATTTTTGCATTTTGAAGTCTCACTTATCATTGGTAACTGCAGCGCTCATTGGACGCTTGTGCTGATCTGTCCCCGGGCTTATGTTGCTCTATACTTTGATTCTGTGCACGGGGATGTTCCACAAGACCTGAAAAATATAGTAGACAGGTAAGTTAATCCCTAAAAAATAAGTACAAATTCGATTACATCACTTTTGGTGTTATACGATTCTAACTTATGAGACGCCCAAACCCCCAAATAAAATAGGGGAAAATTTTTCGCGTCTTTGAAAATATTAATAATTCAAATACTTAGAGTGGTGAAGTATTTTTCACCAAAACCCTGGATCTAAAATGAACCACTCCCATATATGAAGATATGAGAGGGTGAAACTAAATATAAATTTTTTTTTTCAATCAGAATCAGCGGAAGAATTATTTAATTTGGTTTAATCATTGGCTAATTGATTTTCAAGAGGAGGAATTTCATGAAAATGTGGAAGGTAATTTATATAGCCTAGAGGTCCAGTACATATTCCTCAATACCTTTAAAATAATATTTAAGGAAGAAATAATGCATAACATTTTAAAATTTAATTTAAAATAACAAAATGAGAATCAGGGGCATACTCGCTCAAGCGAGAATCCATTCGCTTGAGCGAGCCAGCGTACACACGCTTGAGCGGGCGCTGGGCGATGCTGAGCGAAATGAAGGAATGAGCATCAGGGCTCAGCTCGCTTGAGCGAGCCCTGTCTCGCTTGAGCGAGACATGAAGGAATGCTTGAGCGAAGGAAGCGAGACGCTTGAGCGAAGAAGGAAAGGAGCATCAGGGGTCGATCTCGCTTGAGCGGCCCAAGGCTCGCTTGAGCTAGATTGGTCCAGAAACGTTGAGGACTCTCAGGCCAATTTTCGCTTGGGCGAGGCACCACTCGCCTGGGCGAAAATCGTCCAGAATCCATTCTCCTTCTCCCTCGCTTGAGCGCTACCTTCACGCCTGGGCGAAAATTGTCCAGAATCAAAACACTGATTCTATGGCAATCTCGCTTGGGCGAAATGCACGTCCGCTTGAGCGACTTTGGGGCAAAAACGAATTCCACAGTCCACACCAATCTCGCTCGAGCGAGATTGTCACTCGCTTGAGCGAGTTCTGCAGAAACTTAACAGAAATGAGGATTCTCTTGGAATTAGCTTATAAAAATTAACTCCTTCTATTTTGGCCTAACCTAGGACCATATTTCACCATATTATGCATGCACCAAATTCATGTAATGTTACAATACAAGACTACATGATTCTTTCATATAATTAAATACCAACAACATCATCATGCTAAGATTAATTCATGCATATGATCCAAATTCAACATTATGCCACATACACTCCCTACATACATTTGGATCCAACATCATTTCACAACTCCAAAGCATGACATAAAATCACAGCATACATTCATTAGTCAAGGACAAGTATCAAGATTCATTCTTTACAACTTTTGGGTCATGAATGAAAATTGTCATTACACAAACATGTCCAATTTTCTCCCATGACCTCCAAAATTATCAACATTACAAAATTGAGTATATAAACCTCATATACTCTACCAAAACAGATTTTCATGCCGGCCAAGGCTTACATATTCCTATCCATATTTACCTCCTTCCAAACTCAAGCCTCCAAAAGCTGTAGGATTTAAGTCACACCTACATCAACCTTAAAAATGGCAACGGGGAGGTGAGTAACATAATCCAAATGAATTAAAGTCATACATTATGATGAAATACATGTATACTTGCTCAATTATCAATCATTACACCACATCATACATCATACACAGTACATTTCATAATCTCAAGTATACATTCACAATTTCAATCATTTGGATTGCCAAACACACACATAGGGTTAGTATTCAACTCTTTCCCTTTTCGATTATCATTCATCCGTTGCCACCACGGCTTTCAACTAGGCATATCTCCGGCTATATACAAATGCTCTTAAAGCTAATGCATATGCACAAGAATTTCTCATCAAAACAATGCGGATCCGACTGTGGGAAAAATACTATATTAATTCAATTGTGGGACAAGCATAGGTGTGCTACTATGCCCCTACTGCAGTAGAAAAATTGTGTACACATATATCTCAATTTTTAAGCATGCTTACATACTCATTATTTTACTGGTACCAAACCGCTATCGCCCATCTGTAGCACTAGTCACCCTGTGACTTGCAGATCAACATCGTGGCCTCAACTACCACAAGTGCTACGGGCCCTTCCCGAACACACATCGAGAGAGCCGTGTCCCATCGGACACCGAGGTAAACTCGCTCACCAATAGAGCCGCCCGCCCACTGGGCCTGCCACATAGGGTGCCTCGTCACCAAACTATGGACAGCTTCGTGACTCATACACCGAGTCACAGGGGAAAGTCACAATACGCTCGTGCACTGAGCCACCCTCCCACTGGGCCTGCCTAGTGGAACCCCCTAATATTCCACATAGACAGCTATGATATGCCATGGATGCAATGCAAATGCAAATCAAGTGCATCCTCACACTATGCATCCTAGATGCCACTCCACATTCAATCATTCACCACCACCACTTAGTGGATTTCAATATTCTCATCATTCTTATCCAATCCCAATTCTCTTTTGAACTTATTCTCATCAATAGTTAGTGGCACACATATTCCACAACTCATACACACATATTTGGGATATTCACATCACAATTTCAATTCACATATGGTTTCAAACCATCATCCTACTTCATTAATATGGTATCATCACATCATTAATATTATCCCAAACACAATGCCACATAACAATCATCATTCTAAATGCATTCAAATCACACATATCATATCATCCATTCAAACAATTATTAACATAATCACATATACATATTTCCACATCACCAATGGATGAAATCATGCATTTAGAAAAGTTACCCCCTCCTACCTCAAGTGAAGTAGTGATCAACGCGGTTCGATGGTCCCGCTTCATCAATGGGGTCACTTCCTACATCACAATACATTATACAATCAATTTTCTACTTACTCATTAAGATTCAAATACTTATATATCAATAAATACTTGCCGTTTTTATTATTATAACACTCAAAACTCTTTTATTTCATTTTATCCACCATAACCACCATGGGTTAGGTGCTACCCTTTATTATTATGCACTCTAGAACCAAACCCTTTCATGAGTTTCACCATTAATGACTTCCATCAACCAAATACCATCACCATTGACCCTTATGCATCATAACTCACATTTATTACCAACAATTAATACTCATCAACCTCCACTATGCATTTCCCCTAAATTTATGAAGTTAGGGTTTCACAAAAATTCCAACAACCATCATCAATACTCTTCTCCTTCCAACCATAAATGCATCCACTTCATTACTTCTCAAAGAAACCTTACTTTCATAAAATCCACATTAAACTCTTGCATTAAATACTCTCCTCAAGAATATTCATACACATGCATGGTTTCAAACACATAAATACCATATACCCATAACCAAAATCTTATTAAAAATGGGTATACTTACCTCAAAACCCAAAAACGAAAATGGGTTCCCTAGAGGGAGAGTAAGCTACGAAAATGAGGAAGATGAGAAGGAAAAACAGCAGCTCCACAACCTCCTACAAGCTCCACTTCAAACGAAATTAAGAAGGAGTGGAAGGTGAGCTCAAGTTGCTAGGGTTTGGAGGAAGAAGAAGAGAGAAATCAGGAAGATGGTGAAGAAAAGAAGAAGAAAGTGAAGTGTAAATATTCCACCTTCAGCAATCCCACGTGAATAGAGAAAAGAAAATGGGGTTTTTGATTTATTTAAATTCCCATTCATTAAAACTTCATCGTTTTATAACTAACAGGTTCTCAGTTCGGGCTCAATACATCGTCTGAAAATTATTCCGAATACATATTTAGATTCCCAATATTATTCTCTACAGCCCTGACCAATATCATCTCATTCCGAGATACTTGGTCCGACACCCATATTTCAACCGGGCTTAATTTCAGCTTATCCGGTCTCCATAATTTTCTAACAGTTCCCAAAATTATCAATTCAATTATTCTCAATAGTTTGGGACATTAAATATTCCATATACCAATTCCTAATATTTATTCTGGTAATCAATTCTCTATTTTAAAATTCGGGATGTTACAACTTATCTTGTGCTTTATTTGACGTAGGGCGGTGATTGGATACAGTCGACTGCTTGGAAGTAAGTCCAACGGAAGAAAACTTACGTGGGTGCACCCAAAAGTAAGTCAATCAAATTCATTCAAATCTTTATTATATTTTTAAGTTATGAATTCACTTATTCTATATTTTATGTCCATTGTAGTCTTATTGGCAGGAGGGTAGCTTCGAGTGTGGCTATTACATCATGCTCACCATGTTGACCATTGTCCAACAGCATTTAGTAGATGGATGGACAAATGTAAGTCTCATCACTTGGACTAGTTTTCTACCAATTTCATTAAATTCATGTAATAAATATAGCTTTTGTTCTAATTATTTTGTGCATTGTTTGCAGTACTTTCTGGACCGGTTATACTTCCCTAGGGCACTTGTAGATAATGTTAGAAAGCAATGAGCCGTATACTTCATTGAAGTCAGGAAAGGACTTAGCTAGATATAGGATTTTTATTCTCTTATATATGTATCTAGTGTAGGATTTAGGGTTTACATTTTATTAGGTTACATTCATCTAAATTGTATATAGTTTTATTTTTTAGGTTGTTATGAATTGATAGCAAATTAATGTTATATACATACCATTCTTTTTATATATTGTTGCTGGATATGCTGGGATATACTGTATATTGTGCTGGTTGTCTAATTGTAGGTTTCGGAAAAAATAAAACAAGACGCATATTAAAAAAAGCCTCATTATTTAATTACGGTTGTAGTAACAACCGTGATGATAGACCCTCTTTATTCACGGTTTCTACCATAACTGTGATTATACATAGTCTATAAATAAAGTTTTATGACTACTTATATTCATGGTTATGCTCGACAACCATGATTATAGACACTCTTTATTCACGGTTGCTACCATAACCATGATTATACATAGTCTGTAAATGCAAGTTTTATGAACTTGTATTTACAGTCATGGTTGACAACCGTGATTAAATAGGTTCTTATTTAATCATGATTAATAACAACCGTGATTGGATGTGATTTATAACCACGGTTGTGAACTATGGTTAAAGGACCTCATCTACTACCACGGCTGCAACAACCACGGTTCATTAATCATGATTAAAGGCCAATTTTAACCGTGATTATATCCACTTTTTCCACCAGTGTTAGCTGCATGACTTAATCTTTGGATTTTAAGTGATAAAAATAAATTTTAACATATATTTTCAATTCTAGAAATTTTTGAAATAAAGGAAATAAGTGGTTTATGTTTATGGTAATTATGTGGTAAACTAGAAATTTGGAAAAATGGTTTTATAAACGTTTAAAACCCATTTTTCATTGAGCAATTGATGTGGTAATTGAGCTGCTGAATTTTAGTGATTTAGTGTTTTTTTATTATAAAAATCTTGTGGATAAAGTGATTAATAAAAAATTAATTAAAAGGGACCCGAGTTTAGGCGCGAACAGAACGTTAGAAACGGTACGAAACGTGTTTTCGTGGTTAATGGTGGAAATTGGTAAAACTATTTTGGAGGAGTATTTTGTGGCATAAGAAATGAATTTTGAGTATAAGAAAAATACCCAAAGAAGAAAAATTGATTGGAAGAATTTTTGACACGTAAATTGTCCTTAAAACGTATTTTTACGAACATTATAACAATGAACTTTGACACTAAGTTACTTTTCGTGTAAGGGGCTATTTTTGGACAAGATCAAAATTTAAAATTATTGTAATAAATTATTATTTTCAAAGTTAAACATTTTTGGCTTTAGAATCACTCAATTAGGAATTTTTTAGATAAAATACGACAAAATCGACGTTTTAACAAAGGAAATGAAAATTTACTACTTTGTACCTTTACTCTAGAAAAAAGGATACTTCTATCTTCAATATAGATTTAGGAGAATTATTTTATAATAATAAAATATTTTATCTTAGGATTTATGAAAATTTTTGAAAGTAAAAATCAATTTAATTCGTTCAACATAAGCCAATACGACGAAACGACCTTGGTAAGTGATTGAGATCAAGAAAAATATACATGTCCTTGAATACCTCTTAAAAGAAAAACTTAATTTTCCTTAAGTTCATATTTAAGAAACATAATTAAGATGTGTTACTTCTTTTTACTTAGATATCTATTATAAACTTTCAAATAAGTTGAATATTTTCATACTAGAGAAATTCCTTAAAAGACCCGTTTAACCTTGATGTTTCTAGTAAAACAAATTGAGTAGTATTTAGACCGTGATTCATAGTACCTACTACATGAAAAGATCTATAGCTTAGATACTTTACACGCTTTAAGGACAAATATGCTAAGTGAGTTAGGTTCCTTCTAATACTCGGGCACCCTAGTAATTCAGACAAGCACATGACATATTGCATTTAGAGCTAAGGAGGGATGTTGGGATAATCCCCTAGAGCATACAATGATGGGTGCACTGAAGAATCTATTGTGCCTCGATACCCGAGGGCAGTCTAGGGAGTATATCGGAGGTGGGAATTCCAAGGGGCATCGGATTCGCACCCGTCACCGGACAGCCCATGGCAAACTCTGGTATACTTTGACAGAAGGCGAGATTTTCTATGGCTGTGGAGTACCCGTTCTGTTGAGATGGGTGATTTGCCATTATGATGATTGGACTGCGAGTCCTTACCCATTTATGAAAACCAAAACGAGGAGAGCTCCGGTCGCTCTAGTTGTGTAGGTAGGATAAGGTGGGATTGTTATGCACATGGATATTGATATGTGAGATTAATCAGTGGAAGTTGGTACCCATTGCATATTGGTAATAAATTTAAATGAACAATAAATTGAATCTAACACATGCAAGCATATCATAATTGTATGACTAACCTTCTGATTGTCCTTGATCTTTGTGTATGTGAAGTTTGTACAGTTGTTCTAAAGTATGTCGTGTGTAATCTATTCTATAATTTTAAAATATTTAAGCCAGCCTTGTATGTATACGTTATGGGTTGAGAGCTTTGTACTCACCTCTTTTATTGTTGTGTGTTGTTTTCCCTTCTTGTGATCATCAGCTGAAGGATAAGGCGAACATGGGCAGGACTTGGAATACTTGCAGTAAAGAACGTCAGATTGGAAGCGTTGACTGATGCATATTCTGTTTGCGTTGAGATCGTTGTAGACTTGACATTTTTATTATGTTGTTATTTTGCTGTAGTTGTTGGGAGCCTGTGATCCTTGTACTCTTTTAAGTACACTTATGTTTAAAAGAATCGATCTATGTGATAAACTTATCTGAAATCGTTTGCTGATGATCACCAGTAAAAAAACTCCTATTTTTAGTGACTCCTTAATTAAGTAGGACGTTCCAGTGTGGGAATTTGTCCTAGTTAATCAAGGGTGTCACATGTCATTCATTTCCAATCCTATTCCTAATTACCATTTTTGAGTCAATATAAAGAAAACACAAAGAGGAAACTACACAAACCACACAAGGTGAATTAGAACGCTATTAATTTAATTGTAGCTATTTAGTGACAAATAAGTGTCCATTTGATATGCAATTGGTAAAATATAATTATTAAAATGAAAAAATCTAAAGGTTAATATTGATCTTTCATGTCGTTCGAGACAATAAAAACTTTATTTAATCGTAGGATCATTTTTGGGGGTTGATTAAACCTCATTTGACCAACCCCAACAGGGAACTAAACACCCCAAAAAGCTATTGTAATTTGCAAAATTACTATTGCTATGTATACATAGTTCAACAACTCAAGTTTAACACCCAAATTCAAACCTAATCTTCAAATTTAGCATATCCAAGAATATTAAGAGGATCATACTAAAACCATTATAAAAGCACCTGAAAGTAACAAGTATTTCCTTCCATGGTCTGCTGATAGAATTGAGACATACCCATAAAAAATGAGCAGATACAGCACCACCATAATCCCCGTGCTGATGTAAATTCCCCTTAAAGAAGCAAATTCAAATGTTAGAAACAAAGAAATAGGAGTGAAGAAATAGAAAACAATAAAATTAGGAAAGGAAGACATAATCAATTACAGTTTTTACCAATCTTGAAAAATATGTTTGATGATAGTAGAGATCAAATTTAAAACTCTTCCAACAATCTCATATTATGTTGTGAGCTGAAGTATAACACTATGGTCTATAAGCTTGCTAGTTTAGAAGTCAACATTTGAGATTAATAGATTAACTTACGTTTACTAATTTTACTGTCATTATTTATCAATCAACGACTAAAATTACACATTATCCTCTCAAAAGCAAGATAACTTTATTGGCTTACAATGAAAACTGTATAACTTAATATTTGAACAAAAGCCCAATTTAGAGAACACAAATCCTATCTAAAAGAAAACGAAAACATGTTTATGGTGTGATGTCATTGATCACAAAATACCAATTTTGTATGACAAACCTTGTTCCCCAACAAATCAACAAGTTTCCTATAATTTTACCTCAAAGGTATTCTCCCTAAAACCCTATGAAACCCTCTTATACACCACCCTTTGCTCTTCCTATGCTCTTTTTTCCTACTACTCAACCCCACACTAACCCCACCCATACTCCCCCTTTATTCCTCGCATACCCATAATGCCTAGCCCTTTTCGTCCTAACCAAAACCGACCCTGAATTCTTCAAATTCGCCACAACAAAATTCATCAATATATCCTCATAATTCTGAACCAAATCAACGCCCCTCTGCATCTCCTACATGCGGACCCTAGCCCTGCACATGTACAGGTATAGGTACTCACTCCTCACCAGCATGAACTTCGTGAGCACAATCGAGTACCGGTCTAGGTGTACCATGTAGATCCACTCCTTCCAGTTTAGGTCCAAGCCGTGCAACCGAGTGAAGAGCCCAATCAAGCGGTGGTAGTTGTTCTCCCAGACGCAAAACATGAATTCCATTGACGCGATGTCCACCTCTTTATCATTGTCGTAGATGAGAACGACGTCAGTGTCAATGTCGGTGGGGGAGGAAGAAGCGCGTGTTAAGGGTGGTGGAGCAATGAGGGTGGAGGAAGGTTGATGCGGAGGAGAGGTTGTGGACGAGTTGGTGAAGGAAAGGTGGCGGTGTGGAGGGGTTTCCTTAGAGGATGCGGACAGAGGATACGAGGTGGGAGAGGGAGTACATGTGGGACTCAGAGTATCTGTTTATGAGAACTGTGATTTTGTCATGACAGGGTTTGTGGGTCCCTCTTTGTTGTGGGGTTGCATCCGTGTTGTGGTTTTGCCGTTAATAGGAGGACGGAGAGCAACGTCGCGAGGAGGGTTAATTTCACCGGGAACTACTTATGAGGGTTGTTAGATTAAACGGCGCATCATAGAATGTTATTTAAGGAAGGTGATAACTTGTTCAACAATGGGTTCAATGTTCACGCGCAATGATATTGGAAGTTTAGCTAACTTGGCGAGAGTGGCAGTTCAGTCACTTTGGACTTTGGAGAGTGTTACATAGAGATCCCAAAGCTGGGATGTCTTCTATTTTTTAGTGAAAATAAGAGAAGAATATCTAATAAAAAAAGAACAACTCAATAGTAAACCATAATTAACTCATAAATTAAGAAAAGTATTTAAGTTTATTTTCTATTATTGAAATTATTAAAAAATTATAGTTTCTTACTACCATATTCTTTATTCAACCTTGTTTAGGGAGTTTATTTTTATTTATTAAAAATTAAGATATATATTAAATAAAAATATTTTAAGAATAGTACTCCTTAAATTATCTAGAGAGAAGTTTAATTTGCTTATATTTTAGACCAATAATGTTTTCTTTTGTTGATTATATGCAATGACAAAAGTAATATGTTTTAATAAACATTTTACTCTGTAATAGGAATTTTACTTGTATTTATTTATATGGCTCTTATGTTTGGAATGTTGTAGCATAACATTTCAAATTAGAACACTACATGTTCATGTAAAGAAACGTTATCTGTCAAAGACTAAGGCATGTTGATTTAGTACACCTTTTGTAAAACACATGATAATGGTTAGGTGATAAAGGTGCAATACCATCATGCACCTTACTCATATGTACAACCATTCAAATGGTAAATAAGGGGAGATAATGGGAGGGGGAAAGAGAGAAGGAGGAGAGAGATGTTTAATATAGGAAATAGAAGAAAGGTGTTAGGTTAGTGTTTTATATGTTAGAGGGTAACAGGGTCAAGGAAATGGTTCATTAGTTTTTTTTTCATTTTTTGGGGCTAATTTCAATCATGGGCATCATAACTTGCCATGACACCATGCTTATAACCATCATCCAAAACTTGTCATCCCATTCCTCCATGGCATTCCCATGACCGCCATTTAACAACACTAATGTTTATGGGCCAAAACTATGGAATGTGTCTTACTTGCATAATCATTCAAATGATAAATAAGAAAACATAAGAGATTTCACTTGTACAATTATTCACAAATTGACATGGAGGGGGAGAACTTGGAGCTTGAGAGACTTTCTTCGTTCTTCAAAAGCCTTTGAGCTTCTTTTATGATTTATCTATCTTTTTCGTTTGTTTATTTAGGAGTTAGTCATCATGATTATGTGTGGCTAAACCCCTTCTTTTATTGGGATTGAAGACACCCATCAAGCTGAAGTGAGTCTGAGAAAGAAAATGGGTCTGCTCAACTTTGACTGATGGCCAACTTAGAATCAGACTCAAAGGCAAGCTCCAATGACTCAGACTTTAAGGAAGTAAGTTATCTTGAACTCAAGGAAAATTATGAATTGTTGCTTGATGATTTTTGAAAATTACTAAACAAAATTTAAACATTTAAAAATAAAAACATATTGATATCGTCACTGAATATGAAAACCAAATTTCTAAATTGAAGGAAGAAGATTTTGATAAAAATATTCTAAATAAAATGGAAGAGAATGAAAGAATACATCTTGAAGAGTTGCATAGACTTAAACAATAAAATCTTGTTTTGAAAACTGATTTGGAAAACACCAAAGTGTGTTGTAACTCTTAGGCTGATGAAATCAACAAGATCCAAAGTAAGTGAGTTCACTCACTTTAGATCTAAGCAGGTTTGTCAATAGCACTGAAAATTTGAACAAACTTTTGGGAAAACATCCTAAAGGTTATGACAGACAGGTCTCGGTTATGTGGAGAAAGTTAATTTCAAGCAATCATCTTTTCCTCTATCTGTTCCAAAGAAATAGAAACATGTAAAATGTAATTATTTTAAGATGCATGGTTATATGATAAATGATTGTCAAAAAAGAAAGAAAAGAAATGCAAAGGTTGCTAACCATGTAGAACCTAAAAAGATCTAGGTACCAAAATTTTTTTAGGGAATCCCTAGTACATGAGCAGTGGAAATACAAGGATTCCATAGGATTTGTAAAGCGTCGTGTTTCAAAGTAAAACACAAACACACACAAAAATAAGAGCGGCATCTAGCAATGCATCATTATGTCTAAATATTATTTAATATCAACATAACCTATAAGTGATAATTATTTAATATATTTGTTCCTTTTGTCACGATATCCTAATTGGGCCCAAGGTATGGTCGCGTCATCCTTGTACGACCCAATTTATTTTACTTGATACCGGAGTAGACTTGATCAGAATAAATATCTAATATTTATTCTTTCTAGCATGGCCATGCGTTTTCTTAGTCTTACTCCATTAAGTGGCCTATAGATATCACTCTTGTCACATAGGAGAGACAAATCTCATCTACATCACTCACATCCCTCTACATAATTTGTTCATTGCCTAATCACAACCTTTATAGTCCTTTTGCTACAAAAGACGTTTAATTGTATTAAAACAATAAACTCCTTATGTAGGAATCGTAGTGACTTCAGGTCGAAAGACTACATATACCATTATCACATTGAGAATCGTTTATGACATTCATGTAACGATCCATGCAATGTTCTCATGGTGGGTCTGTCTAGTACATCATTACTCTTAATGTGTACCTGTGTGAAGACTTGATATCATCTATATCTATGATTTGTGAGATCAGGTCATCAGTATACTCACACACTAGTCTGAATGTATTTACATGTCCTCATGTAAATACTTGACTAGGGACATTTTAGGAATAACTTTCATATGACCTATTACTCCAAGGATAAATATGTTTTAAAACAATTTTAAACTAAAATACTTATTTTATTGATAAACAGAAAAATGATACAAATGAAAAAGCATAAAAGCTCATAGTGCATACACCAACAAATTTTTGATTATTTCTATTGCAGATATGCTTAAAGACAAAGATAAAGCATCAACACTGGTATCTAGATAGTGGATGCTCATATCATATGACAGGAAGAAGGTCTATATTCCTAGACCTAGAGCAATTTAAAGGTAGGAAAGTCACCTTTGGAGGAAACCAGACTGTAAGAATCGCTGGTACTGGTAGAGTGGGTAAAATTCCTTCCCCTATTATTGAAAATGTTTATCTTGTGGAACGTCTGAGACATAACCTGCTTAGCATAGGTCAATTTTGTGACAATGGGTACAAGGTCTCTTTTGATAAATAAAAGTGTACAATCATGAATAATGACAGAACTATACTCTTTTCTGTAAACAGACACAACAATCTTTACAAGGTTGATCTGAGTGAGCTAAAAGATCAAAATGTAACATGTCTATTTTCAAACTCTAAAGAGAGATGAATCTAGTGTAAAAAGCTTGGGCATGTAAGTCTAAAAGATATTTCAAAATTTCACAGAAAAAGCTTAGTTAAAGGACTACCAAAAATCTCTTTTAACAGTTCCTTGCCTTATGAAGCATGCTAAAGAGGGAAACAACATAAAACCTTTTTTGAAAACAAAAATGTTGTTTCCATTGTTAGACCACTAGAATAGCTACATTTAGATTTGTTTGGTCCATCTCAGGTTCAAAGTCTAGCAGGAAAGAAGTATAGATTTGTCATTATTGATGATTACACAAGAATGACATGGGTATACTTCTTAACCCACAAAGACAAGTTTCTGAATGTATTTAAAATTTTTTGTAAGAAAATCCAAAATGAGAAAGGACTGTGTATTGGTATAATAAGAATCGACCATGACAGAGAATTTGAAAATAAGTTTTTTTGAAAAATTCTGTAATGAGTTTAACATAACTCACAGTTTTTCTTCTTAAAGAACACCTCAACAGAATGTGTTGTGGAAAGGAAAAATAGATCTCTTCAAGAAATGGGTAGAACAATGCTTTGTGAAAATGATCTTCCAAAATATTTCTAGGTAGAGGCTGTGAGCACGTCTTGTTATATTTAAAATATAATCTTTATCAGACCAATACTGAACAAGGCTCCCGATGAATTGTGGAAGGGAAGAAGACCCAACATATCATATTGTTACCCTTTCGAGTGTACATGCTATATCCTCAACACAAAGGATCATCTTGGAAAATTTGATTCTATGTATGATAAAGGGATATTCATGGGCTACTCAATCACATCAAAATCTTATAGAGTTTTTAACATAAGAACTTAGACTATTGAGGAATAAATGCACATAAGACTTGATGATCTTCAAGAGACTGATAGGAAACTGCAGTTCTAGATATTGATGATGCAGGTATTCAACAAGAGTCTGAACTTACTCAACCAGATTCAGCAAAAGATGGAATGAAGAGTCAGAATAACTGCCATCAATGTCTGAACCTGAGAAGCCTAGAGACCAGAAGTTCAAGGCCTATCATCCTTCAGACCTCATCATTGGAGATCAAACTGCTAGAATAAGGACCAAATCTAAACTTCTCAACCAATCAACCATAGCTCTTGCCTCAAAATTAGAACTTAAGACTATAGCAGAAACTCTGGAAGATACAGACTTGATGATTTCCATGCAAGAAGAATTGAACTAGTTTGAGAGAAATAAAGTCTGGACCCTTATACCAAGACCCAAGAACAAAGGCATTATTAGAACCAAGTGGGTCTATAGAAACAAGCTTGAAGCTAGACTTATAGCACAACGTTACAATCAACATAAACATATTGATTTCATTAAAACTTTTACACCTATAGCTAGACTTGAGGCTATAAGGATTCTTTTTACCTTTACTGCTTTTAAAGGAACTAAATTATATCAAATGAATGTTAAAAGATCTTTCTAAGTGGTTTCATTGAAGAGGAAAACTTCATCAAACAACCTTTAGGGTTTGAAGATAAATCTTTTCTAAACCATGTCTTCAAACTTAGTAAAGCACTATATGGTGTGAAACAAGCCTCTAAAGCTTGGTATGACAGACTCAGTATCCTTTTAATATCAAAAGGCTTTACTTGAGGCAAGGTTGACACAACCTTATTTAGAAAAAGCTCTAATAGACACTTTATAATTATACAAATTTATATGGATGACATTGTTTGGTGCTACTGATGACGTTGGTGCAAAGAATTTTCTAAAATGATAAAGGCTGAATTTGAGATGAGTATGATGGGAGAACTCAAATTCTTCCTAGGCTTGCAAATCAAAAAGACTAATGATGGTATTTTTATCCATCAACAGAAGTACACCAAGGAGCTACTTAGAAGGTTTAAAATGGATGATGTTAAGCCAATGAGCACTCATATGCATCCAAGTTGCATAATCAGTAAACATGAGTCTGGTACATCAGTGGATCAGACCTGTACAGAGGAATAATTGGTTTACTTTTGTACTTAATATCCAGTAGACCTGATATAATGTTTAGTGTTTACATGTGTGCAAGATATCAAGCAGACCCTAAGGAATCACATTTGTCTACAGTGAAGAGGATTCTGAGATATTTTGTAGGCACCATTAACAGACTTATTTTCCTTGTCTGGATTTTGTGATATAGATTTTGCAGAAGATAGAATGAGTAGAAAAAGTACAAGTAGAGGATGTCACTTTCTGGGCAAAAGTATGATCTCCTAGGGAAGCAAGAAGTAGAACTAAATTGCTTTCTCAACAGCTAAGGCAGACTATATGTCTACAACAAGTTACTATTCTCAACTTCTCTAAATAAAGTACCAGCTAGAGAACTACTCCATTAAAGAAGTAGAGATCCTAGTCTTCTGTGATAACATAAGCGCAATTAACTTGTCAAAGAACCCTCTCCAACACTCAAAGGCTAAGCACATAGAAGTGAAGTATCACTTCACTAGAGATTATGTGAAAAAGGGAATTTTCGACATGAAGTTTATGGAGACAGACTACCAATAGGTAGACATCTTCATAAAGCCTTTGACTAAGGCAAGGTTTGCTTTTATCAAGCATAATTTAAATTTAAGAAATGTTGTTTAAATAAGTCTGTTTCATGAGTAAATATGCTTATTTGAAAAATGTGTATGTTTACATGAAAGTATAGGTTTGGGTTTGTATGCTTTTGTATTTGATATGTCTGAACCCATAAGAGTCTGCTCTTATTTAATGTTGAGAGATTAAATCAGCTGGATTTATTTGTAAACTAAACCGTTTCACGTTTTATTATCATTTACTTTAAAACATCCTACGTAGCAGAAGTTAATATGTTTTTGTGTAACTACCACCTGAGCTGTTTTCTCTCTCCTATCAATTAAATAGTTTTTGCCTATTTAAATAGGTGTCCTTTCACATCATTTCCCTCTTTTATGTAAACTTTTTAGTTTTCCCTCTCTCTTTGCTTTCTTCTCTCTCTACGTGTGAAAAACCTCTTTTTCTCCTGAAACCCTATACCCTTCATCTTCTTCAATCTTTAAACATTACCATGGCCCCCAAGTTCTCAGTTGATGATATTGTGGAGTCTTTCTTCTTCCACCTTGAGCAACACAAGCTCGACGGTAAGGATGTCACTGTTGAGCTTGAAGAAATTGGATGGATGTAATATTGCATGGACAAAGAACCCTTCTCTCATTCTCTTATCTTGGAATTCTACAAGACCATCTCTGTGGACAAGTCTGGATTCATCATCAATGGCCGTCTTAAAGAAAGAGCCAATAAAATATCTAAGGATGTTATTACAACTGTTTATAGGTGTCCTTCTGGTGGAAATGTCTTTGCTAATAACTTTGAAGTCACTAAAGTCTCCTCCTTAGAGATTAATGAGTTGTTGTATGAGAAAAGCCATCCCAGAAAAGATGACTTCTAGGAACTTGCTACCTAAGGTCAAAATGCTTCACCTTCTCATGAAGCAAGTCTTTTGCCCAAGGAAGCGTGTAAAAGACATTGTCTCAAAGTTAGACAGGTTCTGTATGTACCACATGCTGACAAAGCAAAAGGAGAGTCTGCTCAATATCATCATGACTTACTTGATCTCCTCTGCAAGGAATAAGTAAAACAAAATACCCTACCCTACTATGCTGATGAAGGTGTTTGCTTTAGAGAATGTCCAAACACAGACTTTTGGGCAAAGCACGTCCTTGGTGAGTAAGCTCCCAAACTTCTTACCATTTTTGTATCAGACCTTGGAAAGGTCTGCTGCTTTACCTGCCAAGAAGAAGTCTGCACTTGTAGAAGAGAAAAAAATGTATGCTTCACTTTCTGAAGCAACAAAGCTTGCCTCCAAGAGGAAGTCAACTGAGGAACCTAGGTTTGTAAAGCCTGCAGTCAAGAAGGCTGAGACTGCTAAGGTAGCTCTGGCTGAGTGAGAGAAGTCTACTTCTCCACTCAAGGTACAACCTAAGAGTGTTGCTTCTCCTCCCTTCTCCATCAAGGAATCAGCGCCAAACCCCATAATCACTAATGTTCTAAGAAGGTCTCCTGACCTTGATGACCAAGTTCTCAGTTGAAGAGCAAGTTTGTTCCCCCTCCTCCTCTACAACAAAAGTTTGCACCACCAACTCCTCCTCAATAATAAAAGTCTCATTCTCCATCACTTTCTCAGAGCCGCCCAACCTTAACTGAGTAGAGTAAGCATTTTATGAGAGTTTTTGTTGCTCTAAACCCTTCTGTTCAAGTCAATAGTTGGTCTGCCCAAGATTGGCTTGAAAAGTATCAAGAGGTGCGCTCTTCCTACCTTAAAGACATCCAAGCCAAGAAAGAAGCTTTGGCAAAGGACAAATCATTGTCTTCATTAAAGCTCATCTTAAGAGGTTTCCAGACCTGGATACCAGAAAATGGACCAATATGGATTAGTTTAATAGGTTTGTGGAAGTGTACACAGAATTTGAGGATGATAAAGGAGCATTCAGACGATCTGCTCTAGAAAAGAAAAGAAAAAGAAAGGAAGTGCTACAAGGGATGACAAGTCATAAGCATTAGCAGTCTAAACCCGTAAGTACTTCTGACTCTCTTTCTCATTCCCAACCTGAATCTATAGACCAGACCCCCATTCCTACACCCTCTGATCCTTTACCTCTAAGATACTTTCATTCCAAACGTGTTTTCTCTATCAACCCCCATCCCAAATGCACCAGCAACATCCCTTTTGATCTTATAACCCCTGGCCTAAAACCTTTTAAAATAACCAGACCTGTCCTAGATAAGGACGACATAAGTCACCTATACCCAAGCAACCTAGCCATTATTCATTCACTTGGCTTTGACCCACACAAAATCCCTACATTCCCCACTACCCATCTCTTTCCCTCAGAAATGCCCTTCGAACAAATCATGTTGAACATCCACCTCACCTCTCTATTAGACTATGCCATGTTTCATGCTTTGAAGTCTGAAGAATCCAAAGTTTTGTTTGACATGTAACAAGGTTAGTATCGCCATGAGCTTCATCCCTGTGTTGTAACTCCAGGAAAACAGGTCATGCTTGCCCCAAACTACCTTAACCTGAAAATAATGGTTATTGAAAAAAGAAAGACTAAAGAAGCCTCTCCCTCCAAAGTCTGATTACTACAAGGCTTCCTAGAATGATCCCAGACCAAATGAGATATCTACAGTATCTCTAAAGAGTATATTGTCTGCTCTTAATCCTAATGAAGATCATGCCAATGCTTTCTGGAACTATTATCTATGGCAGATTGGACAACAAGGTTCTTTCTCCCACACCATTCCAAAGGGTGAAAATTGCTTTGATATAAACTTCTTTTAGGGACACTATGGCACTTTGTTCAAAACTAGTCTTTGCTCTGACAACCTTTTTACCTTTCTCTATCACCCATCTGTCATTTTCATCTACTCTTTGTAGATCCTATTTATTAAATATGGCTATTTGCTTATTGTTTCCTAGTTTGCATCCGTCCCCCATTATTAACAACTCAGCCTGTGGTCTCCAGCTACCTCTATGATGTCCTTTCTTTTGTTGATATCAAAAGGGGGAGTAGAGTCTAGTTTTTTATGGGTTTTGAGTTTTGTCTTAATCTATCTAATGGGGAGTAAAGTAAAAGTAAATGTAAAATGTTTTATGTTTTGATATTGTTTTATAATCTTTTGCTCTGAATCTTTTATGATTAATGAAAATTGTTTCTACACTGATGATGTTTTAGATAAATGTGCTCTAGTTTCTATAGATAGACCTATGCTTTGATTCTTACAAGTTTCTTGCTTTATCTGTATTGATACATAACTCGTCATGATTTGCTCTGATCACATAGTTGCTCTAATTATCTGTCTAAGAAGATAAGTGTGCTCTGATTATTAAAAGTCTAGTTTGCATAATTTCTTTGCACTGATAAGAGAAAATTTATTCTAATCCTATATCTATTAAAAAGCATCTATTATACGGCTTTGATCCTTGTTTGAATCTTACCTTAACATCAATGCCTATAATTCTCTAAACAAATGTTTTGATGCCATCTGATGTTTTAATGCTCTCTCTCTCTGATAGACTTTATTTAATACAAAAGATATTTACTATCAACAAATAAAGGAAGATTGTTGGAACCAAGTCTAGTTTGTAAAGGATTTCAAACTACTAATTATTATTTACCAAACCCCAAGATTTGTTAATAACATAAATCAAGACATTTAAATTAAATAAATATGCCCATGTGTTATCTTACATGTTCAATTAAGTGTTTCAGAATATAAACATAAAATGCACAGGTTACAAATGAAAGAGAGAGTCCATCAATTAAAAGTCTACCTTGAGCCATCCCAGGACAAGTCTGACTGGGATCAAAAAAAGCTCGTCCTAAGAAAAGTATGATCCTAGAACTTTTCTCAATAAATGTCTAATACAAGTGTGCTCGTCTAGACTTTTGGACTGTTAAATCCGTAGCACGCGTACTTGCTTCATCAATCAGACCCCAGACTTTTGAAGTAACAAGAACGTTACTCCAAGCTCACATCAAACAAAGATCAAAGACTATTTTGAAGATGCTCTGAACTAAGTTCTTATCAAGATAAATTACTCTTATCATTAAAGGAGAAAAGAAGATAATCCAGTGCAAGAACCAATGCTCACAAGGGAACAAACCAATGTAGCTACTCTACGTATTTCAAAAAAGCTGATGAAGATAAGCTCTTGTGTCAGAAAGCTTTTAGAAGGTCAACCTTATATGTTCTGCACATCTTAGTTGAAAAAAGAAAACAAACAAAAGGTCTTTTGCTTTGAAGTTATCAAGGAACACTATTTTAGTGCAAGCTCTAATGTTCCTCAAACCATACCTTTTATCTCCATCTCATCTTTAAGGTCTAATGCTCACAACGACTAAAACCCCTCCAATAGATTCACAATGGCTATCTCTAAGGCCTATATATATATATATGAAGGGATTTCAAATTTTGGATAAGTTAAGACATGCAACATCTGAATATCAAATGCTCTAAAAGTTGTTCTTTCAAGTTCTTAGTCTTAGCTTTCTTCTCTAAAGCAAAGACCTTCCTTGTTGTTCTACCTCTAGTAGACTTTGTTCTTTGTCTTTTATACTTAGTGTGTCTGCTTTTATCTTGTATCTTTTGTATACACTAAGTCTACAGAAACACAAACACAATCTATTTGTGTAAAATTTTGGTGTGTTGTTAGCCTTAATTTCTGTTGGGAAATAGTTTTTGGCCTGAAGAGGCTTTTGAAAGAATACTTGGGATTTTACTAGGAGTGGCTTGTTGAAACAATACTTCAGTTTAAGCTAGGAGTGGCTGGAGTCAACAACACTTATGGCACAGTCTGGTGCTGTGATTGTAAAAGATGTTTTTACAATAGTGGAAATCCTTCAAGTTTGAAGGGACTGGACGTAGCTTCTGAGTTGGAAGTGAACCGATATAAACTCTCTATGTTCAATATCTTTATCACTGCTCTTAAAAGTCTAGTACACACTACTAAAAAAACCCGTGAGAGCTACTAAAAATTAGTGACCGAAAACAACCGTCGCTATTTAACAACCATCATCGCTAAAGTTTGCAAGACTCCGTCGCTAACGCTGTCACTAAGCATAACTCTGTCACTGAAACGGTCGCTACATTTCCCTCCCTCCATTTTTTCGGATTCCTTCTAATTTTTTATTGGCGTCCGATGTAGCAATGGGAAGGTGTCGTCGCTAAAAAATATGGAAGATATAATGACGTCTAGCTTTGTCGCTAAGACTACTCCTAAGTGTCACATCCCAAAATTTATAAAAAAATGATTAATTGAGAGGAATAAATATTAAATAATTATAAATGAGTTAATAAATGTCCCAAAAATGTTGAAGTAATAAAATTGAGATTTATGAGGATTATTTATAATTTATTAAGGCTTTAAGAGCTAAAATTATACCCGGTTGAAATATGGGTGTCAGACCAAGTATCTCCAATTGAGATGCCATTAGTTAGGGCTATTAAGAATATTATTAGGAATCCGAATATGTATTCGAAATAATTTTTGGATTTAGTATTGAGCCCGAACGGAGATCCTGTTTATTATAAGATAGAGAAATTATTAATAAGGGTTAGAAATAAAACATAACACTCCCTTCTCCTCCCTCTCATTTCACGTTGTTTCCCTCCCCTCTCCTTTCTTCATTTCTTTTTTTTTCTTCATCCCTTCTCTTGCCAAATGTGACCACCACCACCCATGGCCATTTCCACCCAAAATCAAGAGAATCCCTTAGGTTTATGAAGCTTGTATTGGACATGGAGGCAAAGCTTGGCTCTCCTCTTCTTCCCTTCCCTCATTTTCAAGTTTGGCTTTGGGCTTGGAAGAGAGGTATGATTTTTGACCACCCATAGCTTTTATTGATAGTTTTTGAGTTATTGAAGTATGCTAATGGGAGGTTAGATGTTGTTTTGATGAATGGAGGTATGTGATTGGTAAATCCGGAGCAACTAACTTGGTGTGTAACTCTCAGAGGATTTATATTCTTTTGGCAAGCACACCAATCGTTAAATTTGTAATATATTTAATCGTCCCATAGGGATTGAGGTAATTACCGCAATCTTGGATGAGCACAAGCTTAACCAACACAAGCAGATAGAATTCATTCTGTTTTTGTTGTTTTATACTTTCTATGTTTTTGTATTTTTAGAAATAATATAAGAGATGAAAAGTGATGAATAAAAGATAGGTTAGGATTACTTCAGCGTACAACTTCATCAAAGAACATGTAATCGGGGTTCAATTAAGCTTCAGATACAAGAGGACAATTCACAGATGGTTAATCCCTAATGCCTTAGGTAATTAACACTAATTCCTAAGCATTAAACCCTAATCCCTTAGGTGTTTAGTGACAGAGAAATCTAATGCGAAATTGGGGGTTGAACCCTAACTATTCATCTAATTACTAGGCCTGAATTAGTTAGGAAGCTAGAAGTTACCTAAGCCTCAACCATGATTCCTCACTAGTGAGATTCTTCATTTGGATATGGATTTATCAGTCCAGCAGAGTAGATCCACTTCTTAGCTTATTCTCCTCTTACTGCAGAATATAATTTCCTCAATGCAGCTTCAAGATTCCATCAGAAGCTTCAGCAATCCAAACCCTAGGTGTTTAGAAACCCATAGGAATGGATTCTAATAAAAGAACGTGGAGATATATGGACGAGAGAATTTAGAGAGAGAAAAGAATTAGAGAGAGATTGGAAATGAGAAAATGAATCATGTTATTATTTATGTGTGTTCTCTACCCTTTTCTTACAGAGTATGTACAAGTATATATAGACATCTAACTAAGTAGCTAACTTAATTAATTACAAAGAAAACTTAATTAATAATTAACTAACAAAACTAAATACATAATTAGAGAGAAATAATTAATTACATACATTAATTAAATTACTAAGGTACAGCAGAAAACAGCAACAGATACACAACTAATTAAAGCGGACTGCAGCACTTCACATGGAGGGAAAAATAACGAACTACACAACCAACTTCACGCTTGAGCATGACTAACTGGCGCTTAAGCACGAGTGTTAAATTTAGGGTGCAGTGAAGTCACACTTAAGTGTGACTATGGTCCACTTGAGCGTGGTCGCGTTACTTTCATGCATGCATGAAGTTTTACGTAGATTGCAAGGCTCGCGCTTAAGCGTGGCTTTCATGTGCTTGAGCGTGGATTTCCTTTTTGACTTCACGCTTGGGTGGGGAACTCCCTTGCTTGAGCTTGATCGTGTCCCTCATCATGCAAAATGCAAACAAATAAATGCCTAGCATATGTACGCTGGCTGTCTAGCGTATGTACGCTGGGTTAATGAGTTTACAAATAAACATAATTCCTTATATACTTTATCCTTTTAATCATTTTCTTGCATAATTAAAACACTTTTGAAATAAATAAATAAAACCAGAATTAATGACAATTTATTAAATAATAATTCCAAACTAAACAATATTTAATGGATTAAGTTAAATAAAAGGTGAAATAATTAAGTCTTTTCAAGACTTATCACATCCCCAAACTTAAAGCTTGCTTGTCCTCAAGCAAATACTCAGATTAATTAAATCAATTGCACTTACTCAAGACAATCAACCTTTCCTTAACTTAATTCATGCCATAATTATTGTATACCATTCATGCTTTCTTTTTGTAAATTCTGAAAATATAATAACTCACACCTCCTTTGGGAACAAGCTGGTGAATCTTTCCTCACATGGATTGGTGCTTCACTTTTCTCTCAGTGTATAAGGTTCAGTTTCATGCACTCATCACCTGTATAATTGTTAGATCAACATAGGCTTGCAACAGTTCTAAACATCATGACATATGCTAGCACAATTAGATCAGTAAGGGCTTTTTAAGCTTGTAATGGGGTTAGGCTACAGGCTCTATTTTTGTTTTTCTAGTCATTGTTGGGTTAAAAGATGTGCCCACTGATGCCTTGCCTCAATCTTAACTTAAATGCCTCTACTAACTAGCTCTTTTACTTTTATTATATTTTTTTTAGATGAAGGATAACTCAACTACTTGTGGTGCTTTGCACCTTCTTCTCTTTTAGTCCTTTGGACATTTTCTTTTTCTTTCTTCTCTTTCATTTTTTTCTTCAATACCATTTTTCTTCTATATAGGAATTGCTTTGCTGATTTTTCACTTTCTTTTGCTTTTGCTGTTCTTCCTTTCATTTCTTAAAATCCTCATCTATAATTAAGGTTAGAGTGTGTCTTTTGCTTTGCTGTTAGGCACGCTCTTCATCCCCAAACTTAGAAGTTGCTAGTCCCTAGCAATAAGATAAGACTTAGCAGTTCATCAGTGGAACATCTAGGGATGGTTCACTTGTTTTTCTTAGATAAATAGGCTTGTAAAGTTAGGTACATAATCAGAATAAAAGGGTCTCAGGCTCAGAATATAATTGTTAGGTCAAAGGATAATTAATAATATGGATGGCTAAATTTGGCCCTAGCTAATTTACAAAGAAGGCCTTTATCATTTCCAATTGGCAAACATATAATCATTTAGCAAGCACTGAAGCAAATTCTGTCTCACTAACAATAATGCAGACACACTCAAAAAAATTAATAAAGGCTCAAAAGCTAATAAATTATAGGTAATCAGCCAATCATGTCCCCAAACTTAATGCAAGATCATAAATTCAGATTGCTAACTAGCATGGTGAATATACAAATAATATAGGATTGAAAATAGTTATGGACAGGGATCATGAATCAAGAAATGCAAATGAATTAATTTATCCAATTGATGCCTGAGAATCAGCAAAATTTAAATAATTGAGATGGATTTCAAATTAGACATAGTTAACATAATTCATCAGTTAAGGAGATGAGAAGATAGATTACTTTTATTTTTACCTATATGGCAGCGATTGGTGAGTGATGGATGCGGGAATAATACAATTCAGATGAGAAATAACAACAAACAACTTAAACAGGGAAATATAAGTTCATTACAACTAAAAATGAAATACATTGTTTAGGAAAGGAAAACATTAAAAGAAAGTTATTACAACCCAGAATTAACTTAACAGAACTATAAACAATGTAAAAGATCAGTCATCCTTTTCTTTATTTTCTTCATTTATAGGTTCATCCTTGTCCTGCTCAGGATGGGGTGGAAATTCAGTTGCTAAAGGTGTGTCATCAGGGGGAATGGTGAATCCAATGAAAGCCAACCATAGTCTCTATCAGGTGGAACTCCCATTTCTTCAGTGTGGTCCACATTCTTTGTAGTGGCATTCTTCCTCAGCATGAGATCATGGTTCATGACCAGATTATAGGTTCCTAGCTGCATCTTCTTCATAACCTGAAGTTCCTACATTACCATGGAAATATCAGAAGAAGTACCTGCTCCTGTTGGGGGTAGTGGTGTAAAAGATGTTGGTTTAGGTTGTTTGGGACGCTTTGACTCTTGAGGCATAAAATTGTCAATGTGGTTTATCACCCATTGCCTGTCCACAATCCTTTCAGGCTTTACCTTTGTCAGTTTGTCATAATTTAACCTAACCTGATTCCTTTGGGCCAACAAAGTGATAATAGAGCAATATGGCAGTTGGAGATTCTTTTCAAGGTTTTTCATCATCTTTTCCAGTATTAACTCACCCTGATTAACATACAGGCCTCTCATTAAACAGTAAATCAACACCAACCTCTTAATGGTAATCTCAATAGCATGAGCCACAGGTTGCAGGGATGAAAGGACATAGTGACACCATAAAAGGGGGAGATGATTTAAACAACTCTTCTTGACACTTTTTGGTGCACCATTTGCTTCTGTTATAAATACAGCTCCTTGTTCACAACATTCCTCTAATATTTCTTTCCTAAGATTTTCATTTTCAGCCCTATGAAAGATATCTACTTTCCAAGTGTAGTGACATCCTTCCTCATCCAATATAGGTACTTTCAAGAGCTTATTTAATATATAACCAGTTAGAGGAATGGTGACTCCTCTTAAGAAGGAAGAAAATAGAAACTCATCTTTAATAGAATTGGCCCTTAGATTGGCATAAAATTCCCTAGTAAGTTCTTGGTAACCATTCCCTAAATTCTCATTAAAAAATTGCCACCCTTTTGCTAACATGGAAGCTTTTATATCAAAATCAGAACAATTATCTTCCTCCAGGACTAGAGCCCTTTCCCTTATTACTCCTCTATTTTTAAATTTTTTCTCATATGCTTGGGCAGCCTTAGAATCTCTAAACCTATGCCCATCAAAACCCTTAACTGTCTGAGACTTCTTTTCTTTTTCAAGGCTTTTACTCCTTTCAGTTGATGGAGAATCAGGGATACTGATAGTAGCCACCCCCTTTCCTTTCTCTTTTAGGGTTTTCTTCATACTTTCCTTTTCAACAATTCTTCCTGATTTTCCAAAAAGTCTTTGTGATCTTCTAGACATTTTGAATGTCCAGGATGATATTTATAAAGCCTAAATGAGTACAAATGCACAAACAACACAATCACAACAAAATGAAAATGTGAGATGAACAAATATGATGGATGAAAGGAAATTTGAAATTGAAACAATGAAATATAAAAATTGTAACTATGAACTGAAAGTAAGAACTGAAAAGATGGTACTTTTCAAAGGAATCCAGAGATTGTGCCTTTTCCTCTTCAAAACCCAAGGTTCCAATGTATAGAGTTAGGGTTTGTATACTGAAAGGGTTTTATACTGTTGAAACCAATACATGAGGTACGCATAGTTACGCTGAACCTTGGGCATACCAACACCCATATTAAATCATGACAAGTCGCATCAGGTATGGATCGCGCTCAAGCAGACCAATATTCGCTTAAGCGAATGATATGCAAGGGAATGTCACGCTCAAGTGTGAGAAAGTTACGCTCAAGCGCCAAACCACGCTGCTTTACTATGACGATTACGCTTAAGCGTGATTGATATCCGCTTAAGCGATAAGTTGTAACAAAGATCTTCTAATCTAATCACACCCGAGCGCGCTCAGGCGAGGCAAATTCATGCTCAAGCGTGGGAATCAGTGGAAGGAAAGAGAGCTCACGCTCAGGCGTGAGTGATATACGCTTAAGCGCATAATGCATAACATGTAACAGTTTGGTGCAGGCTCATTCTCGCTTAAGCTTGCTATGGCTTCGCTTAAGCGCAATGCACATCGGAGCCATGCACATTACGATCACGCTTAAGCGTGATGCTCCTAGCTCAAGCGTGAAAGTTTTCTATCATGCACCAGGGATCACGCTTAGAGCGTGTAGAATTACACTCAAGCATATGGTGGATTCAGGGGGGTCAAAGATAACTCACTCAAGCGATAAGAAGTCGCCCTTAAGCGTAAAGGTATAAGAAAAGGACAATTCCATAATCACGCTTAGGCGTGAAAAAGTCTCACTCAAGTGCCATATACGTAAAGTGAACATGCTCAAAGCGTGAAAGAACAACACTCAAGCGCAGGAATCAGTTCGAAGGGTCACACTCAAGCGTGGACCCGAGCTCACTCAAGCGCGAAGCTTATATAAAGTCACGCTCAGGCGTGAGAAAGTTATGCCCAAGCGAACAGGCACACTTACTGGAGGAAAATCACGCTTTAAGCATAATTAAGTCATGCTCAAGCGCCACAGTATTTTGCTCAAGCGCAATCAAGTTCGCTCAAGCACCAAGGGTACCTGATTCTAATCCTAGCTAATGGATTTACATGTAAGTACACCGAGAATTGAGCGTATGAACTCACATTCCTTATTCAAAAATTTTATAAGTTTATTCACACCTTGATCAAAAATTTTTAGTTTTCTTTTATTAATTCTAACACAAAACACAAAATGCAACAATCAAAATGTAGGATTGCCTCCCTAAAGCGCTTCTTTAAGGTCACTAGCTTGAGCTTCTGACATCCAAGAAGATGCCTACAATAGCATGGAGGTTTTCTGCCTATCAAACTCTCCTCCAAAGTAGAGTTTGATTCTTTAGCCATTCACTTTAAAAGTTCTATCAGTGGCTAGTTCTTTTAACTCAATTGCACCATGAGGAAAAGCCTCATTCATAATAAAAGGTCCAGACCACTTTGATCTTAGTTTTCTTGGAAAGAGTCTCAGCCTAGAATTGAACAAGAAGACCTTATCATCTTTTTGAAACTCTTTTCTATTTATCCACTTATCATGCCACTTCTTAGTTTTCTCTCTATACATTGAGGCACTCTGATAAGCATTGAGCCTGAACTCCTCAAGTTCATGGAGTTTTAGAACTCTTTCCTCTTGAGATTGGTTAAAATCCATGTTTAATAGCTTTGTGGCCCACCATGCCTTATGTTCTAACTCCACAGGGAGATGGCAAGCCTTACCATATACCAACTGATAAGGAGACATGCCACTTGGAGTTTTAAATGCCGTCCTATAGGCCCACAATGCATTACTCAATCTCACAGACCAATCCTTCCTAGACTTCCCTACTATTTTCTCTAATATTCTCTTAATTTCTCTATTAGACAGCTCAACTTGTCCATAAGTTTATGGATAATATGGAGTAGATACCCTATGCTGTACCTCATAGTGTCTCAGGGCTTTTTCCATGATTCTATTGCAAAAATATGACCCTCCATCACTAATGAGGACTCTAGGGACTCTAAATCTAGAGAAAATGTTCTTCTTTATAAACCTAAGCACCACATGTGCATCATTGGTTCTCGTAGGGATTGCCTCCACCCACTTGAAGACATAATCCATAGCAACAAGAATATACTCATTGGAGAATGACTTTGGGAATGGTCCCATGAAGTCGATGCCCAAAACATCAAATAACTCCACATCTAAAATATTTGTCAAAGGCATGCCAGCTTTAGCAGAGAGGCCTCCACTTCTTTGACATTTATCATACCTTTGCATATATACTCTAGCATCCTGAAAAATTGTTGGCCAATAAAAGCCACATTGTAACACTTTTGTTGCTGTTCTCGAGGCACCATGGTGTCCTCTATAATAGAAGTCATGGCAGTGCCATAAGATTCTTTCTTGCTCTGATTCAGGCACACATCTCCTGATAATTCTATATACTCCTATCTTATATAGGAATGGATCATCCTATAGGAAAGTTTTACTTTCATGGAAGAATTTCTTCTTTATTTGGGTTGTCCAACGTTCTGGTACCACAGAGGCACTTTTAAAGTTGGTCATATCAGCATACCATGGTCCTGTAATAATTTCCATCAGCTTCTCATCTAGGAATTCCTCTTTAATCAAGATGGAATCAGATTCACCCTCCAGACGAGAGAATTGATCAGCCACTAAGTTCTCCACTCCCTTTTTATCTCTTATTTCTAAATCAAACTCTTGGAGTAAAAGAACCCATCTGATCAATCTTGGCTTTGATTCTTTTTTAGCTAGCAAGTACTTGATTGCTGAATGATCTGTATACACAATGACGTTAGCACTAATCAAGTAAGCTCTGAATTTATCAAATACGTACACCACAACAAGCATTTCTTTTTTAGTAGTGGTGTAATTTATTTGATTCTCATTCAGCACTTTACTGGCATAATAGATCACATGCGTTAATTTTTCTTTCTTTTGTCCTAGCACAGCTCCTATAGCAAAGTCACTTGCATCACACATTAGTTCAAATGGTAAAGACCAATCAGGTGCTGCAAGGATTGGAGCTGTTACTAATCTTTGTTTCAGATTTTCAAAAGCCTTAACATATTTTTCATCAAAAACAAAAGCATGATCTTTCACAAGTAAATCAGTCAAAGGCTTAGCTATTTTTGAAAAATCTTTTATAAATCTCCTATAGAAGCCAGCACATCCTAAGAAACTCCTCACTCCTTTCACATTGATTGGAGGAGGAAGTTTTTCAATGATATTTATCTTGGCTCTATCTACTTGAATGCCCTCAGTAGAGATTTTGTGGCTAAGGACTATCCCTCCTCTAACCATAAAATGACACTTTTCCCAGTTAAGGACAAGATTAGTCTCCTGACATCTCAGCAACACCTTAGATAAGTTGCTGAGGCATATATCAAAACTATTTCCAAACACAGAGAAGTCATCCATAAACACCTCAATGAACTTCTCTACCATGTCCCTAAAAATTGCCAGCATACATCTTTGAAAAGTTGCTAGTGCATTGCACAAACCAAATAGCATGCGCTTATATGCAAAGATTCCATAAGGACAGGTAAAGGCTGTCTTCTCTTGATCTTTTGGATCAACCACAATTTGGTTATAACCAGAATATCCATCAAGGAAGCAGTAATACTCATGACCTGACAGCCTCTCAAGCATTTGGTCTACAAATGGCAAAGGAAAATGGTCTTTTCTAGTGGAGTCATTAAGCCTTCTATAATCTATGCATATTCTCCAACCTGTAGTTGGTCTAGTGGCAATGACTTCACCTTCTTCATTCTTAACAGTGGCTATCCCTCATTTCTTAGGCACCACTTGGACTGGACTAATCCAAGCGCTGTCTGAGATAGGATAGATAATCCCAGCATCAAGAAGTTTAACCACCTCTTTCCTTACAGCTTCTTTCATCATGGGGTTTAATCTTCTTTGTGGCTGAACAACAGGGGAATAATCATCCTCCATCAAAATTTTATGTATACAGAATGATGGACTAATTCCCTTTAAATTAGAAATGTTCCAACCAATAGCAGATTCATGTTTTCTGAAAACCCCTATCAGTTTTTCTACATCCTCATCTTTTAATTCAGCATTAATGATTACATGATGAGATTCATTATCTCCTAAGAAAACATATTTCAAATGAGAAGGCAAAGGTTTTAAATCATGTTTTTCTTTAAACACTTCCTTACCTTTCTCAAGTTCAGTATTATTCAAATTTCCTTTCTTTTCATTTTCTAATTCTCCTACTTCACATGTTTCAAGTAGGTTCAGCAACTCAGTATGTGAGTCATTCAACTCCTCAACTTCTTAGTCAAAATCATCCTCTAGAAGGGCTTGTAAAGCCTCTTCTTCAGTTCTCAACAGCATAGGAGTCTTATAACTTTTAATTTCTTCAATCATAAAATAACCCATCTTCTCAGCTCGATGTTTCATAGCATTAAAAACATTAAAAGTTACCTGCTCCTCTTGAACTCTCAGCATGAGTTCTCCCTTCTCTACATCAATTAAAGCTCTACCTGTAGCTAAGAAGGGTCTTCCTACAATCAAAGGAATTTCTCTATGAGCTTCCATATCTAAAACTACAAAATCTACTAGAAAGATAAACTTATCTACCTTAACTAACAGATCTTCCAGCATCCTATGAGGATATTTGATAGACCTATCAGCCAACTACAAAGACATACGAGTTGGTTGCAGGTTGTTAATTCCTAATTTCCTCATTAAAGACAAAGGTATCAAGTTTATGCTAGCCCCTAGATCACATAAAGCACTTCCTACATGAACATCCCCTATTGCACAAGGTATTGTAAAAGAGCCTGGATCTTCCAGCTTTTGAGGAAGTTTCTTTTGAATAATTACACTACACTCTTAAGTGAGAGCAATCATCTCATCTCCCTTAAGCTTTCTCTTCTTAGACAGAAGTTCTTTCAAAAATTTAGCATATGATGGCATCTCTTGCAACGCCTCAGCAAAGGGAATATTTATGTGAAGCTTTTTAAACACATCCAAGAACTTAGAAAACTTTTTCTCCTCTATTTGTTTCTTAAATCTATGTGGAAATGGAGCATTCTTTAATTTCTCTGGAGTTAGCTTGACAGCTTCCTCTAAGATCAAATCAATCTTTTTCTTTTTCTTTTGATGGACTTGATTTTCTTTTTCTATTTCTGATTCTAATTTATTTTCAGTTTTATCAATAGCTTGCTCACTTTCCTACTCTATTTCTTTGGTTGTTTCTTTTTCTAAACTCACTTCATGACTTGGAGGTGGGAGAAGAGTTTTCCAACTCCTAGTAGTTATCACTTTGCAATATTCCCTAGGATTTACCTCAGTATCTCCAGGAAAATTGCCTGATTATCTCTCAGCTAATTGTTTTGACAGCTGTCCAACCTGATTTTCTAAATTTCGAATGGACACTTCTTGATTTTTAAAGTTGGCCTGAGTGACCTGAATGAATTGAGATAGAACATTCTCAAGTTCTAAGTTTTCCTTAGAGGGAGGGGGAAGATATTGTTGTCTATTTGTGATTTGACTTTGTGGCATGTTTTGATTCAAATGTGGACCTTTCTGCCATAAAAAATTAGGGTGATTCCTATAGTTAGGATTAAAGGAATTAGAGGAATAATTCCTTTGAAATTGTTACTGCCCTATGTAATTCACTTGCTCAGCAGGCACATTTGGATCACACATGCCATTTTCATGATCTCCACCACAAAAATCACAACTCATCATACAAACTTGACTAGGCTTTTGAAGTTCTGAAATCTATACACTTAATTTCTCCAAAGCCTGAGTCATCAACTTACTTTGAGCCAAATAAGTGTCCTGTGCTTCTAATTCTAATATCCCTCTCTTAGGGATTTGGCTCCTTTCACTAACTAAACATTCATTTGAAGCCATTACATCAATCAATTCTATATCCTCTTCAATTGTTTTAGTGGTCAATGAACCTCCAGCTGAGGCATCAATCAAGACCCTAGTTGCTAGTCTTACAGTATTATAAAAGATGGTAACTTGCTGCACATCAGGAATCCTATGGCGAAGACATTTCCTTAAACTCTCTTTATACCTATCCCATGCTTCCATTAGAGATTCTCCCTCTCTCTGCTAGAAACAAGTGAGTTCAGTGCGCAATTTGGCATACTTGGAAGGAGGGAAATATTTAATCAGAAATTTTCTTTGTAAATCCTCCCAAGTATAGATACTACCTCTTGGTTGGCTTTGCAACTAAGCCTTAGCCCTGTCCCTTAAAGAAAAAGGAAATAATCTCAGTCTTATTGCCTCTTCAGGGACTCCATTCATTTTTACAGTATCATATATTTGGAGAAAGGTTGCTAAATGTAAATTTGGATCCTCAACCTCACTCCCTCCGAATTGATCATTTCTAACCAACTACAGCAAAGCCGGTTTGAGTTCAAAGTTATTAGCTGCAATTAGAGGCCTAAGGATGCTAGATTGCGATCCTTCTTCAGTAGGCCTAGAGTAGTCACCTAGTGTAACTCTCCTCTATTCCATTTCTTACTGTTCTTTTTTGCTTTATCTCCTTTCTAAGCTTACGCTCTAACAAATCAATATCAGGATCAAAGAAGAAAGGCTCTCCTTTGTTCCTTGACTGCATACACCAAATGTTAAACACGAACAATTCAAAGCTACTGCTACACACAAACTACTACTATGCTACAAAGGAGAATTAAACTACTTACTAAATGCAAAAACAAAATTAAACGGTTCAGTCTAGTACCGGTCCAAGGATTGTTGATATTACTCAAGAATCCCCGGCAACGGTGCCATTAACTTAATTGGTAAATCCAGAGCCATTAACTTGGTGTGTAACTCTCAGAGGATTTATATTCTTTTGGCAAGCGCACCAATCGTTAAATTTGTAATATATTTGATCGTCCCACAGGGATTGAGGTGATTACCGCAATCTTGGACTAGCACAAGTTGAACCAACACAAGCAGATAGAATTCATTCTATTTTTGTTGTTTTATACTTTCTATGTTTTTGTATTTTTAGAAACAATATAAGAGATGAAAAGTGATGAATAAAAGATAGGTTAGGATTACTTCAGCGTACAACTTCATCAAGGAACATGCAATCGAGGTTCAATTAAGCTTCAGATGCAAGAGGACAATTCATAGATGGTTAATCCCTAATCCCTTAGGTAATTAACACTAATTCCTAAGCATTAAACCCTAATCCATTAGGTGTTCAGTGACAGAGAAATCTAATGCGAATTTGGGGGTTGAACCCTAACTATTCACCTAATTACTAGGCCTAAATTAGTTAGGAAGCTAGAGGTTACCTAAGCCTCAACCATGATTCCTCACTGGTGAGATTCTTCATTTGGATCTGGATTTGTCAGTCCAGCAGAGTAGATCCACTTCTTAGCTTGTTCTCCTCTTACTACAGAAGATAATTTCCTCAATGCAGCTTCAAGATTCCATCGGAAGCTTCAACAATCCCAACCCTAGGGGTTTAGAAACCCATTGGAATGGATTCTAACAAAGGAGCATGGAGAGACATGGACGAGAGAATTTAAAGAGAGAAAAGAATTAGAGAGAGATTGGAAATGAGAAAATGAATCGTGTTATTATTTCTATGTTCTCTCCCCTTTTCTTACAGAGTATGTACAAGTATATATAGACATTTAACTAACTAACTAACTTAATTAATTACAAAGAAAACTTAATTAATAATTAACTAACTAAACTAAATACATAATTACAGATAAATAATTAATTACATACATTACTTAAATTACTAAGGTACAGCAAAAAACAGCAACAGATGTACAACTAATTAAAGCGGACTGTAGCACTTCACTTGGAGGGAAAAATAATGAACTGCACAACCAACTTCACGCTTGAGCGTGACTAACTGGCGCTTAAGCACGAGTGTTAAATTTAGGGTGCAGTGAAGTCACGCTTAAGCGTGGTCGCGTTACTTTGATGCATGCATGAAGTTTTACGTAGATTGCAAGGCTCACGCTTAAGCGTGGCTTTCATGCGCTTGAGTGTGGATTTCCTTTTTGACTTCACGCCTAGGTGGGGAACTCCCTTGCTTGAGCTTGATCGTGTGCCTGATCCTGCAAAATGCAAACAAATAAATGCCTAGCATATGTACGCTGGCTGTCTAGCGTATGCACGCTAGGTTAGTGAGTTTACAAATAAACATAATTCCTTATATACTTTATCCTTTTAATCATTTTCTTGCATAATTAAAACACTTTTGAAATAAATAAATAAAACCAGAATTAATGACAATTTATTAAATAATAATGCCAAACTAAACAATATTTAATAGATTAAGTTAAATAAAAGGTGAAATAACTAAGTCTTTTCAAGACTTATCAGTATGTAGAACCAAACCCTAGGTTGGATAATCCTTGGGCATTCATTGTTGTTATTGATAATGAATGGGATACATTGTTGCTAGCCTAAGGATGTTGGAAATAATGCATATAAATGGTTGGAATTGATGATTATGAATTTTTGGTGAAAACCCTAACTTTAGGAATTGGGGATTTTGGCAAAAAAATTAAGGAATTTATGATTTATTGTCATAGGAATAACTTTAGTGTGTAGAAATAATGTTTGGAATGATGGGCATTGCTTATTGTTGTTGATGAGTTGAGGTACAATGTTTAAATGTTGGTAATTGAGGTTGTTGATTGATGTTGGAATATTGTATTATCATAAGGGAGATTAGAGTTAGGTACATGAGAAAATGATGGTTATTGGATTTTGATGGGATTCTAATCTTAAGACTTGGGACTATATATGTTGTGGTTAGAAGGGTTGAGTTGAGAATGAATATGTGATGCTTAGATTGGGGTGTTGTTGTTTATGATGATGATAATGATAATGGTAGATGACCAAGAGTGATGAATTAATGAAATGAATGTTTAGATTTGATGAGTTATTGGGCCATGATAAATGCCATGTGAAATTGTTGGTTGATAATGGTTTGAATGAGCTAAGAGGCTCATGATGAATTTGAATGGCAAATAGATAGTTTAAGTAATGATGAATGCATTATGAATGATGAAAGAGATGTTGTTGATGTTTGGTGTAATTGTCCCTTTGAGACTTAGAAAATAATTGTTTGATGATTAACAATTTGTTAGAGTTGTGATGATTAACAATTTGTTAGAGTTGTGATGTTAACAATTTGTTAGAGTTGTGATGATGCCTTGAGATAGTTTGATGATTGTATGTATGCGTATATATGTATGTTAGTGTAGATTATATTCCGGGAAATGTGGCGGAACATTTGAAGCATATGTGAATAATTGCGGGTCTTCTCTCGAGGTAGGAGAGGAGTTTACATTTCAATTGCATGAGTAGAATGATTGGTGATTGATGTATATATGATTTATTCTCATGCTTGTCTTGCCATGAATGTAATGAAATGATAAGATGCTTGGTAATGTGATAAATGATATGCTTGGTAATTCGATGACTTTGGGAGTCATGTATATATGAGATGATGATGAATGTTTAGTGGTCCCTTTTGAAGGGCATGATTTAATTGTTGATGGAAATCCACGGATGGATGTATTGTTCAAATTGTGATGATGTGTTTATGATGTTATGCATAATTGAGGAACTAATAGGGCTATTTTAAGTTTGAGTATGATTGAACGCTATGAAATAGTTCCAATAGCCCATGTATGTAGTTTATGACTTGTAGGAATTGGAATAGGCCAATTCCATTGAGAATAGGCCCTTGAGTTGCACAAAAATACCTTGAAATGGTCTAAACACATTTATACGCATAAGTCTCTCATTTTTAGGAATTTTTGAGTACGGCTAGTGGCCACACGTCACAAATAATGTATATAAGTTGGTGTTAAAATTTTTGAGTGCGGCTGGTGGCCACACGTCACAAATAAGGCTGAATCGATTCATGGCCCTGTTATGGCCACTGTTATGCTATTTTTCCAACTGCTGCACTTCCCTTGCTGTATTTGGCCCGTTTGGGCATCTTAATGACATTTTTGGCCTTTGACTTATTCCTATAAGTTGTAGATAATTATATTACAGAGGTGTGAAAATTGGTCTTGCCTTAATTGGAGTTTTCTAACTCTCATTAGGCATAAAACACTAGACCAACTACATTGTAAAATTTAAATTTAAGAGGATTTTGAACCTAACTTTTTATGGTTATCAAATTGAGACTAATAGGTGATATTTATGACATGTCCCACTATTTTTAAGACTAAAAGGAACTTCCCTCCTATATCTTAATGTTGAAATTTGTCATAAGCTTATTATTACCCAAACCCCTTTTTATGTAAAAACAAGAGATTGCATTAGGGGTATATGATGATGGTGTGTCTTGGTGGTGTTTGATATTGATTGAGACATTGGGAAACATGTATGTACCTATGATATGTTATGAAAACATAAATGTACACCACTAATGATATGTTATGATGTTTGTTAATGAAAAGTTAAATGATATGGTTGTAAGACACACCCTTGTATCACGATGAAACTAATGAGGGGATGATTGCATGACAATGCGTTTGTTATAAATCAACAAATTGGAGATGATGTTGATAATGAGTAATGATGGATGATTGTTACTATTGATGATTTGTTGAATGCCATTGTGATGAATACAAGTGTGACCTTGTGTGTGTGTGGTTTAAATTATATTGATAAATTATTGTAATGCCATACTAATATATGAAACAATGGTAACGATCAATGAGATGAAAATCCACTAAGAAAATTATGTGGTGATGTTGATGAAAGTTATTAACAATATTGGTGCCATTGTGATTGTTGCAAGTACTGACTTGCATGTATGATATAAAATGTGTTAAAATGAAATGCCACACCTAAAGCTTGAGAACAATGGCTAAAACCAACGATGTTAAAATCCACTAAAAGATTGTATGGGGGTGTTGGTGTTGATTATGATGATTGATGAGTGGCCTGATAGGATGCATAGTGTAAGAATGCATTGATTAGCATTTGTATCCATGGCATATCATACGCTGTCTATATGGAATGTTAGGGGTTCCAATAGGTGGGCCAGTGGAAGGGCGACCCAGTGCACAGGTAAATTGTTGTTGTTCCCTAGTGATTCTGGGAATCACGAAGCTGTCCATAGTTTGGTGACGAGGCACCTTATAAGGCGGGCCTAGTGGATGGGCGGCTCTGTGATGAGCAGGCTACCTCGGTGTCCGACGGGGCACGGCTCTCTCGATGTGTGTTTGGGAGGGGCCTGTATCACTTTTGGCAAGTGAGGCCATGTTGTTGATCCACAAGTCACGGGGTGACTAGTGCTACATATGGGCGATGTGGTTTGGTACCAGTAAAATTGGTGATTATGCATGCATTATGAGATATGTGTACACATTATACTACTGCAGTAGGGGCATAGTAGCACACCTATGCTTGACCCATAATTTGATGTTTATTTCCCACAGTTGGATCTGCATTTGTTGTTGTTTATTCCATTGTGCATATGCATTAGCCTAAGAGCATTTGCATATAGCATGGAGATATGCCAAAAGGTGATAATGATTGATGAGGATTGAGATTGAGATATGATGATGATGAGATGGGTAAATAAATACCTAAAAGACAACATGTAAAATATGAATACAACGAAAAGATATTGAATAGATAATGTTGTATGTGATGGCCCAATGTGATGAAGGGCTTGTTTGTCTATGGTTGACGATGATGATGTTGGCCCATTGTGGCATTGAGAAATGATGTGTATATGTGTTGCTTTGCTATAAGTTGATTGATAAATATGGTTTATGTATATTGTTGGGATGAATGAATTATGATGATCATTGATGATTTTAGCAAAGCATACATGATGTTGATATACATATGCACATAATCTTAATCGTATTCATATTCGTCATTTAAAATGTATAGCTCACTCTCCCATGTTGTCCATTTTTAGCATTGATGCAGGAATATCATGGGATGAGGATATTTCAAAGTAGAGCTTTTGGGAAGGTAAATAGTGGTAATGGAATGCCTTGGCCGGCAGCGATGGTAATTTATTGTATTGTGAATAAAGTGTACATGATAGTGTTAATAATCATTGATGTTGGTGGATGCATTGTAAATGATAATATAAATGGATGATGTATTGATATTTTGGGCACCAAAATTTATACCCATTTGATAAATGAAATGTGTTGGTCATGTAGCCCATTTGGGAATGTATAAGTGTTGATGATATATGACTTTGAGGTTGAATTGAATATGGTCAATTATGGAATATGGATATTGGAGATGGATGTTGCATGACCATATAGATGTATATATATATAAATATATTTTAGGCAATGCATGATTATGATTTATGTGTGAAAATAATCGTGGCCTAATAGGCCAGTGTTATGTAATTGCATGCTTTGTTGAGCCTTTTCTCATATCTTCATATATGGGACTAGGCGTATGCCCTATATAAATATTCTTCTTCCATTGTAAACTCTATTATTTTGTATACAATTATGCGCGATTTATTTTACGATCCAGTTATAAATTATCAAATCTCACTCTTCGGTTTTCTGTGGTTCGGGTCTTTGTTAAAGGTTCCATCCCAAAACTAATTGGCAATGGTTGGAGTTGCGCAACAAGTATTTAAGCCATGCGAAATATCATGAGGCAGACGATGTAGGATTTCCAACACGCCCCCTCCAACGAAGCCTGCCGGACCAGGCAAGGGGTAACTTTTGACCCACAACGAAAGGGCAACTCTTGGCCCATAAGAACCAGAAAGAAATGCTGTGGCTCTGATACCATGTTAAAGGTTCCATCCCAAAACCAATTGGCAATGGTTGGAGTTGCCCAATAAGTATTTAAGCGATTTGTAATATGATGAGGTAGGCGATGTGGGACTTTCAACAATGTAATCATTGAGGAGTTCTAAAATATTTTTAAATGCAAAAAATGTACTTGCATTTTTATTAATTATTTATCTTGATTACATCGGGATTCAGGTCTGAAAAACCAGGGAGTGACATTGAGAGCTAACAAAAGTTGAAATGGAGGAAATAAAAGCTACCACCTCAATGACTAACATGTTGTCGTCGCTGATCGCATCGCAAATGTTACGTGACACAGCAGCGACAAACTATAGATTCTCGCTAAGTTTTGTTACGCCAACGACGAACATATTTGCATTGGTAGCCATCACTAAATCTGACGCTATGTTACCCTCCTCCATTGTTTGGTTTCCCTCCAACTTTTTTTGGTTGGCGCCCATGTTAGTGATGAATTTTAGCAGTCGCTAAGGTTTCCATGTCCTCCAATTTTTGTTCTTTTTGTTCAACGTAGCGACGAGCGTAAGCCATCGCTATATTTGGCCCAGATAGCGACGAAAGACTTGCATCACTAAGTCAAAGTAAAGAACCTTGGTCGCTAAGGCCGTCGCTAAGTTAAATGTTGTTGGTCACCGTAATCATTTAGGGATGGTAGTACGTCGTCGCTATCGTGGACACATGTCCAATTTTAAATGTAGCGACCCACATAGCGACGGGTTTTGTCCATCGTTGAATCTAATAACTTATTTTAGTTAAACTTTTCCACTCAATCAATATCTGCATCATGGAAAATGTGACGTCCCGTGTAATTTTTCGAATAAATTTTTCACGTTTTTAAAAGATCATTTTAAAATTCATAAATTAAATTCAGAGTTCACGTAATAGTTGATACTTGCGGAATATTATCATACATACTAGTCGTGAATAATTAAATTCAAGAAAGCATTTAAGTAGCGGAAACGATTTAGAAAATAACGGTACATGATATGTTATACTTATTACAACCCATAAAATCAAAGTCCAAGTAATAATTCATATAGGCATCAATCATGGCATCACTCTTCATTCTGCGTGGCATTCACTGTAAAAATTAATGTAAGAGTGAGACAGAATATAGAATAAATATAAAATAAATAAAATTGTATAAACACAATCAACAAACCATAATGATATGATGAATATGCCAAACAAGTTCATTTATATTTAATAAGTCTTTAATTTAGTCCAATGATGTCATGCTGGATCCATTTGGTTTAGTGGGAATAGTGCAGTAGAAAAGTCTCATAGAGACACAAATAGGGCTTTAGCATATACCATGAATCCCTACACTTCATGGTGCTTAAGTACCAAAGTACACAAGTATCATAAGTAGGGCTTTGCATAAACCATGAATCCCTACACTTCATGGCGCTTAAGTACCAAAGTACACAAGTATCATAAGTAGGGCTTTGCATAAACCATGAATCCCTACACTTCATGGCGCTTAAGTACCAAAGTACACAAGTATCATAAGTAGGGCTTTGCATAAACCATGAATCCCTACACTCCATGGCGCACAACAAAATAGGGCTTAACTCGTCATAGAGTAACCCCCCACCAGGGTAGGCAATCATGGAACCCCTAAATTCCATGGTGCGTCCAAATGCTTATGATGCATGAATGCCTTTAATTCTTTTTACCAATTAACATACCATGATATACATTTCCAAAACCACTTGGAAAAATATAAATCCTCAAAGGGACACAACACACATAATAATTTCCAAAATCATGGATTTACTGTTTCAACCACGTATGTCAATAATCACAAGGCATTCATGTGTATATAAATTACTTTGGTCACTCATAATTATTCACCATCAAAATATATAAACTGTATAGTACTCATTAAACACTCAACAACATCCATAATAATTCATAATCACTCAAGAATTCAATAATAATTTGTTACCCATAGAGAAAATATCATTTTTATTCATAATAACCTTTGTAAGTAAGTTTCAGCATTACTAACACCAACATACATTAGTAAAACAGCCATATCTTGAGTAAATCAAATCCTTTTTAGGTGATCCCACTTTCTAAAGTCCAATAACAGAATTATCTACAACTTTCATGAAGAACACATTTTCAAATTCCAAACAGAAATATCACTTATCCACGAAATACCACACTGCCTCAAGGTGAGTTTTCAAAATGTACATATATTAGTAATTTGAACATTTCTGGAGCTACAAAAATGATTTTTGCATGAAACCAGTTCTAAATTACTCTTAACACAAATATCCACAACTTTCATGAAAATTATAAATTCAAATTCTAAGCAGAAATACCATTTATCCATAAAATACAACACAGCCTTTAGGTGAGTTTTCAAAACGTACATATATTAGTATTTTCAACGTTTCTGCAGTTACAAAAATGTTTTTGACATGAAACCAGTCCTAAATTACTCATAACACAATTATCTACAACTTTCATGAAGACACCAATTACTAATTCTCACCATAAAATTTCCAGTTTTAAAAATAAGATTTAGATTTCATAGTTAACAGATTTTCATTATGAGCATACTTCTGTATTTTTAGCATATATAGAGATACAAGCATCCTTTTAACTAGAAACCAATTTCTATATATTCTTAACATAAATATCTACAACTTTTGTGAAGACATCAAAGGCTGATTATGCATGTATAATTCCAAGAATACCAATATATACACAAAACATGGAATAAATCTTTCACTCAGACATGCAGTAGTATTTTGGCTATAACTTTTGCTATACTCATTCAAATCACTTGAATTAGGTCTCAAAATTGACATAACAAAAAGATCTGCAAATTTCATGAAGAAGTTAGAGTCAAATTCATACGTTTTCAGCTTCAAAATGAAGCAACAAGATACGAAATTAAAATTGGAATCCTAGAACAGCATACAACTCTACCCATTTCATAAATATTCACAACCCTGTCCCCTCTTACTTGGTTTGCCGACTGGAAATGGTCCCCTTGCTGTCCTTGCTCTTGTTCGAAGGTGTATTGAGGAAGAAATTGAAAGAGAGATATTTACTAACTTTGTTCTAAGGAGTTCTGAACAGAGGTAGTGTTAATAATGTAATGATAAGTGGGGAACAACTTTCCCGTAAGTGGATTTTTAGTGCTGTTATTGGAGATAATGGAGGATTAAAAATAAGAAAGTGGGCTTATAATGGTCCACTTCTGGCCGTCCTACATACTAGGGGTGCATAATGGGTTTAGATATATTAAACTATGCGCAAGAGACAAGATTGGAGTAAAAAAGTTACTCCTGGCACTGAAAACCAACTGGAATTCACTCGGTCAGCCTCTAAACCGACTGGAAATTACTTCTGAGTCCGGCTGAGGAGAATTCATCAGTCTCCTCCTTCAAAACCACTTCACTCAGAAGGGAAACCATTCGGAAATGCTTTTCCTTGAACACTCGGTTGGATTTTCATCCCTTTTAGATGACTCAGTCGGACCATTCAGTACTGATAACTCCCATTAGTTTTTCATTCGGTTAAATTTTCCCAGACCGACTCCACAATCGTTTGGTCTGTCACTCGACTAATTGTTTACAAAACCGACTCATATTGCTCGGTCAAATCAATCAAAACCAACTCATCTCCCACTGGTATTCCACTCGGTAGCATTATTATAAATCTGACTCTTCTTTCGCCCAGTTTTTCACTCGGCATAATTGATCCAAACTAGTCATTCTTCACCGTCTTTTCACTCGGCAATTACTCTAAAACTAACCATCACTCTATTGGTTTTCCACACTCAGTATTCATGCCTCCATTTCACTCGGATAATGCCTTAACTAATCCTTCTTCAGAATAAACTCCCCAATCAGGTTCCATTCGGAATTATCCCACTCCTCATCACTTGGAGAAATTCACCAAGTCAAGTCCCACTCGGACTTACACCATACATAGTCACTCAGAATACGGTTTACATGGTTCACTCAGAATATGTATAGTATCTTTCACTCGGATATCAACACTTAGGAATATAGAAGTATTTCCCACTTGAGTTCTTACTCGGTTAATCATTACTTAGCCGAGATCAGACCAACTTCTTCAACTATGTTTCACTCAGAGTCCATCAGGGCCATTATCACTCAGAAAAAGGCCCATACATACGAGTCTCACTCGGAATCTCATTCCAGGATTGACATATCTGGCCATCATACACCATGTGTCCCCAGTCGGAATCTTTCCACTCGAAAGTATATTTTCCTCTGTACTTCACTCGGAAATGAAGGCACTCAGTGAACTTTCAGTCAGAATTGCAACGTCTAACTATGATTGACTCAGAAACTAGTCATTCAGAAGCATTTGACTCAGAAACGAGTCTTTGGAGAGTACTTGACTCGGAAATGAGTCTTTCTGAGGTGTTTGACTCTGCAGTGAGTCACTCCAAGGTAAGTCACTCGGATTCTTTCACCCAGAAGTGGTTCTGTCAGTCCACTTAACACAAAAGTGTCTCTGGGGCAAGAATTCCACTCGAAATAAACCCTCTCGGCCATGTTCCACTCAAAAAACACAACCTTCACTCGGTATTTCCATTTTTCACTCGGAATTTCTCTTAGTCACTCAGAATTTTCATTCTTCACTCGGAACAGAGTCCCTTTTTCACTCGGACAGTCCTTTCTAAGGCATGTTTCACTCGGAAAATGAATCTTATCATTAAAGGTCTATGTAAATCCTATAATTATACCCAAAAATAAAATTTTTGGAGTATTATATACCATCCATAGAGTGTTTTATTCATTGATTAACACTTATAGACCTTCTATACCTCATAATTTACAAAATGGGACTATTATTAAAACCAGGATGTTATAGAAAACCTAAACCCTCTTCCCCTCTCTTAGCTTCTCTTCCTTTTTTCTAACGACAACCTCCGATGACGATACTACTTCGTCACTCGTCCCTCTTCCCTCTCTTTCCCTCCATAGCTCCTCGTCTCTCTCTCTCTCGTCTCCATGGTTTTCCTCACCAGTGGCTCACCCACTCCATCGTCTCCTCCGGTCAGGCAGTGTCCATGAGCCACGATTGTCCCTTATCTCCATTGTATCTCACTCCCTCAGATCAATTCTCTTCTTGTGACTTTATTCTCATTGATGAAATTTGTTGTTCCTTGTTTACTCTTCTTGTAAAGGAAAATGAATCCACCCATAACATGTCGATTAGTTACCAAAAATCAAATGTAAGAAATTATTATAAAAAAAATTAATAGTCTAAAGCCTACCACTTCTTCTATGATGATATCATCAATATCATAGTACTTTGACATCCTATCCTCCAACTTGATCCTTCTACACTTTTTTTTAACTCATCAAGAGATTAAACTACAAATTAAAAAACATTGAACCAAGTCGTACTTTTGAAATTATTTCAAATCTCAATTATATCATTGATCACTAAATATTTGGATACAAAGTAATAATTGAAGGGTATAAACTAAAATAAAAACAACAGGAGACTAAACTTTCATAATTTGAAAAATAGATGGCCTTAGTTGGCTTGGTTAAAACTTTGGGACTAAAACTCCATAGTCCAAACTAAAGGGACCATAACTGCAATCAAGCCTAAAATAATTATTCGACCAAAAAAAACCTAAAATAATTATCAATATGGAACTCTCCAAAATTGCAACTGTTATTAAAGTTTGATTAAAAAGAAATGCAATACCGCAGAACATTGAAATACACATAATACGGGGGAAAACTCAAATTTGAAAACAAAAGGGAAAAATCAAAGCAAAAACCTAATGCCATGTTAAAAGTTTGAAACTAATTGCTACTATAGCAATCCAATCTGCAGTGGTAGAGCCTATTGCGATGAAACACTAGAAAAAAATCGAGTCAACACTCGTGGAAAAAGTGGATATAATCACGGTTAAAATTGGCCTTTAATCACGGTTAATCAACTATGGTTGTTACAGCCACGGTAGTAGATGAGGTCCTTTAACCACGGTTCACAACCGTGGTTATAAATCACATCTAATCACGGTTGCTACTAACCGTGATTAAATAAGAACCTATTTAAGTAGTCATAAAACTGTGAATATAAGTAGTCATAAAACTTCATTTACAGACTATATATAATCACGGTTATGGTTGTAACCGTGAATAAAGATGGTCTAGAATCACGGTTGTTACCATAACCATGATTAAATATTGAGTTTTTTTTTAATATGGGTTCTGTTTTATTTTTTCCATACCTGCAATCAGACAACCAGCATAGTATACAATATATCCCAGTATATCCAGCAACAATATATAAAAAGAATGGTATGTATATAACATTAATTAATTTGCTATCAATTCATAACAACCTAAAAAATGAAACTATATACAATTCAGATGAATGTAACCTAATAAAATGTTAACACTAAATCCTACACTAGATACATATATAAGAGAATAAAGATCCTATATCTAGCTAAGTCCTTTCCTGACTTCAATGAAGTATGTGGCCCATTGCTTTTTAACATTATCTACAAATGTCCTAGGGAAGTATGACCGATCCTGAAAGTACTGTAAACAATGCACAAAAAAATTAGAACAAAAGCTATATTTATTACATTAATTTGATGAAATTGGTAGAAAACTAGTCCAAGTGATGAGACTTACATTTGTCCATCCATCTACTAAATGTTGTTGGATGATGGTCAGCATGGTGTGCATGACGTAATAGCCACACTCGAAGGTACCCTGCTGCCTGTAAGACTACAATGGACATAAAATATAGAATAAGTGAATTCGCAACTTAAAGAATATATATTAAAGATTTGAATGAATACGATTGACTTACTTTTGGGTGCACCCACGTAAGTTTTCTTCCATTGGACTTACTTCCAAGAAGTCGACTGTATCCAACCACCGCCATACGTCAAATAAAACACAAGATGAGTTAGAATCGTATAAGACCAAAAAAGTACAGAGCAGCATAAGCACGGGGACAGATCACAAAAAAGCGTCCAATGAGCGTTGCAGTTACTAGTAATAAGTGAGACTTCAAAATGCAAAAATTAATGGACAATAATTATGGAATAGAATCTTACCCTTTATGATATGGGGCCAGGTATACACCCTTCCTAAACTCAAACATCCAATTCTGGTTGTATGCCTTGGTGTCCTCCTTGCTGTTTCCTTTCCTCTGTATGAAAGAGGGCTCTAAGAAACCATAAGTTCCATCGAAACCCAAGTCCACACAGATTTTATGCAGAAACCTAAACAAGTTAAGACAAGGTTAGTGATAAATAACTTGTATAATGAAAAATTGGACATAAAATGATATACTTACAGCTCCCACAGCTGAATGATGGAGATGTTCAGCATCGTCGACCCCATCATAATCTCACATAAGTCACTCCGTGTAATGTAAACTGGAAGTGAACTTGGACGGCCGAACACTAGTGGCCGCCATGGGACCTGAAGAGCGTCCTCTCCTTGCTCAGCCTCGATCTACCATAACATCCAGATTGGATCGTTGACGGGGTCTGGCTTCTTCAATGCCGGTTCTTGTTGAACAATTGACAACCATCATAGTTTGTACCATAATTGACAATATAACAAAATCAGTTAGTGTTTCAGGTTTTTACCTGTATAGGAGCAACCGACAGGAGTCTGTTGGGCTACATAAGAAAGTGGCCCACCACCTGATCGACGGTCTTCACCTCTGGAGTTGCCACTGGCACAACAGCATCCTCCTCGAGGATGAGCACAACAGAGACCCTAGACATACCATCAGGTAATGACTGATGGTGAACCACAGGTCCTAAGTTATAGACTATGCCAGTGGCAATTGGCTCCTCTGACCCATTAATGAACAGGTAACATTGATGGGTATCTATAGGCTTAACCCCATCATCGTCAGGGTCAGCTACAGCACACGACCCCTTAGTGCTAACCCTCTGTACCTACATATTTACACATCAAGCAGAAGTTATTCAACAATGAAAGAAAGTGATTACAAACAATAAACAGTTAAATAGTATAAGGAATCTAACCTGTGGGTCGGTAGCTGGTGCAGTAATCTCCTGGTGGTGGCTGAGTGAGGCCTTCATCTCCTCCTTGAATCAAGCCATCTCCTACTGTAGCTTCGTAATCTCCTCCTGATACTCAGCCTTCATAACAGCCACCCTTGACTCAACCTTCTGCTTCACCAACTGCTCAACGGAGGGGGCAGGGTCGGGAGCACCGTAATAGCTCCAAAGGCCTGTGAAATGTGAATGATTAGCCCATAATTGTTTAATAGATAATAAAATGAAAGGATATAGTTATTTACAACTTACCTACACCTCGACCAACAGCACGCACCCTTCCTGGGTGCTATGGCTTGCCGATGGCGGTAGTAAAAATATCCTGCCTACCATGGGCTACGAAAGACCCTTGGGTTGATTGCTCAACCAAGGAATCCTGAAACCAAACAAGTTAGTATTCACTTGCTTCATGTAAACCAAAAGAACTGATACATTTACAAGGGGAATACTTACTATCCGTGAGCCGACCTCCTAAGCTTGTGAGGAAGTGTATTCCCCACTCTTCCTGATCCTAGCCCGCTTCCATTTCTCATGGCGTGCAGGTGGGGAAGGGGGATCCATAATACCAGTGTCAGGCTGGCTATTTTGACACTGACTCAACTTCTCTTGGGCCATCTGCTCCTCCAATCTACGGTAACCCCCACATGACAATCTGTAGGGGCAGTCATTCAGCTTCCTAATGTCCTGTGCTTTCTTTCTAACCACCTACAACAAGAAAGAAAATTATTTAGAGTTAGACTTTCAAATTATACATAATTTAAGCATTTAAAAATCAACGTACCTGAAATTGGTCAGAATGGCTAGATGCAACCAAAGCATCCCAAGTCTCCTGATCAATGAAGGCATATTTCTCTCCGGGGAACTGTCCTCGGTCCTCCCCAAATACATACCTACAATTCATATACTTTTAAACTAAGGATTGGTACAATTTGGCAAAGTGTTGATTAAGAATTTAAAGTCCAAATATACCTCCTGGAGTATAGATTTGAACGACCTCCATCGCTCAGTAATAATACCGAGGATCTTCCTCCTCGCTGTGTCATGTGTTGGTATCTTAAAAGAATCCTACATGAAAGGAGTTAGTCCATAAAAGAGTCCTTATTATCAATTACATGAAATAATACACAAAAATAAAACTTAAATGATATCTAAGTTACCAGAATATCATTCCAAATCTGGTTCTTTACCACCTCCTCAACATTATCCCAGTCGGGGATAATAATGGACACCTTCTGTAACACCCCGGTTTTCCAGACCCGAATCCTGATGTAATCAAGATAATAATTAATAAAAATACCGCTAAATTTTTCACGTTTGAAATATTTCTAAAACACCTTGACGATTACATCAAGACCCGAATCGTAGAAAACCGAAGAGTGAGATTTAATAAAATGTAACTGGATCGATAACTAACTTGCCCATAACGGTATACAAAATAATAGAGTTTACAGCGGAAAAAGAATGTGTATACCGGGCATACGCCTAGTCTCATATATGACGATACGAGAAAAGGCTTGGCAAAGCATACAAATACCTGACATAGACCAATTAGATCAAAACCTATCTATTCACTCACAATGTACACATGCATTGCCTAAGATATACCTATAAATATACAATATTCAAACTTTCAATTCCTCTAGTACTCATCAAATCATCACTTACATACTAAACATATATTCACTATTCACAAATTCAAAGGATTATCTTATATATATCCAAAATTCACTAGGTCATCAATATCATTATTAATAATTTACCCAATACATTATAATTCACAAATGATGTCGGCCAAGGCACTTCCACTACCACTATTTACCTTCGCCAAAAGCTTTAATTCAAAATCTCATCTCGGCCCATGATAACCCTGCATCACAATGCTAAAAGGAAACCACATGGGAGAGTGAGTTATACATTCAAAATAATGAATATAATATATTGTGATTAAGTGTACATGCATTCATTCATCATGTGTGCTTTGCTATAAAATTAATAAATCATCATTAATTCATAATCACATTCTTATAAATATGCATACATGCTTCTTAAATCAAAAATCATGTCATAAGCAAGCACAAGCACATACGCAATCACATTGCCACTTATCATCAAGGGCATTCACAATCATCATCATCATTGTATTAAATCTTTATTCACTCCCTCCTCACAAGGGGTCTTTCATCTCTCGTCATCATCCCATCTCAAATGCCATGCACCTATAGCTAATGCATATATCAACTGTTTAATAATGCATATGCATGGATCCGATTTTATTTCATTAGGTGATCGCAACCACCATATCATTCATTCACATGGGTTTCCCGCCTCGCAAGGGGTACTCCCTCTAGCAGCCTCGCAAGGTCCTTTCTCGTGATCACAACCACGTTCAATAATTCATATTGGTTTCCCGCCTCGCAAGGGGTACTCCCGCCTCATGATCGTAACCACGGACATCATAGGAACTCGCAAGCCTTTTTCCATATCAAGTACCAAGTGATCGCAACCACTGCTTATCATCATACAATCTCGTAAGATGTCTCATTGTGATCGCAACCACATATCAATCATTTTATAATGGTTTCCCGCCTCGCAAGGGGTACTCCCTCCTCGTGATTGTAACCACAGAATATCATAGGAACTCGCAAGCCCTTTTTCATCTCAAGTACAAAGTGATCGCAACCACTTAATCAATGCTATACCATGCCATGAATGCAAAATGCAATATGCATATGCCAAATCTTAACCTCGCAAGGATTTCTCACCCTTTCAATTAGGGGTACATTGTATATTTAGTTTTATTATCATTGGCATATAATTAATCACAAGGCCCCTGAAGGCTCAACATTTACATTTTCATAAATCCACACATGGAAATCATAGCATATCAATCATCAAAGCATTTATCCACGCATGGAAGCCAGCAAGATATTTCAAAACATACATTCAACAATCATTATTGCATCTCATACGTACAAATCAATACTTGCATTAATCATATTAGCACCACACTCATCCAAAATAGTAAACACTGCTTATTCAAGGGCATGTTCAACAATAACGTCCCTTTTCATTCAACAATATCATTTATCATTCAATATATGTGGTATCCTCAACTTTTAATCATCATCGACACTATTTAAAATCCATTGATTTATACACTCATTGTCATTTAATTGTCCTCCCACTAATTTCATCATTACACAAAGTGTGTCATGTAACCATATCACTTACTTCCCATCATGCTTCATAATATATCCATAGTGGTGAAGCATACATGTATTCAAAAACCTAAAATAGGCATACAATACCTTGCCAATGCCTCAAGCCATTCCCCAATCACCACTAAGACGCACCACACATGTACCCCAAATGAAATCGCTTGTTGTTACATAATAAAAGGGGTTTTGGGCAATAATGAGCCCATGACAAATTTCAACATCAAGACATGGGGAAAGCTTATTTTTATTCTTACAAATAGTGGGACATGTCATAAATATCACCTATTAGTCCCAATTTGATAACCATAAAAAGTTGGGTTTAAAAACCCTCTTAAATATGAGTTTTACACTGCAGTAGGTTCGGTATTTTAGCCTCCATGAGAGTTAGAAAACTCCAATTGAAGTGAGACTAATTTTCTCCGATCCATAACATAATTATCTACGACTTTTATGGAGAAGTCGGAGGCCAAAAATGTCATTAAGATGCCCAAACGGGCTAAAAACTGCAAAGGAATCATAGCTGTTGGAAAAACAGTGTAACAGTGGCCATAACAGGGCCATGAATCGATTCAAGCTTTGCATGAATCGATTCACGCGTGCTAGAAGTCTAAAAATTGACTAACAGAGAGTGGGGAATCGATTCACAACCTCCATGAATCGATTCACATGTGTCTCGGGCTCAAAACAGTGAAAACAGGACCCCTTTAATCGATTCAAGCTCGTATGAATCGATTCAAACGCTTCTGGAACTCAAAATTATGAAAACAGGGGTCCTTGAATCGATTCAAGATCGTATGAATTGATTCAAGCCTTCTTGGAACCAAAAACAGTGAAAACAACAGCTCTTGAATCGATTCAAGACAGCGCCGCTGCTGTTTTTATGTAGAAACGCATGATTTTTCAACTTCTAACCCTCCTAATTTTCTCATATGAACTCTAAATACTACAAAATTTTAACCCCAATATATATACATTATTTATGACGTGTGGCCACTAGTCTCACTCAAAAATTCCTTAAAATGAGTGACTTATGCATATAAATGCATTTAACCTAATTTATAACAATTTTGGGCAACTCAAGGGTCAATTCTCAATGGAATTGGCCCATTCCAACTTCTACAAGTCATAAACTATGCATGAAAGCTATTGGGAGAATCCCAGACCATTCAATTCTCATAAAACTCTATTTGGCTTTATTAGTTCCTCAATTATGCATGTTATCATCAACCCAACATCATAATTTTGGACAATCTATTCATCCATGGATTTCCATCAACAATTGAATCATGTCCATCAAAAAGGACCACTAAACATTCATCATCATCACAATATATCATTCTTAATAGCCATTAATTTGCCATTTATTTCATTCATCAAATTCATTCATCTCATCAATTCAATATTCTGATGGCAAGGCAAGCATGAGTATTACAATATACATGAATCACTAATTATTCTACTCATGCATTTGGAATGTAAACTCCTCTCCTACCTCAAGAGAAGAGCCGAAATCTGAATGCTCTGATCATTTCGCACCATCATCCGGAACACAATCTATATATCACACACATATGCATTCACATCTCAAGGCATTCCTCATAAATTCTAAATAATGACTTACACATTGTAAAGTTTATGAACAAGTTCTAAACTTGTCAAAACACCAATTTATGCAATTGTGTTAGGCTTCGGGAATTCCTTTCCCAAAACTAAGATTTTCTAAATCTTAAAGGGCTAATCATACCCAACAACATCAACATCTCATCCACGATCACTTAAACTATCCAATTGCCATTCAAATTCATCATAAGCCTCTTAGCTCCTTTCGAACCATCAGTCATCAACAATTTCATATGTAATACAAAATGGCCTAAGAGCTCATCAAGACACATGCTTCTTTCACCAATCCCTCACATTCACCATGGTTTTGGTGCTCAACATTCATCATTCCATATTCATAACAACACCTATCTATAGGTTTTATCATCAATGGTTTTCTATCATTTTCACCGTCACTTATCATTATAGAATTCAACAATTAGCATTGGGTACCTCATATCATTTCTCAAAACTAAACTCTTTTCGTTGCCATATACACATTCCTAACTCTTAAGATTAGGATTCTTTAAAACTGAATAATCATCATCCTCATTATTCAAGTCCCTCAACATCAATAATTAATATTACCTATTCAAAACTCATTCGTATACATATATAATCATTTCACTATCAATGACTCATAATTTTCTCATCAATTTTCCAAAGCCCCAAAATCCTAATTGTCTAGGTTTTTCATCAAAATCCACAATCATCAATTCCAACCATTTATATGCATTATCCCAAGCTTCCATAGGCTAACATCATAGCATTCTAATCATCATCATCATCAACAACAATCCCCAATGATTTTTCTAACCTAGGGTTTGGTTCCACATACCTCCATTCCTCAAAACAACATCCCATCTCTTATCACAATACCTCAATAACATAAAAACCATAAACAAAAGCTATGGGTGATCAAAACCATACCTCTTTCTCCAAGCTCAAGCCCCAAAACGAAAATGAGAGGGAGAGAAGAGGAGATGATCTAAGCTTTGCTCCAAAGCCCCATTCTTGCTTCATGAATCCATGATATCCAATCAATTTTGAGTGGGTGAGAAAATGGGAAAGGTGGTCACGGTTGGTGGAGGAGAAAGGGAAGGGAGAAGGGAAATGAAGAATGGTGGGGAAGAAGGAACCAACATGGGAAATAAGAGAAAAGGGAGGGTTTTGTTTTGAAATTTCATTCCCTTTATTAAAATCTTTCCCTTTTATAACTTTTAGGATCTCTGTTTGGGCTCAATACTTTATCCAAAAATTCTTTCAAAAACATATTCGGATTCCCAATAATATTCTTAATAGCCCTGACCATCGGCATCTCAATCGGAGATACTTGGTCTGACACCCATATTTTAACCGGGTAAAATTTTATCTCCTAAAATCTCAATAAATTATAAATATCCATAATAAATCTCAATTTAATTATTCCAATATTTTTGAGACACTCATTAACTCATTTATAATTATTTACTATTTATTCCTCACATTTAATCATTTTTAAAAAATTCGAGATGTTACAATCCACCCCACTTAAAAGAAATTTCGTCCTCGAAATTTAATATCCGCATATACCATAAGGCCATACTTTGGGCCGCACATCGGCAAGGTTCAATGACACCATAAAATAACGTCAGACTTCCCAAAGTTCCTCAAGACATGTTCATAAAATTTCCTACATCTATATGAGTCATATATCATCTATCATAACTCACCCATCAAAGCTCACATGTTCATACTCAGTATGACCAGATAGGCTCAGTACATTCACCATAAGCAGTTACAACCCTACACCTACCTGGCCTACGTGTTGCTGCATCCGACATACAGGAAGGCGTCCCAATCCCATAGTGGTTACCACAAACATATGAAGTCTGCACATAAGTGCATGTTGCCACAATGCCTACGGCATGTAAGGCCATATCGGGACCAATAATTCATATTCCCATTGCTCATATTGGTTGTACATATTCAAATGATACCAGTCCATATAAGACTTAGTGACAATCCTCACAAGTCCACGACTAACATATTCATATCTCATCGTCATTATACAATTAATTTGGCATCCATCATGCCATACCAATCTTCAAATCTTTAATTAGCATCACCATAAATTGGTGTACCTACCATAAATTTTCAATCATTGCAGAGTAAATACCGCATCATCGGGCCTTGTCTATCCTGAAGACATGATCAAATAGCCTAATAATCATTTGTCTCATTCATACATCGTTGGTTATAAATCGATTCAAGCCTAAACGAGCTACTAAACTCGCAGGAAGTACGCAACTCCGAGGTTAAAATAGGGTTCCCTATCATGTGACAAGCTCTCACATTAGGGATTCTCCTCATAGATCACAATCAAAGTTCATAAATTGGAGGCATATCTCATACCTTATCACATTATTATGTGGTTTCTATCATCAATACATCATCTTTCAAATTAAAGAGAGGTAATGACATGATCAAATTTCCATCTACCAACCCGTAATCATACATGTCATTTCTAAGTCATATCATAATCCATAATTAATCTAATGATCATAACCTCAAAGGCACACAATTTAGCCCATAGTCATACCGCAAAATCATATACCATTGCCAATACCTTGTCATACTCCAAATTCAACATTATTATTCATAAGTTATTCAGGGGTCACATTCATTATTCATATTTCCATTGTACGTACCGGTTCTAGCCTCAACAATTCATCACCTAATTAATTCCACTAGGGATTAGCTAATCATAGCATTTGATCGGTCAGTAGACTTAGAAAGTCTAAGGGTCGTCTAGTACCTATTATGGAACACTTCCATAACACCCATTATTAAGTATGGTTCATAAATAGCATAGAGTCTAGACCACCATAGGGTCCAATTAAATCAATCCTCCATAAGGTTTGATCATACAAGATCATGCTGAGTTAAACTGGGGTACCACATCTAGTGGGTCAAAATTAAATTATTTATTCACTTGATGCTCACATATATAAAATCAAGTCTAACCCCAATTGGGTACATATGTAATTCTAACTTTCATCATCTCATTACTTATTCGTGTTTCCAATCTAGGGAGATACAACAAATTAATTGTATCATATAATATATAAGGTTTTTGTGCCAAAGGATATAAAATCCACCTTTCATAAATGGCACAACCCATCATTCAAAATTAAAAAATGCCCACACTAGGGAATTCTCTCACCATCATTTATTCAATCAATTCAAGCATGTGAAGTGCTTATATTCAACAAGCATACTTTGGCCATAAGCCACAAGCATGAATCACACAAGAGACCTAACCAATTAATTTAATTTCAATACATATTTCATTGTCTCAACATCCATGGTCTACCACCATATCAATCCATCTCAATTCATATTTAATATCTCCTATCCATGATCAACACACGACATAGGTCTATCATTAAATCAATTCATACTCAATATATCATATCCATGATCACACATGGTATAAATTCATCATCTATTTAATTCATACTAATTATATATCAATATCAATGCATAATAACAATGTATTCATCAATCGAAGGAAATAGTGTAAGGAACTTGGCCGGACTTACACAAACAGCCACATCAATCATACTGAGGAATTCATCCATACATATTTAATCTCATGAATCATCCATGATTATCAATGGGAAACCAAGCTCTACTAGTGCATCTTACATGCTTGACAACAAATTGGGCACATTTCCATAAACATTAATCATAGCCCATTATCAATAATTTACAAAGAATCCAAAATGGGTAAGCAATGCCCCAATAGTCAACTCATAACTCCTAGTCAATTAATCATTCATAAATCCTCATAAGGCCATCAATGTTTTGATATAATATCACTTACTAGGAAATTATCACCCTTAAACCTATGCTAAAGGAACCACATTTGAACAATGGGCATCTAGCTCTAATCATCACTAAAACCTTTCAATATTGAGCAACTATGCTCCAATCGACCATAATATCAATTCAATACGGAGCAACCTTGCCCAGACAATGATTAATGGCTTCTATACTAGCAAACATGTTATAGCAAAATCAACAACATCTATACAGAGCAGACCACGCTCTGATACCACCTTTGTAACACCCCAGTTTTCTGGACCTGAAACCCGATGTAATCAAGATAATAATTAATAAAAATACAGGTAAATTTTTCACGTTTGAAATATTTCTAGAACACCTTGATGATTACATTAAGACCCGAATCGTAGAAAACCAAAGAGTGAGATTTAATAAAATGTAACTGGATTGATAACTAACTTGCCCATAACGGTATACAAAATAATAGAGTTTATAGCGGAAAACGAATATGTATACCGGGCATACGCCTAGCCTCATATATGACGATACGAGAAAAGTCTTGGCAAAGCATGCAAATACCCGACATAGACCAATTAGATCAAAACCCATCTATTCACTCACAACGTACACACGCATTGCCTAAGATATACCTATAAATATACAATATTCAAACTTTCAATTCCTCTAGTTCTCATCAAATCATCACTTACATACTAAACATATATTCACCATTCACAAATTCAAAGGATTATCTTATACATATCCAAAATTCACTAAGTCATCAATATCATTATTTATAATTTACCCAATACATTATAATTCACAAATGATGCCGGCCAAGGCACTTCCACTACCACTATTTACCTTCGCCAAAAGCTTTAATTCAAAATCTTATCTCGGCCCATGATAACCCTACATCACAATGCTAAAAGGAAACCACATGGGAGAGTGAGTTATACATTCAAAATGACGAATATAATATATTGTGATTAAGTGTACATGGATTCATTCATCATGTGTGCTTTGCTATAAAATTAATAAATCATCATTAATTCATAATCACATTCTTATAAATATGTATACATGCTTCATAAATCAAAAATCATGTCATAAGCAAGCACAAGCACACACACAATCACATTGCCACTTATCATCAAGGGCATTCACAATAATCATCATCATTGTATTAAATCTTTATTCACTCACTCCTCGCAAGGGGTCTTTCATCTCTCGTGGTCATCCCATCTCAAATGCCATGCACCTATGGCTAATGCATATGTCAACTATTTAATAATGCATATGTACGGATCCGATTTTATTTCATTAGGTGATCGCAACAACTATATCATTCATTCACATGGGTTTCCCGCCTCGCAAGGGCTACTCCCTCTAACAGCCTCGCAAGGTGCTTTCTCGTGATCGTAACCATGTTTAATAATTCATATTGGTTTCCCGCCTCGCAAGGGGTACTGCCGCCTCGTGATCGCAACCACTGGCTTATCATCATACAATCTCGTAGGATGTCTCATTGTGATCACAACCACATATCAATCATTTTATAATGGTTTCCCGCCTCGCAAGGGGTACTCCCTTCTCGTGATCGCAACCACGGAATATCATAGGAACTCGCAAGCCTTTTTTCATCTAAAGTACAAAGTGATCGCAACCACTTAATCAATGCTATGCGATGCCATGAATGTAAAATGCAATATGTATATGCCAAATATTAACCTCGCAAGCATTTCTCACCCTTTCAATTAGGGGTATATTGTATATTTAGTTTTATTATCGTTGGCATACAATCAACCATGAGGCCCCTCAAGGCTCAACATTTACATTTTCATAAATCCACATATGGAAATAATAGCATATCAATCATCATAGCATTTATCCACGCATGGAAGCCAACAAGATATTTCAAAACATACATTCAGCAATCATTATTGCATCTCATACGTACAAGTCAATACTTGCATTAATCATATTAGCACCACACTCATCCAAAATAGCAAACACTACTTATTCAAGGGCATGTTAAACAACAACGTCCCTTTTCATTCAACAATATCATTTATCATTCAATATATGTGGTATCCTCAAATTTTAATCATCATCGACACTATTTAAAATCCATTGATTTATACACTCATTGCCATTTAATTGTCCTCCCACTAATTTCATCATTACACAAAGTGTGTCATGTAACCATATCACTTACTTCCCATCATGCTTCATAATATATCTATAGTGGTGAAGCATACATGTATTCATAACCTAAAATAGGCATACACATACCTTTCCAAGGCCTCAAGCCATTACCCAATCACCACAAAGACACACCACACATGTACCCCTAATGAAATCGCTTGTTGTTACATAATAAAAGGGGTTTTGTGCAGTAATGAGCCCATGACAAATTTCAACATCAAGACATGGGGAAAGCTCATTTTTATTCTTACAAATAGTGGGACATGTCATAAATATCACCTATTAGTCCCAATTTGATAACCATAAAAAGTTGGGTTCAAAATCCCTCTTAAATATGAGTTTTACACTACAGTAGGTTTGGTATTTTAGGCCCCATGAGAGTTAGAAAACTCCAATTGAAGTGAGACTAATTTTATCATATCCGTAACATAATTATCTACGACTTTCATGAAGAAGTCGGAGGCCAACAATGTCAGTAAGATGCCCAAAAGGGCCAAAAATAGCAAAAGAATCATAGCTATTGAAAAAATAGTGTAACAGTGGCCATAACAGGGCCATGAATTGATTCAAGCTTTGCATGAATCGATTCACGCATGCTAGAAGTCCAAAAATTGACTAACAGAGAGTGGGGAATCGATTCACAACCTCTATGAATCGATTCACACGTATGAATCGATTCAAATGCTTTTGGAACTCAAAATTATGCAAAAAGGGGTCCTTGAATCAATTCAAGATCGTATGAATTGATTCAAGCCTTCCTGGAACCAAAAACAGTGAAAACAGCAGCTCTTGAATCTATTCAAAGGGTCTTGAATCGATTCAAGACAGCACCACTGCTGTTTTTATGCAGAAACCCATGATTTTTCAACTTCTAACCCTTCTAATTTTCTCGTATGAACTCCAAATGCTACGGAATTTTAATCCCAATGTATATACATCATTTTAACCCCAATATGCATTATCCCAAGCTTCCATAGGCTAACATTATAGCATTCAAATCATCATCATCATCAACAACAATCCCCACTGATTTTTCTAACCTAGGGTTTGGTTCTACATACCTCCATTCCTCAAAACAACATCCCATCTCCTATCACTATACCTTAATAACATAAAAACCATAAACAAAAGCTATGGGTGAAAGCTCAAGCCCCAAAACGAAAATGAGAGGGAGAGAAGAGGAGATGAGCTAAGCTTTGCTCCAAAGCCCCATTCTTGCTTCATGAATCCATGATATCCAATCAATTTTGAGTGGGTGAGAAAATGGGAAAGGTGGTCATGGTTGGTGGAGGAGAAAGGGGAGGGAGAAGGGAAATAAAGAATGGTGGGGAAGAAGGAACCAACGTGGGAAATAAGAGAAAGGGGAGGGTTTTGTTTTGAAATTTCATTCCCTTCATTAAAATCTTTCCATTTTATAACTTATAGGATCTCTGTTCGGGCTCAATACTTTATCCAAAAATTCTTTCAAAGACATATTCGGATTCCCAATAATATTCTTAACAGCCCTGACCATCAGCATCTCAATCGGAGATACTTGGTCTGACACCCATATTTTAACCGAGTAAAATTTTATCTCCTAAAATCTCAATAAATTATAAATATCCATAATAAATCTCAATTTAATTATTCCAATATTTTTGGGACACTCATTAACTCATTTATAATCATTTACTATTTATTCCTCACATTTAATCATTTTTAGAAAATTCGGGATGTTACACCTTCGACCAAGCCACAACTCCCAAATAACTGCTAAACTTTGCGGCATGTGGTCCTCCAAATCTACCAGTGTTGGCATGTGTATACCATAGAGTCTGCTTCAATAAAAGAATTGAACATAAAAAAATATTAATTGACATTGGAGACCACAATCCATACCAGGCTTAGGTAAAATTTCCTATACACTAATGAATGACACTGGCACTTTCCAGCTGCTGGATCAGAATTCACTAATATTCTGGGTGAGTTTATAAATCTATACTTTTACAAAATCTACAGTTTCCTATCATAGAAGAACCTCGAAAGTTCAAAATGAAAAAAGAAGATAAAATTAATCAGGCTTATCCTTTTACAGTCTTTCTTTGTGAAGCATCTTGTGGATATTGATGTATTAGCAACATTCCTCTCAGTTTCCACTCCCTAGTCATTTTTATTGACACTATTAATGCTATTTTTTCCTTTTTTAATTAATCACCAAAATAATAATAGAGTAAACAGGCTTGGATGTCATGGATTTTTATAAACTGTAAGATTGTGTGGTGACACTAAAGGCTGAATGTCATGGAAACAATTCATGCTTTTTCCATTTAGACTGTGCACAATACCTTAAATTGCACTATAGTTCTCATGAGATTGAAATAGGCAACATAATGATAATTGTGGTATTACTAGGTCAAAGCATATAATTCTAGGGGAATAACACAACTTAGGTGATATATAACATAATGCCTACTCTTATAATAGAAATAAAATATGAAGTACTGAATGCAATGTATCATACATAAAAAAAGCACATGATTATAATTTAATTTTAATTTATATATTAGTTGGTAGTAGCCTGAATATGTTCACATAGCAGAGTTTCTTTCACTTAATTAGAAGGAGCATGGGATGTGCACAGTACAAAGAAGAATGAAGAAGCATGTCCTTAGCTGGACATTTTTACAAATAGTGGGAACACAAAAATGATAGAGTAAACATTGATCAATGCAAAGTAGGAACACAATAATAATATACCTTGATAATACTATCCAACAAAGTAGGAACCAACATGTAACAAATTAAATTAAGTATTCATTCACTTAACACGGATCAAAATACATAATAATACAACAAAAAATAAAGAAATGTTATATAAATATACCCTGGCAGAACCAAGAAAACCCGACAATGAGATGCTATTACCTGTTGGAATTAACTACTATAATTAATTAATTAGTTAGTCTATTAGTTTCATTAGTTAATTAGTTAGAGTTTTGTTAGTTTTTCTTTATTCATTTTCCCCTGTATAGAAACTAGTTCCTGCTCATTTTTAGTGAAATGAATGAATCATTTTTGCTATCTCTCTTGCTTTCAAAGCTCTTGATTTTCAAGATTTTTCAACTCTTAACCCATCACGTTCGGTTGTATACAAGTAGCGGGTATGACTCAAAATAGAAACTTTTTCTAAATCATTTATTTATTATTGTGTAGCTAAGTAGCTTATGTTATCAATAGCAACTTCTATATATTTTGGTATTGTTACTTTTTCCTTTTTCTATTCATTTAAGCTTTTACTTAATGCATGACAGGACCTCTATATGTTACTTAATCTTTCTAACGAACAACAAACACATTGTTTTCTACTAGAAAAATCAATAACAACACACATGATGCATTAATAAACTTAAATGAGTCAAATGTGATAACTATATATGATAACTATATATGTAAAAATTGATTATGTAAAGATGTTAATGCATGCTTTTATATGGAAATAAAAGTGTCTTCTCTAGATTGATCATGTGTGTCATTTTTACTTTTGGTCATTCGTTAGCAGTTTACCTCATTTCTCGTCTCTCGTCCTTGGCGGTTTAGGTACTCACTCTCAAGAGAAACAAGGTGTGTTTCATTTGCCCATTAAACTTTAAAGAAAAGAGATGTGCTTGTGATTGTTAATTTAATTTAATATATGTTTGTATAAAAAAATTATATCATCAATATCTAAAAATTATAAATATATTTTTCTTGATTTAAATGCTATGAAAGTTTATAAATGTAATGAGGATTATCAAAAGCATGAACACTTATGAGATTCACATTTGTACTTTTTTGTGAACACCATTATTTTTAATAATAATAAATTAAATAATAATTCCCCCCTCCATTCTAGAAATTCCGTTCAGAATCCGGAACCTGTCCCTAATGCTCTTCCTACTCTCACCTTCATCTTCTTCTTCATACCAACAACCCGACATCTTCCTCAGGAGACAACAGAGGACCGCCATCCTTCTTCCATTAAATCAAATCAAAAAATACCAAAACAAAAATATCACAGTTCATTATCTAATCTTTATCATCAGCCTATAAATAATAAAAAACAACAAAGAGATCCAATAACCATAATAAACAGCCACCAAAATAAACAAAAAATAGTAAAGGAAAAGTAGAAGGAGAAGCCATTGCTGTCGGTCATCTTTCTTCTATGATTGTCCACCTCTTCCTCCGATTTGAGACCGCACAACACCACCCTGACCGGCTCCTCCCTGCGCGCGACGACCTCCGCCACAGAGAACCCCCATCGAACCGCCTCCGACCGGCACCCCGAGTCCGACGTCGGTGACCCTGACGCCGCCTAAGCATGACCCCTACCGGACTGCACCAGCATCGCGCCTCCTCATTCTCGGTCTCTTCTCCCTCCCTCTCTCTCTATTTCACTCTCTCCCCCTTTGTTTCTTCTCTGTCTCTCACTCATTTCCTCTCCCTCTCGGTATCTCCCTGTTTCTCCCTTACCCTCTCTCGGTCTCTCCCTCTACTCACTATCCCCTCTCTCTCTCCTTCCTTCCCTCGCCCGATCTCCTCTTCTCCCTCTCCTTCTTTCTTTTCTCTTTCTTCCTCACCTTCTCTCTGTTCCACCCCCCCTTTTCCTTCTTTTCTTATCTTTTCTTTCTTTTATTTTTTTAATTCTAGGTTTCTTTTTTGTTGGGCCTCAACTAGTGAGGCCCATTTTTTTTAAAAAATGGGGCTTCTTTTCTTTTAGGCAATGGGCTTTAAGAGCCTAATGTTAAATAAATGTTTTTTAAAATTTTTTAGAATATTTAATTTTATGTTTATGAAAATAATTTATAATAAAATAATAATATATATTTTAAAAAAATAAAAATGAATTTTTAATTTTAGTCAAGTTAAATAAAAATTATTCTTAAATTTAATAGATTTATGTTAGAAGTGAAATAAAAATCACAAAACTCAAAATATATTTTTAGTATTTTATGGTGAAAATAATAAAATATTAAAACTTAAACTCTTTTGTAAAAAATAAAATAAATAGTTTCATGTTAAGTTTATATATATATATATATATATATATATATATATATATAATATATTTTCTTTTAGAATAATTGTTTCAAAATCTTATGAGCATTGTCGTGTGAAATTACTTTTGCCTACATTCACGATATAAGACTTCGAAGGTTTATGCACGTGCGAATTACTTCACCTTGTATTTCTCCTTCCTTATAAATTTTCTTAAAAAAATCAAATCAATTAAAAATAATTTTAAATTTAATTTCAAATATTTTCTCGAGTTCCCCCAAAGAACTACGTGACCCTGATTTCTTAATACATTTGAGAATACGTAGGAGCGGGAATCAAATCCTGACGGGCCTACTTTCTTTTGTTTAATTTCTATGTCTCTGTTATTACTTCAATCAATTTCATGTTTTTAGTATTTTATTAAAAATAGCATTTTCTTTAAATTGAGGTAATTTAGACGCGACGTCTTGTGAATCTCATGTTTTAATATTTTTATTTAAAATAGTATTTTCTTTAAAATGAGGTTAATTTAGACGCGACGTCTTGTTAATCTCATGTTTTAATATTTTTATTTAAAATATTATTTTCTTCAAAATGAGGTTAATTTAGACGCGACGTCTTGTTAATCTCAAGTTTTTAACATTTTTATTAAAAATAATATTTTCTTAATTAACTTTATTTTTTTATATCATTAATTTTATTTTAATCTTTAAATTTATGTACAAGTTAAGGTTAATTTGGATGAGACGTCCTGTTAACCTTTACATTCACTTTGTTTTACTTTTTCTTATAGTTGTTGTTTTGTCGAGTTTTTTACTATCATTGCTTTGTCATTTCTTACTGTTACTATTTTAATCTTCTACTGTCATTATTTGTTTCTCTTTTTTACTGTCACTGTTTAGTCTTCTATCATTACTATTTTCTTCTTTCTTATTGTCACTGTTTGGTCAAATTTCTTACTGTCACTATTCGGTCTGTTTTGTTTGTTTGTGTCTGCTTTGTCGTTTTGTGTGTTTCTTTTTCCTAAAAGAAGTTAAAAATAATTTCTGGGCTATTTTGAAGTGTGCGCTATCAACTTGAGGTAACCGTTTTATGATGGACAGTTGTGAGGTGCTAATACCTTCCTCACCTGTAATTTGACTCCCGAACTTAGAATTTCACTTTTATGACCAGTGTTTTGAAATAGGTTTTCCCAGTATTTTACCTTAAAAAATATTGGTGGCGACTCCCTATTTTCTTTTCGAAAGGATTTCAAAACTCGTATTATTTTCGAGGGTCGGCCATCCCGTCACGATCCCTGTCGCGACATTTTTTATTTTTCTTCAAAATAGTTTTATATAGTAAATTAATATTCCAAGTTTATTATAGGGATTTCATTATACTAGATGAGGTTGGCTACATGAATTGTGTTGAACTCTATATGGCTTGAACTGCATTGGGCTGTTTTCTGTGTGCATAGAGTACCTTTTTTCATGCAAGAACAGAAGTGATCATCTACCAGACTCTTTGACATCCTTTTTAATTAACAAAGGTCTAGTACTTGAAGCTCAAAGCAAACTCCTTCACGGGATTTCCAACGTATATTTCTCCCTTCAAGAACCAGTATAAATTCTTAGTGTTACTTTCCTTCTTTACTCTTTAAAGTTTGTTCTGCATAGTTTGATTACTTAGCTTTCTTTGGTTCATTATTCTGCAAAAAGAGTATAAGACTTATTCAAACCCCCTTTCCAACTCTAACTCTGAACCATCAATTGGTATTAAAGCTTGTCCTTTGGGTTGATCACTCCCTCGAGTGAAAATGATAAAGATTACGGCAGCTCCTTAGAGTAATCAATTGATTGCAGAAGGTTCATTAATCAACTGACCTCTAGCTTTCTTTGCAGAATACTATCCATATTGGAAGGATAGAATGGAAATGTTCATAAAATCCACCCAATACAACTTATGGGTAGTCATTGTAAATGGTGACTATACAACTCCTGTTGATGAAGAAAGAAAGCCTAAATCTGAGGATGAATGGACCTCAGTAGAAGTCAAAAAGATGGAGATAAATGCCAAGGCCAGATTCTTACTTACTTGTGTTCTCAGCAAATCAGAGTACAATAAAGTATTCAATTACAAATCAGTTAAAAAAGTCTGGGATGCTCTTCAACACAATTATAAAGGCACCTCCAATGTCAAAAGGCCCAAGAAAATACTGTTAACCAAACGGTATGATACATTCAAGATGAAGGAACATGAAACTGTGGATCCAATGTTTGGAGGATTCTAGACCTTGTTAAATAAGCTCAAAGCTATTAGAACCATGCCTTTTACAAAAGATATTAATGTAAAGCTTCCTGGAAGTTTGCCAGAAAGGTTTGATGCCAAATTTTCAGCTCTTGAGGAAGCTAAGGACCTAAGTACTTTCTCCTTGGATGAACTACTTGGAGTACTCAGAGTACATGAGTTAAAGTTGAAGTAGAAGGAAGTCAGCAAACCTTCCTCCTTCAAGAGAATTGCTTTAAAGTCTGATGAATTGAGCAAGAAGTCTAAGGCATTGAAAGCTAAGGAATCCACCAGTTCTGACCCAGACTCTGAAGAATCAAAAGCTGATACAGATGAAAAATTGACACTTGTAACCAAGACATTTCACACGCTATTAAAGAAGTTCAGACTTGACAAATTTCAAAAGAAAGACCACAAAGGTAAAAAATCAATTTAAGTTTAAATCTGACAAATCTATTCTAGAATGTTTTAACTATAAAAAACCAGGACATATGAAGGCAGAATGCCCTATTCTAAATAAAGACAAGAAGGACAGAAGAGAAAAGAGAAAGTTTTCTAAAAAATAGAAAGGATTGATCACATGGGATGATAAGAGATCATCTAGTTCTAAAGAGTCTAATCAGGAGACAGAGTCTACTGAAATCTGTCTCATGGAAAATGAGGAATCAGACTTTGAAGCAAGCTCAAGTGACTCAGAATCTAAGGGTGTAAGTTATTCTGAACTAAAACAAGTTATGATTTATTGTTCAGTGATTTTTCTAAACTCTTGAGAAATTTCAAAAAGCTGAAAATAAAACATGTTAACATGGTTACTGATTTTGAAAATCAAATTTCAAAATTAAAGGAAGAAAATCTTCACAAAATTACTTTGAAAGAAATGGAAGAGGATGAAAAGATGCACTTAGAAGAGTTAAGAAGACTAAAAAAGGAAAATGTTATTTTGAAAACTCTAAAGTCAACTACAACCCTGAAAATAAAGAAATCATTAAGTTACAAAAGCAAGTTAGCTCTCTTACCTCAGACCTGAGCAAATTTGTGAACAATACTAAAAATTTAAACATACTTTTGGGAAAATCCCATGGTAATCATAAAAGACTAGGTCTAGGATATGTAAAGGATAATAATTTCAAGCAACTTTCACCTCCTACATTTGTTTTAAAAATTCAAAAACATGTCAAATGTAATTCCTGCAAGAAGCATGGTAATTTAATTAATGATTGTAGAAAAATGAAAAGGAGAAATAAGAGAATTACTAACAACGCAGCACCCAAAAAGATGTGGGTACCAAAGTCATTAATTATTCTAATTACAGATATGCTTAAAGACAAGGACAAAGCCTCTATACTGGTATCTGGATAGTGGATGCTTACATCATATGATAGAAAGAAGGTCTATGTTCCTAGACCTGGAGTAGTTTAAAGGTAGAACTGTCACCTTTGGAGGAAACCAGACAGGAAGAATCATTGGGTCTGGTAGAATGGGTAAAATACCTTCACCTATTATTGAAAATGTATTTCTGGTTGAAGGTCTAAGACATAACCTATTGAGCATCAGTCAATTTTATGACAGTGGGTACAAGGTCTCTTTTGATAAAGAAAAGTATACTATCATTAACCATGATGGATCCACACTCTTCAATGCAAACAGACATCACAACCTATACAAGCTTGACTTGAATAAACTGAATGATCAGAATGTAACATGTTTCTGAAGAGAGATGGATCTGGCATAAAAAGCTTGGGCATGCAAGTTTAAAACATATTTCAAAACTTCATATAAAAGACCTTGTTAATGGACTACAAAAAATCTCTTTCAACAACTTTCTGCCTTGTAAAGCATGCCAAAGAGGGAAATAACACAAAACCTTATTTGAAAACAAGAATGTTGTTCCCACTTCCAGACCCTTGGAACTATTACATTTAGATCTGTTTGGTCCATCTCAAGTGCAGAGTTTGGCAGGGAAGGAGTATAGATTTGTCATTGTTGATGATTACACAAGAATGACATGGGTATACTTCTTAACTCACAAGGATGAGTTTGTAAAGGTATTTAAGATTTTCTGTAAGAAAATCTAGAATAAGAAAGGTTACTGTATTGGTACAATAAGAAGTGATCATGGCAGAGAATTTAAAAATGAAGCTTTTGAAATTTTCTACAATGAGATTGGTATAACTCATAGTTTTTGTTCTTCAAGAACACCTCAACAAACTAGTGTTAGGGAAAGGAAAAATAGGTCTCTATAGGAAATGGCCAGAATAATGCTTTGTTAAAACAATCTTCCAAAATACTTCTAGCTAGAGGCTGTGAGCACTTCTTGTTATATTCAAAACAAAATTCTTATTAGACCTATACTGAATAAGACTCCTTATGAATTGTGGAAAGGAAGAAGACCCAACATCTTATATTTTTATCCATTTGGTTGTACCTGATATATTCTTAACACTAGGGATCATTTTTGAAAATTTGATTCTAAATGTGATACAGGAATATTCATAAGATATTCAACCACATCAAAATCTTACCGAGTTTTCAATAGTAAAACTTAGACTATTGAGGAATCAAAGCATATAAGATTTGATGATCTTTAAAAGACTGACAAGAGACTAGAAAGAGACTAGCAGATCTAGATGTTGATGATGCAGGTATACTACAACAAGAAACTAAACAAGAAAAGCAAGGAATAGACCCTACTCAATCAGAACCAGCTAAACTTAAAGATAAAAAATTTGAAAAGGATTAGTTGTAGAATGAACCAGAAAGGCCAAGAGACTGGAAGTTTAAAGCTTATCACCCTTCAAATCTTATAATTGGAGATCAAGCCACTGGAGTTAAAACTAAATCCAGGCTTTTTAATCAATCTTCTATCGCACTAGTTTCAAAATTGGAACCAAAAACCGCCTTAGAAGCACTAGAAGATGCTAATTGGATCATTGTCATGCAAGAGGAACTCAATCAGTTTGGAAAAAATAAAGTATGGAATCTTGTTCCAAGACCCAGAAACAAAAACAATATTAGAACTAAATGGGTCTTCAAAAACAAACTTAATGATGATGGAAAAGTTATCAGAAACATAGCCACACTTGTAGCTCAACGCTATAACCAATAAGAAGGTATAGATTTCACTAAAACTTTTGCCCCTGTAGCCAGACTTGAGGCTATCAGAGTACTTCTTGCATTTGCTACATTTAAAGATATCACATTATATCAGATGGATGCGAAGAGTTCTTTTCTAAATGGTTTTATTAAAGAAGAAGTTTTTGTAAAACAACCCCCTGGTTTTCAAGATATGTCTTTTTCAAATCATGTTTTCAAACTTAGTAAAACACTGTATGGTCTAAAACAAGCTCCAAGAGCTTAGTATAATAGACTCAAATTGTTTCTAATTTCAAAAGGCTTTACTAGAGGAAAAATTGACACAATTCTGTTCAGAAAAAGCTCTCAAACACTTTATTATTCTATAGATTTATATGGATGATATTGTTTTTGGTGTTACTGATGAAAATCTGTGTAAAGATTTTTCTGAAATGATGCAAGCAAAATTTGAAATGAGTATAATAGGAGAACATAAATTCTTCTTAGGCTTGCAGATTAAACAAAATAATGATGGTATTTTTAGCCATCAGCAAAAGTACACCAAGGAGTTACTTAAAAAATTTAAAATGGCTGATGCCAAGCTCATGAGGACTCTTATGCATCCAAACTCCATAATTAATAAGGATGAGTCTGATACATCAGTGGATCAAACCTTGTACAGAGGAATGATAGGTTCACTTTTGTACCTTACATCCAACAGACCAGATATAATGTTTAGTGTCTGTATATGTGCAAGATATCAATCAGACCCCGAGGAATCACATCTGTCTATAGTGAAGAGGATTCTAAGATATCCTTTTGGCACAACTAACCTTAGGTTATTCTACAAAAGAACAGACTCTTTCTCTCTATCTGGATATTGTGATGTAGATTTTGCAGGTGATAAAGTGGACAGGAAAAGCACAAGGGGTGGATGTCATTTTCTAGGGAAAAGTCTGATATCTTGGGGAAGCAAAAAGCAAAATTCAATTGCACTTTCAATAGTAAAAGCTGAGTATATGTCTACAGCAGGCTGTTGTTCTCAACTTCTTTGGATAAAATATCAACTTGAAGATTACTCAATCAAAGAAGAAGAGATTCCTATGTTTTGTGATAACATAAGTGTAATAAATTTGTCAAAGAACCTCATTCAGCAGTCAAAGGAAAAACATATAGAAGTAAAATATCATTTCATTAGAGATTATGTACAAAAAGGGATTCTGGACTTGAATGTTTGTTGACACAGACTGTAACATCCTAATTTTAATAAATAATAATAATTCCAAAAACAAGGAAAAATTTTCACAAAATCAACCACTGGTCAATCGGCATAAAAAGAAAGAAGAAGGCAAGGGAAATAAAAGAATATTCATGCGTATGGCAAACAGCGGAAGGAACAAGGCTGGAACCGACCCATTCGGTTCAGCGAAACACATCAGCGCCTGGGCGAAATCCCCGACAACTCTGACTCGCTCGGGCGAGGTCCAGGGACGCTTGGGCGAAACCACAGTAAGAGTCTTCCAAACCCGCACGCTCGCTGGAGTGAGAAGCCACACTCGGCTAATCCACTATTCGGAATACGAGACAGCCATTCGCTGGGTAACGCTCAAACCACTCGGGATTAAAGGGTTCCATTCGCTCGGGAACAACCCCAATATTCGCTTCCCTCGGCAACCCATAACTTAGTCTCTCAATTTTCTTCACAAAGTCAACCTAAGGATCCACTCGGGAAATGAGGGTAATCCCACTCGGATTCTATCAAACCCCCTTCTCACTCAGAATATATCCTATTCAAACATCACTCGACGTAATCCATCCTTAACACATTCGGGTCACATTACACTTCCACTATTCGGTGTGCATTCACATTCACTCGGGAAAATCAGGTAGTTAGGCCCCACTCAGACTTAGTTAGAACTCAACCACTCGGTATACAGATCCTTACTCACTCGGATTTTACATCTTTTACTCGAATTATCAATGTTTTACACTCATAACCCATTCCATTCTAAACCACTACGCTAACTCCTCTCTCAGGAGGAGAATTACCCAAGGTTTTCCACTCGGGAATGAGAACTCTTCCTCATTCAGGTTTACCTATATTTTCACTCAGAGTCACTCAGAATCTTCACTCGGAACCACCATCTTGACATAATTTCACTCATCAACAGCCCTCGGGTCATTTAGCAACACATCCCAGTCGGAAACGCATCGAGTCAGTATGAAGCACATACATAGGAATACATATTCTCAGAAACATAAATCTGCCCACAAATTCAATCTACCGACCCACAAGCATGTAACCATATACTCGGAATACACATTAACTTGATATTATGCGTTTACCAATACGATACCACACAATGACACCATGATTATTCAATCTTTATAAATGGATATGTTGATCGTCATTTTACATAAGAGCCGGCCAAGGCTACACGGACAGAACATAATAAAGCGATACAGGTACTCATTAGTCGGAGTGCACCACACTCAGACTTGAACCCTTATCATCATTTTCGAGCACGACCTGCACACACTGAAAAATGGTGTAGGGGTGAGCTTTTGCATATAAAGTAACAGCTATTGACTCGGACTTTACCTCCATTCTCAATTATATAATTTACCGAGTTCAATCCATAACGATATATATATATATATATTGCCAACTAATTTAAGTGTCAGACCACATCATTCAATCGGAAGTTGCACAATAACATATATTCACAATCATAGCATCACACTGCACTCAGCAACGGTATCAATACCCGTACATTCGTTCAGTCGGAATTTGCTCATACTACATCATCTAGTCGGAGTTCACTCAATTCATTTAATCCATGCAATTCACAATAATCTCACTAACAATGCTCATAGACTCATGCATGCGGATCCGACTTAAACAGTGAGTTCAGTGCAGATTCCTTCCCGGTCCCTCGTCCACTAGCCTTTTCCGTGTGGCACCGGTCACCCCGTGACGTCTCGAGACCCAGCTCTAGCTCCATCGGCTACCACGGGTCCTCATGGATCTAACCAGGAATCTGACTGGAACTCGTTTTACATGACTCTAGATGCCCTTCCGACCCCCCGTCCTCATGGAACTGGTCAGGAATCTGGGAATTATCCCACATATGCAATATTATGCAAATCCACAACAACATCTAAGCTTACCGGACGCGTCTCACACAGCCATCAATGGGTCACAACCGATCCCCCACACAGCAATCAGATTCATTTGGAATCCCATATTCCATTACAACAATCACATGCCTCTATCATAATAACTCATAACAGCAAGCATAAGGAACCACATTACAGTACATCCACTCAACATTTTTACAGAGTCAGCATACCTTTCCACACGGCATTCAAAATGGAAATCACGCATCAATTCACATCTCATGCATTCGGGGATAATGGTAACACACACACATTCACTCAGCAAACTCAGATTTCAACAACATGCATCACAGAAGTATTAACAGGCACTCAAAGACGAGGTCACACAACCCTCAACCTTTCACAGATGTCCCAATTCAGAAGTTGCATGCACAATCAGTCAATCACCACACATCGATCTACACATTTCACACACATATTACATTAAGCAAGCACCAGGGACCCGGTCATAAACCATACGCTTGACATGTAAAGCGCCCCCTACCTGCTGTTAGGGTTCAGAGACTCTTCAAGTTACAGTGCTGACCGATCGTCCCTCCGTTACTCCTCCAATAGCCTTCGAGTTCAGCGTTGATCCTGGGCCGGAGTTGCTCCTTTCCTCCAACGGGTCCATCTCCTCCATAGCTCTAAAGCACTTCCAGCACAGCCTTCCAACTGGAATACCACAGCTCCAGGTAGAAGAAGAAGGAGAGGAAGAAGGCAATAGGGAGGAAGAAGAGAATAGGGAGTGGAGTCAGAGCTATGTCGATGTTCCTCCAGGAGCTCTCGACTCGCTCACTGTTCGAGTGGCGACGTGAATGAGAGTGAAGAAGAAGAGAAACAGGGAAGGAGAGACCATATACACGTATAAGAAGAGCTGCCAGCGTGAATAATGAGAGAAAGAGAGAGCTGAAGTTGTCTTATACTCCTAGGGACACATGCGTCCTTTCGTCTGGCACTATTATTATTATTTATTCAATTATTTCTACCCAAATCAGCAACTACTCTAATTAACCATTAATCCTAATTCTGTAATTAACCTTTAATTAATAGCTTAACTTCAATCGGTAAATAAGTTAGAAATCGGGATGTTACACAGACCATCAATGACAAGATATTTTTACAAAGTCTCTAGCTGAGGCCAGGTTTACTTTTATCAAGCATAATTTAAATTTGAGAAATATTGCCTGAATCAATCTATTGCATTTCCTTTAAAAAGTCTTATCCTATTTAATTGTTGCTTCACAAGTTTGATCTCACACTTATATTCTTCTATTATTTCTAAGAGAGAAAAGTGTTTCAAGCTTTTTGGATTTCATGTTAACTATCAAATGTTTCATGTTTTATTGGTTTTTATTCTGAAACTACATGGCAGCAGTTAATACTTTTTTGTATAACTGCCACCTAAAACATGTCCTCTCTCTCATCACTAGTGGATAGTCATTGCCTTTTAAATATGAACCTTTTCATTTGCATTTCATTCCTACCTTTTGCTAAAACCCTTCAACTCTTTTTTTTCAAAACACTCTTCCTCTCCTAAAACCCTAAACCTTTCCCTTTCTCTTTTGAGCTTCTGCTATGGCGTTCAAAGTTTCAGACATTGTGGAGTCCTCATTCTTCCACCCTAAGTAGCATAAGATGGATGACAGAGATATATCTGAAGAAATTAGTGGCATTGGCTGGGCCAAGTTCTGCTTGGATAGAGAGCCCTACTCACCCTCTCTAGTTTTGGAGTTCTGGAAAAAAGTAACAGTGGACAAATTTAAGTTCATTATGTTGGGAAGGCTTAAAAGGAAAGTCATTGAAATTTTTTAGGAAGTTTTGGCAAATGTAACAGGATGCCTAGCTGTTGGAGAAGTCTTCATAGAAGACTTTGAGTTTGAAGTTGTCTCCAGTCTAGAGATAAATGAGATGTTGTATGGTAATGCTCATCCTACCAAAGCAATATCTGGAAACTTTCTTCCCAAAGTCAAGATGCTTTACCTGGTAATGAAGCAAGTGTTTTATCCTCACAAGGGTGCGAAGAACACAGTGACCAAGCTGGATAGATTCTGCATGTACATATGCTGATGAATGAGAAAGTAAGCTTGCCAAATGTCATTCTGACTTGCCTGATCTCTTCAATTGGGAAAAAGCAAAATAAGATACCATACCTAGTTGTTTTGATAAAGGTTTTTACACTAGAGAACGTGCGAACTTAGACAGTCAATGACTTAGTGAAGTCCACCTCCTTGGTGAGCAAGCTCCCTGTCTTCTCACCATTGATTGACCAGACCATGGATAGGTCTCTTTCTTCTCTTCCCAAGAAGAAAAAAGCAAAAGGATGAGGCTGTTCAAGCAAAGCCAACCCCCAAGAAGAAAAGTGGTAGAGTAAAGTATCATGCCAAGAAGATCAAAAAAATGGTGCTTGAGTTTTCTAATGAATTTGATGATTCTAACAGTTTAGATTTAGCTCTGGATATGAAGCCATGCAATATAATTCCTCTTTCCTCCCTAGCCAAAGAATTAGACCCTGCAGAACCCATGGAGTCTGTGCCTATTGATGACAAAGAGTCATCAGACTCTCATGATAAAATTCCTCTCAATCAACTTAAGAGGAAGTCTACAGCTCAACAATCTCAACCTCAACAACAACAACATCAACTACCTCCACAACAGTATCCTCAGCAGCAACAATCTCCTCAGCAGTAGCAATCATAACAATAACAGCAACCTCAGCAGCAGCAGTAGCACTCCGAGTAGTAGAGACAATGGACTCTTAGTGAAGAAGCTCTACAGTAGTTCATCAACATCTTCACTACTCTAAATCCATCTGTCTCTATGCATGGATGGACTGGCATCAACTGGCAGAGCAAGTACAATGAATTAAAAGTAGATTATCTGAAGGTTTTTAGGGAAAATAAAGAAGAACTGGTGCAATATAGTGACTATCCAAGTTTTGCCAAATATATGAAGTTTATCTCTGGTCATCTCAAGAGCTTCCCAGTGTATGATGTGCTGAAATAGAATCACTTTGATTGGCTGACACCAGTTTTAGAGTGATGAGACCAGTTTCAGATCTACCCTTGCTAGAAAGAGGAAGCAAGGAGCCTCTGAGTTTAAGCATAGTGCCAAGAAAGCCAAGCATGATTCTATAAGTAACCCAGACCCTCTCTCTTCTCTTCTCTTTGAAATCTCTCAGCCAACCTTAACCTTTCAGCCTATCCCAATCTCTGTTATTCCTCACCAGATCCTTTAATCCTAACCCATTAGAAAATAACCTTACCATTGTTCCACTTCTTGACCCTCCCACTATGGACCTTCTTCAATTCCCTCCATTTTATTTTATTAACTCTGGTGTCCCCGTGTTTAAATTTTATAAACCTACCATTAACCCTACTGACCCATGATACAGAAGCCCCATAATTTAGCCATTATTGGTCATCCTAACTTTGATAGTTACAGACTTCACATCCTAGACACTGCTTCTATATATGTACCTCGCATGCCCTTAAAAAGACTTCTACCTTACCCCTACCTTCTCTCACTAGAAGATACTACTTTTCATCAAGCCTTGGTAGCTGAACAAATTAGTGTTGCAAGGGACATGAAATTTGGTATAAAGTGCCATAAATTCGCTATAATGACTCCAAGAAAGAAGATTTTGATTGCTCTTGACAAAAGTCAAACTATAACTATTTGGATTAACTTGGGTAGATTGAAGAAGCCTAAGCCTCCCAAGTCCAAGACTCTCTACAAAAATCCTCTAAGACCTCGTCAGCTTCCAGAACCTAATTTGTAAAGTATCCTCTCTGCTCCTAATCCCACAGAAGCTCATGCAGATGCTTTCTAGTGCCATTACTGATGGACCATTCAAGAAGAAGGATCTTCCCCATCTCATTCCTTTACTGAAAATCCCATTTTTCTTTACTGCCCCTCTGTTATATGATTTTATTCATCTACCATTTTCATTCTTTAAACCAGATATTTCATTCTTTTTTCCACTACAACCTCTCTGTTCCTCAGCACTACTCAAATTCGTGCTTTGAATCTTGGCTCTCTGTGATGCCCTATCTTTTGATGATATCAAAAGGAGGAGATATTCAGAGAGTCTTTTTGAGTGAGTACAAGCTTAAAAGTCTAATGGAGTATTTCTTTTGTTTATATCAAATTAATATATTCTGTTTAGTCTGATCAAATCTCTTGTACTAATTTTGTTTGCTAAACGAAAATTGTTTTGCTTTGACATATGATACTCTAATATATATATATATATATATATATGTATGTATGATTGATAGCTTTTATACTCTGATGAGTATATCTAATTGCTAATTCTACTCTAACAATTCTGATTTGTTGTTTTACTAAACAGATGAACTATTTTCCTAAAAAATATGTATCAAGAAACTCTGATTATTAGTTAAAAACTCTGATTATAAATTAGTTCTTGCTATGTCATATGCTTTAAGAAATGTTTTGATATGTGAATATATACATCCTCCTTCCATCATGGACTTCATTTATGAAAAAGACTTGATGTTTGCTATCAATAAATAGGGGGAGATTGTTGAAGAGAAGTCTGGTTAGAAAAACAACCATAAGCTATTATTGGACTAGACCTCAGATTGCGTTGCTATCTTCAAACCTTAGATTTATTAATAACATACATTAAGAGATTAGAAGTAAATGAAGTCTGCAATTGTGTAGTCTAATATGTATATTTGAGTGTTTCGGGACTTTTAATGCATATGTTGTAAAAATTAAGGGAGAGTCCATAAAATCTAAAGCTTTAACTCTTTGATGTATAACCAAAGGTCTGTTAGAAGTTGTATCAAGTCACACAATCAGAGCTTAGACTTATAGGCATCAAAAGAAGAACGTTATTCCAGAAACTCAAGAGCAATATTCTAAAATCTATTTATGTGATGCCTTGGGACTCATGCTCTTATCAAAACATATGTGTTTATCACTAAAAAAGAATAAGAGACAAATAAGCAAAGCAGCCAAAATTCAGCATCAACTGCATAATACTATGCAATGTTAGATAAAGCTGAAATAAGTCAGTAGGTGTGTCAGCTACAATCAGAAGATTAATAGCATTGTCTTCTGCTCTTATAATCGATCAGATAAGAACAACAAAAAACTTTATTTGTTGAAGTTGCATAGAGTACCTTTTTCATGCAAGAATAAAAGTGATCAGCTACCAAACTTTTTGGTATTCTTCTTAATTAACAAAAGTCTAGTACTTAAGCTCAAAGTAAACTCCTTCACAGGATTTCCAACATATATTTCTCCCTTCAAGAACTAGCAACGGTCAAAATTTAGCACTTATAAATATTGAAGAAGATTGACTCATCAGATATAGAGAATTTGCTAAAAAAATTATCATATACTCTTTGTCTATGATCAATACTTCATTTTCAAAGACAAAGACCTTCTTTATTTGTTCTGCTTCTAGCAGACCTTGGTCTCATGTCTTTCATAACTTAATGTATACTCTCTTCATTGTATATCCTCATACACTAGGTTCTATAAGAATTCTTTCACTCTTTTCATACATTAATATTATGTAAAAACTAGTGTATTTCCAGTCTTAGTGAGTATGGGAAACATTGTTGGCCTGAAGAGGTTTTTGAAAGAATACTTGGGTTATTAAACTAGGAGTGACTTGTTGTAAAAGAATACTTGGGTATAAGCCATTAGTGGCTAGATTCAAGAATACTTGTGGCACTGGTTTGGTGCTATTATTGTAAAGGAGAATTTACAGTAGTGGAAATCCTTCAAGTTAGAAGGGACTGGACGTAGCTTCTGTGTTGGAAGTGAACCAGTATAAATTCTTGGTGTTACTCTCTTTCCTTACTCTTTAAAGTTTGTTTTGCATAGTCTAATTACTTAGCTTTCTTTAGTTCATTATTCCGCAAATAAAGTCTAAGACTTATTCAACCCTCTTCTAAGTCTAACTTTGAACCATTAGAAAACTTTGATTGCTACACCTCTGACGACGTCCACGTTTACGAATTTGTAGGTGGATTTGCGAATGTGGTAGGGAGATGGTGACTAAAGGTGTAGAAGAAGAAGTTATACAGACGCAACCGAGGTGCTTGATAGTGATTACTCATGAAATAGACTAGGTTGAGTTGTTGAGAGAAAACCCTTATGTCTGGGTACAAAGGGAAATATGTGAGATGGTTTTCCAGTATTGCCAGATCAGCTGGTGGGCAAATGAACATCACCTGCCCTCTACATTCCCAGGATCGCTTCATTGCATTGTTTCCCCGCCCTAAAGAACAGGTTTACCATACCCCACTAGATGAAATGTCAATATACATATACGAATTCTTGGTGACCAAGATTGGGGTGAGATTCCCCTTTTTAGAATTCCAGATAAGTGTTCTCTGATATCTAGAGTGTGCCCATACCCAACTACATCCCAATGGGTTGGGGTTGGTGTGCAGCTTGGAGGTGCTTACGTAATTGATGCATATATCCTGATGGATTATATTCTTTTGGCAAGCGCACCAATCGTTAAGTTTGTAATATATTTGATCGTCCCACAGGGATTAAGGTAATTACCATAACCAAGGACTAGTACAAGCTGAACCAAAACGCAAGAAGATAGAATCCATTCTGTTTAGGCTTTTCTATTACTTTTTATGTTTAAGTAATTTCAGAAACAGTATAAAAGGTGAAGTGTAATGTGATTAATGGAAGATATGTTAGGATTGCTGCAGCTTACAATTTCATCAAGAAACATGCAATTAAGGTTCAATTAAACTTCAGACTCAAAAGGACAATTCATAGATGGTTAATCCCTAATTCCATAGGTAATTAACACTAACTCCTAAGCATTAAACCCTAATCCCTTAGGTGTTCAGTGACAGAGAAATCTAATGTGAAATTGGGGGTTGAACCCTAACTATTCACCTAATTACTAGGCTTGAATTAGTTAGGAAGCTAGAAGTTACCTAAGCTTTTAACCATGATTCCTCACTAGTGAAATTCTTCAATTAGGCCTGGATTTATCAATCCAACAGTGTAGATCAACTTCTCAGCTTGTTCTCCTCATGATTCTGAAATGAATTCCTTAATGCAGTTTCAAGATTCCATTGGAAGCTTCAGCAATCCCAACCATAAGAGTTTAGCAACCCATGGAAGTGGTTTCAGAATGTGGAATGTGGAGAGTCATGGAAGAGAGAGTTTAGAGAGGGAAAATGTTTAGAGAGAGGTTAAAAATCAGAAAATGAATTAGTGTTATTGCCTTTATGTATAAATTACAAAAGAATTACAAATATATATAGCTACAGCAAAACTAACTAACTAACTCTAATTAATTACAAAGGAATGAATAATTATAACATAATAATTAAATTACTAGGATACAAAAATAGTCGGCAACTAATAAAATAATTAAAGGTAACCACTACAGCAAATCACGTTGAAGGAAAAATAATAAATTGGGCAATTAGAATTCACGCTTAATCGTGATCGTGTGCGCGCTTGAGCGTGATGGCCTTAACGTTATGCATTCTGTGACTTCACCCTTGAGCGTGAACGTGTCCGCTTGAGCGTGGTGCTTTATTTTGATGCCTGCATGGTGATCTCACATGAATGCAAGGCTCACGCTTAAGTGTGAAACTTGTTCGCTTAAGCATGGATTGCATGTTGACTTCACGCTTAAGCGTGGAACTCTTACGCTTGAGCGTGATCATTATACCTTGCTGATTCTTCTCTTTATTTGATTCTGTTTGTGCGTGTACGTACACTGGGATTCCAATGTATGTACGCTCGATCTCCTGCACCTAATCCTGCAAAATAAAACATATCAATGCCTAGTGTATGTACATTGGCTTTCTAGCGTTTGTACGCTAGGTTAATGAATCTCTCAAATAAACATATTTCTTTATGTACTTATCTTTTTAACCATTTTCTTGCATAATTTAAATGCATTTGAATTAAATAATTAAATCAAGAAACAATGACAATTCATTACATAACAATGCCAAAGTTAACAATATTTGATGGATTAAGTTAAATTAAAGATGAATTTATTAAGTCTTTTCAAGACTTATCACATCCCCAAACTTAAAGTTTGCTTATCGTCAAGCAAGGACTCAGATTAATTAGATCAATTGCACTTACTCAAGATAATCAACCTTCCCTTAACTTAATTCATGCCATAATTATTGAATACCATTCATGCTTTCTTTTTGCAACTTCTAAAAATATAATTACTCACACCTCCTTTGGGAACAAGCTGGTGATGCTTTCCTCACATGGATTGGTGTTTCACTCTTCTCTCAGTGTATATGGTTAATTGCTTGCACTCATCACCTGCATAATTGTCAGATCAATATAGGCTTGCAACAGTTCTAAACATCATGACATATGCTAGCACAATTGGATCAGTAAGGGCTTTTTATGCTTGTAATGGGGTTAGGCTACAGGCTCTATCTTTGTTTTTCTAGTTAATGTTGGGTTAAAAGATATGCCCACTGATGCCTTGCCTCAATCTTAACTTAAATGCCTCTACTAACCAGCTCTTTTGCTTTTCATTTTTTTCATTTTTTTCAGATGAAGGATAACTCAACTACTTGTGATGCTTTGCACTTTCTTCTCTTTTAGTCCTTTGGACTCTTTCTTTCTTTCTTCCCTTTCATTTGTTTTTCAATACCATTTTTCTTTTCTTTATAAGACTTGCTTTTTACTGATTTTTCACTTTTCTTTTACTTTTGCTGTTCGTCCTTTCATTTCTCAAAATATTCATCTATAATTAAAGTCAAAGTGTGTCCTTTAATTGTTGTTAGGCACACTCTTCATCCCCAAACTTAGAACTTGCTAGTCCCTAGCAATAAGATAAGACTCAGCAGTTCATCAGTGGTACATCTAGGGATAATTCACTTGGTTTTTCTCAGATAAATTGGCTTGTAAAGTTAGGTATATAATCAGAATGAAAGGGGTGTCAGACTCAAACATAATTATTAGGTCAAAGGATAATTAATAATATTAAGGATGGCTAAATTTGGCCCTGGCTAATTAACAAAGAAGGCCTTCATCATTTCTAATTGGCAAACATAAAATCATTAGCAAGTACTGAAGCAAATTCTATCTCACTTAACAATAATACAGGCACACTCGGAAAGAAATAATAAAGGCTCAAAAGCTAATAAATTATAGGTAATCAACCAATCATGTCCCCAAACTTAATGCGAGATTACAAATTCAGATAGCTAACTAGCATGGTGACGATATAAATAATTAAGGATGAAAATAGTTAAGAATAGGGATCATGAATCAAGCAATGCAATCAATTAATTTATCCAATGAATACCTGAGAATCAGTAAACTTTTAATAATTAAGATGAATTCTAAATTAAATACAGTTAACACCTTTCATAAATTAATGAGAGTAATGGATAGATTACTTCCCTTTTTACCTATATGGCAAGGATTTAGTTAATGATGGTTGCAGGAATCAGACAATACAAATCAGAAAAGAAATAAAAACAAACAACTTAACATGGAAATAAAATTTCATTACAACTGAAAAGGAAATGCATTGTTCAAGAAAGGACATTAAAAAAAGGTTATTACATCACATAATTAACTTAACATAAATGACAGCAAAGTAATATACCAGTCTTCCTCTTTTTCATCATCTTCATCAGCAGCCTCATCCATAGGTTCATCATTTTGTTGCCCAGGGTGGGGTGGAAATTCAGTTGCCAAAGGTGTGTCATCAGGGGGAATGGTGAACCCAATGGAAGCTAACCATAAGTCTCTGTCAGTTGGAACTCCCATTTCTTTAGTGTGGTCCACATTCAGTGCAGTGGCAATCTTCCTCAGCATGAGATCATGGTTCAGGACCAGATCATAGGTCTCTAGCTGCATCTTCTTCATGGCCTAGATTTCTTGCATTACCATAGAGAGATCAAAAGAAGTACCTGAACCTGTTGAAGGTGGTGGTGCAGAAGATGATGGGTTGGGTTGTCTGTGATGCTTTGGCTCTTGAGGCATAAAACGGTCAATGTGGTCTACTACCCAGTACTTATCCATAATCCTCTCAGGCTTCACCTTTGTTAGCTCTTCATTGTTCAACCTAACCTGATTATTTTGGGCCAACAAAGTGATAATAGAGCAATATGGCAGTTGGAGATTTTTTTCAATGGCTTTCACCATCTCCTCTAATATTAACTCACCCAAATTAACATACAAGCCTTTCATTAAACAGTAAATCAACACTCACCTCTTAATGACAACCTCAGTAGCATGATCCACAGGTTGCAGGGATGAAAGGACGTAGTGGCACCATAAGAGGGGGAGATGATTCAAACAACTCTTCTTGACACATTTTGGTGCACCGCTCACTTTTGTTATATATACAGCCCCTTGTTCATAATATTCCTCTAGAATTTCTTTTCTAAGGTTCTTATTTTCAGCCCTATGGAAGATATCTATTATCCAAGTGTATTGACATCCTTTACCATCTAAGATAGGTACTTTCAAACTCTTATTCAATAGACCAAAGAGAGGAATGGTGACTCCTCTCAAGAAGGAAGAAAAAAGAACCTTATCCTCAATAGAATTGGCCCTTAGATTGGCATAAAATTCCTTAGTGAGTTCTTGATAACCATTCCCTAAGTCCTCATTAAAATACTGCCATCCCCTTGTAAACATAGTAGCCTTTACATCAATATCAGAGCAATTATCTTTATCAAGGACCAGAGCCCTTTCCTTTATTACTCCTCTATTTTTGAATTTTTTCTCATATTCTTGAGCAGCCTTGGGATCCCTAAACCTATGCCCATCAAAATCCTTATTTCTCTTAGAGTTCTTTTCCTCCTTAAGGCTTTTACTCTTTTTGGATGGTGGAGAAACAGGGACAGTAGCCACCCCCTTTCCTTTCTCTTTTGGGGTTTTCTTCACACTTTCCATTTCAATAACTTTCTGGTTTTCTAAAGAGTCTTTGTGATCTTGTGGACATTGTGAATGTTAAGGATGGTATTTATAGAGCCTAAATGACTGCAAATACATGAACAACACAACCATAGAGAAATGAAAATGTAAGATGAAAAGATATGATGGATGCAAGAAATTTGAAATTGAAACAATGAAATACCAAAATCCTAGTTATTAACTAAAATCAAGGAATGAAAAGATGTTACCTTTTAAAGAATCCCAAAGATTATGCCTTTTCCTCTTCAAAACCCAAGTTTCCAACGTAAAAGGATGTGAGTTAGGGTTTGTATGCTGAGAGGGGGTTTTTATACTGCTGAACCCAACGTATGAGGTACGTATAGGTACATGGAATCCTTGGCATACATACGCCCACATTAAATCACAACAGGTGGTAACAGGTGTAGGCCACGTTGTAAGTGTACAAAATCACGCTTGAGCGTATGACATGCTTAAGGGGATCACAGGGTTCACGCTTGAGCATGAAGTAATCACGCTTAAGCGCGAAGGCACAACAAAGTGTAACAGGTGGTAAATTATGGTGCTCACCCTCAAGCACGCATGATCATGCTTAAGCATACAGTAGTCACGCTTAAGCATGATGTCCTCTTACTCAAGTGCGACAGCATAATATGTGTAACAGGTTTGGTACATGCACTCCTACGATCACGCTTAAGCGTGCATATTCCTCGCTTAAGCGCCAGGCATATCCATGGATCACGCTTTAAGCGTGAAGGGTCAAGTTCAAGCACGAAGACTTTCCCAAAGGTCACAGTTAAGCGTGAAGGTGCACGCTCAAGCGTCATTTCTTTCTTAAAGTTCAAACTGCCAGCGTGAAGGGTCACGCTTAAGCGTGACTCGAGCTTGCTTAAGCGCAAAGACATACACAGGGTCTCTCGCTCTAGCATGTATAGATTCGCCCAGGCTACAAGGGTTCTCGCTTGAGCGTATAAGGTTCTCGCTCAAGCGAGAAGGCACACCCAGGGGTCATATTTGAACTCATAAAAGCTCGCTCAAGCGTACTGGGTGCTCGCTCAAGTGAGAAGGCACATGTTGGTCCGTACTTTAGCGAGCTATCTCCTGGCTTGAGCGCCAAGGGGATCTGATTCTAATTTATTTACGCGTAGCAACACCCAGTTTAGAGCGTATGTACGCGTACCTCCTTGTCCACAATTTTGTTATTTTGTTGATGCGCATATGTACACTGGAATTCAAAGTTTATACACTCAAACCTTAGTCAAAATTTTTCAAGTTTATTCACACCTTATTCAAAATTTTTAGTTTTCAATTATTGTTTAAAAACACCAAACACAAACTACAATAATTAAAATGTAGGGTTGCCTCTCTCAAGCGCTTCTTTAAGGTCACTAGCTTGACCTTTGACACCTAAGAAGATGCATGTAAAAGCATGGAGGATTTTCGCCTATCAAACTCTCCTCCAAAGTAGAGCTTGAGTCTTTAGCCATTCACTTTGAATGTTCTTCTAGTGGCTGGTTCTTTTACCTCAATTGCACCATGAGGGAAAACCTTATTCACAATGAAAGGTCCAGATCATTTGGATCTAAGTTTTCCTGGAAAGAGTCTTAGTCTAGAATTAAATAACAAGACCTTGTCATCCTTCTGAAACTCTTTTTTGTTTATCCACTTATCATGCCACCTCTTAGTTTTCTCTTTATATATGGAGGCACTCTGATAAGCATTGAGTCTGAACTCCTCAAGTTCATGGAGTTTTAGGACTCTTTCCTCTTGAGATTGGTCACAATCCATGTTTAACAGCTTTGTGGCCCACCATGCCTTATGCTCTAACTCCACAGGGAGATGGCAAGCCTTATCATATACCAACTGATAAGGTGACATGCCAATTGGAGTCTTAAATGTTGTCCTATAGGCCCACAATGCATCATCTAATCTCACAGACTAGTCCTTCCTAGATTTCCCTACCACTTTCTCTAATATCCTCTTGATTTCACTATTAGACAGCTCAACTTGTCCACAATTTTGTAGATGGTATGAAGTAGCCACCTTATGGTGTACCTCATAATGTCTTAGGGCTTTTTCCATGATTCTATTGCAGAAATGTGACCCTCCATCACTAATGAGGACTCTTGGGACTCCAAACCTAGAGAAAATGTTCTTCTTTATAAACCTCAGCACCACATATGCATCATTGGTTTTGGTATGGATTGCCTCCACCCACTTGGAGACATAATCGACAGCAACAAGGATATACTCATTGGAGAATAACTTTGGGAATGGTCCCATGAAGTCAATGCCCCAAACATCAAATAACTCCACAACTAAAATATTTGTCAAAGGCATGCTAGCTTTAACAGAGAGGCCTCCACTTCTTTGGCACTTATCACACCTTTGAACATATACTCTAGAATCTTGAAAAATTGTTAGCCAATAAAAGCCACACTATAACACTTTTGCTATTGTTCTGGAGGCACCATGATGTCCTCCATAATAGGAGTCGTGGCAGTGCCATAAGAGTCTTTCTTGCTCTGATTCAGGCACACATCTCCTGATAATTCCATCTACTCCTATCTTATATAGAAATGGATCATCCTATAGAAACGGTTTACTATCATGAAAGAACTTTTTCTTCATTTAGAATGTCCACCCTTCTGGTACCACAAAGGCACTTTTAAAGTTGGCCATATCAGCATACCATGGCCCTGTGGTAATTACCATCAGCCTCTCATCTGGAAATTCCTCTTTTATCAAGATAGAGTCTGATTTACCTTCCAGATGAGAGAGTTGATCAGCCACTGAGTTCTCTACTCCCTTTTTATCTCTTATTTCCAAATCAAACTCTTGGAGTAATAGAACACACCTAATCAATCTTGGCTTTGATTCTTTTTTAGCTAGCAAGTACTTGATTATTGAATGGTTTGTATAGACAATGACCTTAGCACCAATCAAGTAAGCTCTGAATTTATCAAAAGCATACACCACAGCAAGCATTTCTTTTTCAATAGTGGTGTAGTTTATTTGATTCTCATTCAGCACCTTACTAGCATAATAAATAACGTGTTAATTTTTCTTTTTTTTGTCCTAACACAGCTCCTATAGCAGAATCATTACATCACACATGAGTTCAAATGGTAGAGATCAATCAGGTGCTGCAAGGATTATAGCTATAGTTAATCTTTGTTTTAAATTTTCAAAAGCCTTGACACACTTTTCATAAAAAATAAAAGCATGATCTTTCACAAGCAAATCAATCAAAGGCTTTGTTATTTTTGAAAACTCTTTTATAAATCTCCTATAGAAGCAAGCACATCCAAAAAAACTCCTCATCCCTTTCACATTGATTGGGGGAGGAAGCTTTTCAATGATCTCAATCTTGCCTCTATCTACTTGAATTCCTTCTGCAGAGACTTTGTGGCCAAGGACTATCCCTCATCTTACAATAAAATGGCATTTTTCCCAGTTAAGGACAAGATTAGTCTCTTGACATCTCACCAACACCTAAGATAGATTGCTGAGGCATATATCAAAGATGTTTCCAAGAACACAGAAGTCATCCATGAACACCTCAATGAACTTCTCTACCATGTCCCATAAAAATTGCTAGCATACACCTTTGAAAGGTTGCTGGTGCATTGCACAAACCAAAAGGCATGTGCCTACATGCAAAGATTCCATATGGACAGGTAAAGGCTGTCTTCTCTTGATCTTTTGGATCAACCACAATTTGGTTGTATCCAGAATATCCATCAAGGAAGCAATAATACTCATGACCTGACAGCCTCTCAAGCATTTGGTCTAAAAATGGTAGAGGAAAGTGGTCTTTTCTAGTGGAGTCATTTAACCTTCTATAGTCTATGCACATCCTCTAACCTGTAGTTGGTCTAGTGGCAATGACTTCACCTTTTTCATTTTTAACAGTGGTCATCCCTCCTTTCTTAGGCACCACTTGGACTAGACTGATCCAAGCGTTATCCGAGATAGAATAGATAATCCCTCCATCAAGGAGTTTGACCACTTCTTTCCTCACAGCCTCTTTCATTATGGGATTTAACCTTCTTTGTGGCTGAACAACTGGGGTATAGTCATCCTCCATCAAAATTTTATGCATACAAAATGATGGACTAATCCCCTTTAAATCAGAAATGCTCCAACCAATAGCAGATTCATGTTTCCTTAAAACCCCTATCAGTTTTTCTACATCCTTATTATTTAATTTAGCAATGATGATTACTGGATGTGATTCATTATTTCCCAAGAAAACATATTTCAAAGGAGAAGACAAAGGTTTCAAATTAAGTTTTTCTTCAAACACCTCTTTACCTTTCTCAAGTATAGTATTATTTAATTTTTCTTTCGTTTCCACTTATATTTCCCCTACTTCACATGCTTCTAGTAGGTTCAGCAACTCATTATGTGAGTCATCTAACTCCTCAGTCTCTGAGTCAAAATCATCCTGAAGAAAGGCTTGTAAAGCCTCTTCTTTAGCCTTTAACAGCGTAGGAGTCTTATAGTTTTTAATTTCTTCAAGCATAAAACAACCCATTTTATCAACTGGATGTTTTATAGCATTGAGGACATTAAAAGTTACCTGCTCCTCCTGAACTCTCAGTATGAGTTCTCCCTTCTCTACATCAATTAAAGCTTTTCAAGTAGCTAAAAAGGGTCTCCCTAAGATTAAGGGAATATCTCTATCAGCCTCCATATCCAAAACTATAAAATCTGTTAGAAAGATAAACTTATCTACCTTAATTAACAGATCTTTTAGCATTCCATGAGGATATTTGATAGACCTATCAGCCAACTGCAAAGACAAGTGAGTTGGTTACAGGTCATTAATTCCTAATTTCCTCATTAATGACAAAGGCATAAGGTTAATGCTAGCCCCTAGATCACATAAAGCACTTCCATCATGAACATCCCCTATTGCATAAGGTATTGTAAAAGATCCAGGATCTTCTAGCTTTTGAGGGAGTTTCTTCTGAATAATTGCACTATATTTTTGAGTAAGGGTAATCATTTCATCTCCCTTAAGCTTTCTCTTCTTAGATAGAAGTTCTTTTAAAAATTTAGCATATGATGGCATCTCTTGCAATACCCGGCAAAGGGAATATTTATGTGAAGCTTCTTGAACACATCTAAGAAATTAGCAAACTTTTGCTCTTCTATCTGTTTCTTAAATCTATGTGGGAATAGAGCATTCTTTAATTTCTCAGGAGTCAGCTTGACAACTTCCTCCAAGATCAAGTCATTCTTTTTCTTTCTCTTTTAATGAACTTGGTTTTCTTTCTCTTTTTCTAACTTTATTTGGTTTTTAGTTTTATCATTAACTTGCTCACTTTCCTACTCTTTTTCTTTTTCTGCATGTTTTTCTGAATTATTTTTCTTACTTGGAGTTGGGAGAAGAATTTTCCCACTCCTTGTGGTTATTACCTTGCAATGTTCCCTAGGATTTACCTCAGTATCTCCAGGAAAATTGCCAGACTGTCTCTCAGCTAACTGTTTTGATAGCTGTCTAACCTGGTTTTCTAGATTCCGAATGGACGCTTCTTGATTTTTAAAGTTGGCCTGAGTGACCTGTAACTGAGATAGAACTTTCTCGAGTTTAGACTTTTCATTAGAAGGAGGGGGAGGTGGTTGTTGTGACCTATTTGTGATTTGATTTTGTGGCATGTTTTGATTCAAATATGGACCTTTCTGCCATGAAAAATTGGGGTGGTTCCTATAGTTAGGATTGAAGGAATTAGAGGGATAATTCCTTTGAAACTGTTGCCCCATGAAATTAACTTGTTCAGCAGGCACATTTGGATCACACATGCCATTCTCATGGTCTCCACCATAAAAATCACAACTTATCATCCAAACTTGACTAGGCTTTTAGAGCTCTGAAATCTATACAATTAGTTTCTCTAAAACACGAGTCATCAACTTACTTTGAGCCAAATAAGCATCTTGTGCTTCTAATTCTAGTATCCCTCTCTTAGGGATTTGGCTCCTTTCACTAACTAAGCATTCATTTGAAGCCATAACATCAATAAGCTCTATAGCTTCTTCTATAGTTTTTGTAGTTAGTGAACCTCCAGCTGAGGCATTAATCAAGACACTAGTAGCTGGTCTCACTCCATTATAGAATATGGTAACTTACTGCACATCAGGAATCCTATGATGAGGATATTTCCTCAAACTCTCCTTGTACCTATCCCATGCTTCCATAAGAGATTCACCCTCTCTCTGCTGGAAACAAGTGATTTCTGTGCGCAACTTGGCATACTTGGAATGAGGGAAATATTTAATCAGCAATTTTCTTTGTAAATCCTCCCAAGTGGATATACTGCCTCTTGGTTGACTCTGCAAACAGGCTTTTGCATGGTCCCTCAGAGAAAAAGGAAACAATCTCAATCTTATTGCCTTATTAGGGACACCATTCATTTTCACTGTATCACAAATCTAGAGGAAGGTTGCTAGATGCAAATTTGAATCCTCAACATCACTTCCTCCGAATTGATCATTTCTAACCAACTACAGCAAAGCCGGTTTAAGTTCAAAATTATTAGCTTTAATTAGAAGCCTAAAGATACTAGATTGCGATCCTTCTTCAGTACGCCTAGAGTAGTCACCTAGTGTAACTCTTCTCTGTTCCATTTCTTGTTGTTGTTTTTGCTTTTTCTCCTTTCTAAGTCTACGCTCTAACAAATCAATATCAGAATCAAAGAAGAATGCCTCTCCTCTGTTCCTTGACTACATACACAAGATATTAGACAGAGAATCAATTTCAATGCTACTACTACTGCTACATGTAACACCCCCGATTTTTCGAACTTGAATTCTGATGTGATCAACATAATGATTAATAAGATGCGAGTAAATTTTTCGCGTTCTAAAGTAAGTCTGATGTCACACCGAAACCCGAATCATAAAAAACCGAAGAGTATGAATTAATAAGATATGACTGGATCGATAACTAACTTGCCCATAACGGTATACCAAAAATAATAGAGTTTATAGCGGAAAAAGAATGTGTATACCGGGCATACGCCTAGTCCCATATATGACGATATCAGAAAAGGCTCGGTAAAGCATGCAAATGCACTTACAACATACGCATGCATTGCCTAAGATATAAATATAAATATACATATACCTCCGGGGTCATGCCCCAACTATTACCATTATCTATATCTCATAATTGACCCATTTATTCACTTGTTAGTATTAATCCGACATCACCATCATCAACGTATATTATTCAAATTCAATTCCTCTGGTACTCACCAAATCATCACTTATGTACTATTACATAGGTTCACTATTTATGCATTCACGATTATCCCATACATAACCAGAATCACTAAATCATCAATCTCATCATATACAATTTATTCATTACATTACAATTCACAAATGATGCCGGCCAAGGCACTTCCACTACCACTATTTACCTTCTTGAAATTTTGATTTAAAATCTGAATTCATCCCATGGCAACCTGCATCACAATGCTAAAAAGAAGACCACATGGGAGAGTGAGTTATGCATTCAAAATGACGAATATAATATATATTATGATCATGTGTATATGCATATAATCATCATGTGTGCTTTGCTATAAAACCATTAAATCAACATTCAATCATCATCACATTATTATAATAGGCATACAAGCCTTATGAATCGCAATTCATAACATAAGCAAGCACAAGCACATACACAATCACATTGCCACTTATCATCAAAGGCATTCACAAATTATCATCATCAATTTATTAAATCTTTACTCAATTCCTCCTCGCAAGGGGTTTCTCATCTCTTATGGTCATCCCATCTCAAATGCCATGCTCTTATGGCTAATGCACATGTCAACTGTTTAATGCATATGCAACGGATCCGATTTCATACCAATGGGTGATCGCAACCACCATAATCAATCATTCATATTCATGGGTTTCCCGCCTCGCAAAGGGTACTCCCTCTAGCAGCCTCGCAAGGTGCTTCCTCGTGATCGCAACCACGTTCAACAATTCTCATAGGTTTCCTGCCTCGCACGGGGTACTCCCGCCTCATGATCGCAACCATCGGCATCATAGGTGCTCGTAAGCCCTTTTTCATATCAAATACCAAGTGATTGCAAGCACTGGCTCATCATCATACAATCGTCCCCGCAGGGCCTTTCACTTTCCACAACCAGGTGATCGTAACCACCGCCTCAATATCATAGCATCATCAAGTTGGTTTCCCGCCTCGCAAGGGGTATTCCCTTCATAGAATCCCGCAGGATCTTTCATCATTGTGATCGCAACCACATATTCAATGTTATGCCATGCCATGAATGCAAAATGCAATAATGCATATGCCCATCAACCTCGCAAGTATATCTCACCCTCTTAATTAGGGTATCTTATATATATATGGTTTCTATGATCGCTGGCATACAATCAACCACAAGGCCCTTCAAGGCTCAGCATTTACATTTTCATAAATCCATACATGATATTCATAACATATCAATCATCATAACATTTAACCACGCATGGAAGCCAACAATATATTTCAAACATACATTCAGCAATACTTGTATTAATCATATTAGCACCACACTCATCATTGCGTCTCATACATACAAGTCAATACTTGTATTAATCATATTAGCACCACACTCATCCAAAATAGCAAACACTGCTTATTCAAGGGTATGTTCAACAACAACATCCCTTTTCATTTAACATCATTAATCATTATGAAATATGTGTGGCATCATCAATTTTTAATAACCATTGATACTCTTTCAAAATTCATTAAGTTATAATAACTCATTGCCATTCAATTGTCCCCTCATTAGTTTCATCGTCAATTATGGTGTGTCATACAATCACATCATTTACTTTCATCATGATTCATAACATAATCAATAGAGGGGAATGTGTTTGAATGTGGTAACAGGTACAAGGATTTTGATAATGACAAAACACTCTTGAAGAAAGTCTTGCAAAAACAAAGAAGACATGAAACAGTGCGAAGCTAATCGATTAGGAAGCCCAGTCTAATCGATTAGAGTGATTCTGTCTTTGGAATAACTGCAACAAGGCATAAGCTAATCGATTACAGCAATTGAAATAATCGATTACAAAGCTACTGGAATTAACCTAATCGATTACATGAATGGCTCAATCGATTACCAAAACCAAAAATGGATTTAAAAGCATCAGGTATAACAGCTAATCGATTAAGAGAATTCTGACAATCGATTAGAAGCCTACTGGAATTAAGCTAATCGATTACTATGACTATATAATTGATTACGAAGCTACGAAGCCAAATTAAATGCATCAGGCATTTCTGCTAATCGACTACAAGGCAAAAGGAAATCGATTATCAAGCTTCTGACTTAAAGATAATCGATTAGGCAAGTGAAGCTAATCGATTACATAGTGAACAGAGATGGAAAATTCGAAGTGTAATCGATTACAGCTTAAGGGATAATCAATTACGATAGTGGGAAAACACATATTAGTGGGAAACCAGCACATTTCTCCATTACTTCTTCAGATCTCCACTATGTGCAACGGCTAGGAACAACAAAGGCACTCCTCAAGCTCTCAAATGGCTCTATAAATTCAAGAGGAACTCAAGCACGAAACACACAACTAGAAGCTATCATTCTTTACTTGTTCTTATGCTTAGTAAGCTATCTTTCTTGCATATTCTGAGTTTAAATTTGTACATCCTCTCATCTTGAGAGTTAAAGTTTGTGTGATCTTTCACTTGTACATCCACTCTATTAAGAGAGTCATTTCCTTGTAAACACTTCAACAAACACAAAGGTTTTTCACTCTAGGATTGAGTGGTCACAAAGGTTGGGGTTCAACCTTTGGGTATTGAGAGTTTGAGAGATTGGGTGGGTTACCCTTTGCTAGTGAGGATTGAGTTCTTGAGTGTAGGACACTAGGAAGCTGCAATTGCTCATAGCTTATATCTCTAAACTTCAATAGTGGAAATCCTCTAAGTGGGTTGCTTAGAGGCGAGACGTACACCGGTGTTGGTGGAACTTGTTATATTGGTTTGCAAGCTCCTCTCCCTTACTCTTTTACTTTCATATACTGCAATTGGTTGATTTATGTTGATTGATTGTGAATTGCATACTTGACCTTGTCTAATTTGATATATTTCAAATACTACCCACCAAGTGTTTGTTAAATTGCTTCAGCTATAATTATCCTTATGGTGCATTGCACACTATCTCCAACTTGAGTTCACTTGCATTTTCTTGTAAACTTGGATATAAAAATCAAGTTCAAAGGCATTCCAATCAAAATTTTAAAAACTCAATTCACCCCTCCTCTTGAGTATTGAGGCCACTTGAACAACAAGTGGTATCAGAGCTTGACTCTTGGTAAATTAAGCTTAACAGCTTCAAGAGACTAGATGGCCTCAAGTTCTCACAACCTTTTTCCCGAGGGTGGTGCTATAAACAGACCTCCCGCTTTCAATGGGGAAGGCTATGCATTTTGGAAAGAAAGAATGAAAATCTTCATTCAATCTATTGATTTGAGAGTTTGGAATGCCATTGAAAATGGTCCTTATATACCAATGCATACTATTGATAGTAAAAATGTTGAAAAACCAATGGATGAATGGACTAGTGATTAAGAAAAGAAAGTGCAATATGGCTATAAGGCAAAGAATCTCATCACTATAGCATTAGGTCCAGATGAATTTTTTAGAATAATGACTTGTCAATCCGCTAAGGAAATGTGGGATACTCTACAAGTAACTCACAAAGGTACTAGCGATGTGAAGGACTCCAAGATTAGTACCTTGACAAGTCAATATGAAAGTTTTAGAATAAACTCGGGGGAAACTATAGTAGAAATACAGAAGAGATTTACTCTTATTATTAACCATCTCATTACTCTTGGCAAAGTTTACACTAACAAAGAACTTGTGCATAAAGTTTTAAAAATTCTTAGCAGGGAATGACAACCACTTGTCACAGCCATAAAACAATCTCCAAGCATCAATGAGATGTCTCTTGCAATACTCTTTGGGAAACTACAAGAGCAAGAGCAAGAACTAAAAGTCTTGAAGCTAGCGGAGGAAGAAGAAAAATCCTCCAAGAAGAAAGGCTTAGCTCTCAAAGCCACCTCTATACATGAAGAAGAATCATGCAGTGACATGGATGAAGAAGAGGAATTTAGGCTGTTTGTAAAACGATTTGGAAGATTCATGAAGAACAAAAGATTCCAAAAGAACTTCAAGCCCCAAGGTAAAAAGCCAACTTCAAATGAAATTTCTTCTTCACCTAGTTGTTTCGAATGTGGCAAGGAAGGGCACTTCAAGGTGGATTGCCCAAATCTTAAAAAGAAGGGCAAGGATAAACGAGGAAGAAGAAGAGCTTACATCGCTTGGGATGAGAATGATGTAAGTAGTTTCGACGATTCGGACAATGAGGAAGCAAATCTTTGCTTAATGGCCAATCACCAAGAAGAAGATAATGAGGTAAACCTTCTTGACTTAGATAAGAATGAACTACTAGATGCTTTTGAGGAGTTATATGATAAATTTATAAAAGTCTCTAATAGGCTGAAGTCATCTAGGAAAACTAGTGATACCCTTGAAATGCATCTTATGGAAGTATGCAAAGAAAATGAAAGCTTAAAAGAAAAATTAGAAAATGTTCAAGCATGTTCTAAGGATAAACCATGTGACTTTGCAAAAAGATGCGTTATGTTAGAAGCCAAGGTTGTAGACCTAAATAGGACATTAGAAAAGTTTACTAATGGATGAGACAACTTGAATATTTTGCTTGGCCAACAAAGATGCATGTTTGATAAAACCGGGTTAGGATATGATCAAGAACATAGCAATCACAAAAGGGAAAAACACTATAAAAATTTCTTTGTACCACCAAGCAAATTATCTTCGCCTTTTATGAAATGCAATCATTATGGTTTCAAAGGACATAGTGCTTATAGGTGTAGTTTTAGAAAATTAGGGCCAAAGGTTATAAGAAAGGTGTGGGTTCCCAAAGGGACATTACCACAAGCTAACCTTAAAGGACCCAACATAAAATGGGTACCTAGTTCTCTAAACTAATCTTGTTTTGTAGGTATGCTTCAAGGCAAGCAACACCCATTGGTATTTGGATAGTGGATGTTCAAAACATATGACAGGAGACATAAGCAAGTTCACATCATTCACTCCCAAAAGGAAAGGAAGTGTCACTTATGGAGACAATACCAAGGGTAAAATACTTGGTATCGGAAATATCGGTAAAAATTCCTCTACCTCCATTAGTGATGTGTTGTATGTTGAAGGACTCAAACATAACTTGCTTAGCATAAGTCAATTATGTGACAAAGGATATAGAGTCTTATTTGAATCCAATTGTTGTATAATTGAGAATAAGCTAAACAAAGAGGTCAAATTTGTTGGAAAAAGGATTGATAACATTTACATGATTGATATGGATAGTTTGTCTACAAATGATGAACAATGCTTCATTACAAAAGAGGATGAAACTTGGCTATGGCATAGGAGAATAGCTCATATACATGTAAACCACTTAAACAAACTTGTTTCCAAAGAATTAGTAATTGGTTTACCAAAGCTTAAGTTTGAAAATAGATTTTGTGATGCATGTCAAAAGGGAAAACAAGTAAAGGCATCTTTTCAATCCAAAAATATTGTTTCCACACAAAGGCCTTTACAACTTTTGCACATGGACTTATTTGGACCATCCAAAATCAAAAGCTTTAGAGGTAATTACTATGGTCTAGTTATTGTAGATGACTATTCTAGATATACATGGACATTGTTTCTTGCTCATAAAAATGAAGCATATCATGCATTCAAGAAACTTGCTAAGGTTATCCAAAATGAGCAAAATTCTAAAATTACATCCATTAGAACCGATCATGAGGGAGAATTTGAAAATGAATCTTTTGAAACGTTTTACGAAAAACATGGTATTAATCATAATTTTTCAGCTCCTAGAACTCCACAACAAAATGGAGTAGTTAAAAGGAAAAATAGATCCTTGGTGGAGCTTGCAAGAACCATGTTAAATGAAAACCATATTGCAAAACATTTTTGGGCCGATGCGGTAAACACCGCTTGCTATGTTATGAATAGATGTTTAATAAGGCCTATTTTAAAGAAAACCCCCTATGAACTTTACAAGGGTAGAAAACCCAACATTTTACACTTTCATATTTTTGGATGTAAATGGAAAGGATAATCTAGGGAAGTTTGATGCTAAAGCTGATGAGGCAATCTTCCTAGGTTATTCACAATCTAGTAGATCTTATCGAATCTTCAACAAACAAACAAACACCATTGAAGAGTCCATTCATGTTAAATTTGATGAAAGTAGCCATAACCCTCCGAGAAAGGAAGATGTTGATGATCTTGTAGGTACTATTCAAGAATTGACCTTAGATGACAAGGAAGGAGAAATCAAAGACACAAATGCAGCCAAACATGAGGAACCACAACAATGGATCACTTTGAAGGATCATCCTATAGACAAAGTCATAGGTGAAATGACAAAAGGTGTAAGTACTCGTAATGCAATTAAAAATACATGCAATCATTTAGCCTTTGTATCGCAAATAGAACCCAAATGCATTAATGAAGCTATTATTGATGAACATTGGATGTTGGCCATGCAAGAAGAGCTAAATCAATTTGAAAGAAATAAAGTTTGGGAGCTTGTGCCATGACCCAATGATCACCAAATAATAGGAACCAAATGGGTATTTAGGAATAAAATGGATGAAAATGGTATTGTTACTAGGAACAAAGCTAGGCTAGTAGCTAAAGGCTATAATCAAGAAGAAGGCATTGATTATGAAGAGACGTATGCACCCGTAGCTAGATTAGAAGCAATAAGACTACTATTAGCCTACGCATGCTGTAAGGACTTCAAATTGTACCAAATGGATGTTAAAAGTGCTTTCTTGAATGGATACATTCAAGAGGAAGTATATGTTGATCAACCTCCAGGTTTTGAAAACTATCAATTTCCAAATCATGTTTTCAAATTAAAGAAAGCTCTATATGGTTTGAAACAAGCTCCAAGAGCTTGGTATGAAAGGTTGATCAAATTTCTTTTAGAAAATCATTTTGAAAGAGGAAAGGTTGATACACCTTTATTCATAAAGCACAAAAAGAATAACATACTATTGGTACAAGTTTATATTGATGATATAATATTTGGTGCCACTAATGAGTCAATGTGCAAAGAGTTTGCTAAGTTAATGCAGGAAGAATTTGAAATGTCCATGATGGGAGAACTCACTTTCTTCCTTGGACTTCAAATCAAGCAAACCAATAAAGGCACATTCATTAATCAATCCAAGTACTGCAAAGAACTACTTAGAAAATTCAACATGGACAAAGCAAATGATACTGCCACACCCATGGGCACTTCATGCTATTTGGACAAGGATGAGAAAGGTAAGGATGTTGAACTCACAAAATATAGAGGTATGATAGGATCCTTACTTTACTTAACCGCTAGTAGACCGGATATCATGTTTGCTGTGTGTATGTGTGCTAGATACCAAGCTTGTCCTAAAGAATCACATCTTACTGCAGTAAAAAGGATAATGAAATACTTAGTTGGGACTTAAAATGTTGGCTTATGGTACCCCAAAGGGGCTGAATGCACTTTAGTTGGTTACTCTGATTCAGACTTTACAGGATATAAACTTGACAGAAAAAGCACTAGCGGAACATGTCACTTGCTTGGTAGTTCTCTTGTTTCTTGGCATAGCAAGAAACAAATAAGTGTTGCGCCAACAGCTGAGGCAGAATATGTTGCAGCTGGTAGTTTTTGTGCTCAAATTCTTTGGATGAGACAACAACTTCTAGACTTTGGAGTTGTATTGGACCATGTGCCTCTTAAGTGTGATAATACTAGTGCTATCAATATCTCAAAGAATCCTGTAATGCATTCTAGAACCAAACATATTGAGATTAGACATCATTTCATTAGAGACCATGTATTAAAGGGTGATTGTATACTTGAGCATGTTGAAACTTCTAGGCAACTAGCAGATATTTTCACCAAACCTTTAGCTAGGGAGCAATTCATCCATATTAGAAGAGAATTAGGAATTCTTGACATGAATAATTGCGTTTGAATGATGAAGAATTTTGATAAAAGCATTGTTGTACAGCTGATTTATATGAGTTGGTCATCATATATGGTATAATTCATTGACACTGCAATCCTCTTGTGCAAAAACTTCATAATTTATGATTTTTTGAACCATATAGTCGATTACACAGCTGTTCATAATCGATTAACGCGTTTCTGTTTTGTTGATAATCGATTACCCTTTAATATCTAATCGATTACAATGCTTTTGTTTTTAATCTAATCGCTTACTTCCTAATCCATAATCGATTACAAAGCCTCTGTTTTAGGTACAACATGTTTCATCTTTCCACTAATCGATTACCATTCTATCTCAATCGATTAGGACGATTCTGTTTCTTTACTAATCGATTATTCAACTTCAATAAATCGATTACACACTGCACAAAACGCTTCAAATTCCCCAGAAACAGTGAGCTAATCGATTACCAATGTTTCGTAATCGATTAGCATCGGGACAGCAACAGTCAAACGTTTGCTTCCCGAGGTCTGCTCGAATTCTTCACTCCTTTAACTAACCTCACTCTCTTCTAGACCTAATTTTTCCCTATAAATACCTTCTTCTTCACCCTCTCATCTCACACTACCTCCTTCCTCTTCAAAAACTCTCTAAGTTTTTGCCTCTCTTCATCTTCCCTCTGCACCTTCATCCTTTTCTCCTCACCATGTCTTCCTCCCGCACCGTCAAAAGAGCTAGGTCCTCTATGGCTCAGGCCAACAACCCCCTTGACTTCTCAAGGCTCTTTTCCTCTCCTAAAGACCTCCAAAACTTTGTTAAAAATTTTTCTGAGAGAGAAATCATGACACCCCACTACACCATTGCTGAGACATTCAAAAACCATAGCCTCACCTTTACTCAATGCCTCCACCACTATAACCTTTTTCCCTTCTTCACCCTCAAGGAAGAAGAATATTATCCTGAACTCATCAGAGTTTTCTACTGCAATCTCAGACTTATCAATGGGATGATCGAATCAAAAGTGAAAAATGTGACCATCAAGCCTCACCAACGCTCAATTTGCTGAAATCTCCATGCTGCTGCTCAACAATGCAGAATTTGAAGGAGGAGAACCCGAAGATGAATGGGGCTTCAATGCTCTCACTGCTCGTCAATCCTTGTGGAAAACTGATCTTCCCAGGAGCAACCACAAGCTGGTAGGACATCTGACCATGAACAATCGTCTTCTCCACTTTTTCTTGGTCAAGATGTTGGTTCCCCGCGGTGGGAACTATGCTCTGGTGGAAGAGGATGATGTCCTCTTAATGTGGGCAATGCTGAACCACAAAGAGATCAACTGGTCAAGTTCCACATGTGCCACGCAAAAGACCAACAAAAGCTCCCATATGGCATTCTCCTCACCAAAATTTTTAAAAATTGTAGAGTAGACTTGGCTGGAGAATTATCAGAAAAAGTGCCTCCAAGAGCCTACATTGGCACTCACCATTTAACCAAAATAGGTCTTGTCTTTCTGCATGGAGCTTGGATCTCAAGGATGGAAGGCTATCATGCCAACATTCCCTTTGAAGCACCTGCTAATAAACCAGTTCCTCCTCCTCCTCAACAACAAGCTATACCGGAAGGCCCCTCTGATCCATTCTTATCTCTCTATGCTCACCTTGACCGCCGCTTTGACCGTATTGAGAACTCCCTTCAAGAGTTTTCAATGACTGAGCAGCAGCACTTTGAGATGATGCAACAGCGCTATGAAGAACTCTCCCACCAAATCTTTGAGCTTCATTTTTTTAATCCTGATAACTAGATTTTGTGGCTGTGCTTTCTGTTTTTCTGCTTCAGTTCTTCATTTCATTCACGTTTTTATTTTCTTCATGCAATTTCCTTCCGTTATCATTATATAAACATTTGTCTTTCCTTATATGCTATACTTGTTTTATTATTTTTGATGATTCCAAAGGGGGAGAAGAATTATTTGTTTATATCTTGTTCATCTGAAATAAGCTGCTAAAACAAAATTGCCAAATGATTAACAATTTGTAAAGAGGTTAATAAATTCCAAAAGATTGGGGGAGACTTAGGAGTTTTAGTTGTTTCAAAGTTGTAAGGGATAACCTTTTAAAGAGATAAAGCTGTAGAGGATAACCTTTAAGAGATAAGAGATTTACTTGTATAAGTGATAATCTGATTTTAGAGATAAGGAAAAATTCAAATGTTTTTGCAGATAAAATTAGATAAAGATTGATTGTTTACACTAACAACCCTCAAGAGATGAACATGGTTGTCATCATCAAAAAGGGGGAGAATGTGTTTGAATGTGGTAACAGGTACAAGGATTTTGATAATGACAAAACACTCTTGAAGAAAGTCTTGCAAAAACAAAGAAGACATGAAACAGTACGAAGCTAATCGATTAGGAAGCCCAGTCTAATCGATTAGAGTGATTCTGTCTTTGGAACAACTGCAACAGGGCATAAGCTAATCGATTACAGCAATTGAAATAATCGATTACAAAGCTACTGGAATTAAGCTAATCGATTACATGAATGGCTCAATCGATTACCAAAACCAAAAATGGATTTAAAAGTATCAGGTATAACAACTAATCGATTAAGAGAATTCTGACAATCGATTAGAAGCCTACTGGAATTAAGCTAATCGATTACTATGACTATATAATCGATTACGAAGCTACGAAGCCAAATTAAATGCATCAGGCATTTCTGCTAATCGACTACAAGGCAAAAGGAAATCGATTATCAAGCTTCTGACTTGAAGATAATCGATTAGGAAAGTGAAGCTAATCGATTACATAGCGAACAGAGATGGAAAATTCGAAGTGTAATCAATTACAGCTTAAGGGATAATCGATTACGATAGTGGGAAAACACATATTAGTGGGAAACCAGCATATTTCTCCATTACTTCTTCAGATCTCCACTATGTGCAATGGCTAGGAACAAGAAAGGCACTCCTCAAGCTCTCAAATGGCTCTATAAATTCAAGAGGAACTCAAGCACAAAACACACAACTAGAAGCTATCATTCTTTACTTGTTCTTGTGCTTAGTAAGTTATCTTTCTTGCATATTCTGAGTTTAAATTTGTACATCCTCTCATCTTGAGAGTTAAAGTTTGTGTGATCTTTCACTTGTACATCCACTCTATTAAGAGAGTCATTTCCTTGTAAACACTTCAACAAACACAAAGGTTTTTCACTCTAGGATTGAGTGGTCACAAAGGTTAGGGTTCAACCTTTGGGTATTGAGAGTTTGAGAGATTGGGTGGGTTACCCTTTGCTAGTAAGGATTGAGTTCTTGAGTGTGGGACACTAGGAAGCTGCAATTGCTCATAGCTTGTATCTCTAAACTTCAATAGTGGAAATCCTCTAAGTGGGTTGCTTAGAGGCGAGACGTACACCGGTGTTGGTGGAACTCGTTATATTGGTTTGCAAGCTCCTCTCCCTTACTCTTTTACTTTCATATACTGCAATTGGTTGATTTATGTTGATTGATTATGAATTACATACTTGAGCTTGTCTAATTTGATATATTTCAAATACTGCCCACCAAGTGTTTGTTAAATTGCTTCAGCTATAATTATCCTTGTGGTGCATTGCACACTATCTCCAACTTGAGTTCACTTGCATTTTCTTGTAAACTTGGATATAAAAATCAAGTTCAAAGGCATTCCAATCAAAATTTTAAAAACTCAATTCACCCCCCCCCCCTCTTGAGTATTGAGGCCACTTGAACAACAGGGAAGCATACATGTTTTCATAACATAGCATAGGCATACCCATACCTTGCCAAGGCCTCAAGCCATTCCCAATCACCACTAAGACACACCACACATATACCCTTAGTGAATTCTCTTGTTTTTCCATAATAAAATGGATTTTGGGCAATAATGAGCCCATGATAATTTCAACATTAAGACATGAGGAAAGCTTACTTTTAGTCTTAAAAAATAGTGGGACATGTCACAAATATCACCTATTAGTCCCAATTTGATAACCATAAAAAGTTGGGTTCAAAACCCTCTTAAACTTGTATTTTTTAACGCGTTGGGTTTGGTATTTTTCTCCTAATGAGAGTTAGAAAACTCCAATTAAAGTTAGACCAATTCTCACACCTCCGTAACATAATTATCTACAACTTTCGTGCCGAACTCAGAGGCCAAAAATGTCATTAAGATCCCCAAACAGCCCAAAAGCAGCAAAGAACGCTTATCGAGCAATCCTGTCGTAGCTAATCGATTAGGCCAAGCACCTAATCGATTACAAATGACTCAGAAGGCCTGTAATCGATTACGAATACCTTTGTAATCGATTACGCATACCAGAATGCAAAAATTATGTAGAAAATGCATAATTTTGGACCTTCTAACCCCCCTAACATTTTTATATCAACTCCAAATGCTACTAAATTTTGACACCAACTAAATTACACCATTTGTGACGCGTGGCCACTGGTCTCACTCAAAAATTCTTAAAAATGAGGGAGTTATGCACATAGAAGCATTTTACCCATTTTGAGGTACTTTTGTGCAACTCAAGGGTCATTTCTCACTTAAATTGACCCATTCCAATTTCCACAAGTTTTAATTCATACATGGAAGCTATTGGAACTACCGCATGTCATTAAAACCACATAAAACTCTAATTGACTCTATGAGTTCCTCAATTATGCATAAACCTCAAACTTATCACCAATACCATCACAATGGCTATCACATTCAATGTCAATGATCCACATAAATTCTCAATTAACAAAACATATACTTTATCCCCTCAAGGATGGTTCATTAACATGTACATATTTTAACCTCTCATGGGTTATTCATCATCGTATATACATATATATTATCATCAATAGCCAACAATTTACCATACACATCATTTCACTACAAACATGGCAAGGCAAGCATGAGTATCATAACATACGATAATCATCAATTATATAACTCATGCAATTTGAATGTAAACTCCTCTCCTACCTCGAGGGAAGACCCGAAATCTGAATGCATGCTACGAAAGCTCCGCCACATAGTCCGGAACACAATCTACACAACATACATATGCCTTCATATAATTAATAAGCCATCTCAAGGCACTCCTCATAATTCTAAACATTTGCTAGCTTATCATAAAGCTCAACATCAAGTCCTAAACTTGCTAAACATCAACTTATGCAATTGTGTTAGGCTTCGGGAATTCCTTTCCTAAAACCAAGATTCTCTAGATCTTAAAGGGCCAACTATACTCAACAACATCAACATCACATCCCTTATGCATAATACATCCAATCATCATATAAATCATCCATTTGCCATCATTGTCACTCAAATTCATTATAAGCCCTCTTAGCTTCACTCAAAGCCATAAACAATTCATAAAATTTAAGTGATGCACCTTATGGTCTAAGGCCCCATCAAGACACATGCTCATTTCACTAACCCCCACACATTCACCATGGCTTTGGTGTTCAGATTCATCATTTCATACTCATATTAACACCTACATTGGGTATTTTCTACCCACATTCAATTCAACCTTCCTAACCACAATACATATATTCCCTCAAATTCTTAGGACAAGAATTTTCATCAAAAACTCAACTATCACCACAAATAATTAATCCCAACCTTTCCAAGACCCATTCTAAAGCATAAATCATTAATACCTATCAATTGGCCAAAAGCCCCAAATTCCTAAACCTAGGCTTTTCATCAATAACCCACAATCATCAATTTCAACCATTCATATGCATGATTTCCAACATTCTTAGGCTAACAACAATATATCCCATTCATTATCAACAACAATAATAATCCCCAATGGTTATCCCACCTAGGATTTGGTTCCACATACCACCATTCTTCAAAGCAACATCTAACCTCCCATCATAACACTTCAATAACTCAAAAACTATCAATAACAACCATGGGTGTTCAGAATCATACCTCTCCACCAAGGTCAAGCTCCAAAACGAAAATGAGAGGGAGAGAAAAGGAGATAAGCCAAGCTTTGCCTCCATGTCCATTACAAGCTTCATAAACCCAAGGAATCCTCTTAATTTTGGGTGGAAATGGCCATGGGTAGTGGTGATTACATTTAGCAAGAGAGGGGATGGAGAAGAAGAAAGAAATAAAGAAGAAAGAGGAAGGGAAGGCAATGTGAAAATGACGGAGAAGAGAAGGGAGTGTTTTGTTTTATTTTTAACCCTTATTAGTAATTTCTCCGTTTTATAACAAACAGGCTCTCTATTCGGGCTTAATACTATATCCAAAAATTATTCCGAAGACATGTTCGGATTCCCAATAATATTCTTAACAGCCCTGACCAACGGCATCTCCATCGGAGATTCTTGGTCCGACACCCATATCTTCACCGGGTATAATTTAACTCTTAAAGCCCCCAATAGATTATAAATAATCCTTATAAATCTCCATTTAATTATTTTAATATTTTTGGGACACTTATTAACCTATTTATAATTATTTAATATTTATTCCTCCTATTTAATCATTCTTATGAAATTCGGGATGTTACACTACACACAAGCTACTGCTATACTAAAAATGAGAATTAAACTGCTACTAAATGCAAAAACAAAACTAAATGGTTCAGTCTAGTACTGGTCCAAGGATTGTTGATATTACTCAACAATCCCTGGCAACGGCGCCATTAACTTGATGCATATATCCTAATGGATTATATTCTTTTGGCAAGCGCACTAATCGTTAAATTTGTAATATATTTGATTGTCCCACAGGGATTGAGGTAATTACCACAACCAAGGACTAGTACAAGCTAAACCAAAACACAAGAAGATAGAATCCATTCTGTTTAGGCTTTTCTATTACTTTTTATGTTTTTGTAATTTCAGAAATAGTATAAAAGGTGAAGTGTAATGTGATTAATGGAAGATAGGTTAGGATTGCTGCAGCTTATAATTTCATCAAGAAACATGTAATTAAGATTCAATCAAACTTCAGACTCAAAAGGACAATTCATAGATGGTTAATCCCTAATCCCTTAGGTAATTAACACTAATTCCTAAGCATTAAACCCTAATACCTTAGGTGTTCAGTGACAGAGAAATCTAATGTGAAATTGGGGGTTGAACCCTCACTATTCACCTAATTACTAGGCCTGAATTAGTTAGGAAGCTAGAAGTTACCTAAGCTTTTAACCATGATTCCTCACTAGTGAAATTCTTCAATTAGGCATGGATTTGTCAATCCAACAGTGTAGATCAACTTCTCAGCTTGTTCTCCTCATGATTCTGAAATGAATTCCTCAATGCATTTTCAAGATTCCATTGGAAGCTTCAGCAATCCCAACCATAGGAGTTTAGCAACCCATGGAAGTTGTTTCAGAATGTGGAATGTGGAGAGTCATGGAAGAAAAAGTTTAGAGAGGGAAAATGTTTAGAGAGAGATTAAAAATTAGAAAATGAATTAGTGTTATTGCCTTTGTGTATAAATTACAAAAGAATTACAAATATATATAGCTACAACAAAATTAACTAACTAACTCTAATTAAATACAAAGGAATGAATAATTATAACACAATTAAATTACTAGGATACAAAAATGGTCGGAAACTAATAAAATAATTAAAGATAACCACTACAGCAAATCACGTTGAAGGAAAAATAATAAACTAGGCAATTAGAATTCACGCTTAAGCGTGATCGTGTGTGCGCTTGAGCATGATGGCCTTAACTTTATGCATTCTGTGACTTCACGCTTGAGAGTGAACGTGTCCGCTTGAGCGTGGTGCTTTATTTTGATGCATGCATGGTGATCTCATGTGAATGCAAGGCTCACACTTAAGCATAAACTTGTTCGCTTAAGCGTGGATTCCATGTTGACTTCACGCTTAAGCGTGGAACTCCTACACATGAGCATGATCATTATACCTTGCTGATTCTTCTCTTTATTTGATTCTGTTTGTGCGCATACGTACACTGTGATTCTAGTATATGTACGCTGGATCTCCTGTACCTAATCCTGCAAAATACAACATATCAATGCCTAGCGTATGTACGCTGGCTTTCTAGCGCATGTACGCTAGGTTAATGAATCTCTCAAATAAACATATTTCTTTATGTACTTATTTTTTTAACCATTTTCTTGCAAAATTTAAATGCATTTGAATTAAATAATTAAAACAAGAAAGAATGACAATTCATTACATAACAATGCCAAAGTTAACAATATGTGATGGATTAAGTTAAATTAAAGATGAATTTATTAAGTTTTTTCAAGACTTATCAGTAGTACTTTCACTTCAAACCCACGGTGGCACTTTTCTTCTACTACTACCATGTGGTATGCCGGGCAAACACTGACGGTAGTCTAAGCTTCGTCACCCTTCGGTGTAACTCAAAAATAGTAAATTTTGAAGCCCTTACAGAGTCAGCTAAATTTGAGGGTGTCTCCTTCAAGAAATGTTTCTTCAAAATGCAAACCAAGGCCAACAAACCAGTGTTCTAGGTAAACGAGGATGGGATCAAGTTGTTTCTGGTATCTTAGACCCATGAACATTTTCTTCTAATTGGGGTTGTTATCAAGTGCACCAAGATCAAGCTTTCCCCCGTGTCTGTTGAAGTCTTCAGGCCCTGCAAGCTTTTAGTGCTGTACACAGGAAATTCTTATTCAAGAGGCTGCTTGGCTCTACTGCCCAACGGGAGGCCTACTTGCGTAATGATTTAGCATTCCTTTATTTATATTCCTTTATTAGGCTTACCATTATAATATGCTGATGTTATGTTATTCTGTGGTTTCAGGTGAAATAGCACGATTCGCACCCATGAAGGCTCTGATCAAACTCTAATAAAACCTAGCGGTAGCTTAGGTAGAAAACCAAGTCCAAGCCAGAAGGAATATTCCCAAGGCTCTCGAACCCATAATAAAGTTTGCTAGTGACGCCGGAGCGATCCCTCGTATGAGGCTGGCACCAGGGAGACTGACAACGCCGTGGTAGATAAGTATAGCAAAAAGAATAAAGATGACGAGTCCAAGCAGAAAAGGTAGAAACATATCCAAGGGGAAGAGTCGTCATCTTTTGCCAAAAGGCAAAAAAAAAAGGTGGTTGAAGAATTGGTTAAAGAAGAGGGGGTGCTTGACAACACCATTGATCTGTCATCTTCAGCCACTGAATAAGAGACAGAAGTGTTCCCTAAGAATAACGACGTTAGAGTAGTTACATGCTCCTTCTTTGGGGCAAAAATTGAGCGCCTATGGCTTGGCGTGGAAATAAAGAAGACCAGGGGCATCTGGAGATAGTTTGGTACTACCTTCGTATCGACTTAGACCTAGGCGAGGTAAAGGCAGCTATAGACGCTGGGAGGTGGCACCTGTGATAGGTGGAAAGGATGCAGGAATCTTTCAAGGGTCTCGTAGATCATGCTGAGCAAAGCTCAAACTATTATGATTGGATTCAAGCCCTGGACGCTAAGCTTCGGGTTGTCACCAAAGAAAAAGCTTTATTGTCGTAGGTAGTCAAGGCTACAGACAAGACTACGAGCGAGAAGGAAACTGCTCTTCCTGCCGCACTAAAGGAGCTAAAGTAGTTAAAATATAAAAAGATAAAGGTGGAGTGGTTTCAAGAAGAGAACCAAAAACTAAAGGAGGAGGAGATAATGCAGGAGACCATTGATGCCAAGAATGCTATGAAAAAGGCACAGGATGAGCTCCTGGCTGTGAACAGTGAACTAGCAATATGACAGGGCAGTCACAACAGATACTAGAAGTAGTATGAAGCTAAAATTGCTTCCTTGAACAAAAAGATTAAAGACGCGACCGCCTTTAGTGAAAAGAACAACAGGCTATGGGAAGAAGTCAAGGTAAATCTTGGAAGGACAGTGCAGGCAATGGAGCTGTGCGAGACGGTGGCACTTGAAACATTCAGCACTGCCATTCGCCAAGTCAAGCATCGTAACCCCAATGTGGTTCGCAACCTGAATGGCATCAGCACATATTTCTAATTTCATGAAGGGAAGCTGGTGGCCATAGCCAACAATAGACACCGGCAGCCTGATGATGTCCTATTTGAGCTTGCCGCTCTACCACCCAACTAATCAATGACTCCAAGAGACACCTCTTCACAGCAAGAAAATGCTCAAGGTACTCCTGATGACACTTCTAATATGGACCAAGAGACTGCTCCACCTCTGTGACTACCTCCTATGTTAATAAATTCCTTTGTTGGTCTTTTATTAACTTACTTTTGTCAAATGTTGTAGCCGTGTCTTGGGATAAGCTTCAATTTTGTAACTTCTCTTTAATATAGATGAAAGTACTTTATTTCATGAACATGTCCCTCTCTCGCTATATCTGAATAATTATAGTAGAAGCAACTTAGGAAATTTATCATTACTTTTACCAGCGACCTCGAACATAATTTGCCAAGTCACATAGGACGTTGTATAAAGTGTGTATTCTCTGCTGTGAAACAACTTGCATAAATTGTTTTACAGGAAAGGACTTAGGTAAAAAAGCCTAAGTAATTTACTTGCACCACTCGTTGGGGCTCAATACAGTTTTAATAATAACCGATCTTTGCCACTCACTGAGGTCAAGTAACCAACTGTTAGTCAAGGTGCTACTCGTTGGGGTCTGGTACAACCTAAAAGAGATTCGATCCTCACCACTCATTGGGGCCAAGTAGTCAATCCTTGTTTAAGGGACTAGGGTGTCGCTTGTTTTGGTCTGGTACGATATCAAAGAGATCCGATCCTTGCCACTATAAATACTTTATCAAGTAAAATCAGGAATTCATAAATGAAAATTTTATTAATCACTAAATGTACATCGGAGCTAAAATGGGACATGCCTCGTTAAAATCCCCTTAAGGAAAACCCAGTGGGAAAAAACCTTAAGTTAGGAAAAAAAGTATATGTTGTAGGATCTACTTAGCTATAATAAATATGTAAATTTAAAATATTCCTCTTGTTCTTGATTGGTGTTCCATCCAAGCATTCAAGACGGTAAGTACCTTTGCCTAAAACTTTCGAGACACGGTATGGTCCTTCCCAGGACGGTATAAACCTTGGTGGGTGAATTTATTGCCAATGCTAGCCTAGCGCAGTACTAACTCATCAATTTCAAAACACCTTTATGAGTCACGCTTATTATAATGGAGAACGGTCTTAGCTTTGATTGCCTGATCTTGGACGAAGGCTTCTTCTCTTAGTTCCCTAATAACATCTAGCTCACTCTCCAAGTTCTTCTCATTACTTTCTTCATGGAACTTGAAACACCCTAATTTTAATAAATAAATAAAACCAAACAGGGGAATTTTTTTTTTCCAAATTTTAGAGTTAGCAAAACATACATAATCTGCCCAATTTAATTAAACCGGGCGCAACAAGGAGAAGGAGGGGAAATGGAAGGCAAGGGAAGATAAAGGCCAAACAAAAGCCACCCAGCGGAACCCAACAACGCTCAAGCGAGCCCAAGAGAAACAGCGTGCACTCGCTCAAGCGAGATCCAACTCTGCTTGAGCGAGACAGCACACTCGCTCGGCGAGCACTCATTCGCCTAAGCTAACCCACCAAAAGCCTTCCATCAACCACGCTCGCTGCGGCGAATCCTTCATTCGCTGAGCGAGAAGCCACACTCGGCTACTCAGACACTCGGGATCTAGAGATATCATACGACTCATTCACTCGGAAAATGATAGCTAGTCCACTCGGCATATGACATCTTGTTCGCTCAGGGAAAATCATTAAGGCAATCCTCACTCGGACTTAGTCTAATCTTCACCACCCGGAATACAGCTCCTCACTCACTCGGATTTTACATCATTCACTCGGATTATAAATATCATACACTTAGGATCCATTCCACTCTGAACCACTACACTAACTCCTCTCTCAGAAGAGGATCACTCAAGGTTTCCACTCGAAAATACAAACTCTTCCTCACTTGGGGTTTACTTATATCTTCACTCAGAATAACTCAGGCGTATCCACTCGGAAGGGTCCACTCTCAATTCACTCGGATTGGCCCTTAAACATACCAGCTCCATTCAGAAAACATAACACATTCCCTGACTTCACTCAATCGGAATACATATACGGCAACTTGGAAATGGTTCCCATAGCCATTCACTCGGAATCTATGAAGACTTCTCACTCAGAATAACTTCCACGTCCTTTTTACCACTCGGGTATTTCACTCATTTTTCACTCGGAAACCATAACTTTCCCACTTTAGTTATCCTGCTAAATCAAGACTCATTCAAATTCCCTTGCTACTAATAATCTATTACAACAAGGTCCACTTAGAGCCTTAGGTGTCGCTTTTCTGTCGGGAACCCTTCACTCGGCGGATTCTCACTCGGTAATTGTTAATTATTCTACACTCGAAAAATCCTAACCGTTATTACTCGGAAAGTATCTAGATCAATCCTCAATTGGTGACCCATGCTCATTCACTCTGTAATACCTAAACTCTTCGGCACTCAGAATAAATCACTGTCTCACTTCCCCCATCAACTCTTAATCCCATTTCTACCCATGGTTATACCAACCTCACACACCCAGTAGGGGCATATACATATATTACTCGGATCATTCACGCAAGATAGAACAACACACAGTATGTTAGATATAAAGGGATATAAATAATTACAGGCACAAGGTCACGTCTTCTACCCAAGAGGGTTCAAGTTCTAGTATAAAGAGACTACGACTGAAATATGAGCCGGCCAAGGCTTAACAAGGCATATACACAGCATATACATGAACACATAATTTCCACAGTGCACCAGCACTTCACTCGGCATTCAGCTCCTCTTCATCCTTCATTCTGAGAGACATTCACTGAAAAGTATAGCCACAGTAGGGGTGAGCTTTTACATATAAAATGACAGTCAATGACTCGGTATCAGTATCAGTACGGACACTCATGTTCACTCGGTCGCATTCAGATTAAACTAAGGCCATGCAGATTAGAATAATATCAATAACATACACTCACATACATATTACGTGAAGTTCATTCTCATTCACACAATCACATGCATCGACTCACTCGGAATTCCTTTGTATCGCTCCGAGTCATACCACGCATACTATCCTAATCAACATCATATCTACATGCATGCCTGCGGATCTGACTTTGGCAGTGACTTTCAGTTACAGGTTCCCCTTACTGGCCTCTCGTCCATTAGCTCTTTCCGCGTGGTACCGGTCTCTCATTGACGTCTCGAGACCTATCTCTAGCTCCCACGGCTACCACGAGCTCTCCCAGGATCTAGCCAAGGCCTCTAGCTGGAAATCATTCCTTTGGGGCTCCTGACCTTCCATGGGTCACCCCATTCCTACACATGCAGCTTATGCGTTTTGTCAGCAAGCATCATCACTCGTCCGACACATTCTTCATAACCATCAAAGTAGAAACCGATTCAACATAGTTCTTACATTTACTCATCAATCATACCAGCATGCACAGCAATCAAACAGTTTAGAGTAATAACATCAGACGAACCAACTAACAGCCATACATTCATATCTTCACGGTATTAACAGTAGTAGAACCATGCATCATACTCATCTACGTGTAAAAGGCTACCAGACCACATTAACACCACCTTGAATACATGCACAATATTGTATAACTATTAACAAGATGCTACTAACATACACATGGAATCCAAAGATCAACAATCATGCATCGCATACAGTCGTCACAGACACATGCATACACTTAAAGCAATACATTCATCCGGTACCGTTCGTGAACCATGCATTTGACATGCAAGCGCCCCCTACCTATAGAAGGGACTCGGGAATCTCCTCTGTTTCCAACGTTCAATCCGCTGCTCTGTTTGCCTTGTTCAGTCCCCCTTCGAACGCGATCGTATCCTGCAATCGGCTCGGGGACAGAAAGCTACTCCCTTCTGCTTTGGTGGTCGTCCTTCACCAACAGAAGGAAATCTGACTCTTCTACAGCACCGTCTTCGTGGATTTCCAGAAACAGAGAACAGAGAACAGGGAACAGGGAAGAAGAAGGAGAACGACGAAGAAGAGAAGAAGGAACTAAGAGAGAGAGGTAGCAGAAGAGGAATTCTGAAAGGAATGCATATCAACCGTGGCCAGGACATATATATATATATATACGTACGAAGAGAAGAGAAGTGGGGTGGGAAAGCGTGAATTGGCAGTCCACTCACGACACCCACCACTCATAAGCAGCCAGCTATCATAATTACTCAGCCATCATTTCCCAAGTTGAACTAATTAAATTAATTATAGTTGACAAGTAATTTTTCCACTTTTATAATTATTATTTTAATGGCTCAATTTCACCCGGTAATTCGTTTTAAATCGGGATGTTACAGAACTACTGGACTCTAGTAGACAATATGTTAAGCTCTACTGGTATTATGGCTTCAACCCCATATGTAAGTCTGAATGGTGACTCGTTCGTGGATGAGTGAGGGGTATTCGGATATACCCATAACACATGAACTGATTGGTCCAATCCTTATTCGCGTTTGCTAACTGTTTCTTAAGGCCCTTGAGAACCTCTCAATTTTCCACTCTGCTTGCCCATTCGTTTGGGGATGCTCAACAGATAAAAAGACCTGCACAATGTTTATCCCCTCAAGTAACTCAGTGAACCTGCGGTCTGTAAATTGAGTGCCATTATCTATGACAATTCACCCTTGGATGCCAAAATAAGCAATTATGTTCTCATAGACAAAGTGTCTTATTCTAGTAGAGGTGACGTGGACCACTGACTCGGCTTTAATCCATTTGGTGAAGTAATCCACCCTAATGATTAGATACTTAATGCTCCCAGGGGTTGTAGGGAATGGACCTAAGATATCCAAACCTCATTGATGAAATGGCCAAGGGACCGTGGATGTTGATAATTCCTCTGTAGGAGTGTAGTGTAAATTGGCAAACCTTTAACAAGGGTCATATTTTTGGACATATTCCGCGGTGTCCTTCTTCATCGTGGGCCACCAAAAACTAGCTCGGAGGATTTTCCTTATGAAACTTCTTGAAACTAGCTCGCGGTGTCCTTCTTCATCATGGGCCACCACACCCCTCTTGCACTTCAACCATCGCTACATGAACATCATTCTCATGTAAGCATAAGAGATAGGGAATGGAAAAGCCTCATCGAAACAGCTTGAAATCTACCATAGTGAAAAAGGGTAGCTCCTTTTTGATTTTCCTGCGTTCAGTCTCATCTGTAGAGAGTTGACCATTCACCATATATTGAACATAAGGCACCATCTAAGAGTCTTTAGAAAATTCAATCAATCAAATGGCACTAACAAAAGGGTTGTCAATGATGCTGGGCTCCACTAAGGTGTTTTACACTACCGACGTACTCCCTGCCTTTTTTATACTACCTAATCGTGAAAGGATATCGACCCTAATATTCTCTTCTCTTGGGACATGCTTGAAGGTAATAGATTAAAATCGTTCCTTCAGTTCATGAACATAAGCCAAGTCTTGTTGAAGTAGGGGTTCCTTTGCTTGGTATTCACCAAGAATCTGTGAGATCACCAACTGTGAGTCACTGCACAAGGTGACAGTCTTAACACCAATTCCGATGGTCACTCTCAAACTCGCAAGGCAAGCCTCATACTCTGCTTGGTTGTTAGTGTTGGTCTATGCAGTACGAGCTATTAATGTATCAATTTTAACTTATTAATAAAATTAGTATTTTTTAGTTTTAAGACTGTTTTTAAAACTATTTATCCTGGAATAATAGGTCATATGAGAATTATTCCTAAAACGTCCCTAATCAAGTATTTACATAGGGACATATAAATACATTAACATTAGTGTGTGAATGTACTGATGATTTGATCTCACAAATCATGGATATATAATATCAAGTCTTTACACGGGTACACATTAAGAGTAATCACTAGTGCAAAAAGGGGATTTAATCACGGTTAAAATGAGCTTTTAATCATGATTCATGAACCGTGGTTGTTTCAACCGTGGAAATAGATTAGGGCTTTTAATCACGGTTCACAACCGTGGTTATAGATCACATTTAATCACGGTTATTTGAAACCATGATTAAATAAGACCCTATTTAATCACGGATGCCAACCATAACCATGATTAAAAGCCAACCTTCTATAATCTTCCACGCCACAATCCAAACCCAACTCATTAAAAGTTCTGCGCACATCTCCGCCGTTGCCACCAACATCCTCCTCAAAATAACCCCAACATTGACCTTCAAAACAAAAAACCTCCACTATAGGAACAAACAGAAGCAAAACGTAGAGAACAAAAACAAAAAAAATAACTAACAGAAACCTATAAAACCTTCATTATAATCGAAAGAAATAGAAAAGAAGAGATGTACAAAAGAGAAGCCTTACATGGTTGAACGAGAAAATAAGATAAGGGTCACGTAGTGGTCGTCAATGGTGCGCAATGAGAATAGCAAAAGAAAACCTGTAAAATATACCACAGAACCACGTTAGATCTAGAACACAAACAAATGCAAACGTCAATGGTAATCGGAAAACAGAGAGGAGAAATCTTAGAGAGAAAGATGGGAGAAAGCTAACAGAGAAAGAGAAGGAGCACGCGACGTTCAAAATTTATATTTTGAAAACACCTATGATCACGGTTCCTAAACAACCGTGATTGTAGGGTGTCTATAATCACGGCTTTTCTCTCAACCGTGAATGTAGGTACATTTTCTTAAAATAAAAAAATTAAAATTAAAAAATTTGGTTGTAAATATAATCACGGCTTCCCATAAAGCCGTGATTATAGATGCCTTACAATCACGGTTTCCTCTCAACTGTGATTATAGGTACATTTTTTAAAAATATAAAAATTAAAATAAAAAACCTGGTTATAGATATAATCACGGCCTCCCATCAGGCTGTGATTATATATACCCTACAATCACGGTTTCCTCTCAATCGTGATTGTAAGTACATTTCTTAGAAATATAAAAATTAAAATAAAAAAAAACTTGTTCCTACGACCACGGTTACATCAGAACCGTGATTAAAAATCTTCCTCATATTTATAAAAATACGACCACATATTTTTCAAACACGGTTTTTGCCTGGACTGTGATCATATCCCGTTGTCGTAGCCATTTTTTGCACTAGTGAATGTTGTACTAGACAGACCCACCATGAGAACGTTGCATGGATTGTTACATGAGTATCATAAACGGTTCTCAATGTGATAATGGTATATAGTCCTTCAACCTGAAGTCACTACGATTCCTACATAAGGAGTTTGTTGTTTTAATACAATCAAATGTTATCTATAATAAGATGACCATAAAGATTGTAATTAGGCAATAGACAAATTATGCAGAGGGATGTGAGTTATGTAGATGGAATTTGTCTCTCCTATGTGACAAGAGTGATATCTATGGGCCACTTGATGGAGTGAGACTAACGAAATGCATGGCCATGCTAGGACGAATAAATATTAGATATTTATTATATAAAGTCTACTTTGGTATCAAGTAAAATAAATTGGGCCATACAAGGATGACGACGACCATGCCTTGGGCCCAATTAGATATCGTGACAAAAGGAATAAATATATAAAATAATTATCACTTATAGGTCATGTCGATGATAAATAATATTCAGACATAATGATGTATTACTAGATACCGCTCTTATTTTATATTAATAATAAAATAGTTTATTATTAATATAACCGAATATTTTACCTATAGGGTCACACACATAGAGTAAGCCTGCCAGAGGATAGTTTTATTTTAGTTGGAATAAAAATAAAACTATTTGGGCCTAACTCATTTAGAATGAGTCAGGAGCCCAATGTTTAATGAGAGCCCAGGTTAAGACCTAAGCCTATATATAGAGCATGAGATGCTCATAGGCTGCTGCTCAAAAATCAGATTATTTTTAAATTTCCTACTAGCATTTGGAACTTTGTTTTTTTGGTAGGACTGTTCATGTGGACTCCTAGGGGCGAAGCTACATTTGCTTCGATCGAGGAACTCGCTTTGCTTTTACAAGAGGTAAACCCTAAATCAAAAATTTAATTTTGCATAATGCCTTGAGACATTTGTTTTTGCAAACCTTTTTGGGAATCCTTTATGTTTCCACTATCTGACCCTAATGGATTCCCTAAGAGTTAGAGGTAATGAAGTTAAAGTGGAGAGGAATCTCAAGGTGTATACCATCATCACTCTCAACCATAATTCCAGTTCCACACCCCTTATTATTAGAGAAGCCATCCATGTATATTGTCCAATGTGAACGGGATGCCTCTAGATCCGACCTTGAGAGTTCCGTAATAAAATCTACCAACACCTGGGCCTTGATAGCACTATATGGCTCATAGGTTATATCAAACACAGACAGTTTAACCATCCATTTGATAATTCTACCTGTCAAGTCAGGCTTGAAGAAAATGGTATGAAGTGGCAAATCTGTCCTTACTAGAATGAGGTATGCATGAAAATAAGGTCGTAGATGTCGGGGTGCCCATATGACAACTACGATAGCTTTCTCAATCTTCTGGTATTTACATTCAACCACCTGCAACATTTTGCCGATGAAATACACTGGTCTTTACCCTTCCAGAGTCACTTTAACCAGAGCCACACCTCATGCTTCATCTGAAACAAATAACTAAAGTATTAGTTGTTCACCAGGATCAGGCTTTACCAGTAGAGAAGGTCTAGATAAGACTTCCTTCAGGTCTTGGAATGTCGCTTCCTGCTCTGATCCCCACTCAAACTTTTTGCTCTTCTTCAAGATCTTTTAGAGCAGAAGAGACCGATGGGCCATTTTAGGCATGAACCGCACTAAGGCTATAATCTTTCCATTCAAATACTACACCTCTCGCAAACTTTTTAGACTTTACAACTCCTGAATCACCTTACACTTGTCTGAGTTTGCCTTAATACCGCGCTGGGTCAATATCAAATCCAAAAATCTTCCACCAAGAACAGCGACTTTAATGGGTTGAGGCACATGTTGTACTAGCGGAGGTCTTCAATGTGATCACCCCCTACCAGTGTCTTGGCAATAATATCATCAATGCACACTTCAACCAACTTCGTGTGCATGCCCTCAAACATTTTGTTGATCATACGCTGATAAGTGGCTCCGGCATTTTTCAGACTGAAAGGCATGACGGTGTAACAGAAGACACCATTATCATTAACAAAAGCGGTCTTCTCTTTGCCCTTATCCCACATCAAAAATCTAATTATACCCAGAATAAGCATCCATAAAGGATAAAAACTAGTGCCCAGAAGAATCATCCACCATGCAATCAGTGTTAGGGAGGGTGTAGGGGTCTTTGGGGAAACGCTTATTCAGGTCTACAAAGTTTATGCACATATACCATTTTCCATTGGATTTTTACACCATGACTATGTTAGAGAACCAAGAGATATACCATATCTCCTTAATGAAACCAGCCTTCAGTAGCTTCTCAGTTTGCTCATAAGCAGCTTTCTGCTTTTCAAGACCCAATCGCCTTTTCTTCTATGCCACCGGTCTTGTCTCTAGGTAGACAACTAACTTATGGTAGTAAAAATTTGGATCCATTCCTGGTATATTGGTAGCTGTCCAGGTAGACAACTTCTTGAACTCCCTCAATAGAACAATCAAACGCTCCTTCATGCCAGGTTCAACCTTTTTATTAATTTAAGTCAATCGATATGGAGTATCGGCTAAAACAATCGCCTTTGAACCTTCATCCCGGGTTGGCTTAGATGGGTTAAGGAGATTTATCTTCAGTTTAGCTCTAGGGTCCAGGTCCACCAAATTAACAGATGTTGCCATCATGCCTCCATCATTCAACTTTCATTTCTTGCTAATAACTTCCAACTTCACCATGTTGAGGCTAAGGTTTTAAGATTACCTAGCCATCTCTTGGTCACCCCGCATAGAGGACACCCTATTGTCCTTATCAATGAACTTGATAAGGAGATGTGGGGTTGAGACGATAGTCTCCATTATATTCAGTATGGGATAACTTATGATGTCGCTGTAAGAAGATTGCACATCGATGACCAAGATCTTAGTCTTCACCGTTCGTGCTCTGGGCTCCCCATCAAATATGATATAAGTGTCTAAGTAACCCTTGGTGGGTTGCTTTGCACATTAAAGGCAGTTAAATCTGCATCAGTGAGGCTTATCCTTTTGAAATAATCATAAAAGATGACATCACAGGAACTGCCTTGGTCCACCAACATTCTCTTCACATCCATATTCACGATGACAGCCACAATTACCACCACACCATCGCCCCTGGTATGGTTGGACCAACATCATTGTCAGAGAAAGAGATAGGGGGTGTCTGCACATCGTCTCTAAAGGGTCTGTTATCTTCTTTCATTCCCTGAATAGACATGATCATACGGTGGTGGTTTTTCATACCGTAATCGAGGCGCCTCCTCCAATAAAACCCCCCACAATCATATTTATTACCTTACATTGGCCTCGCTGAGGTGGGGATGGCATCCGCTCTCCCTCTTGCACAACTTCCACCCGAGGCCCTTCTGTTTCTCTATTGTAGTGAATCTCTTAGGACCTTGAGTATCATCAGGATCTGGAGAGTGGTCCTTGTGCCTCTTCTCCATTTGATCAAGCTCATCCAAAGACTTTTGCCTGTAGAGATACTATTTTAGCTTGCCTTCTCAAATCAAGACCTCGATAGCATCCTTTAGCTGTCTACACTCGTCAGTGGAATACCCTTTTTGCTCATGGAAATCACAATACTTCTTAGCGTTTCCAAGTCTCTTGACCCAGACCCACTTCCCTTAGGATCTGGGATAGGTTGGCGCTGAAAGGAGCATAATGGGAAAACACAGTTGTAGTGCCCTTAATTCGATAAATAATATCACAGATATTAATATTTAGAAAATGAAAATTAGGATAAAATTTTATTAAAAACAGTCGTTGGAAAAAGAATACCACAATTAAAAATTTAGAGAATCTCCCTGAATCTATTAAAGGCCTATCTCATATATGAGGATATGAAAAGGTATGTTATTTAAGCAAATGCCTACTTAGGGCAATCATTAACATAATTACTAATCACGTATTTATAAAATATTTAAAATTAGCCCAAAGTCAAGTTTGAATCTTTAAGAATGGTTTCCAAAAGGGTCATATTAGTAACACTTACTTATTTTCCTAAATTTACATGACACTTCAAAGATTCTAAATTACATGATCATGTCAATGACCTCTATCATTTAATTACCAACATAAATGTATCTCCACATATCACTAGCCAAGATTAATAATTCCTCTACAACCCATTCCTCACAACATCCATTAATTTACAAGAAAAATTCAGCATATGATGTTATAAATTCCAATCACAAAGATCATTGGCAAGATTTCAATTTAATACCATACACTATCAATTACTACTTTGTAATACAAAGGGACCACAAGTCGATCCCAATGATCCTAGTATATCAACAATGTCTTAAATATCTCAACCATCATTATAAACATAAGGCAATACATAATACTAAGTTTATACAAAATAATTGCCATCTACAAGGGATTCCAAAATAATGTCATAGTCAACAAAAGTTCAAAACATGCCGGCCAAGGCATCTAGGCATCTTTTTCTTCACACTATACCTCATTTCTTTAAAAAAATTTCACCAACTCCATAACCATGCCCTACGTTACAAAAGCTAAAGTAGACAACATGGAGAGTTAACATACTTTCTCAATGATGAACAATTAGACAAAATATGATAATATAATAATGTAAGTACAATTAAACATATTCTCCCATCAAGGATTTAGTTCAAAAACTAAACACATAATCCATAACGCTTGTCACCAAGTACAAACATAAACAATTTCAATATCCATATCACATTATGCAATCCATTCATTAATTCAAATTATTATCACCTTTCAACCATATTCCATATTAATACATATATGTGCATGTAAAGTCCAAGGCAACACTAACAATAATACAATTGGTTAGTGTCCATAAATTTCAATTTCATTTCATAATTCTTATCATCGATGGATTTCAATCATTCTTAGGTACCTCAAGGTCATTTGCCATGTCCCTATGGCTAATGCATATGCTATGTCATCAAAATAATGCATATGCAATTGATCTGATTTTCAAGAAATTATTCATAAGACATGTGTACACAATTTGTCAATTAGTCACAACCACGCATAGTCCCTTAGGTATTTATTCCCTGTGCAAAGGTCCTTTTGACAAGATCCTGTAAGACCTTAATTATTTCAACATGTCAAGTGATCGCAACCACATACAATCATTTAAATATTTATCCCCTACGCAAAGTTCCTTTTTACAAGATCTCACAAGACCTCTATCATTTTAACATGTCAAGTGATCACAACCACATATAAGATGTTATGCCATGCATACCATGAGATGCAAGAATGCATATGCTAGCCTTGGCTTCACAAGAATTTCTCACCCACTCACTTAAGGGTACATTTTACACTTAACATTACGATTAATAGATGTAGGACCACATCAACCACCAAACTAAAATTACTTTGATGTTAACAATTTTTTCCATCATATACATAACATCATACTAGCTTATAAAAAATTTTATCTTTGATATTTTAGAAGTTTTGTTGACTCTTTCAACGTTTTCCAATACTTTGAAGATTTAGAACCTTGTCTACAATTGGCCAAGTGTTCAACAATTATCCTTTAAGCTTTATAAAGCTTCTAATAAACTTTTCTCATCATTATAATCATTCATAACACTTTTCTTATAGAGGGCAACAAGTCCTTCATCACTAATAATTTAACTAACTTTGTTCTTCATCCATTAAAACACATAACTCCTTTGATAATGGTTTTAAATGTTAAATTAAATCATTATAAATCTTTAGAAACACTTATTGTTTACCCACACATGATTCATACATAACACACCTTAAATTACCAAGTTTTTTCCTCCTAAATAATTACTTAATCCTTACTAAATATTAATTAAATTTCATAATTGTTGTTTCACCATAAACAATAATTTCCATACTTGTTCTAACTTGTTCTTAACCTGCAACATCATATTTCCTTCACTTATTAAACACTAACTCCATATCCATTTAACCATAATTGTTTCCAACCATAAATAATTGACATACCACTTCCAATAACTCATTTTTAGTCACTAACATAATGCCTAAGGTAAAGGGTACCTTTAGCCCAAAAATTATAACTTAGGTTCTTTGACAAATCAACATACTAAAATTACTAACCACTTCCAATAGCATTTCCTAAACTATACAATTATCCCCTTAGGTTAAAGTTTTCTAAACTAGAAACACATTTATTTCTTATAAAATCATCCATGTTCTTCATTTAATTCACCATTAATACCATACTTTTTCCAAAAAATTATTGTCCAACAACCATCATAAATATTATTCCACATCCAACAATATTCTCCAAGTACACTAACAAAGTCAATTCATTTATGGAACCATTTATGACACTTTGATACCATTTTCCTACATCAGAAAACATGTAAAGCTTTCTAACAACTCCATTTTTCATGTCAATAACACCAAATCAATTTAAAACACTAATCTAAGTCTCATAATTATTTTAAAGTCATTAATAAATCGTTCCTAGTCTTAAATGAAAATTTTCCTCTTACATAAAATAACCTTCCAATTCTAATATTCACAATTAATGCATTTCTAACATCAACCAACCACATTCAACAACATTTAATTCACTTTCAACAACCAATTCTAATTAATTTCAAGTCCCTAACAATATTCTAACAACAACAACAACAACAACAAATCCTAATGGTCTCCTAACCTGGGGTTTTCATTATCATTCCAAAATCCTAAAGTTTCAACACTAACAACATAATCTCTAATAACTACAAGTCATTAATTTAAGGATTTACAAGGGTTCAACAACTTACCCCAAATTTTAGTTCCAAATCCCTAACTGTCAAGAATGGTAGAAATTTAAGAAATAGTGCCCTAGCCTTCCGATGCTTCCAAGAGCTTCTAAATGCACCAAAATTTCCTTCTTAACCTTAAATTTTCAAAAGTTTCAAGGGAAAAAGGAATAGTGATTTTTAGATTTGAGGTCATGGAAATGGAGGAGAAGATCCAAGCTTCGAAACATGAAGAAGGAGAAGAAAAACAAAGGTTCAAGGGTCCAATGGCACTTACCAAGCTTTTTTCCTCATGAAACATAAAAAAAAACTCAAGATCTTTCATGGCTTTGCATAGTTTTCGATTTTGGCAATGGAGAAGGGGGAGAATAGAGCAAATTTGATTTTAGGAGAGGGGGAAAGCTAATTTTCATAAATAGAGAGGAGGGAGGAAGAAGGAGATGAAATTTCAGTTTTGTCATAATTACAAGTTTGCCATTCCATGGTTTTTTTGGTCCAAGGCCCATTTTCTTTATCAGCCCAAGAGTGTGGGATGTGCAACCCAAGGTGTGTAGGAAAAATAATTACAGTTTTGGCTCGAAAACAAAGCGTTTTGGCCACCCGGGCCCTTTTTTCGCACAATTTATTGTCAATTTTTTTGGATTTATTTTTGTGTTTAACATAATTATTTTAATATTTTCTAATTCTTGACATTTGTTTTTGAATTAGCCAATTTAAAGTCCATTTCCTGATGGATGTTTTCCGACGCTAAAACGACGTCGATAAATTTTGAATAATTCGTGATAACTCAACAAATGCCCAAATTAATTTAGCTTTATTCTTGGGACATAATTAATCATTTTTAATAATTATCTAATGTATATCTACACATTTAGGTCATCTTTGCACTCTATCTGTACGTCCTTCGTCGATTAAATGACGATAGTAATTACCGAATTAATCGTATTAATTCAAGGGGTGCCCAAATAATTTTCTCTATATGTTTGGGACTTCAAATAATTATTTCCTATATTTATTCTATTTATTTCCTATATTTAATTAATTTTACATAAAATCTAGGATGTTACAACAATAACGCGCTTCTCCTGCTACCTTGGCGGCTAAGCCCCACCCCGATCCTTTTAGGGGGTCCTTTGAAACTTAGGCCTTTTCTTCTCCTTTTCCATACGTGGTGTAGCGGTTGGTGGCTTGCTCCTAGCCGATGTGGCCTCTAGGTGCATCTCAATACCCACGTATTTAGACACCTTGCGTCTGAACTCCTCTACGGTGGTGGGTGGGCCCTTTGCCAAAAACATGGCAAATGGAGACTTAGGCTACAAAGCCTTAATAATAATGTGAAGCTGGATAGCTTTAATCAGATCTAGAACCATGGCTACCTTCTTATAGAACCTCTTCAAAAAATCCTTAAGAGATTCTGCTTCACCTTACTTGATTTGAGCCAAGGTGTGAAACGTTCTAGGCACGTCTTTAGAGATGAAGGAAATGTTGTCTAAATGTCGCAGCCATTTCCTCTCGCAAATCTATAAACCTTGAAGGTAAACCCTTAAACCATGCTAGGGCTTCACCCGTCAATGTAAGTGGGAACATGCGGCATATGACATAAGCTTCAGCCCCTAAAAACATCGCTTCATAAACATACGCATCAAGATGCTTGCATGGATCTATGTCACCCGTATACTTACTAATAAAAAGAGGCTGGGTGGTTTGAAGGTGCTTGGGGATAGGCATACTTATGAGCCTCTTGGAAAAAAAGGATACTCAACTTGTATCCAGACGTAGGAGAGCTGAAAAGAATACCCTTATGCCTAGAGTTTGGTTGAATTGCATAGGATTGAGTCTCCTACTCCTCCATGAATGTAGGGATCTTGGAGTGGGACAACGTATGTGATATCTCTTACCAAGAAATTTCAAGTTACTATTGTTGAGCCTCGTTTGAGCTCACCCTCTCTGCATGGGAAGATCGTTCACATCTCAACTCAATAAGCTCTTCCTTGAGCTACCTAATAATCTCATCTGTTGGGTTAGGAGTAACCATAAGGACAACCTTCCTAGTTGAAGTGCTGGAGGTGCTAAAAGCCAAACGCCTTGGCTCTGAGAATGTTAGATCTTCAACGTGCCCATCAGGAACTTTTTCCTCCATAATGACTTAACTTTTCCTGCGATCGTGAGGCTAAAACTTTATAGGTCCCACTGGGCATATGCCAATGAACTGGTCTAGGCCGGGATCCAATATCCAACCTCACGACAATCCTTAAATCTCTCGTTCACTCTTTAATATTATGCCTGTCCAATGGGGATCCGGTATTATATCCTTAATTCTGGTAGAGAATAAAGGTCTTGGAGTGATTCCTCGTACCAAATCACCAGCCTTACACGTTATAGGGCGAAAAGGGATATCAACTGCAAGGACACTCTGACACTCAAGTCAGTGAAAGTTCAAAGGAATTTCAGAGCTCAAGTATAAGGTTAGAGAGAATGTTCTTGCCCTGTTATGTTAATGCATGGGTATTTATACCTGAAGGGAGTGAAAGAACCTTTTTGCTTTCCAAGTCTTCTATACATGATGTCAGTACTTACTCTGCTCTTCTGTGGGAAAGCTGACTTGTGACAAAGACGTTTTACAGTGGCTCTACCTACCCATAAGTCATTTTGCAAGCTACTTGTTAAACACGCTAGGGAATAGGTCAACTCTGACCCTCAGGTATTGAGTGAACAACTCATAACGGGGTCAGTTAAGGGACCTTTCGCGTGATAACGGATTCTGACGTTTAAATTATTTTATTACGTGAGACACTGACGTTGAAAGAATGACTCACACTTGCCATCATCATACCGGTTCTAGAGGATGGATTTTAGTGAAATTACCTTTAAGTCTAGGGGCCGGTCTCAACACCGGATCAATATTAAATATAAACATTTTATTTAATATAATATAATGAGCGGTATCTAGCAATACATTATTATCTAAATATTAATATCACAATAACCTATAAGTGATAAAGTTTATATGTTTGGTCCCTTTGTTAAGATATCTAATTAGGCCCAAGGCATGGTTGTGATCATCTTTGTATGGCCCAATTTATTTTACTTGATACCGGAGTATACTTTTCTTAAATAAATATCCAAGTTTGTTTTCGTAGCATGACCATGCATTTTTTTTAAGTCTCACTTCATCAAATGACTCATAAATATCACTTTTATCATATATGAGAGACAAATCTCATCGACATCACTCACATCCTTCTGTATGATTTGTTCACTACCTAATTACAACCTTTATGATCACCTTGTCATAGATGATGTTTGATTGCATTAAAATAACAAAATTCTCATTAAAGAATCATAGTGACTTCAAGTCAAAAGACTACATATACCATTATCACATTGAGAATCATTTATGACATTCATGTAAATCCATGTAATGTTCTCATGGTGGGTCTATCCAATACATTATTACTCTTAACGTGTACCATGTGAAGACTTGACATTGTCCATATCTACGATCTATGAGATTAGATCATTAGTATACTCACTCATACACTAGTCTTAACATATTTATATGTCCTTATATAAATACTTGACTAAGGACAATTTAGGAATAGTTCTCATATTGACATACTATTCTAAGGACTAATAAAGACTGTTAAACTATTTAACATAAATGCCTTATTTAAAGAGATGTGTCCTGTATAGGCTCTTAGGGCATATTTCCAATGGATTCTTCTTTTAGGGCTAAAGTTGACTCTAATAATTGTTAACGTCTATTCTCAATGCAAATCTAGGCATTGGGTTGTCAAGAGATTGAGACCTAATGTTAAAGTTTAGAATTTATTCACTAAGGGATTAGGTTTAATGACTTTTATTCCATATTAACTTGATTTAATGCTTAATCATACATAATAGGATCTCAAAGGAATAAATAGAATGAGAAAGTCTGGTCCAATGCCTTTTATTAATTATTAACTTTGTTTTTATCCCTTCCCTTATTTTAAATCAAATCACTTAATTTATGAACAAACCTATAACATAATGTACATACATTCATTATGATATACTAATAGTTATTGTTTTATTGTTGAATGTTTTACAAGTGTGATGCCCTTAATCCGGTAAGTAATATTAAAAATATTATTAATTAGATATTAAAAGTAAGGATAAATTTTTTACCATTCAAATAATTGTCGGAAGAAGAACACCACAGTTAAAAACTTCAATGATTAACCCCAGACAATTTAAAGACCTATTCCATATATGACGAAATGAGAAGGTAGATGTTTTATACAAATATTAACTTAAAGTAATCAATTACACAATTTCCTTGCAAGTGTTTAGCGAAAACATATTGATTCGGAAGCAAGAGTGAATATGAGAAATAATCCCAGAAAATATACATGAAAAGCAAAGAAGCAAGCCATGACTCAACACACATCAAGCAAGCATCAAAACTTATGGAAAATTGAAAAATAGCAAGCTATGATTCGATTAGAGCAAAGCCATGAATTGATTCATATGAGAAAAGAACCAGGACAGCAAAATAGAAGCCTGTGAATCGATTCAAAGACCCTTATGAATCGATTCATGCGAATGGGGAAACAAGTCTATCCAGGTAGTAAGTTATGAATCGATTCAAGGAGCTATATGAATTGATTCATGAACCTGGAAATCACCCCCATTGGAACCAGTAAGCCATGAATCGATTCAAGTTAAGTTAAGAATCGATTCCATTGAAACCAGTAGGCTATGAATCGATTTAGGTTAAGTCATGAATCGATTCTATTGAAACTAGTGGGCCATGAATCGATTCAAGCTCAGTCATGAATTGATTCATGCATGAGGAATTTTTCTTTTCTGGAACCAGTGGTATGTGAATTGATTAAAAGGGACCTATGAATCGATTCATAAAATGGAATCATTAGATATACTTCTAATTTATGCATAAACATTATGATCATAACCTCACACTTTAAATAATTCATCTATCCATGGATTCCCATCAATCATAAGCATCAAGGCCACCAAAATGGCTATCAAACATCCATTGTCAATATGCATATAGTGTTTACAAAAGAATTGGCCTTTATATACACATGTATACACAAAAGAATATAAGACCAAGTATATCTAAACTTAGGCCTTCAACACCACATCTACATCAACACCATTGTCATTAAATACATACATAATCCAAAACTCAAATGATTGTTGGCCAAGGCATTCCATTACCATTAATTTACCTTCTCCATCAAGGCATTCCATTTCAATCATCACCTCAAACTCATCCCTTTTTTGGCATATCACCATGTAATATGCAAATGCTCTTAAGCTAATGCATATGCATAAAGAAAATCATTATCAATCGTAGATCCAAGTGTGGGAATATAAAACACTAATTGTGGGTATCAAGCATAGATAAATAACCATGCCCCTACTGCAGTAGTAAAATGTGTACATTTATCTCATCGTTTGCATGTATGTCATCATATTTTACTAGTACCAAGCCGCATCGCCCATCTTGTCAACACAAGTCATTTTCACCATGACCGCGGTGTACAACATAAACAACATATGGTTTTACGGGCCAACCATGAATTATACCATGGCAGCTGTGATCCATAGGACCACCGGGGATACCTGCTTCTCAACAGCCACCCCCCACAGGGTCAACCACATGCAGCTCCCCGTAGCTAAGCATGGGTAGCTTCGTGACTCTACCACTGAGTCACTAGGGTAAACAACAACGCTCGTGCACAGAGACACCCTCCCACTGGGCCAACCGGAGGAACCCTTAACATTCCCTTACCGGTAGCTATGCAATATGCAATGGATGCAATGTAAATGCAAATCATATGCATTCTCACACTATGCATCCTATCATGTCACTCATCAATCATCACCATCATCAACATCACCATACAATTCTTAGTGTATTTTTTATCTCATTGATTATTGCCATTGTTTCATATTTTAGTGTAGTATTCACAATATTTCACCAATGCAATTCAATTTACACATATAAGTTTATACTTGTATCAACAACAATGACCTCAATAATCATCAACAACAATATCCATCAATCTTTTATCCATATTCAAGGGTATTCTCAACAAGAATATCCATTTCCATTCAACATCAATATTCATCATTCAATATTTTTTGTGAATACACATACATTCTCAATAATAAAAAGGCATAACATTTGCCCAAATTCTCATTACAATTAACAATCACCATAAGGTATACCACCAATATTCTAAATGCATATCACACATTTGCCAAGCACAATAACATCACAATATCCAACATCACAATTCACCAATACATTAAGGATAAGGCAAACATGTGTAATATCACATACAACAATCAAGAGAAGTAACCCGAGCGATTCGACGGTCCCCCTCATCGTTCGGAATAGATTCTACATTAACATATATATATAAATCTCAATCAATTGGCCAATCAAGGCATTAATTTTAAACTCTAATATTCACGATTATATCTAAAGCACTTAGCATGTCTTAAACATTCTATGAATGTCAAATTTCTTATTTCGTTAGGTTTCGGGAATTCTTTCCCATTAACCAATATTTTCTAGAATTAAATAACTACAAAACAACCCCTAAGTCCAACATACACTAAATACCACTTCTACTAATTTTACCAACTTGGTGCCTTCCACATTCTCTTAATTTCTCAAACTTCTAACATCAATAATTATTGTCAACCATTTCGATTTTCCTCATCCAAAATCATTCTTAAGACACTAAACCTCAAATTCATCAATTTGTTCCAAAAGCCCCAATTTCCTCATGTTAGGGTTTTCAATAAAAATTTACCAAATGCTAATTCCAATCATTTCTTTGCATTACTTAGGCATTTCTAAAGCAACAACATCATATTCATATCATCGTCAACAACAATAAAATTCCGAATTGTCATCTACCCTAGGATTTAGGTTCCACATACATTCATTCATCAAAACTATAATTAATCTTCCATTATAATACCTTAACAACCTTAAAACCATCAACAAAAACCATGGGTGTTGTGAAACCTTACATTTTCTCCAAGCACCAATAGGAACATGAAAATAAAGGGAAGAGAAAAGGAGATAAGCTAAGCTTTGCTTCAATGTTCCATTAAACTTCCATGAATCCAAGCTAAATGTTGATTTTGATGAAAAATGGACACAATAGGAGGTGGTCATGGTTTTGACAAGAAGAAAAGATGAAGAAGAAGAAGAAAATGAAGTATGTGGAGGGGGAGAGAAAAGCTACTAAAAATGAGGAAGAAAAAGGTAGAAATGTGTGAAAATTGGTAATTAACCATTGGGCATTGCCATGTAACTTCATGCCATTGCGTAATGAATCATAAACCCTCTAACCATTGTGTAATAAAGTGTAAAGTGAGTAAGGAGAGAGAGGGAAAGTGGACGGCACATGTAGAGAAGAAAAGAGAGATTTAACATTTTTCTTAAATTCCATTTGGATTGTATTTTTGCCGTTTATATTCATATGTTGTGTCCAAATAAATATCTCCTTAACACTAAAAATTATTTTAATGATTCCACCATAACCACAATAATTTTCTAAATATTCTTGACCCATCAAATATCTAATTTGACTTATCGGGTCCCACACCATCTGTTAAATTATTCAATTTTAGTAAATTTTAATTTATTAATAATTCATAATCTGACTCTAATTATTTTCCCCATGTATATTAGACCATAAATAATTAATTATCATCATCTAATAAATTTATTTCTCTAAAATTTGGGATGTTACAACAAGTTCCTGTGGATTCAAAAACTCTAAAACACTTATGAATACTACAAGTCGATTTGGAACACTTGTCAAAGGACCAATAGTTGTTGCCTTCATGAGAGAACCATCTCCATTGCATTTGTCGGATATTTGTTTTCGTTGTTCTACGTCATCACCATCACACACCCAAGTATTAAGGTGCTCCATTGCATATCGTGACACCACCACTGGCATTGTACCGTCCAGATCAGCTAACTCCCAAAGCGTCGCCACCTGAAATGGTTCCATGTGTGATAAATGCTCAAATATATATATATATATATATTGGTGTTATTTGGGTATAATTTTGTTAGGGGTTACACTATCTAGATGATTTCATGCATTGTAAATTCATTTTTATCCTTATATTTTGTTTACATGTTAGGTGAAAAGATGAAAAAGGAAAGAAGAAAGGAATCCTAAGCCATTCCCTAACTCAAAACATGAAAAATCCAAGTTTTGATTGTTTCGTTCAAGTAAGACTCAGGTGCTCTTGAGCGAGATAAGAATTTTAATGAAGAAAACTACCAGAGGCAATTTTCACTTGAGCGAATCCTAATGAGCGTGAGCGAATAATACAGAGAGCATCAGTGGGAAGCTCGCTTGAGTGAGTCTTAAACCGCTCAAGCAAGAATTGTCCAAAGAGCAAATTAGAAGGCTTTGCTTGAGCAAAGAGGAAGTTGCCTAACTGAAATGGATCCAGAAACAGAGGTTGAAGAATTCACTTGAGCGAGTCTCAAGTCGCTCAAGCGGAAACCGCCCATGTAACATGCCAAATTTTAAAAATAAATGATTAAATAAGAGGAATAAATATTGAATAATTATATGTGAGTTAATTAATGTCTCAAGATGTTGAAAATGATTAAATTAAGATTTTTGGGGATTATTCATAATTTATTGAAGCTTTATAAGCTGAAATTATACCCGATTAAAATATAGGTGTCGGACCAAGTATCCCCGATTGAGGTGCTATTGGTCAGGGCTGTTAAGAATATTATTAGGAGTCTGAATATGTATTTGGAATAATTTTTAGATAAAGTATTAAGCCCAAACAGAGATCCTGTTTGTTATAAAATGGTAAATTTTAATGAGAGGGGTACAATTGAAACACTAAACTCTCTTCTCCTTTAGTAATTCATGTTTCTTTCTTCCTCCAAAAATAAAGCATGCACTTCCTCCTTCTTCTTCCATTCTCTTCATCCTTTCTTCTTCCAAAAACCTAGACAAAGTATGGAGCCCATCTCCTCCTCCATTTTTGTTTTCATTAAGGCTTGAAGGAGAAGCTTGTGGCTGGATCTCCCTCTCCCTCTTTTCTCTCATTTTCATGTGGCTCTTTCCCTCTCTTGGAAACTCACTTTTTTCTTCTCTTGAGGTAAGCTTCTTATCATTTCTCAAGAGTATGGACCCTAGGTTATGAGTTTTTAATATTTGGGTAAGCATTTAATGTATATAGGTTTGATCCAGTCTGGATACCGGTCCCTACAGTTGTGACGTCAGCATGATTGTTCTAGGGGGAACCGGTATCACAGGGCAGTATCATCACACCGATAATCCGTTCTCACTTCTCCATTTTCACTTCATCGGATACTTCATTCGTCCTCACTTCCCTGTCACGTATAACTGTTTGCCTCAGTGTCATAATGAGATAAGAGGGGTTATAACTTATCAGTATGGATACTCTGCACAACGGAATATGCCAATATCACTTATAGAAAGGAGTAGGTACGATCGCAGGCGTGATGTATGGAAAAGGTAATTATCCTCCATCCCTGTGTCAGGATCGTACACTGATAATTGACCTACCCCCTATCATACTCTGAGCACTGAACCACTCTGATTGACACTTTATACACGGTATCAGAACCTATGGGCCCACCTGTATCCAACGATTTATTTTCCACGTCCAACTATAAATAGCATATTCCAATACACATGCAAGGTTACGTTGTTCTAACTCTCATCTTACTATTGCATTGCTTAAGTATTCACAGAGTTCATATACACTCTTCTAACTTGAACGTCAGAGAATCTTCATAGGTGACACCACCTTTCGCCCACACCAACACGAAACTCTGGTGTGAAGGATCTCCAGGACAACGAGACCGGTTTCTCCCACTGAGAGACCGGATTACAATACCGAATACCCACTATACCGGTGTATAAACATTAAAATACATATACTTTTATGGCTGGTCCCACACCAGATCGTAGACCCCGATTCAGACCAGTTCATTGGCACGCCCAGTGGGACTCGATAGATGAGAGGTCAACCAATACAACAAGCAAGTAACTTGGACTTGTTTGATGCTCCTGATGAGTAAATCCAAACGGTGAGAAGTCTGGCTGAACACTTAAAACTTAGCACTGATAGGGAGGTAACCCTATAAAAAGTTGTTGTTTCATTTTGAGCTCTAAAAAAAAAACCAACTATGTCAAATGCTGGTTTGGGGTTACTACAGGTAAGTTTTCTTATCCTTTTATCATCCATTTTAACATTGAGGACAATGTCAAATTCTGGTTTGGGGTGGTAGATAAGAAAACTTAACTATTTTGTTTACGTTGTGTGATTGTTATATTTTTCATGCATGTGTGTTTTCCTTGTTTTGTTTGTAATCTTGTAATTTACCATGATTATATGATAAATTTACTTTGAACACAAGGCTAAAGTATCTAAGGACCCCAAAATTTTGAGTAAAATTTTCAAAATTTGATTGTTTAAATGCCAAATCAATGTCTAAATGAACTTTATGTGATTAAAATTTTCTTTGAAAAGACTTTCCATGGTTAGACTTGAGCCAAAATGGGTTATTTATCAAACAAATTTTCAAAACCCATATCTTTTTGATTGAGTGAATCTTATAGTCATTAATATTCTAGAACTTGTTTTTCAACCGATTCAAAATGGTTTTTGATTATATGTCTTAGGATGATAAAGGCACAATTAGGCCTTATTCTTAAGCCTCAAAATTTTTGCATAATTTGACCCCTAGTTGCCCCTTTTAAGCCTAAAAGTGAAAATTTTTCTTTGAAACCTTTTCATTGACTGATATTCTCTTAATGGTGAAAAAGTTGGAAATTTAGTGGAGCAAAGAAATAAAAAAGGACTTAAGAAAAATATGTATAGGATGCAAAGAAAAGCAAGAAAAAAGAAAAAGAAAATCAAAAGGATGATATTGAATGAATTCCAAAAAGTCCATAAAAGTTCAAAAATTTGCTCTGTTAAATTTATGATGGTAATTTGAATCATTCATGACTGTTAAAGCCCTTTTGTATCCTATTTTTCTTGAAATTCCTACCTTGACAATACAACCCAAGGCCACGTTACAACCTTTGAAAAACCTTTAGACTTTGACATATTTTCTATCTAAACTGTGGAGTTTCTGGTTTATTAACAAGCTTATGGTAATATTTTTTGACTATGATGATCTGAGTGATACATAAACCATGAAACACTTTGAGTGAAAATTGAGAGAAGAGTATCCTCTGTCTTGATAATGAAAATTGATTCACATAAGAAAATTAATATTGGCATTTGAATAAATCTTTTTCTCTATTTTGGATTCCTTAGTTTGCTGAGCTTAGTGTTTTCTGTATCTTATCATGTGAATATGGTAATTGCTTGAGGACAAGAAATGTTTTGGTTTGGGGTATTTTGATAAGTGTTTTATAACACAATAAATTAGATTTAGTTTGCTTAGGATGTTAATCATTATGCACTGTATTTCCTTAATTTTTATGATTTTTGCTTTCTTTCCACTATATTCTACTTGGGTATTTTATTTTGCAGAAATTAATAAAATTAAGGAACAAGTACAAAGATAATCCAAGGGTCAATAACAAGAGAAAAACGACCATCAAATGATAAAGAAACAAGAAGAACAAGCCCCGGTGAAAAAAGAGCAACAAAAGCATGAAAATGGGCTATTAGTGCGCTATCTATTAGTGCGGCCCAAGTGGAAAGAATTCTGAGAGGACTGAATTCCGACTCGGAATGATCATTCCGAGTTCAAAAACTTGACAGGGCCCGCAAGCGCAAGGGTTATGTCGCGTAATATAAAAGATTATCGTCTCCACAGGGACTGTGTTCAAAGTACCAGCATATTGAAATTTAATTATCCACACAATTGATTTTTAATGTTTTTGTAAAATAAAACACAAATTAAAAATAAATTTAGTAACAAAATTTACTTGACACTTAAAAATCAGAGTTGAGAGTATCTTGGGATTTTGGGGGATCAAGACTCTATTTTATGTTAATGAATTTTAACTTTTCATAAATAAGAATCAAATTAAGTTTTTCAAGGCGGATTTACTTAAGCTAATTAATATGTTCCACTCGGAATCCTATTAATGTACCTAACCTATGGAAAGCACTGCTTAATCCTTAGAAAAGGCCCATTATCGTTTTGTGAAAATCCCTTATTTATTCCCCAAAAGATTTTGATTACTTTCACGGTTTTACTGAGGTCACAAAAAGTATTTTAAAACCTTAGGCTTAGTTCAAAAACTTTTCAGTAACAATAAATCTCTCGATTCTATTAATTACTTAAACTTACTAATATACCCGCAAGTATACAGTTTTATCACTTAGGTTCTTGTTAGGAATCACTAAGAGCATCGAGCATTTTTTGAACTAAATGGAAAACAGAAATTTATTTAATTCAAAGTCAAAATAACATTATCATAAAATATTATCACACCCCCTTCATCCCAAGATAATTAATTTAATTACTCATGAAATAATTCAAATTCATATACATGATGGAAAAATAAAACATACAAGACATAGTAAAAATAAAGACTTACGGGTTTCTCCAAAAGCTCAAAATAATTTTACCACTGTATTTCCTTGTTGCAATATTCCTTCACCAATTACAAATTGGAACACTCAATTTCACAATCCTCATAACTCTTACACAAAATAAAATAAAGAAAAAGAAAATAAAAAGAGAAAGAAATGGAACAGAGAAGAAAACGAAGGAAAAGAAAAGAAAGGAACAAAGTGAATGAATGAGAACTGGATATCAAAGCGACGCTGTAATGGCTGTGGAGTTATGGAGCCGGTGTACAAATCGTTGAATGGACGTAGTAAGAGAATAGAGCAGAGTTTTTGACTCCAAAGAAGGCTTCAGACCTCCCCCCTTCTTTTTTTCCTCTTTTATTGAGGTATTTATAGAAATCTGGACGTCAATAATCATGGGGAACGGCGACTAGTGGGACTTCTTTATTACTTTCTCTTTTGTCTTGTTGTCAGCCGCCCTACAAGATCAACAAATCAACTTAGATGGTGTGTTGGTGTGTGATGGGGAAACAGCCTGGACCTCGATAACCATAGGGAACGGTGGCTAGTGGGAATTCTTTATTATTTTCTCTTTTGTCTTGTTGTCAGCCACCCCCTCATAATTCAAGGATCCACTTGGGAATCCAAGTCAGCATGGGCAAATGGTGGAAATATGGAGCCGGCGTTCTCCTTATGACTCGGATTAGTGCATCAGCCAGTATCCATCCTCAGTAGGAATTAATCCGAGCGGAACAGGTGCTCTCATATATAAAAGACCGAGTGAAAGCTTCAATTCACAGATTATTTACTCGAAAATTTCTTTCTGAGGAGCATTCATCAGGACCTCTGTTCATTCGGAATTGCTTCACTCGGTGTTGCTTTGTCTGGAAATGTCACTGCTTGAAGTATTCATTTGGAATTGTTTCAAAAGTGACTCACTCAGAGATCATTTGCTCGGAGGTGATTCTGCTTGAAGCACTCGTTCAGACCCTCTTCTCTCACGTGACCCACTATGGAATGTCTCATTCGGGAAGTCTTCATTCAAATGCCTCAGCCCGAGGGGTATTCCTTCGAAATCAAGGTCTTTCTTCACCCAAAAGCACATCACTGGAATTGAACCACTCGGAGAAACCTTGCTCGGATATATTGCTTGGGAGTAATTCAGTCGAGAATGACCCTTTCTTCGCTCCTTGAAATGATCCACTCGGACACATTCATCTTAAGTCAAGCTTGCCTTTCACTAAGAATTGCTTTAATCGTGCATCAACCCATTCGGATGTATTCACTCGGAAGTCCGACTTGCTTTTCACTCAGAATGGCCTCAATCGTCAATCAACCCATTCAGACGTATTCACTCGGGAGTCGGCCTTGCTTTTCACTTAGAAATTTGGAACTTGAGAGAATCTGGCCGATAGAAGCTCTTTCCAGGTCAGAGCTTTGCTTTGCTCGGAAATACATCTCTTGGCCCCAAACCATTCGGAAGTGCCTTCCTCGGAGACATCTCACTCGGGGATAGTTTGAAACTTGAGAGAGTCTGCCCGAAAGAGATTCATTCCCGATCGGACCTTTTCCTTGCTTGAAAAGACATTTTCTTCGAAACACACTACTCGGAAAGGCCTTTTCTTTATTCAAAATGCCATTTTTTCTGAAACACACCACCCAGAGACATCCTTGCCTAACAAGTGTTCTTCTGAAGTTCAGAGTTTTGTCATTTAGAATCAACTCACTCAGGAATCCTCCACTCGGAAACAATTTTGCCCAAAAAAAGCACTTGTCCCCAAATCAGACTCGCTTCAATTAGTAATCCTTCACTCGGACGTATATCTTTGGGCGGTATTTATTCAAAGTCAGTCCCTTTTTCACTCAGAGTGGCTGCAGTCAGGAATCTTCCACTCGGATTTATCTCGAACCGGGAAGTATTCCTTCAAGGTCAGCCATTTTTCATTTGGAATGGCTTTGATCGGGAATCTTCCACTTGGAAACACCCTACCGGAGATAATCCACTCGGCAATGCTTCACTCGGAGACTCCCTACTTTGAAATAATCATTCTGAGTCATCCTACTCGGAAATGATCATTCCGAGTTGGAATTCAGTCCTCTCAGAATTCTTTCCACTTGGGCCGCACTAATAGATAGCGCACTAATAGCCCATTTTCATGCTTTTGTTGCTCTTTTTTCACCGGGGCTTGTTCTTCTTGTTTTTTTATCATTTGATGGTCGTTTTTCTCTTGTTATTGACCCTTGGATTATCTTTGTACTTGTTCCTTAATTTTATTAATTTCTACAAAATAAAATACCTAAGTAGAATATAGTGGAAAGAAAGCGAAAATCACAAAAATTAAGGAAATACAGTGCATAATGATTAAAATCCTAAGCAAACTAAATCTAATTTATTGTGTTATAAAACACTTATCAATAGAGTTATTCCCACTTTTCGCAGAAGTTTGGTAGTTCAATATGGAAGAAGATGGACGCGATTTTGTTGATGGTCATGTGGAGGATGTGACCCATCAGCAGGCTGGAAGGAGAATTATTTTTTAATCTCCTATAACCAACACAAGGAGGATGGTACCCGTGGCGACCCCTGACCCTCGAGACGAAGTTATAAGGCAGCTCAGGGAGGAGTTGATGGAGCTAAGAAGGGAGAAGAGAGGAGCTAGGGACAGAGCGATGTCCCAGGCAGAGGATGTTCATCATGTATCCACAAGAGAAAGATCCACAACCCTATAATATTCAAAGATCCCTACTTATAAGGAGAGGGAACAGACCCAAGACTCTGGAGATAGGGTCAGTATAAGGAGGAAGAAGCAGGCAGTGGTAACTTCGGGGGCATACAGACTCAGTGTCCCTTCCTCAAGGAGACTCATGAGTATCATCATCCCCAAGCACCTGCAAACAACCCAGCCACTTTCTATTGGAAAGTATAATGGGGAGACTGATCCCACTAAGCCCCCTGATGCTTATGTGTATGAGGCCATGTATCTAGGAGCTGATGAGGATGTTATGTGTAGAATGTTCCCAAGAACACTGACGGAGGAAGCTCTCAGTTGGTTCAAGAGCTTACCCTCAGGATCTATAGATTCCTGGGAAGAGATGGCAGCTGCATTTGAAAGCCATTTTGTTATCTCCAGAGATATTCCAAGGACTTCTCATACCTTGGCCCAGATAAAGCAAGGAGAAAGTGAAACTCTTAAGGAGTTTTTGAAGAGATTTTATAAGGAGGCTGCGTTGGTGCCTAACCTCATGGAGGCTATACAACTCCATATTGTGGTTGAGGCCTTGCAACCTGGGTCTGCTTTTGCCTTATCTTTGGCAAAAAGTCCTCCAACAACCTTCGAGGAGTTCAGAAGGAAAGCTTCAAAATATGTTGGCATAAAGATGCACCTGGAAGCTACTGCAGCTAGAATGAAGTCACCAGCACCCTCACAGCAACCACAGAGAGATAAGGAGAGGGTAAGGCCAGAAAAGCATGCCCTAAGGGAAGATTTTATGAGCGCTCAACCTCATCAGCAAGACAGACGCGTCTCCTCTTTCAGCAACTATGCCCCTTTGAACTCTAGGCATTCTCAAATCTTGAGGGAAGTTGGTTGGCCCACACTCAGCGTCTATGGGATAAGGAAGCCACCTCCAATGAAAAGACCTGGGAACTCACGTAAATACTGTGCCTTTCACGAGCAGGTTGGCCATCACAAAGATGAGTGCAAGGCATTGAAGAACACGGTGAAGACTCTTATTAGAGAGGGGAAACTGAAATAGTATTTGTTCAAGGAGAAGTCCTTAGATGAGCCAGACAGGACGGATAAGAGGGGAAGAGATCCAGATGATGAAGGTGATAACAGCCGTAATCCGGTCAGGAGGTTCACAGCCGTAGAGAAGCAAAAGGGAGTAGTGATCACTGGAGGAGCTCAGCAGGACAATATTGTTAGCCAAGGCCTCGATACTCAAGAGGGGGGGTGAATTGAGTATTTCAAATTTTCGCGCGGAATCCCTTTCAAAACGGTTAGTAGTACACAAATGATGCAATATAAAGGATGTAACAATTATGAAGCACATTTCATACTAAAACATATTGAGTTGAATGGACTATATTCAAGAATTGATTTGATGAACAAAGCAAGTTATTGGCTTAGACAATTCTTGAAGTTCTTAGCATGCTATAATTAATTTCAATATAAGTATAACTTCAACAACTCAAATTAATTAAGCATGATAGTTTACTAATTTGTTAACACCAATATTCTTCTTCCTCAATAATTAAATCCAACAATGTTTAAGTCAATTGATTCAAGGATTCAATTTTACTAAACCAATTTGATATAAGTATTTAGGCATGCAAATTAAGTTCACAATAATAAAGAGTTTAAGGGAAGGGAGAATTTGCAAACCGATATAACGAGTTCCACCACACCGGTGTACGTCTCGCCTTCAAGCAACCCACTTGAAGGATTTCCACTATTGAGAATTTGAGATTACAAGCTTTGAGCAATTGTCTCCTAGTGTCCCACACTCAAGAACCCAATCCTCACAAGCAAAGGGCAACCCACCCAATCTCACAATCTCTCAATATCCAAGGTTGAACCCCAACCTTAATCTCTAGGAATTTTGGTGTTTGATGGTTACAATGATATCTCTCCAATAGAGTGGATACACAACTTAAAGCTCATACAAAAATAACTCTCAAAGAGAGGATATACAAATTTAGCTCACAAATTACTTTCTCTCTAACTCTTAAATAACTCACTAAGAGAATATGCCAATATAGAACAAGAGAGAATGAGTAGAAGAGAATGAAGCAAGGAGGAAGAAGTAAGCAAATGGAAATGCTTCAATTGCTTAGTGTAAGTTTTGCCTTCAACTCCTTCTCTATTTATAGGCTCCATGAGGCATGACATGTGTAATATTTAATTCCTTGGAGCTTGAAATGTTAGGCATGTGTGTCTCCATTCAACTTGGCATTCCAATTCCAATAAACCTTTTAGTGTCTCCAAGAGAATATTGCATGTGCATCAAGAAGCATGTTTGTCTAATATTCAAATTAATTGCATTACCAATGTAACACATGCATGTGGAGAGGGACAAGGCATGGAACATTGTCTAGGACTCTTCAAATTGAGTAAACCGTAGGGAGTTTTGAGTCTGCACATGATTTTGCCTTCTGACAGCATGTTGAATCGATTCAGGAATGGAAGGAATCGATTCATCCACTTAATTTTGCATATTCTGGACCACTGCAGCCGTGTGAATCGATTCACACATGGGTTGAATCGATTCAACCCTGATAAAATCATAGTTTGGCCACTGGAAAACGTATGAATCGATTCATACTTACCTTGAATCGATTCATGCACCTGATCCTTGAATTTTAGTGCATTTTTCACCCCTTTTTGGAACCCTTTTGCATATACCTTGGTTCCTTTGATTCTTAGGCATTTTGATGATCAATTCTCACTTGTTTTGAGCTTCTTTAAATGCCTTTAACATATGTCCTTAATTATTCATCAAAGTTAAACATCAACCAATTTAGATTCCACATTAAACATAATCAATTGCTTGATAACATCTTTGATACTTCTTCATTTGTTGTATCATTATCAAAACCTACATCAACATACAAATACATTCTCCCCCTTTTTGATGATGACAACAAATGTTTGTCTCTTGGGGTGTTAGTATTATAACAATTCATATATATTGCAATAAAGACTCCCCCTATCATATATAATTTGATACCACATGTTGATGAAATCATAGACACAAGAAATCAAGAAAGTGTTTAAGAAACAAAGGTCTCTCCCCCTTAATATATGGTTTCTCCCCCTTAATATATGTTCTCTCATTCTTAGTCATCTCCCTTTAATCATACAATATATACCAATCATACAATAGATATCACAAAATAGTTCATCTAATTTTTAGAGCATAGTGGTAGTGTATATTTTCTCCCCTTTTCTTATATATTTCTCTCTTTATATCTCTCCCCCTTTGTAAAAGACTTTATTCCATTTAGGGTGTATATATATCTTCCTATAATTTTCTTCCCCTTTGGCATCATCAAAAACTTTCCTTATGATAAAACATTAGTCATAGTAATTCTCCTCTTTTTGGCATCAATAACATTTTATCCTTTTTACTAATCCTTTCACTAATTCTCTCCCCCTTTGGCATCATCAAAAAGATCATCATCTTGATTGTATTCTATGCCATCAAGATATAAACTCATGTAATCGAATAAGAGAGATTTAGAGCAAGAAAAACTCATAACATGATCAAGGATATATGTCAATTTGATGCATTTAGAGTCACTAATCAATCACATAGTTCATTCATCAAGTAAGCATATAATTGATTGCTAACTCATTTTCAATCATGTAATTGATATTGCTTTTAAGTATGGTAAGCGTCACATGATTCTTTCCTAATAAGCATACATATCATTTCAAATAAGTACATCATCATTTTAACTAAGCACATAGTTTTCTCCTTGATATCATCAAGAATATCAAAAATATATACCACTTAGAGATATATGCATTCATTATTGAAAGTGTGAGTATGTATTTACCTTAAAAAAAAATTGTATTTATATCACAAAGTAAAGCACTATGTTCAAAGAAATGAAAACTTTATGAAAGAAATAAGTAAAAATCTTTAAGTACAAGATTTTCAAAAAATTATATTCAAAGTGTAAGTGAATGTGACAAAAGATAAGCCAATTTAAGCAATTTCTAAAATTCCTAATTCCTTTATGTCCGTCTCCCTTTTTGGCATTACTAAATGCACAAGAATAATTTTCCAATTAAGCATATAGGAGAAATAGAAACAAGATTGTAAGCATAAGTACCACGATCATAATTATAAGGAGGTGAAATCAAGGATAATCATTATACATATGTGTGTGCTCCCCCTTACTAGTGTAATTGATGTCACTTGTAAAAACATATACCACTTATTAACATATGAAATCAATTTGATGAAGTTTGATATCAATTGTTGAATACATGTCATGCATTTAATAGATACTAATTGTTTGAAAGATATACCAATTGTTAAAAGATCATAATGTATCATGCAAGATATATCTCCTCCTTAGTCATTTAATAGATACCAATTGATATTTTATCCCTCTTTCACAAATATTTTGATACCAATTGTTATAAGTAATAACTCTAAATGATGCCAATTGTTATGAACCCAATTACACTAATTTGATCAAGTCTAATACCAATTGTTATTAACTCATGTAATTGAATACCAATTGAAATTGAATACCAATTGTTATTAACTTCAATCAAGTTAAGCACCAAACACATATAATTGAATACCAATTGTTAAGCTAATTGATGTAATTCTTAAGCTAATTGATACCAATTGTTCATGTTGGCCTTATTTAGCAAGTTTGATACCATTTGTTTATTTCTTAAGCACTTCATCACCTTTTAATAGATACCACTTATGCAATGAATAGAAGTCATAATATGAATAGATACCACTCAAGAGTTAGATACCAAATGTATATAAAATTCACTAATCAATCATTAATCAAAGTGGTAATCATAGAAGAATTTTCAACAATATGCACTCAAATATAGGTATCATAGAAATGATGGAATGATTAATACAACATGTTGGCTTACTCATGCATTTGTAACACATGCCAATTTTATGACCCTTTTATGTCAAACATTCTTTTCTTGATCAACACCATTTATTTCTTATTCATTGTCCATGCCATTTGTTGCTAGTATCTAGTCATGATATCACTAGGTGGATTTGCCAAATTGAGCTCTAGATATCAATTATAAACATTTAAGCATATTATCACAAATTGTTGACATTTCAAGCATACATCATTCTTCATAATATTTGTTCAAAAACTCTTTTCAATTTCAACGATGCATATATTCAAATTTCTTTTCATATTCAAGATCAAGCATCATCAAACATATATGTCACTCAAGATAGATGCCAATTTGCTCAAGCATGGTGTATCAAGGAAGGTCATGTCATGTATTATAATGCATTTTCTCTTAATATACCATGTATTGTCACATATCATGCATTGTCATTTACATGTCATCAAAATCATGCATTGTCATATTACTAGTCATGAAATTAAAGTCTAGGCATAGAGCATACATACTTTCTCCTTAGGCATTATCAAAACCAACATATAATTGCATAGAAAAATTTTGCCTAAGATTGTCAACTTTGTAAAACATGTAAGCACAACATAGTTCTAACTCAAAGCAACTTTAAAGTTTGTCATAATCAACTTGTCATAACATATGTATTTATCATCAAAGCATATTGACAAGTATATAATCAAGAATATGTCCCCATGATATCTTCCCCTTACTAATTCAATTGAAACCATTGTTAAAGGAAGATGTTTGTTGTTTAGATACCACTAGCTAACCAACATATTTCTTGTTCAATATCATCAATAATTCATATTCAATCAAAAGTTCATGTCATTAAGAATTCATACATTATCAAGGATTCATAATGCATACATCATCCAAATTTATTCATCAAGAGTTCATGCATCATTTTGAATCTAAGCATCACGATTTAACATTTCGACACTTTGATGTTTCAATCCTTTCTAACATACATGGATAAATATATCTTAAGTTTTTCATAGAATCAAACATATTATCCAAGCAATTATTCATCAAACTTTATACCAATCATTTAAATCAAAGTCATGCATACACATCATTGACCCTAAGATTTCAATTATTTAATTATCCATTTCAAAACACCTTTCATGTTCAACCATATCAAATCAAAGTTTGATTTTCACACATCAAAATTCATTATGAACAAGTATAGAATTATTTAGACATTTTTAAAAATTCTCAATAAATTATCAATCAAGTCTATAGATGTTTCAACATAATCAAGCATACAAAACACATAGCAAGCATGATATTTGACTAACTAGAGTAAGGATCCGATCGTACCTTGTAGTTGTGTAAAGCCTTACGTTCTTATCCTTTTCATCCCTTGTTCTTTTAGGTAAAGATTGTGAATCTTGATTCTTTGGTCATTCGTCAATAAGAGATTGCCGATTTAAAGTGTTCCTACACAATGTCAAGTTTTATGGTACCCTTTAAAAGTTGGGTCCTTTCTTGTTAGTCTAAGATTTCAAAGTTATTTTTGGAATCCATACCTTTCTCATGCATTTTTGACGGGATTTCTTTATAAAGCAATTAGAAGATATATGACCATAATTTCCACAATAAAAGCAAGTTACATCCAAAGAATAATTCATAGTAGATTTATAATGGTTCCTATTATGTTCTATGTGCTTCCTTTTAAAACAATTAATCATAGAGTTTCCTTTTCTTTCATGGTTTGTGCATCTTAGAGAGGATTTGGATTTTTCTTTGTAGGAAGCAAGAGGATTCTTGTAATGAACTATTTTTCTTCTATCAAGTGTATGCTTTTGATCTTCAAGAGGTACACTTAGAATCTTTTCACTACTTGTAAGCTTACTAAGTGCTTCTTTTAATTCTTTATTCTCATTTTCAAGAAGCATACATTTATCAATACAATCATCATTTCCATTACAAGTCCTAAGAGATACATTTGAAGCTTCTAATTCATCATTTTGAATTCTAAGAGTTTCCTTTTCAATGTGCACATTATGCAATTCATTTTCAAGCTTCAAAATGGTTTGTTTTGAGCATGCATATTTCTTTGATAACAAGACAAATTTTTCATGCAATTCTTTAAAAGCTTCTAGCAATTCATCTTTATCAATTTCATCATCACTATCATCACTAAAAGCATTTAAAGAGCATACCTCATCATCTTGAGAGTGCTTTGTCATTAGGCATGCAATTTCTTCTTCCTTCTCGTTGGTCTCTTTTTCAATGCTTCTTTCGAATTCTTCATCTTGACTAGAAAGAGTACTAATTCTTGCATCTTTATCACCATTAGTATTTCCATAAATTGTTTCAAGAGTTTCCCACATTTCTTTAGCATTGTTACAAGTAATAACTCTAGAAACATCATTAGGTTCTAATGCTAATGTGATAAGAATTTTAGCTCTTAAATTAAATTGTACCTTTCTTTCTTCTTCTTTAGTCCATAAGTTCATGGGCTTCATACATTCTATATTATCAACAATGTATTTGGGAATGAAAGGACCAAATTGAATAGCATTCCATACCTTGAGGTCATAGGCTTGGATAAAGATTTTCAACCTTTCTTTCCAAATAACAAAGTCTTTACCATTGAAGATTGGTGGTCTATTTATTATTTCACCTTGTGGAAATGCATCATAAGAAGTAGAGGCCATCTTGATCTCTTGAAGCGGTTAAGCTTGATCTTCCAAGAGTCAAGCTCTGATACCAATTGTTAGCCAAGGCCTCGATACTCAAGAGGGGGGGTGAATTGAGTATTTCAAATTTTCGCGCGGAATCCCTTTCAAAACGGTTAGTAGTACACAAATGATGCAATATAAAGGATGTAACAATTATGAAGCACATTTCATACTAAAACATATTGAGTTGAATGGACTATATTCAAGAATTGATTTGATGAACAAAGCAAGTTATTGGCTTAGACAATTCTTGAAGTTCTTAGCATGCTATAATTAATTTCAATATAAGTATAACTTCAACAACTCAAATTAATTAAGCATGATAGTTTACTAATTTGTTAACACCAATATTCTTCTTCCTCAATAATTAAATCCAACAATGTTTAAGTCAATTGATTCAAGGATTCAATTTTACTAAACCAATTTGATATAAGTATTTAGGCATGCAAATTAAGTTCACAATAATAAAGAGTTTAAGGGAAGGGAGAATTTGCAAACCGATATAACGAGTTCCACCACACCGGTGTACGTCTCGCCTTCAAGCAACCCACTTGAAGGATTTCCACTATTGAGAATTTGAGATTACAAGCTTTGAGCAATTGTCTCCTAGTGTCCCACACTCAAGAACCCAATCCTCACAAGCAAAGGGCAACCCACCCAATCTCACAATCTCTCAATATCCAAGGTTGAACCCCAACCTTAATCTCTAGGAATTTTGGTGTTTGATGGTTACAATGATATCTCTCCAATAGAGTGGATACACAACTTAAAGCTCATACAAAAATAACTCTCAAAGAGAGGATATACAAATTTAGCTCACAAATTACTTTCTCTCTAACTCTTAAATAACTCACTAAGAGAATATGCCAATATAGAGCAAGAGAGAATGAGTAGAAGAGAATGAAGCAAGGAGGAAGAAGTAAGCAAATGGAAATGCTTCAATTGCTTGGTGTAAGTTTTGCCTTCAACTCCTTCTCTATTTATAGGCTCCATGAGGCATGACATGTGTAATATTTAATTCCTTGGAGCTTGAAATGTTAGGCATGTGTGTCTCCATTCAACTTGGCATTCCAATTCCAATAAACCTTTTAGTGTCTCCAAGAGAATATTGCATGTGCATCAAGAAGCATGTTTGTCTAATATTCAAATTAATTGCATTACCAATGTAACACATGCATGTGGAGAGGGACAAGGCATGGAACATTGTCTAGGACTCTTCAAATTGAGTAAACCGTAGGGAGTTTTGAGTCTGCACATGATTTTGCCTTCTGACAGCATGTTGAATCGATTCAGGAATGGAAGGAATCGATTCATCCACTTAATTTTGCATATTCTGGACCACTGCAGCCGTGTGAATCGATTCACACATGGGTTGAATCGATTCAACCCTGATAAAATCATAGTTTGGCCACTGGAAAACGTATGAATCGATTCATACTTACCTTGAATCGATTCATGCACCTGATCCTTGAATTTTAGTGCATTTTTCACCCCTTTTTGGAACCCTTTTGCATATACCTTGGTTCCTTTGATTCTTAGGCATTTTGATGATCAATTCTCACTTGTTTTGAGCTTCTTTAAATGCCTTTAACATATGTCCTTAATTATTCATCAAAGTTAAACATCAACCAATTTAGATTCCACATTAAACATAATCAATTGCTTGATAACATCTTTGATACTTCTTCATTTGTTGTATCATTATCAAAACCTACATCAACATACAAATACAAATATGCCTCAGCAACAAAGGCAAGGCCGGCGCGATTTGATTGAGATGATCGCTGAAGGATTTGCTGGAGGACGTGCGTCAATCACAGCCAGAAAGAACTTGTAATTGTCAATGAAGGATTTTTGTACAAGCGAGCGTGGCTCGCTTAAGCGTGAGCAAAGGTCTGATGCTCAGTGGTTTCTCGCTTAGGCGAGTTCACATGCGCGGAAGCGAGCTATTGTGGCCTTGCTTAAGCTACTCGTTAGTTTGGGGGACTTTTCGCCCAGGGAAGCTTGTACTCACTCAAGCGTATGGCCGTGTTCTCGCTCAAGCGAGTTGGCCTGAATTCAACTTTTCTTTTTTTTTATTATTCTTTTTCTCACTTTTAGGCCATTGTGCCTTGGCATCATCATGTATCATTGTGAAATTGTTATTGTTACTTTTTAACAATTAAATTGAGTATTTTTTTAAACCTCTTTTCATATAATTTCATAACTCTCAAATTAAATTATGTTTTCCATTATTCCTTATTGATGACCGAAGATTGATTGTCCAAGGAGCACTCTTGATTGAATTTTTACACCTCATATCTTCACATATGATAAAGGTTCTTTTAAATGGTCTAGGCAATAGATTAATGTTTCTCTACGCTATTTCTTACATTTTTAATTGGTTTAAAAATCGTGAAAAATTTACCCTTATTTTTGGGTCGTCTCAACCTGGTATATCAGAGCGTTGATTACTCTTTGACGTGGATTTGATGGATGTTATGCAGGTAATTATTGCTTATGATTGAATTATATGAGTTGTATTTGATTGAGTTATGGACTTTTTGGTTGAATTCTGACTGTTTGACATTAAATTGAGGTTGATATGCTTGTTGTTTGATCTGGCCAAGATTCCTTACACTATTTACCTTCAATGATGAATATATTGTGATTATGTATTGAAATTGACATGATTATGCGGTGTGATATATGATAAGCCAATGAATATTGAAACCCATATATATATATATATGTTGACGGTTAATTATTTGGTCTAGTTTACTCATGTATGAGCTATGTCTTAATGTATAAGCATGAAACATGGCTGGTAGGCAAAATTGTGAAGTTGCTGCTATGACATCTGCTTTAAACTACTTTGCGGATCTCTTAGAAAGATAAGGCCAACAAAATGGGGGACAAGGTGCCCAAGGTCTTGATCGATTTCTCAAGAAGAAACCTTGTGAGTTCCATGGAGGGTATAAGCCTGAGGATGCTTATGTTTGGATCAATGACTTAGAGGGGATCTTTGCAAGCTTTGAGTGTTCTGAAGCTCAAAAGGTGAAGCATGTGGTCTTTATGGTCTGTGATGAGGCTGAATCATGGTGGCATTTTACTAGGGGGTACATGGTGTCTGCTAATGTTCCCTTGGTTTGGGAAAATTTCAAGGTGGAGTTTTTGAAGAAATATTTTTTGGAGGTCTATAAAAGCAAGAAAGAACTTAAATTCATGGAGCTTAAACAAGGTGATATGAGTGTGGAGGAGCATGCCTCCAAGTTTGAAGAGCTTTGTGCATTTTATCCTCCTTATCAATAAGAGGATATCGAGGCTTCAAAGTGTGTGAAATTTGAGAATGGTTTGAGGCCCGAGATCAAGCGGGCTATTCGGCATCAAAAGATAAGAAGCTTTCTAAGCTTATGAACAAGTGTTGCATTTATGAAGAAGATGATGTGGCTCCTTTGAGTCATGGCAAGCATGAACCTAAGTTGAAGGGGCAATTCTCTAGTTTCAAGAGACATGGCCAATTCATAAAGAAGAAGTTCTTTCGTGGTGGATCCTCCAGTGCAAGAGGATGTGGTGGTTGTAGAGGTGGTAATGGAATTAGTAATCAAGGTCGTGGCAAATGTCCAAGGCCTTACTTGCTTCAAATGTGAGGCTAATCATTTGGCATGTGATTGTCCACAAGATGATGTGGTATGCTACCAATGCAACCAACTGGGGCATATTCACCTTAATTTCCCATTGAATGCAAGAAATGCTAATGTTGATACTCCCGATCGCATGAACCATAATGCTAACCGTGGAGGCCGTGGTGGTTTCGGAGACTGTGGTCATGGAAACGGTAATAGATATGATAGTGGCTGTAATGGAAATGGTCGAGGTAATGGCCATGGTGGAAGAAATGGTAATGATAATGGTGGTGATCAACCACAAGCTACTGGAAGAGTTTTTGCTGTTACCGGTGAGGAAGCCACTCAAGTGGAAGATCTTATTCGTGGTGAGTGTGAAATTCTTGACACCTCAGTATATGTTATTTTTGATTCTAGTGCTACTCATTCATTTATTTTTGAAGATTGTATGAGGCGCTTGAGAGTGCCTGTTTGTATGATGAAAGGTTGCATAATGGTGACTACACCGACCGGTACTTGTTTGCGATTGGTGACTTAATGTGAGAATGTCGAGATGATTCTTGAGGGTAGAATGTTTGTTGTATCCCTCGTGTGCTTACCTATGAAAGACCTAGATATTATCCTAGGCATGGATTGGTTATCTGCCAATAGAGTTTTGGTGGATTGTCATAATAAGGCGGTGATCTTTCCAACTTCAAGCACTAAACACTTTGACCTGCAAGTTATCTCTTAGCTTCTTGTGATGTTCTGTATGGTTGATGGGAATGGTGCTTCCCAATCTTGTGAAATTCCTATTGTTTTTGAAGATGTTTTTCTAGATGAATTCCTGGACTGCCTCCTCCACGTGAAGTGGAATTCTCTATTGATCTTATTCTTGGCACTGAGCTGTTTCCCGAGCTCCTTATAGGATGTCTCCTATGGAGTTGTTTGAGCTTAAAAGCAAATAGAGGAATTACTTGAACAGGAGTTTATCCGCTCAAGTGTGTCTCCTTGGGGTGCTCATGTGTTGTTGGTGAAAAAGAAGGATGAAAACATGAGATTGTGTGTTGACTATCGCCAACTCAATAAATTAACTATCCAGAACAAATATCCTCTTCCTCATATTGATGATATCTTGGATCAATTGAAGGGTGCTGTTGTGTTTTCTAAAATTGACTTGCATTTCGGATATCACCAAATTCGGGTGAAGACTGATGATATTTCAAAAACTGCTTTCCGAATGCGATATGGCCACTATGAGTATGTGGTGATTCTATTTGGTGTGACAAATGCTCCTGTAATCTTCATGGATTACATGAATCGCATCTTCCATGAGTATCTTGACCAATTCATCGTGGTGTTTATTGATGACACTTTGGTGTACTCTAAGAGTCATGAAGAACGTGAAAGGCATCTTTGCATTGTGTTGTCCATTCTTCGAGAGAAAGAATTATATGCCAAGCTCTCTAAATGCGAATTCTGGTTGGATGAGATTTCCTTTCTCGGTCATGTGATTTCTTGTGATGGTGTTGTTGTTGATCGATCAAAAGTTGAAGCTATTATAGCATGGGAAAGACCGATGTCTATGACAAAAATAAGGAGTTTCCTTGGTCTTGCCTGTTATTACTAGAGGTTTATTGAAGGATTTTCCCGCTTAGCTTTACCATTGACAAAGTTGACTCGTAAAAATCAACCATTTGTGTGGACTCTGGAATGTGAAGAAAGTTTTCAAGAGTTGAAATTGAGACTTACTACCACACCAGTGTTAGCCTTGCCTGATTTGCTGGATGATTTTATGGTATACTGTGATGCTTCTATGCATGGTCTTGGTTGTGTGTTGATGCAATGTGAACGTGTGATAGCCTATGCATCGAGACAGTTGCGACCGCATAAGGTTAATTATCCCACACATGATCTTGAATTGGCGGCGGTGGTGTTTGCTTTAAAGTTATGGCGACACTATCTGTATGGTTCTAAATTTGTGGTCTTTAGTGATCACAAAATCCTTATGTACTTGTTCGATCAAAAGGAACTTAATATGCGCCAACAGCAATGGATGAAGTTTCTAAAAGACTATGAGTTCGAGTTGAGGTATCATCCTGGAAAGGCAAATGTGGTTGCTGATGCTTTGAGCCTGAAGTCATTGCATGTTTCCACAATGATGGTGAAAAAGATAGAGTTAATTGAGCAATTTAGAAACTTGAATGTGGGTGTGGAAATATATACTCCAAAGAAGGTGTCCCTTGAGATGTTGACGGTTGCAAATGTGTTTCTTGAATGTTTAAAAGTGCAACAAGCGAAGGATGAGTATTTGATTGAGATGAGAAAAGCCCAAGCTAATGGGAAGAATTCATTCCTAATGAAAGGTCATGATGGTATTTGCGTGTGAAGGGCCAAATTTATGTTCTATCTGGTGGTGATTTGAGAAGGTTGGTGCTTGAGGAAGCTCACAAGAATGTGTTGAGCATTCACCCTGGTTCCACTAAAATGTATCAAGACTTGAAGAAAAATTTCTAGTGGCCTGGTATGAAACGTAATGTGGCGAAATTTGTAGCATCTTGCCTTGTTTGTCAGAAGGCTAAGGTTGAACATCAAAAACCATCTGGAAATGGCATAGTATTACTATGGACTTTGTTTCTGGTTTACGCAAAACCCATGTTGGAAATGATGCTATATGGGTAATTATGGATTAGTTGATGAAGTGTGCTCACTTCTTACCTATGAGTATGAAGAGCTCATTGGAGAAATTATCCCAACTGTACATAAAGGAGATTGTTAGATTGCATGGAGTGCCATCTAGTATTGTATCCGATCGTGATCCTTGGTTTACTTCTCGATTTTGAGGAAGCTTACATCATGAGTTGGGTTCTAAGTTGAAGCTTAGTTCTACTTATCATCCTCAAACCGATGGACAGTCCAAGAGGACTATCCAAAGCCTTGAAGATTTGTTGAGGGCTTGTGTTATTGAGTATGGTGGATGTTGGGAGACATTTCTTCTATTGATCGAATTTACTTACAACAACATTTACCACAGTAGTATTTGTATGGCTCCTTATGAGGTACTTTATGGCAGAAAGTGTAGAACGCCTCTATGTTGGTTGGAAACGGGTAAGAACTTGGCCTTAGGGCCGGAGATTGTTAAGGAGACTATCAAGCAGATTAGAAAGATACAAGAGAATATGAAGATTACTCAAGACCGGCAGAAGAGTTATAATGATAAGAGACATAAACCACTTGAGTTTCAAGTTGGTGATCATGTATTCTTGAGGGTCTCGTGCGATAAAGGTATTGGAAGAGCTTTGAAGAGTAGGAAATTAAGTCCTAAGTTCATTGGACCTTATGAGATTCTAGAGCGAATCGGTGATGTCGCTTATCAAATTGCACTCCCTTCGTATCTTGGAATCTGCATAATGTGTTTCAAGTGTCACAGTTGAGGAAGTATGTTCATGATCCCTTGCATGTGATCCCCGTTGATGATGTTGATGTATGGGATGACTTGTTTGTTCTTCCTATTTCCGTTCATATCGTTTAGCATTCTGTGAAGAGGTTACGGATTAAATTGGTACCTATGGTGAAAGTGGCTTGGAAACATGGTAATGTGGAGACCTTCACGTGGGAACGTGAAGATGATATTCAGGAGCAATATCCGAGTGCGTTTGAATCTGGTACGTTAAATTTTGAGGACAAAATTTCTTTTTAGGTGGGGTGGATTGTACATCCAAAATTTTAAAAATAAATGATTAAATAAGAGGAATAAATATTGAATAATTATATATGAGTTAATTAATGTCCCCAGATGTTGAAAATAATTAAATTAAAATTTTTGGGGATTATTCATAATTTATTTAGGCTTTATGAGCTGAAACTATACCCGATTAAAATATAAGGGTCAGACCAAGTCTCTCTGATTGAGGTGCTATTGGTTAGGGTTGTTAAGAATATTATTGGGAGTCTGAATATCTATTCGGAATAATTTTTAGATAAAGTATTGAGCCCAAACAGAGATCTTGTTTGTTATAAAATGGTAAATTTTAATGAGAGGGGTACAATTGAAACACTAAACTCTCTTCTCCTTTAGCAATTCACGTTGGTTTCTTCCTCCAGAAACAAAGCATACAATTCCTTCTTTTTCTTCCATTCTCTTCACCCTTTCTTCTTCCAAAAACCTAGACAAAGATTGGAACCCATCTCCTCCTCCATTTTCGTTTTCATTAAGGCTTGAAGGAGAAGCTTGTGGCTGGATCTCCCTCTCACTCTTCTCTCTCATTTTTGTGTGGCTCTTTCCCTTTCTTGGAAACTCACTCTTTTCTTCTCTTGAGGCAAGCTTCTTATCATTTCGAAAGAGTATGGACCCTAGGTTTTGAGTTTTTAATGTTTGGGTGAGCATTTAATGTATATGGGTTGTTGGGAGAAGCATTCAACATGGAAACCCTAAGGTGGGGTAGTTTTAAATGCAAGCTTGATGAACCACTAATAGGGTACATGAAAATAATGCTTGCAATAGTGCGAAATGACAATTATTTATGATGTTGTTGGATTTTTAGTGAAACCCTAATAATGGAAAGTTGGGGAAAATGGTGAATGTTGATTTAAGGATATGTTTTAAGAAGAAACATATGATATTTGAATGAAGGGTATGAAGAAATATGTTGGGAGATAATTTATTGGCAATGGTAGAAAGCATTAATGATGGTGGATGGCCATTAATGGTGATTGATGGTCATATAAATGCGTAATAATGAAACTTGAATGCCTAACCCATGGTGGTTATGATGAAATTAATGAAATGAAAATAGTTTGATAGTAAAAATGTTGAATACACCAAGTATTAAATTAGAATAAATATAAGTCTTAGTGATTTTGAGTTAGAAATAATTATGTGATGATTATGGATGTTGGGCTTAAGGGTTGTTTTGTAGTCTTTGAATATAGAGAATATGGATTAATGGGAAGGAAATCCCAAAACCTAACAAAATAAGGAAAGTGATGTCTATGACATGTTTAATACATGTTAGAAAATTGTAAATGTAATAATGAGTGATTAGAACTTGAAACTGTGCCTTGGAAGGGTAATTGATTGTGATTTGCATGTATGTTAATGTAGGACCTTTTTCCGAACGACGAGGCGGGAACGTTGTATCACTCAGAATTCTTCTCTTGAGGTAGGAGAGGAGTTTTATATTCTAAATGCATGAATTGAGTAATGTTTGATTGTCATATGTGACAACATGCATGTTTGCCTTGTTTGTGTTGTGACAATTTGAGATGCTATGTATGGTGAGGAGAACTGTGTTTGGCAACATGTATTTGTGCATTTGGAATATTTATGGTATGCTAAATGGTGATGTTAAATTTCTTAGCTGGTGTTATGCCTTGATATGATGTGGTTGTGCCTACATTTACCATGAATGAGGAATGATTGTTTTTGAGGTTGGATGAGAATGAAAATGGATGATAAGCATATCTCTATGATGATGAAAGATTGATGATTGAAATTGATGATTTGATGCCATTGTGATTGATGAAAGTGTTAAATTATGACAACGAGGAATTGTTAAAAATTCCACACTAAAACTTGAACAATGGTAATAGCCAATGATAAGAAATCCACTAAGAACCTTGTGGTGATGTTGGTAATGATGATGATTGATGAGTGGCATGATTAGGATGCATAGTTGTGAGAATGCATATGATTGGCATTGTATTGCATCCATGGCATATTGTATAGCTGCCGGTGTTGGAATATTAGGTGATTCCCCTGGTTGGCCCAGTGGGTGAGCGGCTTTGTGCACAAGCATTCTTATTTTCCCCTGTGACTTAGTGTGTAAGTCACAAAGCTGTCCATGTATAGCTATGGGGAGCTACATGTGGTTGACCCTTGTGGGGGTGGCTCTTGAGGAACAAGTGTCCCCAATGGTCTTATGGATCACAGCTACCATGGTAAGAATCATGATTGGCCCACAACACATTTATGTTGGTTATGGTGTATGCCGCAGTCATGGAGAAAATGGCCAGGTGTTGCAAGATGGGCGACAAGGTTTGGTACCTGTGAAACATAATGATATGCATGCAATTTGATGATATGTGACACTTTTTACTACTGTAATAGATGTATGGCTATATGATTATGCTTGATGATAAGTGACACTTTATACTCCATTGTGCATGTGCATTAGCTTAAGAGCATTTTCATATAGCAAGGAGGTATGCCAAAGGTGATGAGAAATGGTGATGGTTGTGATTGGGTGAGAAAATACCTAAAGACAATATAAAAGATATGAATACCAAGAAATATATTGTGTATGGTGATCATATGTGTGATAGTGCGTATGCTCATGTACTTTGTTATGACCTGTAGTGATGATCCATATATATGTATGATAGTGTGATGATGATAATTGAAATAATGAACGATATATGTTGATGCAAAGTATACATGACATTGAATGCATATGCACATAATCACATGGTATTCATATTCATCCTTTGGAATGTACAACTCACTCTCCTATGTTGTCCATTTTTAGCTTTGTGATGTAGGACATTCTTGGGGTGTGGTGCATCTCCTTTTTGGAAGTGTATTTTGATGATGGAGGTAAATTAGTGGCCGGCAACCATTGATTTTGTATAGCATATGGTGTCGATATATGCTTATTGTGTATTTGGAATTGGTATGTATTCATTTAAAAGTCATAGGCGAAAATTAGACCCCTTAGGTGTATGGCTAATTTTTGTTAATGACCTTGACATTGGTGGATGGCTTTTTGTAGTATATTGGCTTTATGCTACAATGATAAATGAATAATGTTGATTGTGTATTATGACCATTAATGATGCATGAGTGAGTGATTTTGTTTGTTGGGATGCTAAAGTGTGTGAGTAATGGGAAGTGGATATGCCATATTCCTATTTGATGGCTAAGACCTTGCATAGAGGTTGCACCCAACTTGAAATGAACGTTTATGATTTGTGTGTATGAGTGGTTGTGGCCAAATAGGCCTGTAATGCATAATGACATGCTTGGTTATGATGAAAAGTGTTTAAAAATATAGCTTATGCATTTGATGAATTGGAATTGAAATTGTGATGTATGGCTTGTTGGATCAAGTCCCAATCACATGTTTTAATATGTACAAAATGTTAGTTTAGGCCAATTTTGCATGGAATGGGTTTTGGCATGTTATGTTGTAGGAAAATTCAAGTTTTTAAGCATATACTGCTAATCTCGCTCAAGCGAGAATTCCCTGTATCTGATGGGTGGTCTCTGGCCGTTCTTTGCTCAAGTGAGCTTGGCTCTGCTCGAGCAAGTGCCAGAGGAACTGGTTCTATGAAGTCCTCGCTTAAGCGAGTGAATGCTCGCTTAAGCGAGCGTAGGTGGAAATGGTTCTGGACGATTTTTGCTCAGGCGAGGACCCCTCACCCAAGCGAAATAACATGCAATTGTCACTATAGGATTTTTACTCAAGTGAGCGTGGCTCGCTTAAGCGTGAGCGAAGGTCTGATGCTCAGTGCTTTCTCGCTCAGGCGAGTTCGTGCGTGCACAAGCTTACGATCGTGGCCTCGCTTAAGTGATTCACTGGTTTGGGGGCCTTTTCGCCCAGGGAAGCTTGTTCTCACTCAAGCGTATGCCCGTGTTCTCGCTCAAGCGAGAGACACCTCGCTTAAGTGAGTTGGCCTGAATCCAACTTTTCTTTTTTTATTATTCTTTTGTTCATTTTTAGGCGATTGTGCCATGGCATCATCATGTATCATTACAAAATTGTAATTGTTACTTTTTAATAATTAAATTGAGTATTTTTTAAACCTATTTTCATATAATTCCATAACTCTTAAATTAAATTACGTTTTCCGCTATTCCTTGTTGATGATCCGAAGATTGATTGTCCAAGAAGCACTCTTGATTGAATTTGTACACCTCCTCATATCTTCACACATGAGAAAGGTTCTTTTTAATGGTCCAGGCAATAGATTAATGTTTCTCCGCATTGTTTCTTACATTTTTAATTGGTTTAAAAATCTCAAAAAATTTACCCTCATTTTGGGGTCGTCTTTGCCCCGAAACAGATTCAAGCCTTGTTCACTTGAGCGAATCATGCTGAGCTCAAGCGAATGCAACAAAAGTAATAGGTGATTTTACTCGCTTGAGCAACTCACTCGCCCAAGCGAGTTTGTGAAGGAAAACCTAGAAGAGAAAGACTCCTTCAAGATGAAGAAACCTATCTCTCTTAAGCGAGACAATCCTAGCTTGGGAGATTTCATTTTGGGGAGCTTTAAAATTTCATCGAAGACCATATTTTTCCTCTTCTTCATCTGTTTTCTCTTTGATCTTTGTTTGTAATGGCTACGATGTGTAGCTAAACCTTTTATTGGGATTGGATGTAGTCAAATCAAACCCCGACATACACTTGTTCTATATCTATATATTCGGTATTCTTGTTCTATCATTTTTGGCTTAATGCTTGATTCTATTGGGAAATAGTTTCTTGATCATGATTTTCATTTGATTATTAAAAATAGCTTGTGAAAATGGATCTAAATGGAATGCTCGTTACGGAGGATATTAGGAATAATATTCGACGTAACGAACGTCAAAACAATTGCTTATAATGCTGGAATATTCTTAATGTGATTGAGGAATCAACATATTTAAGAATGTTCTTATGGATTTCGTAGTCGAGGAATCAATGCAAATGATTTAAGATTGTGACGTAAAAAGCGATATTTCAGAAACCGTTTATATAAATGTATGCAACATATTGAAGGGCGAGATTGATGAAATCCAATCCTAGTTTTTATCATTTGGTAGGACGTATTTCTTACTGTTCGTTTTAGTTTATGTTTGTTTAGTTCTTTTAGATTTCAATATGTCTATGAAAACATCACTTTATTTTTGTTGAGGTAACAATGAATCATTACTTAAAATATCGTATCCTAGTGGAATGTCACTCTATTTTTACATATACTACAACTCGACAGTGGAGCTTGCCACATAAAAGTTTTATCATCTTAAAGCTTGTAACAAAGTTACCAAGGAATTATGAATAGTACATTTGTGAATAGTTATTTGTTACTTGTTCTTTTTTTGTGCTAACGTCTGCTTGTAGTGAGTTTTTGCTTTATGCACTTGAGAAGTCAGGGATCTAAAGATCATTTTGATTTTGATCCTGAAATAGAAAGATCACTGAGAAAAGGTAAAGGCAAAAATAAGCAGAGGCAACAACTGCACACAGGTAAATCTTCTTCCACACATATTCCTAAAAGTGCAACAAAACCTAAAGAAGAAGATATGGTAAATAACAACAATAAAAACAATAATCCTCCTTCTACACCTAGAAAAACACTTGGGGATTATGCTACACAACAAAGCCCAAGACACTTCTCCAGCATTACAATACCAACCACTACAAGGACCTTAGAAATGAAGCCAGAATTCTTGAGTCTTATCAGTACACACCAATTTACTGGAATGGTGAATGAGGATCCTTATACTCATCTTGCTACATTTTATGAGTTGGTGGGAACTATAGGATTTGGACAGGATTATATTGAATCAGTTTATTTGAGATTATTTCCCTTTTTTTAGCAGGAAAAGCTAAAGAGTGGTTACAATCCCATCCTAATCAGAGTTCTTATAATTGGAGTACAGTGGAGGAAAATTTTCTTCAAAGGTTCTTTCCGCCTTCTCGTTTCATTAAAGCGAAGTCTGATATCTCCACCTTCAAGCAAGGCCCTGATGAACTATTTTGTAAAGCCTCGGAAAGATTTAAATCACTATTAAGGAAATCCCCGAATCATGGATTTGAAGATATTGCACAGCTTAATTTTTTTATACAGGTTTGAGACCTGACACTAGAACGATTCTGGATGCTGCTGTCGGAGGTACAATGATGGTTGTAGATGTGGAACAAGTAACAAGAATAATTAATGCTCTATCTTTTACAAATCACCAAGCTCAACATGATAGGTAGTAGGTGACTAGAAGAGGTGTGTTTAACTTGAATACTACTGATGCTATATTAGCTTAGAACAAAATTCTAACCTAGTAGATAGAAGCATTGACCCGACAAACGATAAAGCTACCACAACAATTACATGTAGTTCATTCTTTTGTGGCACCAACCATGAATCATCAGCAACAATTGAAATGTGATTTTTGTGGAGGCAACCATTCAAATGGCTAGTGCTCATACCAAGGAGATCAACAGGAAGAATTTGTTCATTATATGAACAACCCAGGGCGACAAGGTAATTTTAATTTTGGTAATTATCCTAACAATTTTTTGCAGGGATAGAGAAACAAACAGAACTCAAATCAAGGATGGAGGTAGGACCTTCTAACGGACAACCCCCATATTAGCAATGAAACATCCCGACTTAAAATAAAAACAAACCAAGACTAGGGGAAAAATTTTCATGTTTACAAGCAGTCGGGACAAAAGAGATAAACCCGTAGTCGAGGGAAACAGAAACCGGGTCCAGGTGCCACTCGCTTGGCAAGACCCAGCTTCGGTTAAACGAAAAGTAGCAGAAGTCGCTTGAGCGAGCTTCCACTCGCTGGAGCGAGTCCTTATTCATTGAAGCGAGCCCATACACTCGGTGGATTCCGTCACTCAGAATCAGGATCTCCGTTCACTCGGGAACGGTCCCCTCGGGTCATACCTCACCCGGTAAACTCTTACTTAGCCAGATCCTTATTTTTATTCTGGAAGGTCACAGACATGTTCACTCGGAAGCGTTTTAATCCCCACTCGGGAAATGATACCCTCGGTTATTCCACTCAGAGTTTATAAACCTTCCCTCACCCGGAATATTCCCCAGCCATACATCACTCGGAGGCGCTTCAACCTCAATACACTCGGAAGTGTTTTACCCATTCATCACTCGGGCATATTTTAATCTTCCTCACTCGGAGAGCACCTTAACCCATCATTCCTCGGAAATGCTCTCCTTGGCCAACTCTCACTCGGAAATGCTCTAACCACTCTCCCCTCGGAAGTGATCTACTTAGTCAAGTTCCATTCGGAAATACTCTGACCTCTCTTCACTCGGAATAATTCACTAGGTGAAGTCTTACTCGGACTTATTTAATACTTATCCACTCGGGAGAGATCTTCAAGATTAGGTTTCACTCAGAATTACCTTGACCATTCTTCCCTCGGAGGGTGGTTCTCCCTCGGTCAATTCTCACTCGGGAGTATTTAAATCCTTCTCCCAATCGGAGGAGATTCACTCAGCTGTTTTTCACTCGATAACATATTGACTAGCCTTCCCTCGGAAGTAGTCCACTCGAGCACATCTCACTCAGAACTGTTTTAGCCTTCATCACTCGGAACAGGCTCACTTGTTAAGCCTCACTCGGAAACGGCTCTTACAACTATATTCCACTTGGAAACTTATTAACTTAGGCATTATTCTTACAACGCCACCTAATGGACAATTTCGGGCAACTTCATAACGATGTAATTATATATACGTACTTGTCCACAACCCAGTTAATTCAATTTCATATATATGTACATATATATATATATATCCGAAACAATCATCATACATAAGAGCCAGCCAAGGCTACATCAACTATATACAATATGCATAATTTGTTCACTACAACAGTATAAATACTCATCACTCGGACTTGAGGATCCCTCGCCATTCACCATCCTGACTGATTTTCCACTGAAAATATAGACACAGTAGGGGTGAGCATTTTACATATTAACTGACAGTTATTGACTCAGATTAATCCTCAAATTCTTAATTATGCAGTTACATATCTTAATCAACAATAACATACACTGCCATTCAATATGAATATTCACACATCATCATCCGATCGGAATTATTCAATTCACTCAGGGCTATATAATTCACATTATTCTCAATATCATATACTCACAACCAATCATCACATTGCACTCCGCAACAGTATCAATATACATACATTCATCCAGTCAGAATTCACTCAAGTCATTCAAGACTATCAATCATGTTATTCTCAATAACATTTACACATATATATACAAATCACATTGAGCTCTACAACAGTTATAAGTGTGCATACATTTATTCAGTCGAATCCGATTATTCATTATTAATTTTTATGTTGCAACATAGGCTCCAAGCCTTTTATTCAGCTCCAAGCTGATCCGGCCGTTTTACTGGTACCAAACCGTTTGCCCTCTCATGTAACACAGTCACTCCAAGCGATAACGGAAGTGTTACGGGCAGCCCCGAGTCCCACTCGGTAGGCTTGCCTTGAGTCTAACCCAAGGTCTTTCATTATATCTCACACATATTCATCTGATTGTCGTCTCTATATTAAGCGTCCCACGCTATATACTCTCAGCATTTTCAATGGTGAATCAGATGCATATGGTCTTATTCATCAAGCGTCCAACGCTAAATACACTCGGCATCTTTATCATCTTACCTCATACATATTCATTTGATTACCATTTTGATAACAGTCTCACGCTATATGCTCTCAGCATTTTCAATGGTGAATCACATGCATATGGTTCTAATCATCAAGCGTCCAACGCTAAATGCTCTCAGCATTTCCGATAGTGCATCCCATGCATTTCTATACATAACCACAAACTGCATTCGTCACAGCAGACTCATACTATATGCACTCGGTTTTTCTTATTAACAGCAACATACATCTCACGCAATTCATATTAAATCTCAAACGGAAACCAGCATATCACTCCCCATCTTATGCACTCAATATTCACATTTACAACGACAAGCATTTCATGTTAATTCATATAAAATCCCACACGGGAATCGACAAACAGTCCCACACATATGCACTCGGCATTCGAAATATCAGTAACATGCATCTCATGCATTTAAATATAAAATCACACACCTGAATCAGTATAGCAGACTCATACATATACACTCGGCTTTCTCATTAACAGCCACAAGCATCTCATGCATTTTAATATAAAATAACAAACGGATATTTACCACTGTCTCACAGTATAATGCACTCGGCAATCATAATAACATTCACATTTACATGCATCTCATGCATTCACTCAGCATTCTCAGAAATATCGACATGCACTCATGGACGGAATCACCACAACACTACACAGATCACAGCTATCACAAATCCGGGCGTTTCATAAAGTGTTACTCAACCACAACACATCAATCAACACATTTCAAGTATAACACAACACAGTAAAGCAATTTCACCCGGAACCCGTCCATAAACTATGCATTTAAGATGTAAATCAGCCCCCAACCTGGAATAAAGATTCCAAAAGCTCCTCGAGCTTCCAGCTCCAATCAGTTGCTCTCCGATCACTCCTTCTTGATTAACGTACTTGATTCCAGTTGTCTACAGCACTCAGTTTTGGAGGAACTCTGAGCTGTTCACTTTCTTGAACAGCTCCGCCTCCATGACACCCAACACTCTGCATGCAAGATAATGGAGGATTCTAAGCCTCCAAGACACAACGCTGTCCCACTTCCCACTCGAGGTTCTACTCAGTGTTCGAGTGGGAGAAGAAGAAGAAGAAGAAGAAGACGAAGGAATAGCAGAAGAAGAAGAAGAAGGTTGGTTGCATGCACAAGGAAGAAATGCTCAGCTCTCACTTTCTTCTCCAACTCAGCGTGAATGAATGAGTGAGAGAGAGCCGAAGCCCTTTATACCATCAAGAAGGCACATGCGTCATTTTCTTGGCCACTTTGTATTATTCAGCCAATAGCCTTAATCGGCAATTAATCTTCATCAGCAATTGATCTTAGTCGGTAATAAATCTAAACCAGGATGTTACAATTCTCCCCTCAATTAAAGAATTTTGTCCTCGAAATTCAAGCATAAACTTGCCTCAACAAAACAGCTCGGAATATTGCTGCCATGCCACTTTAAACAATTACACATCTTTGCTTCTCTAACATGTCACCAACCGTTCCATAATTTCCAGTCGGCACTGCCACTGTAGTCAGATTCTCTGATCTCAACCTCATCATTCGGCATCTCATAAGTGGAGTCGGGTAAGTATTTTCCTCAATTGAAACACATAGAATACACTGTGTAAATTTGATAGATGAGTCGGCAAGGCAATCCGACAGGCTACACGACCGACCTATTCCAGCACTTCATAGGGTCCAACAAGTTACCCATTTAAATTCTACCACTTCACCATAACCAATGGCACTTCCTAGTTTCTTGGCCGTTCGGCCTTATATTTCTCAATGCCGATCGGTGTACTTCCACCGTCAGCTTCTCCAATTCAAAGGAGTCACTCGGCACAATCATGGACTCACTCAGAGTATAGGCTCAAAATTGTGTCATATGAGACACATTATGGATGTTAACTAACGAGCTGGGAAGATCCAGTCAGTAAACAACATTACCGATCCTCCCCAATATTCAATACTGTCCGATATATTTCGGATTAAGCCCTTGGCTCTTCAATATCCGACCACTAGAATTTCTTCTTCAAGCTGTGATACCTCCTGGCAATACCGAGATGAATACTCAAAAGAGTTCCCATGTGCTTCAGTTAGCATGGTTTCCCTGGATTCACCTCTTGCAGGCACCACACTTGTTCCTAAAATCTCAGATTTCTATCCATGCCTTCGGCTAATTCCATGCCTACCCCTTGAGAATGTCACTCGGAGCTTCTCATTCGAAAGGATTATTCAGAGTTTGAAGGTAATTCTCTCCCAAAAATCTTTCCACTTACAAAAATTCACTCGGAATCCAAGTCCACTTCGAAGACGCACCTGAGTTCAAATTCAGCAGTTCCAAACATCAACCTGAGTACGAATTCAAATAAATTCACCTCTCGGATATCTACTCCCCTCGAGAGCCATTCACTCGGAAACTTACTCATTCAAAGTTCCACTTTCCGTCCAGAAGTACCTTCCCCTGGAAAAAGGTTAATCGGTGGCACATCATACAGACTTAGAAATTTCTCACTTGACGCCTTTCCACTCGGAACCGTCTCTCTCGGTACCATTCCACTCGGAAGTCTCACACTCAGAGACACCTCACCCGAAAAGTCACACGACTCGGAGATACTTCACTCGGTCTTTATTCAAAAATTCTTCAGCCTGAGGAGTACTTATTCAAATTCAAGCTTTCCTTTATTCGCAATACGTCTTTCAGAGTAACCCATTCGGAAACGTTTCACCCAGAGACGTTTCACTCAGATTTTGCCTTACTCACGAGTGTCACATTCGGACACAGTTTCCTTAACTTATTAATAACCCTCTTAATGATGTTTCACTTGAAACATCATAACTTCACTTCACTCAGTAGTTCTTTCTCCCAGAAGGATTTTACTCGGAATTATATTCCTTTTCTTCACTCGGAATTATCTCCACTTTCTCACACTCGGAATATACTAATCTTCCTTGAGCGAATTCTCGCCTCATCGACTATCTCAGCTCAAAGTCACGATTCCTTCACTAAACCCTCGGCAATAACCTGCTAGACCTATAAAACTCCTAATTTCAGTGACAGACTTGGGTCACACTTATGCCATCACTACTTCCACCTTAGATGGACCGACAGTAACGCCATCCTTGGACATAACGTGTCCTAGAAACTGGATCCCATCCAACCAAAAGTCATACACCGATAACTTGGCAATTCATTGCTCCCCTTTCAGTACCTGCAGTACTATGTGGAGATGTTCTTCATGCTCCAGGTGTGACTCGGAATACCTCTGAATATCATCAATGAACACTCATGAACAACTCTAAGCAAGGCTGGAAGATACTGTTCATATAATTCATGAACACTGCCTAAACGTTTGTCATACCAACGGCATTACCACATTTCTAAAGTGGCCATAACAAGTCCTGAACGCCGCTTTAGGATATCAGAAGCCTTGACCCAATTCGATGGTATCCGGACTGCAAATCGATCTTAGAAAAGACCGAAGCACCCCATAATTGATCAATCAGATCATCAACCCTCGGTAGTGGATATTTACTGTAACACCTAAATTTTTAATAAATAATAAATCCAGAAACAGGGAAAAAATTTTCACAATATCAACCACTGGTCAATCGGCATAGAAAAAGAAAGAAGGCAAGGGAAATAAAAGAGCATTCATACATATAGCAATCAGCGGAAGGAATAATGCTGGAACCGACCCATTCGGTTTAGCGAAACACATCAGCGCCTGGGCGAAACAGCTCTAGTCGCTCGGGCGAGGCACGATCCGCTTAAGTGATGCCAACACAAAAGCCTTCCCAAACACACATTCGCTGGAGCGGATCCTTCGTTCGCTGAAGCGAAAAGCCTCACACAGTAAATTCATCACTCGGCATCGGGGCATCCATACACTCGGTAACCGACTAAGTCCACTCGAAAGTTCATTCCTAAGTCCGTCCAGAACTCCATAACTTAGCCTTCCAATTTTATCCATACGGCCATACTTATACTCTACTCGGGAACTGAGGGTTATCCCACTCGGATTCCAGAACTCCTTCTCACTCGGAATATATCCTATTCAAACATCACTCGACGTACTCCAACCTTAACACAATCGGGTCACATTTCCTATCCATTATTCGAAGCACATTCACACATTCACTCGGGAAATCAGGTAGTTAAGTCCCACTCGGACTTATTGAAACCCAACCACTCGGGATACCAATCCTCACTCGGACTTTACATCTTTCACTCGGGTTACCGATGCCTTACACTTAAGATCCAATCCACTCTAAACCACCATTCGAACTCCTCTCTCAGAAGGGAATCACTCGAGGTTTTCACTCGGGAAATACCAACTCTTCCTTACTCGGGATTTCATACTTACTTTTACTCGGAAATCCTCAGGCCTATATTCATTCGGGGAATAGCGACTGACTCACTCGGCATACTATCATTTGATCACTCGGATTATAATTACCCTACGCTTAGAGTATATTCCAATCCAATTCACCCCATTGACTCCTTCCTCAGACAGGGATCACTTAGAATCTTCCTACTCGGGAGTACGAGCTCTTCCTCACTCGGCTTACATATAACCTTTCACTCGGAACCACTCGGCTTCACAGCCACCCATAAGCACACTAACCTCCTACGCTCATAAGACATACTCATACATTCCTCTTCACCGCTCAAACATCACTTACAGTATAGAAGAACACACAACATATACATATATAAATGAAAGCATTCATATAATTACAAGAACTTCATCAAGACTTCTGTTACCCGAAGCTGTTCAAGTTTTAACGTAAGGACTAAAACCAAAACATGAGCCGGCCAAGGCTTAACAAAACGTTATACACAGTATATATACATATATACATATATACATGTAGATATATATTCCAATAGTGCTCGGATTCATTGTCCTGCACTCGGCTCCTCCTTCATCCTTCATTCCGAGAGATGTTCACTGAAAATGTAGCCACTGCAGGGGTGAGCTTTTACATGTAAAATGACAATCAAGGACTCGGTATCAGTGTCAGTATGCACATTCACATCCATTCAATCGTTTTCAGATTAATTAAGGTTAGGCACGGCAAAATAATATTTATGACATACATACAACAGACACAGGTATCCCCCACACTCGGAAATCATTCATAACACTCCACACACGTTATACGTACTACTCTAATCAACCTCATATCTACATGCATGCCTGCGGATCCGACTTGAGTGATGACTTTCAGTTACAGTTTTCCCCTCTCCTGGCCCCTCATCCTTCAGCTCTTCCCGCATGGTACCGACCTCCCATTGGCGTCTCGAGACTCTTCTCTAGCTCCTACGGCTACCACGAGCTCCTTCAGAATCTAGCCGAGGTCTGTAACTGTAAGTCATTCCCTCGGGGCTCTTGACCTTCCACGGGTCACCCCACTCTTACACATGCAGCTAAATACATTTACCAGCAAGCGTCATCACACCACCGATACCTCCTTCGTAACCATTAAGTAGGAACAGATTCAATGCAGCCTTTATTCGCTTTATTATTTACACCAATATGTACAACCATCAATAATCAAAGTAATAACATGTGACAAATCAACTAACGAGCACACATTTATATTCTCACAGTGTTAACAAAGATAGAACCATGCATATCATTCATCATTATCAATACTAACATACTACTTCACCACCATCTAGATTACAAGCATTTACTGTTTAACCACTATAAAACACACGGAATCCAGAATCTTCAATCATGCATAGGATCCAATCATCACAAACACATGCACATACACTCAAGCAGTACATTCATCCGGTACCGTTTGTGGACCATGCGTTTGACATGCAAGCGCCCCCTACCTACGAAAGGAACTTCAAGAAGCTTTTTTTGCTCTTCGACGTTGAATCTGACGCCCTTCTACTGATTCGTTCAGCCTTTCTCCACTCCGTCGTACTCTGCACTTGGTTCGGGGGTGGAGTGTTGTTCTTCCTCTGCTTCAACGATCGTCCTTCACCTGTTGGGGCTCTGACCTTCTTCCCGCACTGTCGTCGTGACGAACAGAAACAGGGGAAAGGAAAGAAGATGGAGACGAAGAAGAAAAAGAGAGAATGAAGTAGTGGGAGAAGTTTTGCACCCACAGTGATACTGAATATGCACCTATATACGCATGCGAGGAGAAGGAGTGGGATGGGAAAGCGTGAGTCACAGTCCACTCACACCTTCTGCCAATCACAGACAGCCACATCCCATCAATTAAGTCCAATTAACTTGTCATTAACTCTCAGGCTATATTGATTATGATTAACAACAAATTCTTTACTTTACTTTCAATTTTTTATCATTCAATTTTTATTCGGTATCTAACTTCAGAACTGGGATGTTACAGTTCTCCCCCACTCAAAAGAATTTCGTCCTCGAAATTCAGTCGGTAACTCACCTTAGTAAACAACTCGGGGTACTGCTGCCTCATGGTGTCTTCGCGTTCCCAGGTACGAGAGGTAGTCTTGCCTTGTTGCCACTCCACTTCTACCAACTGTACGTTTTTGTTCCTCAAACGCTTCATCGATCGGTCCATGATTCTGATCGGTGTAGTCATAATGGTCAGGTCTTCCTTGACTTCCACTTCATCGTCAGGCATTGTGTGACTGGGGTCATGTAGATACTTCCTTAGTTGAGACACATGAAATACGTTGTGCAATCAGGATAAGTGGGTCGGTAATGCTATTCGGTATGCCACGGGTCCGGCTCGTTCCAACACCTCATAAGGTCCAATGTATCGAGGGCTTAACTTTCCGCCTTTCAAGGCTCGTCCGACTCCTTTACTCGGAGAAGTCCTCAAAAACACTCTGTCTCTGACTGAAAATTCCAATGGTTTGGTGCGGTTGTCATGGTAACTCTTCTGCCTGTCTTGAGATGCCTTCATTTTTCCCTGTATCACTCGGATCTGCTCTGTGGTTTACTTCACAATGTCTGGTCCCAATAGCAGACTCTCACCCGTTTCCGACCAGCAAAGTGGGGTTCGGCATCTTCGTCCATATAGTGCTTCGTAGGGTGCCATGCCAACTGTTATGATGGCTGTTATTGTAAGTAAACTCAATCAAGGGGAGGTACTGCTCCCAATCTCCTCCGTGCTCTAACACACACGCTCTTAATAAGTCTTCTAAACTTTGAATCGTCCGCTCGGATTGTCCATCCGATTGGGGGTGGTAGGCAGAACTAAGCCAAAGTTTAGTTCCCATTTCTTGATGCAGGCTGGTCCAAAACCGGGACGTGAACCTAGGATCCCTATCCGATACGATGGAAGTTGGTATACCATGCAGTCGGATAATCTCATGAACTTAAATCCCTGCCAATTTATGCATCGGGTACTTCATGTTCACAGGCAGGAAGTGTTCACTTTTCGTCAGTCGGTCAACAATGACCCAAATCGCATCATGGCCCGCTCGGTTTTTGGGCAATCCCATGACAAAATCCATAGCAATCGAATCCCATTTCCACACGGGAATCTCCAGGGGCTGCATTGCACCGTACGGCTTCTGGTGCTCCACTTTTGATTTCTGACAAGTAATACACCGAGCCACGTATTCTGCCACATTCCTCTTTAGTCCGGGCCACCAGAACTGTTTCTTCAGGTCATGGTACATCTTCGTGGTACCCGGGTGAATACTGAGGAGGCTCTTATGAGCTTCATCAAGCACCATTTTCCTTAATCCTTTCTTACTCGGCACGTATATCCTGTCTTTCACTCGGAAGATCCCATCTGATCCCTCGGTCAAGGACAAATCCTTTCCCTTGGCCTGCGTCTTCTTCATCTCAGCCAAGTAAGAGTCTGACTACTGCTGCTCGTACACGGACTTCAGGAATTCATTGGCGATTCTTAATGTACCGATTGCTATTTTCCGAGAGGAGGGGGTGTCAACATGTAAGTTCATGTCTCGGAACTTCTCCAACAACTCCACTTTTCTTGCCATCATTGTTGCCATATGGAGGGATTTCCGACTCAACGCGTTGGCAACGACATTTGCCTTACCCGGATGGTATTTCAGCTCGAAATCATAGTCCTTTAAGAATTCTATCCATCTCCTCTGCCTCATGTTCAGCTCTTTTTGGTCAAATAGGTATTTAAGGCTCTTGTGATCACTGTATACTTCAAATCTGAACCCGTACAAATAATGCCTCCAAATTTTTAGTGCGAACACCACAATTGCCAACTCCAAATCGTGGGTCGGATAATGCTGCTCGTGAGGTCTCAATTGCCGAGAGGCATATGCTATCACTCGATCTCTCTGCATGAGCACGCATCCTAATCCGAGTCCTGATGCATCACAATAAACTACAAAGCTTTCTTGTAAGTCGGGTAATGCCAGCACTGGCGCAGTCGTCAACTTGTTCTTCAGCTCTCGGAAGCTGCTCTCGCACTCAGGACTCCACACGAAGGGAATGTTTTTCCGAGTCAATTTAGTTAGTGGTAACGCCAGCTTAGAAAAACCTTCAATAAACCTTCTATAATAACCTGCCAGGCCCATAAAACTCCTTATCTCCGAGACCGACTTGGGTCTCTCCCATGCCATTATAGCTGTCACCTTCGAAGGGTCCACTGAGACACCTTGCTCGGAAATTACATGTCCGAGGAAGTGGATCTTATTCATCCAGAATTCGTACTTTGAAAGCTTCGCAAACAACTGCTTCTCCCTTAACACTTGGAGTACCGCTCGGAGGTGTTCTTCATGCTCCTCGGAAGTCTTAGAATAGACTAGGATGTCATCAATGAAAACAACTACGAATCGGTCTAAATAGGGGTGGAATATGCTGTTCATGTAATTCATGAAGACAGTAGGGGCATTTGTCACACCGAACGGCATCACTACATACTCGTAGTGGCCATACCGAGTCCTAAAGGCAGTTTTTGGGATATCCGAGTCCCTCACTCGGATTTGGTGATATCCCGATCGTAGGTCGATCTTTGAGAAGACTGAGGCTCCACGCAGTTGGTCAATTAAGTCATCAATTCTGGGCAACGGGTAACGATTCTTAATTGTGAGTTTGTTCAGCTGTCGGTAATCTATACAAAGTCTCATGCTGCCATCCTTCTTCTTAACAAGCAGCACAGGTGCGCCCCATAGGGATACACTCGGCCTAATGAATTGTTTTCCGAGTAACTCATCTACTTGCTTCTTCAGCTCGGCCAATTCAGTTGGGGACATTCTATAAGGTGCACAGGAGGCTGGCTCGGCCCCAGGGATCAAGTCTATAGAGAATTCGACTTCCCTACTGGGAGGGACACTCGGTACGTCTTCAGGGAACAATTCTGGAAATTCACAGACAATCGGGATTTCGTTCACTCGGGTTTTACTCTCTCCCTCGGTTAGACAAAGCATCATGAATAGTTGAGTTATACCTTGTGCTATGCAGTCCTCATGGTGCTGTCTCGGGAAAATTATCCTTCGGTTTCTGCAATCCACTAACACCTTGTTGGCTGAAAGCCAATCTACTCCGAGCACGATATCAAGATCCTTCAAGGGTATGCACACCAAGTCGAAAGTGAAACTCCGATCGCACAATTCGAACGTCACTTCTTTGCACATTGATGAGGTCAGTACCTTAGGACCAGTCGGATTGGCTACTTCCAAAATCCGATCCATATCCACGGTCGGTAATTTCAAACGTTTTACACAACCATCAGCTATGAAGGAGTGGGTAGCTCCAGAATCAAAAACTACACTAAGTGTGTATCTACCGAGTGAGAACTTACATTGTACTAAGTCATTTGCTTGTGCGACTTCTTCTGCGTTGATGGCGTAGACTCTTCCAGTGGCTGGTTGGTCGGTGTCTCTCCTCCTGATATTTGGGGCAACCATCATATTCCCTCTAGCTCTGTTGTTTCCGCCGCGTGAGTTTTGTCCATCATTCCTATTTCTCTTCACCTGGAACCCTCCTTGACGCACACTAGCATTTGTTTGACGGAGCTGGGGGCAGTCAGGGCGAGTGTGTCCCCTATTCCCGCAGTGAAAACACTTAACATCGGTATCATTGCAACTCTGAGCAAAGTGGTCGCCACCACATTTAAAACACTTACCATACCTGGGTCGTCCACTCATCTGTCTCCCTCGGTCACCGCGACCCTGATATCTAGTGAAGGGTTCATTTCTTCCTACGTTCCCTGGCCTCTTGAAACGTGACTGCTGAGGCCTCAGATACTGGTTGGCTCTGCTGCTCTGGCCTGAGTGGGCCTTGTCATCTTCAAATATTCTACATTTATTCACCAATGCAGGGAAACTCCGTATCTCATGGTATCTGCAGGCCCTCTTAACATCTGATCTTAGTCCATTCTCAAACTTAAGGCACTTCGAGCTCTCCGTCCCAGGTTGTTGGAAGGGTGGGTAGAATAGGCATAACTCCTCGAATCTTATCGCGTATTCTTCCACAGTCATGGAGCCTTGCTTCAACTCCATAAACTCCAGCTCCTTCCGACTCCTCACTGTGTCGGGGAAGTATTTCTCTAAGAAGCATGTCTTAAAATCGTTCCATGTCAGCTGAGCATCATCATCAGGGAATCGGCTTCTGGCTATCTTCCACCAGTTCTCCGCTTCATCTCGCAGCATATACACTGCACATTCCACCTTTTGGGCCTCGGTACAACGAAGACCCCCAAAAATCCTCTCCAGTTCCTGAGTCCATTTAAAAGCTGCCTCCGGATTACGTCCTCCCTGAAACTCACTCGGCTTCCTCTTCAGGAAGCGGTCCAGCACGTGGCCATCCTCAGCTCGAGTCTGGCCCTGCCTTTCAAACACGTCCGCAAAGCGTTGGAATGCTGTGGCTATAGCCTCCATGCTTTAGCGATGCATCATTCCTTATCCTGAAATCAACATTCGAGGATAAGTATACTGAGCCACTTACTACCGATCGGGTTTTCAGTCTAACATTCAATAGCTTAGCACATTATATCATTCCTCCAGGTTACACACACAATCCGACCAGCAGGAAACAACCTCCTATCCATAAGCCAATATCAATCAGGTTCAACTAACATCACAACAATTATGACCATTTAGTCAGAAAACACACAACCGCTTACACTCGGTAAGCATACCTTGGCCTTGGACCTTTCGGTCTGCTCTGATACCAAAATGTAACACCCAAATTCTTAATAAATAATAAATCCAGAAATAGGGAAAAATTTTTCACAATATCAACCACTGGTCAATCGGCATAGAAAAAGAAAGAAGGCAAGGGAAATAAAAGAGCATTCACATATATAGCAATCAGCGAAAGGAATAATGCTGGAACCGACCCATTCGGTTCAGCGAAACACATCAGCGCCTGGGCGAAACAGCTCTAGTCGCTCGGGCGAGGCACGATCCGCTTAAGCGATGCCAACACAAAAGCCTTCCCAAACACACATTCGCTGGAGCGGATCCTTCGTTCGCTGAAGCGAAAAGTCTCACACGGTAAATTCATCACTCGGCATCGGGGCATCCATACACTCGGTAACCGACTAAGTCCACTCGAAAGTTCATTCCTAAGTCTGTTCGAAACTCCATAACTTAGCCTTCCAATTTTATCCATACGGCCACACTTATACTCTACTCGGGAACTGAGGGTTATCCCACTCGGATTCCAGAACTCCTTCTCACTCGGAATATATCCTATTCAAACATCACTCGATGCACTCCAACCTTAACACAATCGGGTCACATTTCCTATCCATTATTCGGAGCACATTCACACATTCACTCGGGAAATCAGGTAGTTAAGTCCCACTCGGACTTATTCAAAACCCAACCACTCGGGATACCAATCCTTACTCGGACTTTACATCTTTCACTCGGGTTACCGATGCCTTACACTTAAGATCCAATCTACTCTAAACCACCATTCGAACTCCTCTCTCAGAAGGGAATCACTCGAGGTTTTCACTCGGGAAATACCAACTCTTCCTCACTCGGGATTTCATACTTACTTTTACTCGGAAATCCTCAGGCCTATATTCATTCGGGGAATAGCGACTGACTCACTCGGCATACTACCATTTGATCACTCGGATTATAATTACCCTACGCTTAGCGTATATTCCAATCCAATTCACCCCATTGACTCCTTCCTCAGACGGGGATCACTTAGAATCTTCCTACTCGGGAGTACGAGCTCTTCCTCACTCGGCTTACATATAACCTTTCACTCGGAACCACTCGGCTTCACAGCCACCCATAAGCACACTAACCTCCTACGCTCATAAGACATACTCATACATTCCTCTTCACCGCTCAAACATCACTTACAGTATAGAAGAACACACAACATATACATATATAAACCAAAGCATTCATATAATTACAAGAACTTCATCAAGACTTCTGTTACCCGAAGCTGTTCAAGTTTTAACGTAAGGACTAAAACCAAAACATGAGCCGGCCAAGGCTTAACAAAACGTTATACACAGTATATATACATATATACATATATACATGTAGATATATGTTCCAATAGCGCTCGGATTCGTTGTCCTGCACTCGGCTCCTCCTTCATCCTTCATTCCGAGAGATGTTCACTGAAAATGTAGCCACTGCAAGGGTGAGCTTTTACATGTAAAATGATAATCAAGGACTCGGTATTAGTGTCAGTATGCACATTCACATCCATTCAATCGTTTTCAGATTAATTAAGGTTAGGCACGGCAAAATAATATTTATGACATACATACAACACACACAGGTATCCCCCACACTCGAAAATCATTCATAACACTCCACACACGTTATACGTACTACTCTAATCAACCTCATATCTACATGCATGCCTGTGGATCCGACTCGAGTGATGACTTTCAGTTACAGTTTTCCCCTCTCCTGGCCCCTCGTCCTTCAGCTCTTCCCGCGTGGTACCGGCCTCCCATTGGCGTCTCGAGACTCTTCTCTAGCTCCTACGGCTACCACGAGCTCCTTCGGAATCTAGCCGAGGTCTGTAACTGGAAGTCATTCCCTCGGGGCTCTTGACCTTCCACGGGTCACCCCACTCTTACACATGCAGCTAAATGCATTTACCAGCAAGCGTCATCACACCACCGATACCTCCTTCGTAACCATTAAGTAGGAACAGATTCAATGCAGCCTTTATTCGCTTTATTATTTACACCAATATGTACAACCATCAGCAATCAAAGTAATAGCATCTGACAAATCAACTAACGAGCACACATTCATATTCTCACAGTGTTAACAAAGATAGAACCATGCATATCATTCGTCATTATCAATACTAACATACTACTTCACCACCATCTAGATTACAAGCATTTACTGTTTAACCACTATAAAACACACGGAATCCAGAATCTTCAATCATGCATAGGATCCAATCATCACAAACACATGCACATACACTCAAGCAGTACATTCATCCGGTACCATTCGTGGACCATGCGTTTGACATGCAAGCGCCCCCTACCTACGAAAGGAACTTCAAGAAGCTTTTTTTGCTCTTCGACGTTGAATCTGACGCCCTTCTACTGATTCATTCAGCCTTTCTCCACTCCATCGTACTCTGCACTTGGTTCGGGGGTGGAGTGTTGTTCTTCCTCTGCTTCAACGATCGTCCTTCACCTGTCGGGGCTCTGACCTTCTTCCCGCACTGTCGTCGTGACAAACAGAAACAGGGGAAAGGAAAGAAGATGGAGACGAAGAAGAAAAATAGAGAATGAAGTAGTGGGAGAAGTTTTGCACCCACGTTGATGCTGAATATGCACCTATATACGCATGCGAGGAGAAGGAGTGGGATGGGAAAGCGTGAGTCGCGGTCCACTCACACCTTCCGCCAATCACAGACAGCCACATCCCATCAATTAAGTCCAATTAACTTGTCATTAACTCTCAGGCTATATTGATTATGATTAACAACTAATTCTTTACTTTACTTTCAATTTCTTATCATTTAATTTTTATTCGGTATCTAACTTCAGAACTGGGATGTTACATTTACTCTCTATAGTTAGCTTATCCAATCGGTGGAAATCAAGGCATAACCGCTTACCACTATCTCTCTTCTTGACCAGTAACATCGGGCACTCTTGTCGGAAGGATCACCTTTCTATATGGCAATCTACCGTTACCTTAATAGCCAATTTATACAAAAAATAACCTCTAATTCTTCGGAGGTAAGCACACAGGGGTTAAAATAAATCTTCTACCCTTATCTGACACGCTATCACCTACTACCCACTCAACACAACTCTCATCTTTATCCAGAATAACCAGATAGACTCAGACCATCTCTATAAGTAGCTACAGCCTTACCTGCCCGACCTATGAATTGCTGCATCCGATATATAGGATGACGTCTCATTCCTATAGGGTTACAACAAATACATAAAGTCAATGCAAAAGTGTACGCCGCCACAATACCTATGGTGTGTAGAGTCATATCAGAACAAAATACATTATATTCTTATCACTCGCATCTATCACACTTACTCAACTAATACTAACCCACATGAAAATTAGTGGCAATTCACAGAAGTCTATAACCGATCACACTTATATCAACATCGTTGTCATGCATAATCTAGGGTACATCACGTAATAACAATCATTAAATATCAGTTACCACCACTGTAAAATGGTATAACAACAATTGGCTTCCAGCCCTCACCAAGTAAACATCTCTTCTTTAGATCTTATTCATCATAAAACCATGGCCCGATAGTCTAATAATCCCTCATTTCATCACTTATCACCGACCATCAATCAACTTAAGCCTAGATGGTTCACTAAACTCACCTAGGTATACAACTCAAGGTTACAATATGATTTTCAATCACATAACAGGTTTCTGCATCGGTGAACCTTTTCACTAATCATAAGCACAATCCACCAGTTGGACGTACAATCATCATCCTATTGTTTCTATCATCGCCATACTCAATACCAAAGCATACCCGGAATTCGACATTACCATTCACCATCTATTCGGTATCACATTTATTATTTGCATTTCATCTTATAACAGTTCAAGCCTTAACGATTTATTACACAATTACTTTACTGGGCTCAACTATTCACACGGTTCAATAGATCATCTGACTTAGAAGTCTCAGGGGTTACCTAATGCCCATCATGGGGCACTCCCACAACATCCAAATATCACCGAGCCTAGACCACCATAGGGTCTAGTTCCACAAGGTCTGATAGCATAAGATTATACTAAATCCAGTCAGGGTTACCATACCTTATGGGTCATAATTCAATCAACTATTCACTCAATTTTCACATACAAAACTAAGTCTAACCCAAATCCTCAGGTATCCATCTCAACAGCTCTAGCACGCGAACCCCTTTCGCTCGGTAAGTATACCTTGGCCATGGGCCACTAGCATGACTTATACAAAAGACCCAACCAATTAATTTAACTTAATACATAAAAGGTCTCAACAACCATCACTTTATTTCTCTTAGTCAACCCCATACTTAGAACAACCTCTTATTTAGTGAATAACTGAACCAGGGTAGCAACAAATCTCTACCCTCAAATCAACATTTCAACAATAGTACCTTTCACCACTGTCCTCACACAATAGCTCGTAGGCATGTAGCCCACAAATCATGTCTGAACATGTGTCCAATCTAACAGGATATTATAAGTAATTATGACAACCGGTCATAATGCACACAACCGCTTACTCACAGTAAGCATACCTTGGCCTTGGACCTTTTAAGTCCGCTCTGATACCAAAATGAAACATCCCGACTTAAAATAAAAGCAAACCGAGACTAAGGGAAAATTTTTCATGTTTACAAGCAGTCGGGACAAAAGAGATAAACTCGTAGTCAAGGGAAATAGAAACCGGGTCCAGGTGCCACTCGCTTGGCAAGACCCAGCTTCGGTTAAACGAAAAGCAGCAGAAGTCGCTTGAGCGAGGTTCCACTCGCTGGAACGAGTCCTTATTCACTAAAGCGAGCCCATACACTCGGTGGATTCCATCACTCGGAATCGGGATCTCCGTTCACTCGGGAACGGTCCCCTCGGGTCATACCTCACCCGGTAAACGCTTACTTAGCCAGATCCTTATTTTTATTCTGGAAGGTCACAGACATGTTCACTCGAAAGCGTTTTAATCTCCACTCGGGAAATGATACCCTCGATTATTCCACTCGGAGTTTATAAACCTTCCCTTACCCGGAATATTTCCCCAGTCATATATCACTCGGAGGCGCTTCAACCTCAATGCACTCGGAAGTGTTTTACCCATTCATCACTCGGGCATATTTTAATCTTCCTCACTCGGAGAGCACCTTAACCCATCATTCCTCGGAAATGGTCTCCTTGGCCAAGTCTCACTTGGAAATGCTCTAACCTCTCTTCCCTCGGAAGTGATCTACTTAGTCAAGTTCCATTCGGAAATACTCTAACCTCTCTTCACTCGGAATAATTCACTAGGTGAAGTCTTACTCGGACTTATTTAATACTTATCCACTCAGGAGAGATCTTCAAGATTAGGTTTCACTGGGTGGTTCTCCATTGATCAATTCTCACTCGGGAGTATTTAAATCCTTCTCCAAATCGAAGGAGATTCACTCAGCTATTTTTTACTCGATAACATATAGACTAGACTTCCCTCGGAAGTAGTCCACTCGAGCACATCTCACTCGGAACTGTTTTAGCCTTCATCACTCGGAATAGGCTCACTCGTTAACCTCACTCGGAAACGGCTCTTACAACTATATTCCACTCGGAAACTTATTAACTTAGGCATTATTCTTACAACGCCACCTAATGGACATTTTTGGGCAACTTCATAACGATGTAATTATATATACGCACTTGTCCACAACCCAGTTAATTCAATTTCATATATATGTACATATATATATATCCGAAACAACCATCATACATAAGAGCCAGCCAAGGCTGCATCAACTATATACAATATGCACAATTTGTTCACTACAACAGTATAAATACTCATCACTCGGACTTGAGGATCCCTCGCCATTCACCATCCTGACTGATTTTCCACTGAAAATATAGCCACAGTAGGGGTGAGCATTTTACATATTAACTGACAGTTATTGACTTAGATTAATCCTCAAATTCTCAATTATGCAGTTACATATCTTAATCAACAATAACATACACTACCGTTCAATATGAATATTCACACATCATCATCCGATCGGAATTATTCAATTCACTCAGGGCTATATAATTCACATTATTCTCAATATCATATACTCACAACCAATCATCACATTGCACTCGGTAACAGTATCAATATACATACATTCATCCAGTCGGAATTCACTTAAGTCATTCAAGACTATCAATCATGTTATTCTCAATAACATTTACACATATACATATAAATCACATTGAGCTCAACAACAGTTATAAGTGTGCACACATTTATTCAGTCAGATCCAATTATTCATTATTAATTTTTATGTTGCAACATAGGCTCCAAGCCTTTTATTCAGCTCTAAGCTGATCCGGCCGTTTTACTGGTACCAAACCGTTTGCCCTCTCATGTAACACAGTCACTCCAAGCGACAACGAAAGTGTTATGGGCAGCCCCGAGTCCCACTCGGTAGGCTTGCCTTGAGTCCAACCCAAGGTCTTTCATTATATCTCACACATATTCATCTGATTGTCGTCTCTATATTAAGCATCCCACGCTATATGCTCTCAGCATTTTCAATGGCGAATCAGATGCATATGGTCTTATGCATCAAGCGTCCAACGCTAAATGCACTCAGCATCTTTATCATCTTACCTCATACATATTCATTTGATTACCATTTTGATAACAAGTGTCTCACGCTATATGTTCTCAGCATTTTCAATGGTGAATCACATGCATATGGTTCTAATCATCAAGCATCCAACACTAAATACTCTCAGCATTTCCGATAGTGCATCCCATGCATTTCAATACACAACCACAAACTGCATTCGTCATAGCAGACTCATACCGTATGCACTCAGTTTTTCTTATTAACAGCAATATACATCTCATGCAATTCATACTAAATCTCAAACGGAAACCAGCATATCAGTCCCCATCTTATGCACTCAGCATTCACATTTATAACGACAAGCATCTCATGCTAATTCATATAAAATCCCATACGAGAATCGACAAACAGTCCCACACATATGCACTCGGCATTCAAAATGTCAGTAACTTGCATCTCATGCATTTAAATATAAAATCACATACTGGAATTAGTATAGCAGACTCATACATATACACTCGGCTTTCCCATTAACAGCCATAAGCATCCCATGCATTTTAATATAAAACAACAAACGGATATTTATCCACTGTCTCACAGTACAATGTACTCGGCAATCATAATAACATTCACATTTACATGCATCTCATGCATTCACTCAGCATTCTCAGAATTATCGACATGCACTCATGGACGGAATCACCATAACACTACACAGATCACGGTGATCATAAATCCGGGCGTTTCATAAACTGTTACTCAACCATAACACATCAATCAACACATTTCAAGTATAACACAACACAATAAAGCAATTTCACCCGGAACCCATCCATAAACCATGCATTTGAGATGTAAATCAGCCCTGCTACCTGGAATGAAGATTCTAGAAGCTCCTCGAGCTTCCAACTCTGATCGGTTGCTCTCTAATCGCTCCTTCTCGATTAACGTCCCTCATTCCAGTCGTCTACAGCACTCAGTTTTGGACGAACTCCGAGCCGTTCACTTTCTCGAATAGCTCCGCCTCCATGACACCCAACGCTCTGCATGCAAGACAGTGGAGGATTCCAAGCCTCCAAGACACAACGCTGTCCCACTTCCCACTCGAGGTTCTACTCAGCGTTCGAGTGGGAGAAGAAGAAGAACAAGAAGACGACGAAGGAATAGCAGAAGAAGAATAAGGCTGGTTGCATGCACAAGGAAAAAATGCTCAGCTCTCACTTTCTTCTCCAACTCAGCGTAAATGAGTGAGTGAGAAAGAGAGCCGAAGCCCTTTATACCATCAAGAGGGCACATACGTCATTTTCTTGGCCACTTTGTATTATTCAGCCATTAGCCTTAATCAGTAATTAATCTTAATCAGCAATTGATCTTAGTCGGTAATAAATCTAAACCAGGATGTTACAAGCAACACTATCCTTCTTTGCATGAAAAGACTTCTAAATTGGAGGAAAGTTTGGAAAAGTTCATGAAAGCTTCCCTAACCAACTAGAAAAACACTGAAGCATCAATTAGAAATCTAGAAACTCAAGTTGGGCAATTGGCATAGCAGCTGTCAAATCAACAGGGAGGTTCCTTCCCTGTCAATACTCATTCAAAATCCTAAGGAGCATTGTAAGTCAATTACCACAAGAAGCGGTAAGGTGATAGGTAGAGAGATTGGTGAGAATGAGAAAGTTAAAGAAGAAGTGTTGAGAGAAAATGAAGAAAAAGAACAAGAATGCGTAAGTGGGGAAGATCAAAATAAAAGAAAAAATATAAATAATGAGATTGTGACTAAAGATTTAGAAAAAGAAAAATAAAGAGTGTAAATAGCGAGATAAGAGAGAGAGTCATATTCCACAGTTGAAAAATCTTCCATATCTAAAGAATCCTTCAAAGCAAGATAAGGAGAGGCAGTTCACTAGATTTATAGATATCTTCAAAAGGCTACAAATCAATATTCCTTTTGTAGAAGCTATGGAGCAAATGCCTACTTATGCTAAATTCATGAAGGAGTTACTGACAAAGAAGAGAAGGTTTTCATAAGAAATTATGGAGTTGGAAGCAGGATATAGTGCTATCATTCAAAAAGCACTACCATTGAAGACTAAGGACCCTGGCAGTTTCACAATTTCAGTTACCATTAGCACTTTACAGTGGGAAAGGCTTTGCTAAATCTAGGAGCTAGCATTAATGTAATGTTGTTATCTATGTTAAAAAGAATTGGATACTTGGAGGTTGGGCCTACGAGGATGACCTTACAGCTAGTAGATAGATCAGTGAAATTTCCCTATCGGGTAGCTGAGGATGTGTTGGTTCGGATTGATAAATTTGTGTTTCTGGTGGATTTTATGGTGATGGATATAGAAAAAGATTCTGAAGTACCATTGATCCTAGGGAGACCGTTTATAAAGACTGCCAAAATTATTATTGATGTTGATAAAAAGAAGTTAAAAGTAAGAGTGCATGATGATGAGGTAAACTTTGATGTTTTTGAAGCAATGAAGCATCCCTCAGACAAGCAGCATTTTTTTGAATAAATATAGAAGAAGAAGCTGTTACAAATTAATTGTACAAGTTGAATCATTCTAGCACTCTTAAGAAAGCTCTAGCATATATTGTTGATGAGCTCAGTGATGATGAAGCCAAAGCTGTAGAGGAAATTTTGAAAGATTTTGATTCAGATAAATTCATTTCACCAAGCCAAGTATCTATGGAAGACTTACCTGTGAAGATAGAGAGTGAAGCCCAGAAGCTTGAATTAAAAGCTTTACCTTCCCATTTGAAATACCTCTTCTTGGATAATGATGGTCAAAAACCAATGGTGATTAGCAGTAGATTGACTAAGTCAAAGGAAGCAAAATTGATTGAAGTGTTGAGAAGAAACATGGGATTAATTGGATGGACTTTGCAGGATCTAAAAGGAATCAGTCCTTCATATTGCATGCACCAGATATTCATGGAGCAGGAGTACAAGCCAATTGCATAGCCTCAGAGAAGATTGAATCTGACTATAAAAGAGGTAGTGAAGAAGGAAGTGATAAAGTTACTTGAAGCGGGTATGATTTATCCCATCTCTAATAGTGCTTGGGTAAGCCCAGTTCAAGTTGTCCCAAAAAAGGTGGCATGACTATAATTCAGAATGAAAAGAATGAATTGATTCCAATAAGAACAGTCACTGGATGGAGGATGTGTATTGATTATAGAAAACTTAACTAAGCCACCAGAAAAGATCATTTTCCTTTGCCTTTCATGTATCAAATGCTCGAAAGGTTGGCAGGTCAAGCATACTATTATTTTCTGGACGGATCAAGAGGATCAAGAGAAGATCACTTTTACATGTCCCTTTGGTATTTTTGCTTACAGAAAAATGCCTTTTGGACTCTATAATGCTCCAGTTATATTTCTAATATGCATGTTTTCCATATTTACATTTTTGATCGAGAAATGTATTAAAGTATTCATGGATGATTTTTCTATCTTTGGATCGTCATTTGATCATTACTTGGATAATCTGGATACTGTATTAAAGTAGTGTATGGAAACAAATCTGGTTCTTAATTAGGAGAAGTGTCATTTTATGGTCACAGAAGGTATAGTGCTAGGTCACAAAATCTCTTGTAGAAGCATTAAAGTGGACCCAACAAAAGTTGAAGTGATTGAAAAACTCCCGCCGCCCGTTAATGTTAAAGGAATCAGAAGTTTCTTTGGCCATACAGGCTTTTATCGACGATTCATCAAATATTTCTCAAAGATTGCAAAGCCACTGAGTAACCTCTTGAATAAGGATACTCCATTTCATTTTGATGACTCATGTTTAATAGCTTTTGATTTAATGAAACAAAAATTAATTTCTGCTCCTATAATAGTTGCTCCTGATTAGAAATTTGAATTTAAACTTATGAATTACTAACTTATGAGTTACTAACTTGTGAATTTTTATTGTTGTAGAATTTTTATTGTGACTATGTGCATGTGATGAACTTGTTTAATTATGTGTTTTCTTGACTTAATTGGTAGCTTGTGGTGTTAATAATATTTTTAGAAAATATAAAATATCTTAAAAATGAGTTTTATAACTAATGATGAACCACTGTTGCTGTTGGATATTTTTAGTTAGTTGAATAAATTGACGTTAATAAATCCTAATGTATAAACTAGCGTAAAATGAAATTAGTGATTAAGACTTGATTTCATGACTTGATTTTTTTTAATTCATGTGTTAAAAATGAATTTTTGAATATTTACTAAATTCTGGAAATTTTTATTAAAATAAGAATAAGTGATTTTTAGTTGTAGTAATTAAAGTGATACGTTTACAGCATTTAAGAAAATGATTTACAATGACTTTTAGAATGCATTCCTGGGCAAAAATTTGTGATAATTGGTGTTGTTGTATTTTAATATATTTGAGTATCATATATGGTCATAAAATTGTTAAGAATGTGATGAATAATAAAAGAATTAAAAGGGACCCAAGTTTAGGCTAGAATGGTATATTAGAAATGGTACAAAACGTATTTTTATGGGTAAATGGAGGAAATTCGTTGTTTTGGAGGAGTATTTTATGGCATAAGAAAAGTACCCAAAGAATAAAAATTGGTTGGGAAAATTTTTTACACATAATTTGTCCTTAAAACACATTTTTACGAACGTTAGAACGACGAACTTTGGCACTAAGCAAATTTTCTTGTAGAGGCTGTTTCTGGACAGAATCCATTTTTAAATTTACTATATTTAATTAGTATTTTCAAAGTTAAACAATTTTGGTTTTGGAATCACCTAAATCGGAATTTTCTAGAAAAAATACGACGAAAACAATGTTTTAACAAAGAAATGAAACTTTACTACTTTGTATCTTTACTTTAGAAAAAGAGGATTCTTCTATCTTCAATATATATTTAGGAGAATCACCTCATATTAATAAAATATTTTATTTAAGGATTTATAAAAAATTTTAGAAAGTAAAATTAATTCAATTCATGCATCATAAGAAAATACGATGAAATGACCTTAGTAAGTGATTAAATAAAGAACAATATATTTGTCCTTAATTTCCTCTTAACAGAAAAACATAATTTTTCTTAAGTTTGTATGTTAAGAAACAGAATTGAGATATGTTTTTATTCTTATTTAGATATCTATTATGACTTACCGATAAATTAAATATTTTCATACTAGAGAAATTCCTTATAAGACCCGTCCAAGAAATAACCTTGATATTTCTAATGAAATGAATTGGGTAGTATTTAGACCTTGATCCATAATACCTACTACACGAAAAGATTTATAACTTAGATACAATACACGCTGTAAGGACAAATACGCCAAACGAGTAAGGTTCCGTCTAGAACTCGGGCACCCTAGTAATAAGATAAGCACATGGAATTTTGTATTGGAGTTGAGGAGGGATGATGGAATAATCTGTTAGAGCATACAGTGATGGGTACACTAAAGAATCTGTTGCACCTCAATACCTGAGGGCAATCTAGGGAGTATATCGGAGGCGGGAATTCCAAGTGGCATCAGATTCACGCCCGTCGCCGGACAACCCATGGCAAACCCTGGTATACTTTGACAAAAGGTGGGATTTTCTATGACCGTGGAGTGCCCATTCTGTTGAGTTGTGTGTTTGGCCATTATGATGATTGGACTGCGAGTCCTTACCCATTTGTGTAAACCAGAACGAAGAGAGCTCCGGTCACTCTAGTTGGGCAGGGGAGATAAGGTGGGATGGTTGTGCATATGATTATTAGTATATGAGATTGATCAGTGGAAGTTTGGCTCCATTGCATATTGGTAATAAATTATGACTTACAATAACTAACCTAACACATGCATAGCATGCCATCATTATATGACTAACCCTCTGATTTTCATTGATCTTTGTGTAGCCTTGTATGTCTATTCTAAGGTATGTTGTGTGTAATCTTTTCTAGAGTTTTGAAATATTAAGCCACCCTTGTATGTATACATTATGGGTTGAGAGCTTTGTACTCACCTTTTTTATTCTTGTGTGTTGCTTTCCCTTTTTGTGATCATCGACGGAAGGACAAGACGAACGTGAGCAGGACTTGGACTACCTGCAGTAGAGGACACCAGTTAGGAAGCGGTAACTATGTATATTTCATATTTCTGTGGAGATCATTATAGACTCGACGTTTCTATTATGTTGTTATTTTATAGTAGTTGTTAGGAGCCTGTGAGTCCTGTACTCTTCTAAGTACTCTTATGTGATAAAGAATCCATCTATGTTATGATTTCCCTTTGAACTGCATATGAAGATCACCAATAAAGAAAATTCTATTTTTAATGACTCCTAAATTAAGCAGGACGTTCCAATGTGGGAATTTGTCCTAGTTAATCGAGGGTGTCACAGGAAGGCAAAAGAATGGTTCAAATCTTGTCCTCCTGGTACTTTTACAAACTAGTCCGATGTCGAAAGAAAATTTTTGGAAAAGTTTTATTCCCCTTCTAAATATTTTGAAGCTATAACAGTCATTCATTAATTTTCACAAAATCATGATGAGTCATTAGGAGAAGCATGGGAGCGATTCAAAGCATTATTGAGAAAGTGTCCAAATCATAATTTGGATGATAGTGGAAAGGTAAGAATCGTCTATCATGGTTTATTGCCTTAGTTTAAGATGATGTTAGATGCCTGTGTAGGTGGTTTATTAATGAGCAAGACATGAAAGAGGTAATGTTTCCCGGAAGCCAGTATGCTCGAGTTGGGAGTAAATGATGCAATCCTTACTCAGCAAAAACTGTTGACACAACAAATTGAAGCAATGAGTAAGCAATTGCAAAAGCTATAAATTGCTCAAGTTTCATCACCACCCCCTGCTCAGTTAAAACAATTCATACATTGTATGGGTGAAAAACCTTATGGTTATTGTACACCTGATGAAATGGAACCTGAGCAAGCTAACTTTTTGAATAACCAGAGGCAGCCTGTCGGTAATTTTCCCTTTCATTTTGGTAATTATTTTCCTAACAATTACCAACAGGGCTGGTAGAATCAGAATTTTGTTTGGAAACAAGATGTTGGACCTTCTAGCAGACCTCCTAATAATCAGTTTCAACAACAACAACCTGATCAGAATGCTAGGCTGACTAGGATAGAAGATTCTATCCAACAATTGTTTCAATATATGCAAATGTATGAAGCCACACGAAAAGCGCCGGATTTGCAATTGGGATAACTAGCAAAGGAAGTGGCTGAAATGAAAAGTTCTGGTTTTTCTGCCAATACCCAGAACCCAAGAGAACAATGTAAAGCTATTTTTACTAAAAGTGATAAAATTGTATGGATTGATTGTAAAGAAAGTTATAAAGAGAGTGAAGAAAGTGAAAAAGAAAATAGTAAAGAAGAAAAGAAAGAAAAAGAGAGCGATGAAGAAGAAAATAAAGAAAAAGAGATAAAAGAAAAACAAGAAAAATAAGAAGAAAAACAAAAACAAAAAATTAAAAAAGAAAAAAGAAAAAATCAGTATTTGGGTCAGACACCTCCAGTCAAGGATTTACCTTATCCTTATGCACCTTCAAGAAAGGATAAGGAAAAAGAGTACAAAAGATTCCTTGAGATTTTTAAGCAGTTACAAATAAACATTCCTTTCTCAGAGGCATTGGAACAAATGCCAACATATGTAAAGTTTATGAAGGAACTGCTCACAAAGAAAAGGAGGTATAATGAAGAGATTGTGAAGCTTGAAGAAGGTTGTAGTGCCATCTTACTATACATCATGCGAAAAAAGTCAAAAGACCCTGGAAGTTTCACCATTCATGTTTCCATTGAATGTGTAAATATTGGAAAGGCATTATTAAACCTAGGGGCTAGCATTAACTTAATGCCCCTAAGTATGATGAAGTGCATGGTGATCTTGATCCACAAAGGAAAAAGATGACTCTACAACTGGCAGACCGCTCAATCAAAAGACCCTATGGAATAGTGGAAGATGTACTTGTGAAGGTGGACAAGTTCTACTTCCCAATTGATTTCGTGGTATTAGACATGGAGGAGGATACTGAAGTCCCCCTAATTCTTGGAAGACTATTCATGAAGACTGCTAGAGTGTTGATTTAAGTGGACAATGGAAAACTTGCACTCAGAGTACATGATGAAGAGGTAAATTTTGATGTTTTCAAAGCTCTCAAACATCTTAACCCAAAACAAGATTGTTTTAGAGTTTTGCCTCTCTGTATCAAAAGGTATGTCTTATTCTGACCCCCTCAATAAATTATTGATTGACTTTGTTGATTGTTTAAATGAAGAAGAGGAAAGACAAATAGATAGGTGCTTGGAAGAGCTGGAGAGAGGGAAAAAAATTTCCCCTGAAACTAAAAAGATTGAGGAACTCCAGGAGACACCTATTGAAGAGATCTAGAAACCTGAACTGAAAGTATTGCCTTCACACCTCAAGTATATCTTTCTAAAGGAAGGTGAACTGTTCTTTACTGGGGGTGTAAAGGTGTGATTGCCAAACAATTCAGAATCTATAAGTTATATGAAATCTGATATGAAGAGGTCTTTATACAGATACAAATACGGAGTACTCTTGGATACAGGGGCGTAGTACAATACACTCTGTGGCGGTATAGTAGTCCGCCTGGAATAGCCTCCTTTGCCTTGACACAGTTGTTGGTTGTACCTACAATTATTCTCCGACGCTCAAGTCAGTATTCAGAAATACCGTTCAGACTTAGAAAGCAAATCCAAGAGAACTATGCAAGTATGAGTGTAAGGTCCAGAATTAAGGGTTCCCCCCTGTATACCTTTTTGTTGAAGGTTATATACCTGTTACTGATGCTCTATTATTGGTAGGACCCATTCCTTGTTTTCAGGCATAATGCAAGAAAGGTAGTGGGCCTATGCGCCGTTTACAAGCACCATCACTGTAGTGGGTATTTCCACTTACTTGGAAAGCGTTAATGCTTCATTATTTTATTTGTTGTTCCCTCTTATACGTGACAGCGTGTTTCCCATTTTCAACCTCTCAAGACAGAGTCAATTTCGTGCCGGGGTTATAAGTATGGGCTCGCTCGCAATATGAGGATTTCAGTATTTCACCTGTGTTAAGCCTATGGCTTGGCGGAGTAGTGTGCACTGGAAGTGCTTTATGTACATGTGTACAAGTTTTTAACACTTTCCGCCTTGGGTTTGTTATGTTTAGCTTTTATAGGCATGGGTTTAGGCGGCATTTGCTAGTTTTGGATTTACGGGCAAATGTTTTCACGCATTTATTGTTTTTTGTCGTTATTTGCCATGCCTGTCATCAAAGCGCCTCGAAACCGCGTTTTGCCGTTTTAATCTCTCATCGCCACGTATGCCCTTGTAACGATTGTCGTTCCAATGATGGGACATAAATGTGTGGGGTGGCAGTTGGAATACATTTTCAAGGTTATTACCATGGGCCTTGGATTTTGAAAAAACGGCCCAAAAAATGCCTACCTTGAGATTCATCTAACGGTCTCAAAATTAATGGAACGTTATTATGATTCATTCAATGGCCATAGGTGCATTTCTGAAATTTTTGAGGCTTCGCTTGTTTCCCCCCAAGCCATGCCTATAAATAGGTAAACTCTTAGGAGAGGAAATGTTTTGCTTCATTTTTCACTCTGTGTTTTGGTGTTTAAACTGCCTTTTGAACGCTGCTCAGAAATTGTGGTGCTTCCTCGCGAGTCGTTCTTTGTTGCCAGTTCTTCATCATTTCTTCAGATATTTAAGGTAACTTTCCTCTTCCTCTGTTCTCTGTTCTTGTTGTTATTGGGTTGGTTTTGTTTTCTTTATATGTGTGTTTGTTGAAACAAGGATGAGAGGAAAAGAATCGGAGTCGTGTCCTAGGGTATCTGTTCAACCTATGTTTTCTGATATTGAGAGTGAAGATGGGGGCTTCTATACTGGGAGGGATTCAACATTTTATAGCAGCGTGGAGTGTTTTAGTAATGTTGTACATTCATTTGTAGCAGGAGGTACACCTCAGGTACAAGTGAGAACGATGGCAGAATGCCAAAACGATGTGCTCCACGGGTTAGACTGGGAAAAGATGCTTCAGACTGATCCTTATTGTTGGGTTGAGGCAGACGTCAGGGAAGCTTCTTCGCGTCATGCAACGACGAGCGGCGGGGTGATGGTGTTGTCGGTACCTGTCTGGGCGGATGATAAATTTAAAAAGAGGTTTATTGTTCGTTCGCCGAAGACGTTTGAGCGCATCTGCCATCGCCCTCAGGATGATCGTACCTTGTATATGTACGATATCCTTTTTACTCAATTGGGGGTGCGATTTCCTTTGAATAAATTCCAGATGGGTGTTCTTAGGTTTCTGGATTGCGCCCCCTCTCAGCTGCACCCCAATGGATGGGGAATAGTTCGAAGCTTTGAAGTGCTTGCGGAGCATTTAGAGTTTACGCCTACTGTGGCGTTATTTTTTGCTTTTTGCCGCATAATGAGGCGGGTGAACTCGAGGACCGGCGGAATGGGTTTTGTCACTCTTCGGGCGGAGCCGAATATTGTAAACTTTAGGGCATTTGCTGACTCCGCCAAAGAGGCTGGACTCCATTTCAGAATGAGTTTTGTGAAAGTTTCTGTTAAGAAGAATAAGTCCGTTTTTTGGCGGAGTGCGGAGGGGATTGATAAATTCCCAGTGGCGTGGACTCATGAGCATTTCCTCCTGACTAAACAAGCATATGAGGTTGAGGAGAGTGTTCTGTCGCCTACCTCTGTTGAAGTACTCCGAACACTGAAGGAGTACAATTCCGCCCATAAGCAGTTTCTATGCCGAAGGCTGCTTGGGCGTGATGCTCGAGAATATTTAAGTAATGCTTTAAGATTTGTTGCTTGAATATTACTTCCGTTTTTCCTGCAACTGCTAATTTTATTCGCGTATATTATGTTTACAAGAGAGATTGCAGAATTCCCTGGGATGGAACGCATCAAACAACTTCGTATGAATCGCCAGGAAATTAATGCTGAGAACAATGTGCAGCCTCGGAGGAACCTTGCTGCAGCTCTAACAAGGACTCTCCCTCTGCCTGTATCTACCAAGGTAGTGATGCAGGAGGGTGGTGCTAGACCTTTGATAGTTGATATAGAAAGGCGATCTAAAAAGCGCCAAGAGCTGGAAACTATCGAAGCAGAGGAAGAGGACCCCCAGCCTTTACAGAAGAGGAAGAGCAAAGGAAAAGAGAAGGTGGGTGAAGGGACGTCATCTGATGCTGCGATAGGAGTTGAGAAAACTCCGGCGCCATCAACTACGCCTATCACTGCTGAATTGGGCGGCCAGGAAGACGTTCCTGTGGAAGATATTGAGGAAGAGGAAATGGAGGGGGTTCAGGGTTTTCCACCTCGTCAGTTTGAGACTCCTGCCCTGGACTTGACTGCTCAAAGAACGGCAGTTTTTCTTGTCAATGTTCCAGGGGAACCATCTAGGCGGTCTGTTTCTCTTCCTTTGGCGGGGTCCCGTTTGAACCCTTACTTGTATTTTGCAAATATGGGATCCCGCCAGTCAGAGAGGCGCGATCCTGAATTCATACTCCGTCCGGAGCTCGACTTTGAAGAGATTGCGGATGCTACTATTGTGACAGGGCCTGCAAGCGCACGGGTTATGTCGCGTAATATAAAAGATTATCGTTCTCCACAGAGACTGTGTTCAAAGTACCGGCATATTAAAATTTAATTATCCACACAATTGATTTTTAAGGTTTTTGTAAAATAAAACACAATTTAAAAATCTAAATTTAGAAACAAAATTTACTTGACACTAAAAAAAAATCAGAGTTGAGAGTATCTTGGGATTTCGGGGGATTAAGACTCTATTTTATGTTAATGAATTTTAACTTTTCATAAATAAGAATCGAATTAAGTTTTCCAAGGTGAATTTTCCAAAAGCTAATTAATATGTTCCTCTCGGAATCCTATTAATGTACCTAACCTATGGAAAGCGCTGCTTAATCCTCAGAAAGGCCCATTATCGTTTTATGAAAATCCCTTTTATTTTCTCAAAAGAATTTTGATTACTTTCACGGTTTTACCGAGGTCACAAAAAGCATCTCAAAAATCTTAGGTTTAGTTCAAAGCTTTCCGGTAAAAATAAATCTCTAGATTCTATTTATTACCTAAACTTACTAATATACCCGCAAGTATATAGTTTTATCATTTAGGTTCTTGTTAGGAATTACTAAAAGCATTGAGCATAATTGAACTAAATGGAAAACAGAAATTTATTTAATTCCAAGTCAAAATAACATTAAAATAAAATATTATCAACCCCTTTTATCCCAAGATAATTAATTTAGCTACTCATGAAATAATTCAAATTCATATAAATAATGGAAAAATAAAACATACAAGACATGGTAAAAAAAATAAAGACTTACGGGTTTCTCCAAAAGCTTAGAATAATTTACCACTGTATTTCCTTGATACAATATTTCTCCACCAATTACAAATTTAAATACTCACTTTTACAGCCCTCACAACTCTTAAAATAAAATAAAGAAAAAGAAAGTAAAATAAAAAAATGGGAACGGAACAGAGAAAGAAAATAAGAGAAGTAAAAAGAAAGAAAAGAAAGAAAAGAGAAACGAAAAAGAAAACAAAGAAAAGAGAAAGGAAGGAAGAATTGGAACGAAGCTGATGGAATTGATGCAAGTGATGCTCTCCCTTTTATAGGCGAATGGATGAATGAATCCAGCTAAGAAAATACGTTAAAATTGCAAGTGGAAGAAACTTTCGGTGCATGTGAATTCCAGCTGTGCCAAATTGTTTCCAATTTGCATATTTTATTATTTCCAATAATTCGGTGCTTGGATTTAGTGATGATTGGTGCAGGTGGAGAAATTCCGAGTGGAAAAGTGTTGTTTTTCCACAAAACCAAGTGAAAGCTTGCTGTTTATCCCCAAGACCGAGTGAAAGCTTGCTGGAGGGTGGTTTGCTGAGTGTTGGACGGTGTTGGTTGAAGAGAAGAGTCTGGGCGGTGTGAAGTTGGTATTGGACGGTATGGAGAGATGTGTTGTGTTGGAATGGAAAGGGAGAGGGAATGGGACGGTGTTCTGGATTGAGGACAGTGTAGAGTGATCCGATGTTTTGGAATTGTGGAGTGTAGGTCGGTTTTGAAAGGAGAGGGGACGGTGTTGTGGCTTGAGGGACAATGGAGTTGCTGGACGGTGTGGAGAGGAGTGTTGTTGATTGTGGCCGGTGTTCTATTGATCCGGTGTTGGGCCTGTGAAGAGATGGAAGGAGTCGGTGTTGATGGAGGTAGTTATCCGGTGTTGCATTGTGAAGAATTGGGTCGGTTTTCACCTTCTCTCTAGAATCCAAGTGGAAAAGAGGCCTTCTGTGCAAAAGACCGAGTGAAAAGGTGACTTTGGACATAAATCCGAGTGAAAGCTAGTCAGTGTTGTTGGGGGGTCGGTGTTTGGAGGAGAACCGATAGGTGATGAAGCTGGATGAAAGGACGAGTGAAGAGTGACTGAAGAGTAACTCTGATTGAGCCATTCAGTCGGAATTGACTGCAGAAGGACTCAGAACCGACTAACCGACTAAAACCATTCACTAGGCTCAGGTTCATGGAGTTCATTCGGAACTGATTGAAGACTCACTCAGGATCAGAATTTATTCAATCGGTTCCCAACCATTTTCACTTGGCTGTCTCTGAATTTGAACCACTCGGTTAGAACTTTGCTTGGATTTTGCTTTGGAATTCACTCGGACAAATTCATTTGGATACATTCACTCGGAAGTGCCTTCTTACTTCTCACTCGGAATGGCCTCCACTTTTACTTAGAAACTTGCACTTGAAGGGTTGGAATCTGACTGATTGAATTTCTTTTTGGGTCCGTATCTCTCTTAGCTCGGAAACATAGGTTTCTAACCCAACTCACTCGGTATTCTTCGTTGTAGAGATCTTACTCGGACTTAGTGTGAAACTGTGAGAATCTGTCCGAGTATGATTCACTCCTGGTCGGATTTTCCTTGCTTGCTTAAGGCATTACTCGGAAATACCTTGTTCCGCTTGAGAATGCCCTTTTCTCTGAATGAAACCACTCGGATTCCCCCTTATTCAACAGTTGCTCTTTCAGTGACTTCTTATGCTCGGACAACAGTTTTGACCACTCGGGAGTTTTCCAATCGGAGGCAGTTTGGCACAGAAAAATAGTTCAGACTTGTTTCAATCAGTATTTCTTCACTCGGATTATTTGTAATCAGAGAACTCCCACTCGGATTCACTTCAATCAGCAATCCTTTCACTCGGAAAATAGCTTTGGGCAGCATCTATTTAAGGTCAGTCCTTTTTTTTACTCGGATTGGTCGCAGTAAGGGATCTTCCACTCGGAATCTCCTCCAACCGAGACTTATTCCTTTTCAGCATTGAACCTCCAACAGAGTCAGCCATTTATCACTCAGAATGTCTAAGACAAGGAACTTTCCACTCGGATTCTAATCCAACAGTGAAGTATTCCACTCGGATTTGCTCCATTCTGAGTAATTCCACTCGGATTTGGTCCTTTCTCAGTCATCCCACTCGGATTTGGTCATTTTGAGTCGGATTTTCACATTCTGAGTCGAAATTCAGCATTTCTGAGTCAGATTTTAACATTCTGAGTCAAATTTCAGCATAAAAAGAGAGTTCTTTCTACTTTGGGCTTGTTCTTCTTGTTTCTTTATCATTTTATGGTCGTTTTTCTCTTGTTTTTGACCCTTTATTACCTTAATTCCTACAAAATAACATACCCAAGTAGGATAGAGTGGAAAGAAAGCAAAAATCATAATAAATAAAGGAAATACAGTGGATAATGATAAAAATCCTAAGCAAACTGGATCTAATTTATTGTACTATAATCCACTTATCAAAATACCCCAAACCAAAACATTGCTTGTCCTCAAGCAATCACCATATTCACAAGATAAAATACAGAAAACACTAAGCTTAATAAACTAAGGAATCCAAAACAGAGAAAAAGATTTATTCAAATGCCAATTTTATTTTTCTTATGTGAATCAAATTTCAATGTCAAGACTTGAGATACTCTTCTCACAATTTTCACTCAAGTGTTTCAAGGTTTGTGTATCTCTCAAATCATCATAGTCAAAAAACATTACCATAAGCTTGTTAATAAACCAGAAACTCCACAGTTTAGATAGAAAATATGTCAAAGTCTAAAGGTCTTTCAAAGGTTGTAACGTGGCCTTGGGTTGTATTGTCAAGGTAGGAATTTCAAGAAAAATGGAATACAAAAGGGCTTTAACAATCATGAATGATTCAAATTATCATCATAAATTTAACAGAGCAAATTTTTGAACTTTTATGGACTTTTTTGGAATTCATTCAATATCATCCTTTTGATTTTCTTTTTTTCTTTTTCTTGTTTTTCTTTACATTCAATACATATTTTTCTTAAGTCCTTTTTTATTTCTTTGCTCCACTAAATTTCCAACTTTTTCACCATTAAGAGAATATCAGTCAATGAAAGGCTTTCAAGGAAAAATTTTTGGTTTTAGGCTCAAAAAGGGCAACTAGGGGTCAAATTATACAAAATTCTGAGGCTTAAGAATAAGACCTAATTGTGCCTTTATCATCCTAAGTCATATAATCAAAAACCATTTTGAATAGGTTGAAAAACAAGTTCTAGAATATTAATGACTATGAGATTCACTCAATCAAGAAAATATGGGTTTTGAAAATTTGTTTGATAAACAACCCATTTTGGCTCAAGTCTAACCATGGAAAGTCTTTTCAAAGAAAATTTTAATCACATAAGGTTCATTTAAGCATTTATTTGGCATTTAAACAATCAAATTTTGAAAATTTTACTCAAAATTTTGAGGTCCTTAGATACTTTAGCCTTGTGTTCAAAGTAACTTTATCATGCAATCATGGTAATTTACAAGATTACAAACAAAACAAGGGAAACACACATGCAAAATAAAATAACAATCACACAACAAAACAAAACAGTTAAGTTTTCTTACCTTCCACCCCGAACCAGAATTTGACATTGTCCTCAATGTTAAAATGGATGATAAAAGGATAAGAAAACTTACCTGGAGTAACCCCAAACCAGCATCTGACATAGTTGGTTTTTTTTTATATTAAAGCTTAAAAATAAAGACATGGGGTTACCTCCCCACAAGTGCTAAGTTTAACGTCTTCGGCCAGACTCTATCCCTCAATCACAGTCAAGAATCGATTAGGGCCTAGAAACTCATACCTTAGTATGGAAGGTAAAGATTTAAGTTTAACATTTGGGCTCACCATGACTTCAGTGTCATGTCTCAGTGGTATGTTACCTTCACTACTTTTTGATGTTCCTGCAAACTTATTCAGAAAAATAGATCCAAGTGGGTCCTTAAGAAGAGTTTCATTCTTCACCACTTGGTCAACAATTTCAATTCCATAGCAAACATCATTAAAAGGTTTTTCTAAAACATTTTTCAAGTTAAAATCAACCTTTTGGTCTCCAACAGTTAGAGACAACTTACCATTCTTGACATCGATAACAGTACCTGCAGTTGCTAAAAATGGTCTGCCTAAAATAATAGGAATCAAAGAATCTTCGTCCATTTCAAGCACAACAAAGTCAGCAGGTATAAAAAATTTTCCTACCTTAATAGGAATATCTTCTAAAATTCTTACAGGATATTTGATAGATCTATCAACCAACTGTAAAGATATCCTAGTAGGTTTTGGCTCTCCCAATCCTAACTTTTCAGCAACAGATAATGGCATTAAACTCACACTCGCTCCCAAATCACACAATGCTCTATCTATAGTGATGCCACCAATCATACAAGGGATAGAAAAGCTACCTGGATCATGAAGTTTTGGAGGTATTTTCTTCTGAATTAGAGCGCTGCACCCCTTAGTGAGTGCCACGGTTTCATCTTCCTCAAGCTTTCTTTTGTTGGACAAAATATCCTTCAAGAACTTCGCATAGATAGGCATTTGCTGCAAAACATCTATGAAGGGAATATTGACATACAATTTCTTTAAAACATTAAGAAACTTACCAAATTGTTTATCCAACTTTGCTCTAGCCAGGCGCTGAGGAAATGGAATAGGAGGTTGATATGGCTTAACCTCTTCTTTCTTTTCTTGTGGTTTTTCTTCCTTATTCATCGGGTGAGATGAATTTTTCTCTTCAGTCTTACCAACTGGACCATCATATTGAGTACCACTCCTAAGAGTGATAGCCATTGCATGGTTGGAAGGTCCAGCCTCGGGTTTCCCAGGAAATGTTCCTGGCGCTCTTTGAGAGTAGGAGGCTTGTTGGGCAATTTGAGTCTCCAATATTTTGTTATGGGTGGCAAGGGAGTCCACCTTTGAAGCTAAGTTCTTTATTACATTAGAGAATTCATCATTCTGCTTCTGTTGAGTAGCTACAAATGTCTCCATTAAGGACTCTAGTTTTGATTTGTAGGGTCCTTGTTGAGGGTTGTAGTTACTTTGATTACCTTGGAATTGAGGTGGCCTATTCTGGAAGCCAGGTGGACCTTGTGGAGGTCTGTAGTTACCTTGATAATTTCCACCATAGTTTCCAATAGCATCCACCTGATGCATTTCTTGTTCTTGATTAGCAGTCATAGCTAAATAGCAATTTGTAGCTCCATGTCCTGAAACACCACAAACTTCATAAACAATATTAATAGCACCTGTTGACCCTACTTTATCAAGTTTTAATATTAATGCTTCAACTTTGGCAGAGAGTAAGGAAAGAGTATCAACAGAGTACTTACCTGGTGTTTTAGAAGGTAATCCTCTCTCAGAGTTCCACTGGTGAGTGTTTTGAGCTATTTCCTCAATCAGGTTCTCAGTTTCATCAACATTTTTACTCATGAAGGCTCCTCCAGCTGCAGCATCTAAAGAGATCTTTTGTGTGGAAGTTAGTCCATTATAGAAAATATGGATTGTCAACCACCTTTCTATCCTATGGTGAGGACATTCTCTCAACATCTCTCTGTATCTTTCCCAGGCTTCATATAAGGATTCATCATCTTTTTGTGAAAAATTTATGATTTATTTTCTCAGCACATCAATTTTGTTCCTTGGGTACCATTTATTGATAAAAGCATTGGACAATTGTTCCCAAGTTGTGATGGATCCTTCAGGAAGAGAGTATAACCATGCTCTCGCTTTATCTCTTAAGGAGAAAGGGAAAAGTCTTAAGCGAATGGCATCATTGGTGGCTCCGTTCATCTTCAGGGTGTCACAGTATTCAAGAAAGATTTGAAGATGAAGATTTGGATCTTCGGAGGGTAATCCTCTGAATTGGTTCTGTTGAACCATTGAGAGTAGTGAAGGCTTCAATTCAAAATTGTTAGCTTCCACTGTGGGTCTGAGGATGCTAGATCCTCTCCCATTAGTGCTTGGAGCGGCAAAATCTCTTAAGGGTCTGTGTTGGTCTGCCATTTGTTTTTCTTTTTGTTCTTTTTGTTGTTTTTGTTGTTTTCTCAAAGCTCTAAGGGTACATTCTATCTCAGGGTCAAATCCTAAGTTTAGATCGACACTACGGCTTCATCGCATAAATAGAAAATAAATGACAAATAAAACAAACAATTACAAAAATAAAACAACAACAGATACACAGAATGTAGAACAAAATACAAAATACAAAGAAAATAAAAAAAATAAAAATAAAAATAACAATAAAAATATTAACAAGTATGATCTAATTGAATTTCAATATTGCCGATATTTGAGGGACAACAGTCCCCGGCAACGGCGCCAAAAAACTTGACAGGGCCCGTAAGCGCACGGGTTATGTCGCGTAATTATAAAAGATTATCGTTCTCCACAGGGACTGTGTTCAAAGTACCGGCATATTAAAATTTAATTATCCATACAATTGATTTTTAAGGTTTTTGTAAAATAAAACACAATTTAAAAATCTAAATTTAGAAACAAAATTTACTTGACACTAAAAAAAAATCAGAGTTGAGAGTATCTTGGGATTTCGGGGGATTAAGACTCTATTTTATGTTAATGAATTTTAACTTTTCATAAATAAGAATCGAATTAAGTTTTCCAAGGCGAATTTTCCAAAAGCTAATTAAAATGTTCCTCTCGGAATCCTATTAATGTACCTAACCTATGGAAAGCGCTGCTTAATCCTCAGAAAGGCCTATTATTGTTTTATGAAAATCCCTTTTATTTCCTCAAAAGAATTTTGATTACTTTCACAGTTTTACCGAGGTCACAAAAAGCATCTAAAAAATCTTAGGTTTAGTTCAAAGCTTTCCGGTAAAAATAAATCTCTCGATTCTATTTATTACCTAAACTTACTAATATACCCGCAAGTATACAGTTTTATCATTTAGGTTCTTGTTAGGAATTACTAAAATCATTGAGCATAATTAAACTAAATGGAAAACAGAAATTTATTTAATTCCAAGTCAAAATAACATTAAAATAAAATATTATCAACCTCTTTTATCCCAAGATAATTAATTTAGCTACTCATGAAATAATTCAAATTCATATAAATAATGGAAAAATAAAACATACAAGACATGGTAAAAAAAATAAAGACTTACGGGTTTCTCCAAAAGCTTAGAATAATTTACCACTGTATTTCCTTGATGCAATATTTCTCCACCAATTACAAATTTAAATACTCACTTTTACAGCCCTCACAACTCTTAAAATAAAATAAAGAAAAAGAAAGTAAAAGAAAAAAATGGGAACGGGACAGAGAAAGAAAATAAGAGAAGTAAAAAGAAAGAAAAGAAAGAAAAGAGAAACGAAAAAGAAAACAAAGAAAAGAGAAAGGAAGGAAGAATTGGAACGAAGCTGATGGAATTGATGCAAGTGATGCTCTCCCTTTTATAGGCGAATGGATGAATGAATCCAGCTAAGAAAACGCGTTAAAATTGCAAGTGGAAGAAACTTTCGGTGCATGTGAGTTCCAGCTGTGCCAACTTGTTTCCAATTTGCATATTTTAATATTTCCAATAATTCGGTGCTTGGATTTAGTGATGATTGGTGCAGGTGGAGAAATTCCGAGTGGAAAAGTGTTGTTTTTCCACAAAACCGAGTGAAAGCTTGCTGTTTATCCCCAAGACTGAGTGAAAGCTTGCTGGAGGGTGGTTTGCTGAGTGTTGGACGGTGTTGGTTGGAGAGAAGAGTCTGGGCAGTGTGAAGTTGGTATTGGACGGTATGGAGAGATGTGTTGTGTTGGAATGGAAAGGGAGAGGGAATGGGACGGTGTTTTGGATTGAGGACAGTGTAGAGTGATCCGATGTTTGGAATTATGGAGTGTAGTTCGGTTTTGAAAGGAGAGGGGACGGTGTTGTGGCTTGAGGGACAATGGAGTTGTTGGACGGTGTGGAGAGGAGTGTTGTTGATTGTGGTCGGTGTTCTATTGATCCGGTGTTGGGCCTGTGAAGAGATGGAAGGAGTCGGTGTTGATGGAGGTAGTGATCCGGTGTTGCATTATGAAGAATTGGGTCGGTTTTCACCTTCTCTCTAGAATCCGAGTGGAAAAGAGGCCTTTTGTGCAAAAGACCGAGTGAGAAGGTGACTTTGGACACAAATCCGAGTGAAAGCTAGTCAGTGTTGTTGGGGGTCGGTGTTTGGAGGAGAACCGATCGGTGATGAAGCTGGATGAAAGGACGAGTGAAGAGTGACTGAAGAGTAACTCTGATTGAGCCATTCAGTCGGAATTGACGGCAGAAGGACTCGGAACCGACTGAAACCATTCACTCGGCTCAGGTTCATGGAGTTCATTCGGAACTGATTGAAGACTCACTCAGGATCAGAATTTATTCAATCGGTTCCCAACCATTTTCACTTGGCTGTCTCTGAATTTAAACCACTCGGTTAGAACTTTGCTCGGATTTTGCTTTGGAATTCACTCGGACAAATTCATTTGGATACATTCACTCGGAAGTGCCTTCTTACTTCTCACTCGGAATGGCCTCCACTTTTACTCAGAAACTTGCACTTGAAGGGTTGGAATCTGACTGATTGAATTTCTTTCCGGGTCCGTATCTCTCTTAGCTCAGAAACATAGGTTTCTGACCCAACTCACTCGGTATTCTTCGTTGCAGAGATCTCACTTGGACTTAGTGTGAAACTATGAGAATCTGTCCGAGTATGATTCACTCCTGGTCGGATTTTCCTTGCTTGCTTAAGGCATTACTCGGAAATACCTTGTTCCGCTTGAGAATGCCCTTTTCTCCAAATGAAACCACTCGGATTCCCCCTTATTCAACAGTTGCTCTTTTAGTGACTTCTTCTGCTCGGACAACAGTTTTGACCACTCGGGAGTTTTCCAATCGGAGGCAATTTGGCACAGAAAAACAGTTCAGACTTGTTTCAATCAGCATTTCTTCACTCGGATTATTTGTAATCAGAGAACTCCCACTCGGATTCACTTCAATCAGCAATCCTTTCACTCGGAAAATAGCTTTGGGCAGCATCTATTCAAGGTCAGTCCCTTTTTTTACTCGGATTGGTCGTAGTAGGGGATCTTCCACTCGGAATCTCCTCCAACCGAGACTTATTCCTTTTCAACATTGAACCTCCAACAGAGTCAGCCATTTATCACTCGGAATGTCTAAGACAGGGAACTTTCCACTCGGATTCTAATCCAACAGTGAAGTATTCCATTCGGATTTGCTCCATTCTGAGTAATTCCACTCGGATTTGGTCCTTTCTCAGTCATCCCACTCGGATTTAGTCATTTTGAGTCGGATTTTAACATTTTGAGTCGAAATTCAGCATTTCTGAGTCGGATTTTAACATTCTAAGTCAGATTTCAGCATAAAAAGAGAGTTCTTTCTACTTTGGGCTTGTTCTTCTTGTTTCTTTATCATTTTATGGTCGTTTTTCTCTTGTTTTTGACCCTTTATTACCTTAATTCCTACAAAATAACATACCCAAGTAGAATAGAGTGGAAAGAAAGCAAAAATCGCAATAAATAAAGGAAATACAGTGGATAATGATAAAAATTCTAAGCAAACTGGATCTAATTTATTGTACTATAAAGCACTTATCATGCTGCTGCAAGGTGGCAACTCGCTGAAATTGAAGGGTATCTGGCTTCTGTACCCCATATTGCTGAGGTGGCTGCGGAAGCTACTATGTTTCAAGAGTCATTCCATGATTCTCTTGAAAAAATCCGAGGCCTGGAGCATGATAATGAACAGCTGTCAGAGGTTATCAAGGCTAAAGATAAACATCTTGATACCGCCGACTCTGACAAGAAGAAGCTTGAAGAGGAGCTAGCCCGGGTCAAAGCTGATAAAGCTCTGCTGGAAAAACAAGTTTCAGATTTGAAACAGCAGAATTCAAAGCTGGGCGAGGATGTGGGCGAGCTGACCCGGGTCAAGGCTGAAAATGTTCTACTAGAAAAACAAGTTTTAGATTTGAAACAACAAAATTCAAAGCTGGGTGAGGACGTGAGCGAGGTTCAGCAGAGACTGGTTTCTTTTGAAACCAGCAAGGCTTTTGCTCAAGACGCCTGGGCTGCAGAACTGGATCAAGCTGCTAGTGCATATAGTGACCTTGAAAAACAGGTCGAAGAACTACGAGCTGAGAAAGGCATTTCAGATGACAACAATAAGCGCCTTAATCAGGAGTTGCAGACAGCTTTGGATGCGGCTGAGGCATCGATCGACGATGCTTTTAGCATGGTTATTTGCCAGATCCGTCATCGCAACCTAGGTGTTGCTCTTAATATAGCAGGTATTCACCCTTACTATGAGTTTATCAATGGTGAACTAATGGTACCTGCTATAAGGAGGCGGAACAGCCTTTTAAGAATTTTATGAAGTAAAATTCTGTAATGAGGCGGAGTAGCCTTTTAAGAATTTTAATAAAGGAAAATTCTGAAATGAGGCAGAGTAACCTTTTAAGAATTTTAATAAAGGAAAATTCTGAAATGAGGCGGAGTAGCCTTTTAAGAATTTTAATAAAGGAAAATTCTGAAATGAGGCGGAGTAACCTTTTAAGAATTTTAATAAAGGAAAATTCTGAAATGAGGCGGAGTAGCCTTTTAAGAATTTTAATGAAGTAAAATTCTGTAATGAGGTGGAGTAGCCTTTTAAGAATTTTAATAAAGTAAAATTCTGTAATGAGGCGGAGTAGCCTTTTAAGAATTTTAATAAAGTAAAATTCTGAAATGAGGCGGAGTAGCCTTTTAAGAATTTTGATGAAGCACAAATTTTACAAGTATTATACTTACTTGGACTTGTTGATAGTGCTTGAGTTTGTTGATTATGTACTCTGTAAAACATTAGCAGTTAGGCGGAGTAAGGTTTTGGATGGAGCGTTCATCCCTTTGAATTGGAATTGGATTGTGTCTCCTGGTCAAGTGAGAATTATTGAATCCAGGGTCGGTATGGTGCAGCATAAGTTGTGACACCAATCCTTTCCGTAAGAAGTTTGTTGGACCTTGGGGTCAGTATGGTGCAGCATAAGCTGTGACACCGATCCTTTCCGCAAGAAGTTTGTTGGACCCTGGGGTCGGTATGGTGCAGCATAAGCTGTGACACCAATCCTTTCCCCCCAAGGAGTTTTTTAGACCTTGGGGTCGGTATGGTGCAGCATAGGCTGTGACACCAATCCTTTCCCCCCAAGGAGTTTTTTGGCTCTGTTTGTGAAGCTTTATTGCATATTGGATGGTCTCTATGGAATGAAGAGCTATGCTTTTATGCTTCAATTGTTGGAGTCGGTGTCTTATCTGCATGGGAACAAGTTCTGCCACGGATAATTGACTGAAAGTTAGAATGAAGATTGAATGTAGGAAGGAATTTTATTAATGATGGAACTACATATAGAGCTGAGTTGGGGTATATCTCGTCGAAACCTTTTCAAGGAAAGCCCATTTGGGAAGAACCTTAAGTAAGGAGATAGAGCACATACCGTATTATCCAACTAGCTGTAATATATGCGTAAATTTAAAATGTTCCATTTATTTCTGACTGGAGTGCCATCTAGGTTTTCTAGGCGGTATGTGCCTTTGCCCATAGCTTCAGTGACTCGGTATAGACCTTCCCAGGTTGGCGCCAATTTGCCTTGGTGTGCAAATTTGTTGCCGATATTGGCCCTTCTCAGAACCAAATCTCCTTCTTTGAAATGATGTTCAGAAACACGTATGTTATACCATTTGGCGGCCTTTGCTTTAACAGCTTGATCCCTCACAAAGGCTTCCTCTCTCAATTCCGCCAAGACCTTGAGTTCATGGGCGAGGTTCTGTTGATTGGCTTCTTCATTGAAGTGGAGGACTCGAGCTGAAGGGGCTGCCAATTCAATGGGAATAACAGCCTCGACTCCATATGTCAGCCGATATGGGGATTCATTTGTGGTGGAGTGAGGGGTTGTCCGATATGCCCATAAAATGTGGCATAATTGATTTGTCCAATCTCCCTTTGCTTCACCAAGGCGTTTCTTCAAGCCTTTCAAGATTTCTCTGTTGGCAACTTCAGCTTGGCCATTGGTTTGAGGATGTTCCACAGAAGAAAAAATTTGCGTAATGCTGAGATTTTCTAGGAGTTCAGTGAATTTACGATCTGTGAATTGGGTGCCATTATCAGTGACTATGCGTCCAGGGACTCCGAAACGTGTAATGATATTTTCGTATACGAATCTACGAGCCCTGGCTGATGTAATATGCACCACTGCCTCTGCTTCAATCCATTTGGTGAAGTAATCAACACCAACTATCAAGTATTTGATACCGCCAGGCGCAGTTGGGAATGGACCTAAGATATCCATGCCCCATTGATAGAAAGGCCAAGGCGTTATTGATGATGACATTTCTTCCGTTGGAGTGTGATGAAGGTTTGCGAATCGTTGACATTGATCGCACTTCTGAACATACAAGGCGGAGTCATGCTTCAGGGTGGGCCACCAATACCCAGCCCCGAGTATTTTTCGCATTAGACTACGCGCCCCCGGATGGTGTCCACACTGCCCTTCATGGACTTCTTCTAAAACAGCTTGCACCTTATTTTCGTTTATGCATATTAAGTAAGGAACAGAAATTCCTCGGCGGTATAACTATCTGTCAACGAGTGTATAATAAGGTGCTTCCTTCTTTAATTTCCGCCGTTCAAGATCATCCGTGGGTAATTGTCCATTAACAAGGTAATGAACTATCGGTGCTACCCAGGAATCGTCATCAAAGGAGCGGCTTCTAATCATACACATTGAAGAAGGCAAGGAAACACTTGGCTCCGGCAAGGTACTTTTTACAACTGTAGTTGTGCTTCCAGCCTTCTTTGTGCTTGCCAACCTGGAGAGGATATCAGCACGTGTATTTTCTTCCCAGGGTACATGTTTGAAAGAGACTTTATTGAAGTGTTGCTTTAACTCATTGACGCAGTTTAGATATTGTTGCAGCAAAGGTTCTTTAGCCTGATACTCGCCCAGAATTTGCGAGATGACTAATTGAGAATCACTGCATAAGGTGACAGTTTTGGCTCCAATATCCTGTACTGCTCTGAGTCTGGCTAAGCAGGCTTCATACTCCACCTGATTGTTAGACGTAGTGAAGGTGAAGTGCAATGAAATTTCGAGGTGTACCCCGTCATCACTTCCCAAAACAATTCCTGCCCCGCATCCTTTGCTATTTGAAGACCCATCAACGTATACCGTCCAGTGTGAATGATCTGCATCTGGGCTAGAACCTGTTAACTCAACTACGAAATCTGCTAGAACTTGTGCCTTGATAGCAGTTCTTGGCTCGTAAGATATGTCGAATTCAGAGAGTTCTACGACCCATTTGATCATTCTTCCAGCTAGGTCTGGTTTGAACAGTATAGTACAGAGTGGTAAATCTGTGCGAATCAAGATGGAATGGGCATGAAAGTATGGTCTTAGGCGTCGTGAAGCCCAAACAACTGCAAGCGCTGCCTTTTCAATCTTCTGATAACGGCATTCTGCACCATGCAATGTTTTACCAGTGAAGTATACCGGACGTTGGCCTTCAACTGTCTCTTTGACCAGAGCCACTCCTAAAGCCTCATCTGAAACAGACAAATAAACGATGAGTTGCTCACCTGGGCTTGGTTTTACCAGGATCGGAGGGCTGGCCAAGACATTTTTCAAGCTTTGGAACGCCGCCTCTTGCTCTGGGCCCCAATTGAATTTCTTGTCTTTTTTTAGCATTTTGTACAAGGGAAGAGAGCGATGAGCCATTTTTGGCATGAAACGTGCTAGAGCAGCGATTTTGCCGTTGAGGGATTGTACCTCTTTCAGTGTTTTGGGGCTCTGCAACTCTTGGATAACGTGACATTTATTAGGATTAGCCTCTATACCTTTTTGTGTTAACATGAAGCCCAAAAATCTGCCCCAGGGACAGCGAATGTGCACTTCAATGGGTTGAGCCTCATGTCGTATTGTTGCAGGCGTCGAAAAATGAGACGTAGATCTTCAACATGGTCTCTGCCTTCCGGGGTCTTGGCAATAATATCATCAATATAGACTTCTACCAGCTTTGTGTGCATACCCTTAAAAACTTTGTTGATCATACGCTGGTAGGTTGCCCCGGTATTTTTTAACCCAAATGGCATGACGTTGTAGCAAAAGACTCCTTTATCATTAATAAACACTGTCTTCTCTTGATCCTCTTCACACATTGGAATTTGGTTGTAACCGGAGTAAGCATCCATGAAAGATAGATACTTATATCCTGAAGAATCGTCAACCAGTCTATCAATGTTGGGGAGAGGGTATGGATCCTTGGGACAACATTTATTCAAATCAACATAGTCTATACACATACGCCATTTGCCATTGGCTTTCTGTACCATGACCACGTTAGACAACCAGGAGGAATAATGGAGTTCCCTGATGAACCCTGCCTTGAGAAGTTCCTCTGTTTGCTCACAAGCAGCCTTTTGTTTTGCCGAACCCATACGCCGTTTCTTTTGTACTACAGGCTTGGTTTCAGGATACACCGCCAGGCAGTGACAACAAAAGTTGGGATCCATGCCAGGCATATCTACGGCGGTCCAAGCGAAAATTTCTTTATACTCATGGAGAAGTGCAATTAGTTTTGCCTCCATGCTAGCTTCAAGCTTGTCATTGATGTTTGTAATCTGTTCCGGGGTGTTACCCAAAACAATAGACCTGGAGCCACCATCTGGAGTTGGTTTCAAAGGGTTCAGTGGATCTACAGAAGACTCCGCCCTGGGGTCAAGATCCACCAAATTGATGGACGCCGCCGCGCTACTTCCTTCATTCAACTTTCTTTTCTTAGACATGGTTTCAAGCTTCACCATGTTAAGACTCAAATTATAGCAATAGCGAGCCATTTCCTGGTCGCCCCTCACAGATGAGACTTGATTATCTTTATCAATGAACTTGATTAACAAGTGAGGGGTTGAAACGATGGCTTCCATGGCATTCAGGGTAGGCCGGCCAATGATGCCGTTGTATGGAGATTTCACATCAATGATGAGAATCCTGGATTTCACAGTCCTTGCTCTAGGTTCGCCATCAAAAGTAATTCTTGTGTCCAAGTAGCCTTTGGTGGGCTGTTTGGCGCCATTGAAGGCTGTAAGGTCCTGCGTATATGGCTGCAAATCTGCATCAGTTAATCCCATGCGTTTAAAACAGTCATAGAAGATAACGTTGCAGGAACTTCCCTGATCAACTAGGATGCGTTTTACGTCCATATTAGTGATTACTGCAACAATCACTACTATGTCATCTCCTTCAGGAATAGTAGGGCCAAAATCGTCGTCTGTGAAGGTTATAGGCGGAGTCTGTACCCCGTTCCTGAATGGGCGATATTCTTTGCTCTTGCCTTGTACCGTCAAGATCATACGGTGGTGGTTTTTCCTTGCGGTGATTGAGGGTCCGCCCCCAGCAAAGCCTCCAGTAATCATATCTACCACCTGCCTTTTGCCCCGCGATTTTGGTTCAGGGGTTGGTTCTCTTTGGGTGGTCTCTAGAATAATACTCTTTTGTTTTTCTATTGCTGCTGTACGTTTTGGCTCCCGAGTGTTATCGTAATCCGGAGAACGATCACGAGGTCGTTTCTCGAACCTCTCTGGCTCATCATGAGATTTACTCCTAAACAAATAGTGTTTTAGTTTGCCTTCACGGATAAGCACCTCAATAGTGTTCTTGAGTTGCTTACACTCCTCCGTGGTATGGCCAACTGACTCGTGGAACTCACAATATTTCTTCGGATTCCCACCGCGCCTGAGTGGAGGTGGGCGTTGGATCCCGTAAACATTGAGTGTAGTCCATCCTACTTCGTACAAGATTTGTTCATATGTCGTGTTAAGGGGCGCATAATGAGCGAAATTGAAAACACGTCTATCTTGTTATTTGAAGGGTTGGCTCCCTGCCTTATCTTTCTGAGGAAACTTATCATTCCTGGATGATTTATCCTTATCTTTGTCATGGTGTGGAGCTGAAATAGGTGGTTTATTGCAAGCTGCAGTTGCTTCCAAGTGCATCTCAATACCTACATACTTGGATGCTTTTCTGCGAAACTCTTCCATGGTGGATGGAGGTCCTTTTGCCAAAGACAAAGCAAAGGGAGATTTCGGCTGCATAGCCTCGATGAGGATATGCAGCTGGATTTCTTCTCTTAAGTCAGGGACCATGGCTGCCTCTTTATAAAATCTCTTCAGGAAATCCTTTAAAGGTTCTTTATCACCTTGCTTAATCTGAGCCAAGGTATGGGAGGTTTTAGGCGTATCCCTAGAGATTACAAAGTGGCTGCCAAAAGCTATGGCCAAGTCTTCCCATGAATCAATGGAACCTAAAGGTAAACTCGTGAACCAGCTAAGAGCTTCACCTGTGAGGGTCCTAGGGAACATTCTGTACATGACGTCTTCCTCAGCACCTAAGAACATAGCCTCATAGATGTAAGCATCTAAATGCTTAGAAGGATCTATCTCCCCGGTGTATTTCCCTATGGAAATGGGTTGCATAGTTTGCAAATGTCTGGGGACATGCGCATTCATGAGTCTTTTGGAAAATGGGACACTCATCTTGTACCCCGAGGGGGATGTATTTGAAACGATTCTCTTTCCCTCAAGATGATGGGCATTTGCAAGTGGAAGGCTTCGTTGCTCTTCCATGTAAGTAGGGATGCGAGAATAACTTAGGGTACTCGATTCCTCCTGTACATGCAATTCGTGTTGCGGCTGTTTTGCAGGGCCGGCTTTCTCATGCATGGGATTCGCCTTTTCACGTCAAAGCTCTGCAATTTCTTCCCTCAGCATTTTGATCATGTCATCTCTCGGATCTGGAGAGCCAACATACGTTGCCTTTTCGTGAATATCGCTGTTGAAGCTTAGACGTCTAGGATTGCGTGGAGGGGAATCCTCAGTCTGCACTTCTGGTCCTGGTCTTTCCATTGATAACGAACGTAATGGGAATTGATCAAGGATTATGGGATTACCAAATTTACAGGTCCCACTGGCGTGCCAATGAACTGTTCTTTACTGGGGGTGTAAAGGTGTGATTGCCAAACAATTCAGAATATATAAGTTATATGAAATCTGATATGAAGAGGTCTTTATACAGATACAAATACGGAGTACTCTTGGATACAGGGGCATAGTACAATGCACTCAGTGGCGGTATAGTAGTCCGCCTGGAATAGCCTCCTTTGCCTTGACACAGTTGTTAGTTGTACCTGCAATTATTCTCCGACGCTCAAGTCAGTATTCAGAAATACCGTTCAGACTTAGAAAGCAAATCCAAGAGAACTATGCAAGTATGAGTGTAAGGTCCAGAATTAAGGGTTCCCCCCTGTATACCTTTTTGCTGAAGTTTATATACCTGTTACTAGTGCTCTATTATTAGTAGGACCCATTCCTTGTTTTCAGGCATAATGCAAGAAAGGTAGTGGACCCATGCGCCGTTTACGAGCACCATCACTGTAGTGGGTATTTCCACTTACTTGGAAAGCGTTAATGCTTCATTATTTTATTTGTTGTTCCCTCTTATGCGTGACAGCGTGTTTCCCATTTTCAACCTCTCAAGATAGAGTCAATCTCGTGCCGAGGTTATAAGTATGGGCTCGCTCGCAATATGAGGATTTTAGTATTTCACCTGTGTTAAGCCTATGGCTTGGCGGAGTAGTGTGCACTGGAAGTGCTTTATGTACATGTGTACAAGTTTTTAACACTTTCCGCCTTGGCGGAGTAATAGGCCTCGGCGGAGTAATAAGCCTTGGTGGAGTCACATGCCTTGGTGGAGTCACATGCCTTGGCGGAGTAACATGAATGTCCTTTTGGGCATGAACTTCGTTTGAAAGATACTTACACAATAAGATGTGACATATTCCTCCTAACTAAATCGCTTTCTTGGCAGAGTGGTGAGTACGTCTTTAAGGTATGTACCCCGTATAAGAGTAGTTATAGGGAATTTGAAACGTACTTCTTCTGTTTGGAATGCTGATCTGGCAAAGCATTAAAACTATGCTCTTGGGGGCCGGTGTTGGGACCGGATCAGAAGGTAATCTTAAACCTGTCATTATTACTAGTTTACTAACTGAAACTGAAGAAGCAAGACTGTGGAGGTATTAAAGGATAATCAAGAAGTCATTGGATGGACACTTGAAGATCTGAAAGGTATAAGTATATCTTATTGCATGTACAGGATTTTATTAGAAGATGATTTCAAGCCTGTAGCCCAACCACAAAGACGCCTCAATCCCATAATGAAAAAGGTAACAAAGAAAGAGGTTCTAAAATTACTTAAAGCAGGTATCATCTATCCTATTTCTGGTAGTGCATGGGTAAACTCAGTTTAAGTGGTACCAAAAAAAGGATGTATGACAGTAATTGTAAATGATAAAAATGAATTAATTCTAACAAGAACTATCACAAGCCGGATAATGTGTATAGACTATAGAAAAGTAAATCAAGCAACCAGAAAAGACCATTTTCCACTCCCTTTATGGACCAAATGCTTAAAAGATTGTCTAGACAGGCTTATTATTGCTTTCTTGATGGTTATTAACCAAATTGTTGTGCATCCTCTTGACCAAGAAAAGACTACTTTTACATGTTGTAACACCCTGGCTTTCTGGACTCGAATCCCGATGTAATCTAAATAATTAAACAATAAAAATATGATTTTGTGTTCAAAATAATTTCAAAACACCTCCACGACCACATCAAGACTCAAACCACAGAAAATCAAAGTGTTAGATTTGATTATCTATAACTAGATCAGTAAATAGTTTGCCCATAATGGTATACTGTAACATCCTGTTTTTAATAATAGTCCCATTTTGTAAATTATGAGGTATAGAAGGTCTATAAGTGTTAATCAATGAATAAAACACTCTATGGATGATATATAATACTCCAAAAATTTTATTTTTGGGTATAATTATAGGATTTACATAGACCTTTAATGATAAGATTCATTTTCCGAGTGAAACATGCCTTAGAAAGGACTGTCCGAGTGAAAAAGGCACCCTGTTCCGAGTGAAAGAGAAAAATTCCGAGTAAAGGTAGAGATTCCGAGTGAAGGATAAAATTCTGAGTGACAAATTGAAATTCAGAGCGAAGAATGAAAATTCTGAGTGAAAAAGGAAAATTCCGAGTGACAAAGAAGAATTCCGAGTGAAGGTTGTGTTTTTCCGAGTGGAACATGGCTGAGAGGGTTTATTCCGAGTGAAACACCTTCAAATGACTCATTTCCGAGTCAAATACCCCAGAAAGACTCAATTCTGAGTCAAGTATTTTCCAATGACTCAATTCTGAGTCATACATTGTTAGGCGTTTCCATCTCTGAATAAAAGTTTCCCGAGTGCTTCATTTCTGAGAGGAGAGCAAAGGAAAATTCGTTTCCGAATGGAGCTTATGCATATGGCTTCTTTTCTGGTGAAAGCCTTAAAGGGTTCCGAGTTAAGAACAATTCAAGGAAGGTTAGTCTGTGATGCCAAGAGATGAATAACCGAGTGAGTCTCATGTATATAAGCTAAATTCCGAGTGAGACTCGTATGTATGGGCCTTTTTCTGAGTGATAATGGCCCTGATGGACTCTGAGTGAAACATAGTTGAAGAAGTTGGTCTGATCTCGGCTAAGTAATGATTAACCGAGTAAGAACCCGAGTGGGAAATACTTCTATATTCCTAAGTATTGATATCCGAGTGAAAGATATTATACATATTCCGAGTGAACCATGTAAACCGTATTCTGAGTGACTATGTATGGTGTAAGTCCGAGTGGGACTTGACTTGGTGAATTTCTCCAAGTGATGAGGAGGGGGATAATTCCGAATGGAACCTGATTGGGGAGTTTATTCTGAAGAAGGATTAGTTAAGACATTATCCGAGTGAAATGGAGGCATGAATACCGAGTGTGGAAAACCAATAGAGTGATGGTCAGTTTTAGAGTAATTGCCGAGTGAAAAGATGGTGAAGAATGACTAAGTTTGGATCAATTATGTCGAGTAAAAAACTGGGCGAAAGAAGAGTCGGATTTGTAATAATGCTACCGAGTGGAATACCAGTGGGAGATGAGTTGGTTTTGATTGATTTGACCAAGCAATATGAGTCAGTTTTGGAAACAATTAGTCGAGTGACAGACCAAACGATTGTGGAGTCGGTCTGGGAAAATTTAACCGAATGAAAAATGTAACACCCTTATTTTTTTTAATAATTAATTAACCCAAACACGGAAAAAAAAAATTTCACAAAGACCACCACTGATCAGATGGCATAGAAGAGAAGAGGAAGGCGAGTGGAAGTTAAGGAACACACACATGTATGGCTACCTGCAGAAGGAATGGAACATGAACCAACTCCGCCCAGTTCAGCGAAGCATGACAACGCCTGGGCGAAGTCCACCACAACGTCCATTCGCTCAAGCGGGGTCCAACACCGCCGAGCGAGACAGGATAATGCAACCACGGAAGAGAGAGGTATTTAGGCGGATTTCCTCAATAACATCTACTCGCTTCAGCGCGATCCCATACGCATGGGCGAACCGTCCTAGTCGCTCGGGCGAGGTATGACTCCGCCTAAGCGAGGCCATCACAAGCCTTCCAAAAACCGCACTCGCTGGAGCGAGTACCTTGCTCGCTGGAACGAGGAGCCACACTCGGCTAAGTAGACGCTCGGACCCAGAGTCATCCTTCACTTATTCACTCGGGAAATGATAGCTAACTCACTCAGATTATAAATAACTTACGCTCGGAATCCATTCCATTCTAACCCTCTTACACTAACTTCTTTCTCAGGAGAGGATCGCTCAGGGTTTTCACTCGGGAATACGAACTCTTCCTCACTCGGGTTTCACTTATAATTTCCACTCGGCAAAACCATCATCACACGGGATTTATACATACTCTCACTCGGGATCGAACTGTCCCATCCACTCGGTATCCATATTATTCTCCGTTCTATTTTTCCCACTAAGTCAAGGTTCGCTCGGATTCTTCTATCACTATCAATTCTCTGCAGTAGGGCCCCCTTAAATTCTAAGGTGTCACTCTCCAGTTGGGAAATCTTCACTCGGTAACTTCTCACTCGGATATCGTTGATTATTTGACGCTCGGGGGAAAATCCTAGCAATTAACACTCGGAAAGCTTATCTAGGCTCTCATCTTCGAATCCTAACAACTCGCTGCTCGGGACAGCCTTCCACACCAATCCTCACTCGGAATTACATGAGTCCTCCCACTCGGAAAGTATTAATACGCATATCTGCATATAAATTACCCAGACATCACCTAGAAATAAATAGACATGCAATATGGCATAAACATAGGCATATATATATATATATCAAATTTACAACCACGTTGTCCCGTCCCCATTCCGAGGGATTCAATTCTGCCTAAGAGGGGCTATAAATAAAACACGAGTCGGCCAAGGCTTACTCCAAACATTATACACAGCATAAACAGAGTCATAAAGCTTCCATAGTGCATCAGCACTTCGCCCAGCATTTCAACTCTTCCTCCGATCCTCATCTCGAGAGATGTTCACTGAAAAATTGCAACTGCAGGGGTGAGCATCTTAAATTTTAAATGATAGATACCGATTCAGGTTACTTCACATTCATACAACGACATATACCCATACATACACATAATCCTACGTCAACTCAATAATATTAACACTCCACAGTCGGTGACACAATGCTAAGGGTCCTTGAGTCAGGATATTTCTTCATAACATTTATCAATCGGAATACACAATTCTCACTCGGGTATAAATGTATTCACAACTCCTCAACAACATATTATACATTCATGGAGTAGGTTTCAGTCAGCAATTATAGTACATGCACACGGAATAACGCACTCATTCACAAGTAAACATCACTTCACTAACATCATCACATGCATAATTAATTCCACATAACATCAGTAGCCATATATGCACAGATTATTCACTCGGTTCCGCATACGTGTGTAATCGGTTCTAACGTTGCAACGTAGGCTCTCAGCCTTTTGTACATAGCTCTCGGCTATCGTTCAGCTCCCAGCTGCTTGGCCGTTTTACGGGTACCCAACCGTTTGCCCACAGGTGACACCAACGCTCTCAGCGCCAACGGAGGTGTTCACAGGCAGCCCGAGTCCCACTCAAGGGCTACCTTGAGTCCCACTCAAGGATTTTGCAGCGTCCCACGCTTATTAACCGATGGTAGTGTCCCACACTATGTGCTCTCAGCACAACCGCATCCCATGCGCCACACGCAGATTCATCACACAACATTGAATTCATGTACGCAACCTCTATTCAATCACACGTATTTCACATGCAGTCGGTAATACACATTTTCAGGACTCTGCATGTTAATCTAACACATACAACCTTCATGCAATCATCATCATAGTTCCATTAACAACATATGAGTCCAACGCAATCGATGTCAATCAGTATTAAGCTTCTATGAGCGTTTTCATCAACTCAAGTATAACATACACTCGGTTTACAGCAGTATCAGAACTTAAATCAACGTATGCATCTATATGAAGATCAACAGGTTCACACAAGTATTTCAAATCAACATCGCACAACATGCAATCGGTATATGACAATATCAGAACTTAATCAACGCATGCATCCCTATAAACACGAATAGATTCAATAAGCATTCCCATCAACACAGCATGACATGCAATCAGGCTCTATGGTAAGGTATGCATCCTCAAGGACGATGATAACATGCAACACTCACTCTCATTTATCATGCACTCGGATATTCTACATGCAAGTATATCATGCAACAGAATACAGTTCCATAATTATCAATGTCTTCCAAACCCGTTCATAACCCATGCATTTAACCTGTAAGGTACTCCCCCTACCAACTGCGAGACTCCGAGAGATTCTTCTATTTGGGGTGTTGGTTCTCTCCCTTGTTGCTTCACTCAGCGCTTCCTCTGGAACACTGTTGTTTTCCACGAGTGGTGCAAGGCTGTTTTTGCTTTTGTTTTGACACCCGTCCTTTACTCGCATGAGGGAGCTCTGACTCCACTGCAGTACCTTCGCCTCGGCTCTCTGAAGCAGGGTATGGAATAGAGAGTAGAGAAGGAGAAGAGAAGAGCACGAGAGAAGAGAAGAAGAGAGAAAAAGAGAGTCCGCAGAGGGGGTTTTTTGAGAGAGAAAGGGCAAGGGGCCATCACCCAATATAAACACATGCACGAAGAACAGGTAGGTGGGGTGGGGAAACGTGAGGCAGTAGTCTTGCCCATGCCATCCTGTCCCGTCAGCACCTTCCAACGTTAATCTCCTCACACCTTTTAATTAATTAAGTTAAGTGTAATTAGTGAACAGATTTCTTCTCCTGAATTATCATTTTTAAATGGCTTTATTTTGCCCGGTTCCTTTTTATTAAAATTGGGATGTTACAAAAAACTAATGGGAGGTATCAGTACTGAATGGTCCGACCGAGTCATCTAAAAGGGATGAAAATCCAACCGAGTGTTCAAGGAAAAGCATTTCCGAATGGTTTCCCTTATGAGTGAAGTGGTTTTGAAGGAGGAGACTGATGAAGTCTCCTCAGCCGGACTCGGAAGTAATTTCCAATCGGCTTAGAGAATAACCGAGTAGAATTCCAGTCGGTTTAGAGGCTGACCGAGTGAATTCCAGTCGGTTTTCAGTGCCAGGAGTAACTTTTTGACTCCAATCTTGTCTCTTGCACATAGTTTAATATATCTAAACCCATTATGCACCCCTAGGATGGCCAGAAGTGGACCATTATAAGCCCACTTTCTTATTTTTAATCCTCCATTATCTCCACTAACAGCACTAAAAATCCACTTACGAGAAAGTTGTTCCCCACTTATCATTACATTATTAACACTACCTCTGTTCAGAACTCCTTAGAACAAAGTTAGTAAATATCTCTCTTTCAATTTCTTCCTCAATACACCTTTGAACAAGAGCAAGGACGGCAAGGGGACCGTTTCCATTCGGCAAACCAAGTAAGAGGGGACAGGGTTGTGAATATTTATGAAATGGGTAGAGTTGTATGCTGTTCTAGGATTCCAGTTTTAATTTCGTATCTTGTTGCTTAATTTTGAAGCTAAAAACGTATGAATTTGACTCTAACTTCTTCATGAAAGTTGTAGATCTTTTTGTTATGTCAATTTTGAGACCTGATTCAACTGATTTGAATGAGTATAGCAAAAGTTATAGCCAAAATACTACTTCATGTCCGAGTGAAAGATTTATTCCATGTTTTGTGTATATATTGGTATTCTGGGAATTATACATGCATAATCAGCCTTTGATGTCTTCATAAAAGTTATAGATATTTATGTTAAGAATCTATAGAAATTCGTTTCAAGTTAAAAGGATGCTTATAGCTCTATATATGCTAAAAATACAGAAGTATGCTCATGATGAAAATCTGTTAACTATGAAATCTGAATCTTATTTTTAAAACTGGAAATTTTATGGTGAGAATTAGTAATTGGTGTCTTCATGAAAGTTGTAGATAATTGTGTTATGAGTAATTTAGGACTAGTATCATGTCAAAACTATTTTTGTAACTCCCGAAACGTTGAAAATACTAATATATACGTTTTGAAAACTCACCTGGAGGCAGTGTTGTATTTTGTGGATAAATGGTATTTCTGCTTAGAATTTGAATTTATGATCTTCATAAAAGTTGTGGATATTTGTGTTAAGAGTAATTTGGAACAGGTTTCACGCAATAATCATTTTTGTAGCTCCAGAAATGTTCAAATTACTAATATATGTACGTTTTGAAAACTCACCTTGAGGCAGTATGGTATTTCATGGATAAGTGATATTTCTGTTTGGAATTTGAAATTGTGTTCTTCATGAAAGTTGTAGAAAATTATGTTATTAAACTACAGAAAGTGGAATCACCTAAAAAGGATTTGATTTGCCCATGTTATGGCTGTTTTACTAACGTATGTTGCTGTTAGGAATGCTGAAACTTACTTATAAAGGCTATTATGAATGAAAATGATATTTTCTCTATGGGTAATAATTTATTATTGAATTCTTGAGTGAGTATGAATTATTATGAATGCTGTTGAGTATCATACAGTTTATATATTGTGGTGGTGAATAATTATGAATAACAAAATTAATTTATATGTACATGAATGCCTTGTGGTTATTGACATATGTGGTTTAAACAGTAAATCCATGATTTTGTGAATTATTATGTGTATTGTGTCCCTTGAGGACTTGTATTTTCCAAGAGGTTTTGGAAATATGGATATCATGGTATGTTAAATGGTAATAAGAATTAAAGGCATTCATGCATCATAAGCATTTGGACGCACCATGGAATTTAGGGGTTCCATGATTGCCTACCCTGGTGGGGGGTTACTCTATAACGAGTTAAGCCCTATTTTGTTGTGCGCCATGAAGTGTAGGGATTCATGGTTTATGCAAAGCCCTACTTATGATACTTGTGTACTTCGGAACTTAAGCGCCATGAAGTGTAGGGATTCATGGTTTATGCAAAAGCCCTACTTATGATACTTGTGTACTTCGGTACTTAAGCGCCATGAAGTGTAGGGATTCATGGTATATGCTAAAGCCCTATTTGTGTCTCTATGAGACTTTTACTGTAGTATTCCCACCAAACCAAATGGATCCAGCATGACATCATTGACTAATTAAAGAATCATTAAATATAAATGAACTCGTCTGGTATATCCATCATATCATTATGATTTGTTAATTGTGTTTGTGCAATTTTATCTATTTTATACTTATTCTATATTCTGTCTCACTCTTACATCAATTTTTACAGTGAATGCCACGCAGAACAAAGAGTGATGCCATGATTGATGACTATATGAATTATTACATGGACTTTGATTTTATGGGTTGTAATAAGTATAACGTATCATGTACCGTTATTTTCTAAATCGTTTCCGCTACTGAAATGTTTTTTTGAATTTAATTATTCACGACTAGTATGTATGATAATATTCCACAATTATCAACTATTACGTGAAACTCTGAATTTAATTTATGAATTTTAAAATGATCTTTTAAAAAACGTGAAAAATTTATTCGGAAAATCACACGGGACGTCACAATGGTGGTATCAGAGCATTTTCAAAAATTCAGGACCAATTACTATGACATGCATTGATTCTTGATATACTATGTGAATTGTTTGATTATTTGTTTGATAATATGTTACGTATGTGCTATATGACTTGTGCCTGACTGATAAACTGCAAAGTGATTTGTTTGATTACTAGCTTGATGATATGATAAATGTGTGTTATATGACTTATTGCTTATATGATAAATTGTAGAATACTTATAGTTACGTTATAATATTATATATATATATACGATATATTTTCCCTTAGAATTAGTATAAACCAAACCACGAATATAGGATGGCAAGGAACGATAATGACGCTATGACAGCTGCTATCAACCGTTTGGCTGAAGCTATAGAAAGGCAAAATCCACTAAGAATTTTTGAAGAAAACCACCAAGTCAGATTGGCACGAGAAGAGATTAATAGACAACTGAAACCTTAGTCAATTACCTTCAAAAGGAGAGGATCGTTTTATCCAAATCGTTTCAAGGGAGGATCATCATCTTCTTCTGAAAAATGTAACAATCATGTGAATATAAAGTGTCATAACTGCGGAGGTAATCACCATGTACGTGATTGCAATAGGTGCTTAGAAAATATTACTTGCCATCGATGCAATCAGAAGGGTCACATCAGCCCAAATTGCCCACAGAAACGTCGAATCAACAACAACAATAACATCAGGAGTAATCAAAGAAGTTCTGGTTATTGAGAAGTTCGTAGAGAAAATGCTCGTGCTGTTCAACCTATAAGACAGTATGGGGAGTCAACAGACGAGAGATCATATACAGGAAGAGTCTTTGACATCAGTGGGTCAGAGACGGACCAAGCAGGCGACCTTATGCAAAGTAAGTGTGAGATCAATGATACCATATTATCTGTGATGTCTGATTCTAATGCTACACATTCTTCTATTTTTGAGAAGTAAGTTAGACGTCTTCAATTACCTATGGGGCTTATAATATATGATCTGATTGTTTCCATTTCCACCGGTACATAACTTAGGATTACTAAGGTGTGTGACGATTGATCTGAGCTCATTAGAAGGTAGGAACTTCCCTGTCAATCTTGTTTGTTTACCTTTGAAGAATTTGGAATGAATTGGTTATCGGTGAATCAAGTTTTAGTAGACTATCATAACGAAACCATGATATTTTCATTAGAAGAAAATCCTATTTCGGATAATCTTTTTATGAGTCTCCTTCCATACCAACCAACCATGCTTTCTTATTCATCAATATGAGGATGGTTCAATGATTGGAAACTCCTTATTCTCTCTTCATTTTCGTGGACATACTAAGGCTAGGGATAACGTGGAGCTTAAGGTGAAATTCTTATACTCTTTTGTTGTTTTAGGTTTTGGTTTCTATGGTGATAGGAGAGTGCATTATGAATGGGTTAAGGATATAAACCATTTTCATGTGAAACCCAAAAGGTGGGATGTGTCTTATGTATTTTTGGATAGGTGTACGAAAATTTTAAGATTTGAGATGGAAGATAATGCTGTTAATGGTGATTATTTGATTTTAGTGGAACCCTAACTCTAGGATTTGGGGGAAATGAGTTATAATGCCATGAAAAATGATTTTTAATGAAAAACCCATGATAATGTGTGTGGGTGTTGGAGATGGATGGTTATTAAAAATGGTTATTGAGTTTTGATGAAAAGTGTAATGAGTTGGGGATTTTGGCTAAATTGATGATTTTGATGAATACTCTAGGATGAATATATATGAGGCTAAATTGATGATTTTGATGAATACTCTAGGATGAATATATATGAGGCTAAATTAATGATTTTGATGAATACTCTAGGATGAATATATATATGAGGAAATGAATATTTGAAGCATTGGTGTTGATTATTGAGGATGAGAAAAGAGAGTATATGAGTATGTATGTGATTGGAGGAATTAATTTAGATTGTTGATATTTATGATGATGTTAAAAATAGTTGCAAGCCATTGATAGTGGATTAAGGGAATAAATACTTGAGTTGATGAGTGGGTATGCCACTTTAAAATGGTTGAACTGGTGATGGTCTTATAATGAGTTTGAATAGATCTTGGTGATGGTTGAATGATTCTTGTGATGATTTGAAAGTCTTAAGGCTAATGGCCATAGTATTATTATCGATAGGTGTAATTAACCTTTTAAGATTTAGAGAATCTTGGTCTTGGGAGAAGAATTCCCGAAGCCTAACATGAGCATGTAAATTGGATTTAGACAAGTCTAGTACTTGATAGTGAGCGTTGGGGGATGATGCCCTATGATGATATATTAATAGCGTGTATAAGTATGATTGTGATAGGTTTGTGTTCCGAATGATGATTTCAACTTTAAATTTCGAGGACAAAATTTTTATTAGGGTGGGAGAAATGTAACATCCTGTTTTTAATAATAGTCCCATTTTGTAAATTATGAGGTATAGAAGGTCTATAAGTGTTAATCAATGAATAAAACACTCTATGGATGGTATATAATACTCCAAAAATTTTATTTTTGGGTATAATTATAGGATTTACATAGACCTTTAATGATAAGATTCATTTTCCGAGTGAAACATGCCTTAGAAAGGACTGTCCAAGTGAAAAAGGCACCCTGTTCCGAGTGAAAGAGAAAAATTCCGAGTAAAGGTAGAGATTCCGAGTGAAGGATGAAATTCTGAGTGACAAATTGAAATTCCGAGTGAAGAATGAAAATTCTGAGTGAAAAAGGAAAATTCCGAGTGACAAAGAAGAATTCTGAGTGAAGGTTGTGTTTTCCGAGTGGAACATGGCTGAGAGGGTTTATTCCGAGTGAAACACCTTCAAATGACTCATTTTCGAGTCAAATACCCCAGAAAGACTCAATTCCGAGTCAAGTATTTTCCAATGACTCAATTCTGAGTCATACATTGTTAGGCATTTCCATCTCTGAATAAAAGTTTCCCGAGTGCTTCATTTCCGAGAGGAGAGCAAAGGAAAATTCGTTTCCGAATGGAGCTTATGCATATGGCTTCTTTTCTGGTGAAAGCCTTAAAGGGTTCCGAGTGAAGAACAATTCAAGGAAGGTTAGTCTGTGATGCCAAGAGATGAATAACCGAGTGAGTCTCATGTATATAAGCCAAATTCTGAGTGAGACTCGTATGTATGGGCCTTTTTCCGAGTGATAATGGCCCTGATGGACTCTGAATGAAACATAGTTGAAGAAGTTGGTCTGATCTCGGCTAAGTAATGATTAACCGAGTAAGAACCCGAGTGGGAAATACTTCTATATTCCTAAGTGTTGATATCCGAGTGAAAGATATTATACATATTTTGAGTGAACCATGTAAACCGTATTCTAAGTGACTATGTATGGTGTAAGTCCGAGTGGGACTTGACTTGGTGAATTTCTCCAAGTGATGAGAAGTGGGATAATTCCGAATGGAACTTGATTGGGGAGTTTATTCTGAAGAAGGATTAGTTAAGACATTATCCGAGTGAAATGGAGGCATGAATACCGAGTGTGGAAAACCAATAGAGTGATGGTCAGTTTTAGAGTAATTGCCCAGTGAAAAGATGGTGAAGAATGACTAAGTTTGGATCAATTATGCCGAGTGAAAAACTAGGCGAAAGAAGAGTCGGATTTGTAATAATGCTACCGAGTGGAATACCAGTGGGAGATAAGTTGGTTTTGATTGATTTGACCGAGCAATATGAGTCGGTTTTGGAAATAATTAGTCGAGTGACAGACCAAACCATTGTGGAGTCGGTCTGGGAAAATTTAACCGAATGAAAAACTAATGGGAGGTATCAGTACTGAATGGTCCGACTGAGTCATCTAAAAGGGATGAAAATCCAACCGAGTGTTCAAGGAAAAGCATTTCCGATTCCCTTCTGAGTGAAGTGGTTTTGAAGGAGGAGGCTGATGAAGTCTCCTCAGCCGGACTCGGAAGTAATTTCCAGTCGGCTTAGAGAATAACCGAGTAGAATTCCAGTCGGTTTAGAGGCTGACCGAGTGAATTCCAGTCGGTTTTCAGTGCCAGGAGTAACTTTTTGACTCCAATCTTGTCTATTGCACATAGTTTAATATATCTAAACCCATTATGCACCCCTAGGACGGCCAGAAGTGGACCATTATAAGCCCACTTTCTTATTTTTAATCCTCCATTATCTCTACTAACAGCACTAAAAATCCACTTACGGGAAAGTTGTTCCCCACTTATCATTACATTATTAACACTACCTCTGTTCAGAACTCCTTAGAACAAAGTTAGTAAATATCTCTCTTTCAATTTCTTCCTCAATACACCTTCGAACAAGAGCAAGGACAGCAAGGGGACCGTTTCCAGTCGGTAAACCAAGTAAGAGGGGATAGGGTTGTGAATATTTATGAAATGGGTAGAGTTGTATGCTGTTCTAGGATTCCAGTTTTAATTTCGTATCTTGTTGCTTAATTTTGAAGCTGAAAACGTATGAATTTGACTTTGACTTCTTCATGAAAGTTGTAGATCTTTTTGTTATGTCAATTTTGAGACCTAATTCAACTGATTTGAATGAGTATAGCAAAAGTTATAGCCAAAATACTACTTCATGTCTGAGTGAAAGATTTATTCCATGTTTTGTGTATATATTGGTATTCTGGGAATTATACATGCATAATCAGCCTTTGATGTCTTCAAAAAAGTTGTAGATATTTATGTTAATAATCTATAGAAATTCATTTCAAGTTAAAAGGATGCTTGTAGCTCTATATATGCTAAAAATACAAAAGTATGCTCATGATGAAAATCTGTTAACTATGAAATCTGAATCTTATTTTTAAAACTGGAAATTGTATGGTGAGAATTAGTAATTGGTGTCTTCATGAAAGTTGTAGATAATTGTGTTATGAGTAATTTAGGACTTGTCTCATGTCAAAACTATTTTTGTAACTCCCAAAACGTTGAAAATACTAATATATGTACGTTTTGAAAACTCACCTAGAGGCAGTGTTGTATTTTGTGGATAAATGGTATTTCTGCTTAGAATTTGAATTTATGATCTTCATTAAAGTTGTGGATATTTGTGTTAAGAATAATTTAGAATAGGTTTCACGTAATAATCATTTTTGTAGCTCCAGAAATGTTCAAATTACTAATATATGTACGTTTTGAAAACTCACCTTGAGGCAGTGTGGTATTTCGTGGATAAGTGATATTTCTGTTTGGAATTTGAAATTGTGTTCTCCATGAAAGTTGTAGACAATTATGTTATTGAACTACAGAAAGTGGAATCACCTAAAAAGGATTTGATTTTCCCATGTTATGGCTGTTTTACTAACTTATGTTGCTGTTGGGAATATTGAAACTTACTTATAAAGGTTATTATGAATGAAAATGATATTTTCTCTATGGGTAATAATTTATTATTGAATTCTTGAGTGATTATGAATTATTATGAATGTTGTTGAGTATCATACAGTTTGTATATTGTGGTGGTGAATAATTATGAATAACGAAATTAATTTATATGTACATGAATGCCTTGTGGTTATTGACATATGTGGTTTAAACAGTAAATCCATGATTTTGTGAATTATTATGTGTATTGTGTCCCTTGAGGACTTGTATTTTCCAAGAGGTTTTGGAAATGTGGATATCATGGTATGTTAAATGGTAATAAGAATTAAAGGCATTCATGCATCATAAGCATTTGGACGCACCATGGAATTTAGGGGTTCCATGATTGCCTACCCTGGTGGGGGGTTACTCTATGACGAGTTAAGCCCTATTTTGTTGTACGCCATGAAGTGTAGGGATTCATGGTTTATGCAAAGCCCTACTTATGATACTTGTGTACTTCGGTACTTAAGCGCCATGAAGTGTAGGGATTCATGGTTTATGCAAAGCCCTACTTATGATACTTGTGTACTTCGGTACTTAAGCGCCATGAAGTGTAGAGATTCATGGTATATGCTAAAGCCCTATTTGTGTCTCTATGAGACTTTTACTGCATTATTCCCACCAAACCAAATGGATCCAGCATGACATCATTGACTAATTAAAGAATCATTAAATATAAATGAACTCGTCTGGCATATCCATCATATCATTATGATTTGTTGATTGTGTTTGTGCAATTTTATCTATTTTATACTTATTCTATATTCTGTCTCACTCTTACATCAATTTTTACAGTGAATGCCACGCAGAACGAAGAGTGATGCCATGATTGATGACTATATGAATTATTACATGGACTGTGATTTTATGGGTTGTAATAAGTTTAACGTATCATGTAGCGTTATTTTCTAAATCGTTTCCGCTACTTAAATGTTTTCTTGAATTTAATTATTCACGACTAGTATGTATGATAATATTCCACAATTATCAACTATTACGTGAAACTCTGAATTTAATTTATGAATTTTAAAATGATCTTTTAAAAAACGTGAAAAATTTATTCGAAAAATTACAGGGACGTCACATATACAAACTAATAGAGTTTTACAGCGGAAGAAGCATGTGTATACCGGGCACACGCCTAGTCCCATATATGAAGATATGAGAAAAGGCTCGGCAAAGCATGCAACCATACAAAACTAGCCCATTAGGCCACAACAGAAATTATAATCATGCAATGCCTAATATATATATATATATATATATATATATACATCTATATGGTCGTGTAACATATATCTCCAATATTTATATTCATAATTGACCATATTCAATTCATCCTCAAAGTCATATATCATCAACACCTACGTATTCCCAAAATGATTACATAATCAACATCTTTATATTCATCAAATGAGTATGAATTCCAATACCCCAATTGTCAATATATAACCACTTATAATATCATTCACAATACATCCATCGATATCAAGAATTAATAACATCATAATATCTATTTTATACACAACTTAATAAGATACAAACGCTACAGGCCAAGGCATTTCATTATCACTATTTACCTTCCCAAAAACTTTACTTTATAAACATCCTCGTCCCATGATGTTCCTGCATCAATACTAAAAAGGAGACCACACGGGAGAGTGAGTTATACATTTCAAATGATGATATGAATACAATTGAAATTATGTGCATATGCATATCAACATCATGTATGCTTTTCTAAACACAACAATGATCATCACAAATTGTTAAATTCAACAACATATACATATTTCATATTCTTTAATCAAGGCATAGCAAAGCAGGCATATACACATCAATCCCACACCACAATGGGCCAAAATCATCAGTATTGACCATTCAGGTCTTTTCTCAAAGCCACCATGGGCTAACATCATTATCATCAATCATAAACAAATATGCCCTTCATTACATTGGGCCATAACATACACATCGTCATATTCAATATCGTTTTAGTGTATTCATGTCTTTTATCAATTTAATGTGGTCTTTTAGGTACTCAATTACCCATCTCGTCATCACCATACCACAACCTCAATCATCATTAATCATCATCATATTCTGGCATATCTCAATGCTATATGCAAGTGCTCTTATGGCTAATGCATATGCACAATGGAATAGACAACAATAAATACGGATCCGACTGTGGGAATAACACCAAGTGTGGGTCGAGCATAGGTATGCTACTATGCCCCTGCTGTAGCAGAAAAATATGTACACATATCTCAAACCATGCATGCATATCAATAACATATTTTAATAGTACCAAACCGCTATTGCCCATCTGTAGCACAAGTCAACCCGTGACTTGCTGATCAACAACATGGCCTCAACTGCCAACAGTGCTACAGGCCCCTCCCGAACACACATCGAAAGAGCCGTTCCCCGTCAGACACCGAGGTACTTGCTCATCACAGAGCCGCCCGCCCACTGGGCCAGCCATATAGGGTGCCTCATCACCAAACTAAGGGCAGCTCCGTGACTCACACACCGAGTCACAGGGGAAAATACAACAATGCTCGTGCACTGAGCCGCCTTCCCACTAGGCCAACCGGGGGAACCCCCTAATATTCCTTACCGAAAGCATATGATATTCCATGGATGCAATGCAATGCAAATCAAATGCATCTCTCACACTATGCATCCTAAATACCACTCATTAAACACCATCATCATAATCACCAACACCACCATACACACCTTAGTGGATTTTATCATTGTTGGTTTTAGCCATTGTTTTTCAAGTTTTATATGTGGCATTTCTATCTTAACATAACATATATTATACATGCAAGTCAAAACTTGCAATCAACCACAATGGCTTCACAAACATCACAAATCATCATTAACATTTATTTGTCTTTCATCAATACCACCACATAATCATTTAGTGGATTTTCATTTCATTTATCATTACCATCGTTTCATAACTAGTGTGGCATTCACAACATTTCATTAATATAATTCAAACCATATGAAAGATCATAATTGTATCACATATAATTGTATTCTACAATTCATCAATAAACCAAGGGAGTGATCAACATCATCATCTATCATTATTCATTATCAATGTCATTTCCGATTTATTGACTTATGACAAATATTATGTCATTGAATCATCCCATCATTGGTTTTATAATCATCCAAGGGTGTATCTCACAACCCCATCATCAAACTCCCATTATCATTCTTTCATATCATATTCTTGGTGGTGAATATACCATGATTAAATCATTCTAAGTGTATCCATCAATACCAAGCACCACCATGTTTAATCATCATTATATACCCCTCATGCATTCCCTCGATCATCTCACAACACAAAGGAAGGGGTCCAACATAAGCCCAAAACAAAGGAAATGAAATAAAATTCCATTCTGGGCAACTCGCTCAAGCGAGATTACCTTCGCTTGAGCGAGATCAACATAGCTCGCTTGGGCAAGCCTTCTCGCATGAGTAAAATGCCTCCAGTAGCTTTTCCACACTCACTCCCTCGAGCGAGGCTCCCCTCAAGTGGTCACTTGCTTGAGCGAGATGAATATGGATCGCTCAAGTGCCCCCAATTTCCTTTGAGCGAGAAGGATTTTCAGCATCAGACCCCCATCTCGCTTGAGCGGGCCACTCTCGCTTGAGTAAGATTCCTCCAGTGTCGTTTCTACACTCGCTCGCTCGAGCGAGGCTTCCCAAGGCTAGCTAGTCGCTCGGGCAAAACTGTTCCAGTATCATATCTTAGGCTCGCTCGGTTGAGCGAGATTCAACTAGCCTCTTTACTCGCTTGAGAGATCTATCCAAAACCATTTTCCATCTCACTCGCTAAAGCGCGGCCATACCCGCTTGAGTGAGATTCGTCCAGTAGCTCATCCCTCTATGTTGTACGTGTCTCGCTTGAGCGAAACATTTTCTCGCCTAAGTGAGATATGGCCAAAGGCCACCCATTTGATACAGGGTACTATCGCTTGAGCGAGATCGTCATTACACGCCTATAACTCAAGTTTTTCACTCTACTTCACATACCCATATTCTTCTTATACAAAATTTGCCTCATTTCAACATCAAACATAAATAATTCATGCCCTTGGCCTATTCCAACAAGTTATACCTCTTCATTCCTAATTCTAATTCAATTTACTAGATAAGAGGGATTTAACACACTTTTTCATCACAACCTGCATATTATTGTGCATAATTATCGTAAATACTATCTCACACCTCAAGTGAGTTATCTATTCTTGAATTTTCATTACCAATAATTCATGTCCCACAAAGAACACCCCAATACTTATCATTATCTCATATATTTATACATTCTCCATAACATCCAATAAAGGCCAAGCCATCATACAACACATCATCAATTTAATATTTAACACATTCATGGCAAGGCAATGCATGAGTTCATACATATACATAATTAACAATTATCCACTCATGCAATTTGAAATACAAACTCCTCTCCTACCTCGAGAGAAGAACCGCAACGCAAACGCTCCGATTATTCTGCATCATCGTCCAGAACATAATCCTATCAACAAAAACATATTTGTACATGAAATTAACAAGCCATCATAAGGCATCATTTTCTTAAAACTCATTATCAAGTCTTAGACTTGTCTAAACTCTGATTCTCACGCTTGTGTTAGGCTTCAGGAATTCCTTTCCCAAAACCAAGATTCTCTAGGTTTCAAAAGGTTAAACAAGTCCAACAACAACATCATATCCTTTACTCATAAGTCTTCCAAATCATCATGTGGATTACTACTCATCAACTCAAGTATCCCTTACCAATGGTTCTTAACTATTATTGTCACAATAACCACATCTCATATTCACTCTTAACCCAACTCCTCAAATCATCATTCCTACATACATGCATTTATCACCCTACACAACCTCATGAACTTAGTTGAAAGTACCATCAATATTATTAATCAATCTCAATGCTTCTAAAACTCATTCCCCTTTCATAAATCATTTTAAGGCACCAAAATCCTCAAATTCACTAGGCTTGCCAAAAATCCCCAATTTACAACACTTAGGGTTTTTCACACAAATCACCCAACAACATTTAACACTCACCATCTTCATTCATTCAACATAAGTCAAACAACCCATATCCATTTATAACATAAAGCCATTATCAAATCATTTCTTAAGCCATCAAGCCTAGGGTTCACATCATCTTCATTATCATACAAAGTTTCTAACATCACCATTTCCAACCCAACATCACAAAGCCATAAATAAGATAATAAGGAGGTAAAAAATCTTTACGTCAAGTCCATGCCTTCCCCAAAACAAATATAAAGGAGAAGAAGAAGGAGGATGATCTCGTAAAGCTTCCAAGCTCAATAAATGCTTCACAAACCTAAGCTTTTGGGTGGAAAGGTGATTATAGAAGGAGAAGAGGTGGTGGACGGTTTTAAGGGAAAAGAATGGAAGACGAAGAAGAAAAAGTAGAGTGAAATAGAGGGAAAGGATGACCAATGAAAATCAAGAGGAGAAGGAGAGAGAGAATGCCAAAAATTGGTTACTAACCAATGGTCTAAAAGGTGCACCATTCCACTTTTACCAATGGATATTAATTCCCCATTATCCAATGGGTAAAAGGATCAAAAGGAGATGTGGAAAGTTGCTACGGTTAAGTGAAGGGAAAAATAAGAAATTTAGATTTTCTTTTAAACCCATTTGGTTCATATTTTCTCCGTTTAATAACATATGTGGAGTCCAATTAATTATTTCCTTATCACCAAAAATTATTTTAACCATATCACCGTAACCACAATAATTTTCTAAACATCCTAGACCCATCAATTATTTAATTTAACTAAGTGGGTCCCACACCATTCGTTAAATCACCTGATTCCAGTAAATCTTAATTTACCCATGATTCACCTCTAATGTCTAATAAAATCTCCTATAATTATTGGACCATAAATAATCAATTACCATTATTCCATAAATTGTTTTCTTTAAAATTTAGGGTGTTATAATCCACCCCACCAAAAAAAAACTTCGTCCTCGAAGTTTAACATCGACATACATCGTAAGGCCACACTTCGGCCACACACCCATAGGGTCCAATGACATCATAAAGTAATATTAGACTTTCCAAAGTCCCGCAGGATTTGATTATCACCATTCCTTTGTCCAAGCATAAAATCTCATATATCTAAAGCGAGTCATCACTCATCGATTCTCAGTTTATTCATTACAACTCTCACATTCTTATCCAGTACCACTAGATAGGTTCAATACATTCACCGTAAGCAGTTACAACACTACACTTGCCCGGTCTATATGTTGCTACATCTGACATACAGGAAGGCATCCCAATCCCGTAGTGGTTACCACAAACACATGAGATTGGCGCATGAGTGCACGTTGCCATAATGCCTATGGCATGTAGAGACATATCAGGATAAGTACCTTCATGTCTTATCACTCATATTATTCGTATCAATCCAGATAATATCTCTTCACATACGAGACTTTGTGAGAAATCACACAAGTCCATGAGTACTACACTCACATCATATTATCGTTTAACATACTCCGGCCTAATTCATGCTATACAATTCATCAATTGTTAGCCACCACAATTATATATTAATATATCAACAATAGATTTCCAATTATCATAGGATAATCACCCCACCATTGGACTTCATCCATCTCGAAGTCATAGTCAAATAACATAGAAATCGTTTGTCTAATTCAAACATCGTAGGCTATAATTCATTCAAGCCTAATTGATTCACCAAACTCATGTCAAGTATACACTCCCAAGGTTAAAATAAGGTCCATAATCATATAATAATCTTCCACACTAGTGGATTTCCTCATTTTTCATAGCCAAAGTCCATATACTGGACATACGATTCACATTATGTCACATCGATATGTGGTTTCTATCACCAATATAATTCCTCTCAAAACAAAAGGGAGGTATCTACAGGATTAAACTCCATTCACCAACTCATGTTCACATATATTACCTCTTTGTCACATCATAATGCATAACTAATCTAATAATCATAACGTCAACGGCACACAATTTAGCCCAACATCGTACCATAAAATTTTTTCATCATAGCCATTGCTAAGTTATACCCCGAATTTAACCTGATTATTCGCCAAATACTTAGGGGTTTACATTTTAATTTCTAATTCAACCACACATCTGCTCTAGCCTCAACAACTCATTCCACAATTTATTTCACCATGGCTCAATTATTCATAAGATTCAATCTACCATTAGGCTTAGAAAGTGTAGGGGTTACCTAGCACCCATTGCGGAATACTTCCACAACACATAAAATCAATAAACATGGCTCATAGTAGCATCGTAGAGCCTAGACCACCATAGGGTCTAATTCTACAAGGTTCAATCTTTCAAGATCATATTGAGTTATCCGGGGTTACCACACTTAGTGGGTCACAACTTAATTAACCATCCACTCGGTTCATAGACGTAAAACCAAGAGACAACCCCAATCATGTGCCAACACAATTTTATATTCAATTAGTATACCATGACTATAAGTCACCTCACAATTCATAGAAGAGACCGAAGCAAATAATTCAATTTCAATATACATACATATCAAGGTCTCAACATTTCACGGTTTATCACCATATCAATTCATATTTAATATCTTCTATCCGTGGTCAACATACAGCATAGGTCCACCATCAAATCAATTCATATTCAATATGTCATATCCATGACTACACATAGTACAAATTCATCATCAATTCAAGTCATACTCAATATATCAATATTCAAATGCATAATATCAATGTATTCATCATTAGAAGGTAATAGTGTAAGGAACTTGGTCAGACTTACACAAACAACCATATCAATCACATTGAGGAATTCATCCATATGTATTCAATCTCATGAATCATTTAGTTTATCAATGAGCAACTATGCTCCACAAGTGCATCATACAACCTCAGTGATAAAGGGGAATACTCCCATAAACATCAATCATATCTTATGAATCATAATCTCATAAAGAGTCCTTAATAAGTATCAATCACAACTCAACTTTAATGATTCATAATAATCCTCAATAAACAATAATGTCCTTATAATTAATTCATAATTCTTAGATAATTAACCACTCTCTAATTCATATAGGGCAATCAATACCTCAACATATCATCATCCTCTATATAATTATCACTCCTAAGTCTATATAGAGCAACCACAATCCAACAATGAGCACCACGCTCCAAGGATCATAAAAAATTTCTTACTATTGAGCAATCGTGCTCCAATCATCCATAATACCAATTCATCACAGAGCAACCATGCTCTGGTATTAATTAATAAATCTAATTCACAGCAAAATACGCTTTGATATCAGGTTGTAACATCCCGGTTTTCTGGACTCGAATCGCGATGTAGTCTAAATAATTAAACAATAAAAATATGAATAATTTTTTTTCACGTTCGAAATAATTTCAAAACACCTCCATGACCATATCAAGACTCGAACCACAGAAAATCAACGTGTTAGGTTTGATTATCTATAAATGGATTGGTAAATAGTTTGCCCATAATGGTATACAAAATAACAGAGTTTTATAGCAGAAGAAGCATGTGTATACCGGGCACACGCCTAGTCCCATATATGAAGATATGAGAAAAGGCTCAATAAAGCATACAACTATACAACACTAGCCCATTAGGCCACAACAGAAATTATAATCATGAAATGCCTAATATATATATATATATATATATACATATATATATACATCTATATGGTCATACAACACACATCTCCAATATTTATATTCATAATTGACCATATTCAATTCATCCTCAAAGTCATATATCATCAACACCTACACATTCCCGAAATGATTACATAATCAACATCTTTATATTCATCAAATGAGTATGAATTCCAATACCCCAATTATCAATATATAACCACTTATAATATCATTCACAATACATCCATCGATATCAAGAATTAATAACATCATAATATCTATTTTATACACAATTTAATAAGATAAAAACGCTGCCGGCCAAGGCATTCCATTATCACTATTTACCTTCCTAAAAACTTTACTTTATAAACATCCTCGCCCCATGATGTTCCTGCATCAATACTAAAAAGCAGACCATATGGGAGAGTGAGTTATACATTTCAAATGATGATATGAATACAATTAAAATTATGTGCATATGCATATCAACATCATGTATGCTTTGCTAAACACAACAATGATCATCACAAATTGTTAAATTCAACAACATATACATATTTCATATTCTTTAATCAAGTCATAGCAAAGAAGGCATATACACATCAATCCCACGCCATAATGGGCCAACATCATCAGGTCTTTTCTTAAAGCCACCATGGGCTAACATCATTATCATCAATCATAAACAAATATGCCCTTCATTACATTGGGCCATAACATACACATCGTCATATTCAATATCATTTTAGTGTATTCATGTCTTTTATCAATTTTATGTGATCTTTTAGGTACTCAATTACCCATCTCGTCATCACCATACCACAACCTCAATCATCATTAATCATCATCATATTCTGGCATATCTCCATGCTATATGCAAGTGCTCTTATGGCTAATGTATATGCACAATGGAATAGACAACAACAAATACGAATCTGACTGTGGGAATAACACCATGTATGGGTCGAGCATAGGTGTGCTACTATACTCCTACTATAGTAGAAAAATGTGTATACATATCTCAAAGCATGCATGCATATCAACAACATCTTTTACTGGTACCAAACCGCTATTGCCCATCTGTAACACTAGTCACCCCATGACTTACGGATCAACAACATGGCCTCAACTGCCAAAAATGCTACGGGCCCCTCTCGAACACACATCGAGAGAGTTGTGCCCCATCGGACACCGAGGTACTTGCTCATCACAGAGCCGTCCGCCCACTGGGCCTGCCACATAGGGTGCCTCGTCACCAAACTAAGGGCAGTTTCGTGACTCACACACGGAGTCATAGGGGAAAATACAAGAATGCTCGTGCACTGAGCCGCCTTCCCACTGGGCCAACCGGGGGAACACCCTAATATTCCTTACCGGCAGCGTATGATATGCCATGGTTGCAATACAATGCAAATCAAATGCATCTCTTACACTGTGCATCCTAAATGCCACTCATCAAACATCACCATCATAATCACCAACACCACCATACACACCTTAGCGGATTTTATCATTGTTGGTTTTAGCCATTGTTTTTCAAGTTTTATATATGGCATTTCTATCTTAATATAACATATATTATACATGCAAGTCAACATTTGCAATCAACCACAATGGCTTCACAAACATCACAAATCATCATTAATATTTATTTATCTTTCATCAATACCACCACATAATCATTTAGTGGATTTTTATTTCATTTATCATTACCATCATTTCATAACTAGTGTGGCATTCACAATATTTCATTAATATAATTCAAATCATATGAAAGATCACAATTGTATCACACATAATGGTATTCTACAATTCATCAACAAACCAAGGGAGTGATCAACATCATCATCTATCATTATTCATTATCAATGTCATTTCTCATTTATTGACTTATGACAAATATTATGTCATTGAATCATCCCATCATTGGTTTTACAATCATCCAAGGGTGTATCTCACAACCCTATCATCAAACTCCCATTATCATTCTTTCATATCATATTCTTGGTGATGAATATACCATGATTAAATCATTCCAAGTGTATCCATCAATAGCAAGCACCACCATGTTTAATCATCATTATATACCCCTCATGCATTCCCTCGATCATCTCACAACACAAAGGAAGGGGTCCAACATAAGCCCAAAACAAAGGAAATGAAATAAAATTCCATTCTGGGCAACTCGCTCAAGCAAGATTACCTTTGCTTGAGCGAGATCAACATAGCTCGCTTGGGCAAGCCTTCTCGTGTGAGCAACATGCCTCCAGTAGCTTTTCCACGCTCACTCGCTCGAGCGAGGCTCCCCTCAAGTGGTCACTTCCTTGAGCGAGGTGAATATGGATCGCTTGAGCGCCCCCAATTTCCTTTAAGCAAGAAGGATTTTCAGCATCAGACCCCCATCTCGCTTGAGCGGGCCACTCTCGCTTGAGTGAGATTCCTCCAGTGTCGTTTCTACACTTGCTCGCTCGAGCAAGGCTTCCCAAGGCTGGCTACTCGCTCAGGCGAAACTGTTCCAGTATCATATCTTAGGCTCGCTCAGTTGAGCGAGATTCAACTAGCCTCTTTACTCGCTTGAGCGAGATCTGTCCAAAACCATTTTCCATCTCACTCGCTCAAGCGCGGCCATACCCGCTTGAGCGAGATTCTTCCAGTAGCCCATCCCTTTATGTTGTAAGTGTCTCGCTTGAGCGAAGCATCTTCTCGCCTAAGCGAGATTGGGCCAGAGGCCACCCATCTGATACAGGGGACTCTCGCTTGAGCGAGATCATCATTACACGCCTATAGCTCAAGTTTTTCACTCTACTTCACATACCCATATTCTTTTTATACAAAATTTGCCTCATTTCAATATCAAACATAAATAATTCAATGCCTTAGGCCTATTCCAACAAGCTATACCTCTTCATTAATTCTAATTCAATTTACTAGATAAGAGGGATTTAACACATTTTTTCATCATAACCATGCATATCATTATGCATAATTATCATAAATACTATCTCACGCCTCAAGTGAGTTATCTATTCTTGAACTTTCATTACCAATAATTCATGTCCCACAAGGAACACCCTAATATTTATCATTATCTCATATATTTATACATTCTCCATAACATCCAACAAAGGCCAAGCCATCATACAACACATCATCAATTCAATATTTAACACATTCATGGCAAGGCAATGCATGAGTTCATACATATACATAATTAACAATTATCCACTCATGCAATTTGAAATGTAAACTCCTCTCCTACCTCGAGAGAAGAACCACAACGCAAATGCTCTGATTATTCCACATCATCGTCTGGAACATAATCCTATCAACAAACACATATTTGTACATGAAATTAACAAGCCATCATAAGGCATCATTTTCTTAAAACTCATTATCAAGTCTTAGACTTGTCTATACTCCGATTCTCACGCTTGTGTTAGGCTTCGGGAATTCCTTTCCCAAAACCAAGATTCTCTAGGTTTCAAAAGGTTAAACAAGTCCAACAACAACATCATATCCTTTACTCATAAGTCTTCCAAATCATCATGTGGATTACTACTCATCAACAGCATTTAACACTCACCATCTTCATTGATTCATCATAAGTCAAACAACCCATATTCATTTATAACACAAAGCCATTATCAAATTATTTCTTAAGCCATTAAGCCTAGGGTTTACATCATCTTTATTATCATACAAAGTTTCTAACATCACCATTTCTAACCCAACATTACAAAGCCATAAATAAGATAATAAGGAGGTAAGAAATCTTTACCTCAAGTCCATGCCTTCCCCAAAATGAATATGAAGGAGAGGAAGAAGGAGGATGATCCCACAAAGCTTTCAAGCTCTATAAATTCTTCACAAACCCAAGCTTTGGGTGGAAAGGTAATTATAGAAGGAGAAGAGGTGGTGGACGGTTTTGAGGGAGAAGAATGGAAGAGGAAGAAGAAAATGTAGAGTGAAATGGAGGGAGAGGATGACCAACGAAAATCAAGAGGAGAGGGAGAGAGAGAATGCCAAAAATTAGTTACTAACCAATCGTCTAAAGGGTGCACCATTCCACTTTTACCAATGGACATTAATTCCCCATTATCCAATGGGTAAAAGGATCAAAAGAAGAAGGGGAAAGTTGCTACCGTTAAGTGAAGGGAAAAATAGGAAATTTACATTTTCTTTTAAACCCATTTCGTTCGTATTTTCTCCGTTTAATAACATCTGTAGAGTCCAATTAATTATTTCCTCATCACCAAAAATTATTTTAACCATATCACCTTAACCACAACAATTTTATAAACATCCTAGACCCATCAATTATTTAATTTAACCAAGTGGGTCTCACACCATTCGTTAAATCACCTGATTCTGATAAATCTGAATTTACAGATGATTCACCTCTAATGTCTAATAAAATCCCCTATAATTATTGGACCATAAATAATAAATTACCATTATTCCATAAATTGTTTTCTTTAAAATTTAAGGTGTTATACATGTCCTTTTGGTATCTTCGCTTATAGAAAAATGCCATTTGGATTATGCAATGCACCTGCTACTTTTCAAAGATATATATTTTCTATTATTGCAAATTTAATTGAAAAAAGCATAGAAATTTTAATGGATGACTTCTCAGTTTTTGGGAGCTCCTTTGATTCATGTCTATCCAACTTGGACACCATACTAAAGCGGTGTACTAATACAAATCTGGTTTTGAATTGGGAGAAATGTCATTTCATGGTGACAAAAGGAATTATGCTCGGCCATAAAATCTCTGTAAAAGGTATTGAAGTAGACCAAGCAAAAATTGAGGTAATCTCAAAACTCCCACCCCCCGTGAATGTGAAATGGATTAGAAGTTTTTTACGACATGTTGGGTTTTATCGAAGGTTCATAAAGGATTTTTCAAAAATTGCTAAACCTTTGACAAACCTCTTGAACAAGGATGTTGAATTCAAATTTGATGACACATGTCTTATAGCTTTTAATTCTCTAAAATAAAAATTGATTTCTACTCTAGTTATTGTTGCCCCTAATTGGAATCTTCCCTTTGAACTTATGTGTGATGCAAATGATTATGTTGTAGGAGTTGTTTTAGGTCAAAGGCATGAAAAGATTTTTAGGGTTATACATTATGCTAGTAAAGTTTTAAATGAAAATCAAGTGAATTATGCAACTACTAAGAAAGAATTACTAGCCATAGTGTATGCCTTGGAAAAATTTAGATCATATTTGATAGGCTCAAAAATAATTATTTTTATTGATCAGTCATCAAATATCTTTTGACTAAAACTAATTATAAGCCCCGGTTAATCTGATGGATTTTACTCCTACAAGAATATGATCTTGAAATCAAAGATAAAAAGGGTTGTGAAAATATGGTCGTTGACCATTTATCCAGATTAATAAACGCTGAGGTCACCACCGACAAAAATGAAATAAAGGAAGAATTTCCTGACAAGAAATTATTTGAAGTAACAAAAAGGCCATGGTTTGCTAATATGGCCAACTTTAAAGCAGCAGGAATTCTTTCCAATGATTTAACTTGACAACAGAGAAAAAAATTTCACAGATGCTAAATATTTTGTCTGGGATGACCCTCATCTATTTAAAATTGGTGTGGATAATTTGTTACGACATTATGTGTCTGAATGGGAAATAAATGATGTGTTGTGGCACTGCCACAAATCCCCTTGTGGAGGGCATTTTAATGGAGAGAGGACAGCTGCAAAGATCCTCCAATCAGGTTTGTACTCACCCTCTATTTTTAAAGATGCCCATTCATTTGTACAATCTTGTGACAATTGCCAAAGAGCAGGGAATATAACCAGAAGGGAAGAAATGCCCCTCACAAATATACAAGAGGTAGAGGTATTTAATTCTTGGAGAATTGACTTCATGGGACCCTTCCCTAACTCTCAATCTAATCAATTTATTCTTTGGGCAGTTGGTTATATTTCCAAGTTGGTAGAAGTAGTTCCTTCACCTAATGCTAACTCCAAAACTATAGTGAATTTCTTATAGAAAAATATTTTTTGTAGGTTTGGAACACCAAGGACTTTGATTAGTGATGGAGGTTCACATTTTTGTAACAAAGTTTTTCAAAAGGTGCTACAGCATTACAGTGTAAGACACAAGGTGGCCACAGCATATCATCCACAAACTAATGGGCAAGTTGAGATTTCAAACTGAGAAGTGAAGAGAATCTTGGAAAAGACTGTGTCTTCTTCAAAAAGGGATTGGTCAGAAAAACTTGATGATGCATTCTGGGCTTACAGAACTGCATTAAAAACTTCTATTGGCATTTCACTTTTTTAGATGGTTTATGGAAAAGCTTGCCATCTCCTAGTATACTAGGCACTTAAATTCCTCAACTTTGATAAAACTGCTACAGCTGTCAAAAGGAAGTTGCAATTATTTAAGTTAGAGGAAATGCAAAATAATGCTTATGAATCATCTAGGTGCTACAAGAATAAAGTGAAAGCTTACCACAATAAGAAATTAAGGAAAAGGATCTTCGCACTAGGTCAGCAAGTCTTATTGTTTAATTCAAGATTAAAATTATTTCTTGGTAAATTGAAATCTAAATAGTCAGGCCCATTTGTAATCAAAGAGGTTAAACCATACAGAGTAGTTAAAATTGAGGATCCAACTTCCAAAAGAAATTGGATGGTTAATGGACACAGATTGAAACTTTATCTGGGTGGTGAGATTAACAGACTCACCACCATTTGTTACTTAACAGATTTGTGATTTACAGGTAATGTCAAGCTAGAGACAGTAAATCAAGTGCTCAATGGGAGGTAACCCATTAATTAGTTATTTAATTTCTTTTTAAATAAATAAAAAAAAGAGACAGAGAAAATTTGTTGTGTTTTAATTAAATTAAGAATTTTAGGAATAAAATGGGTTTTAAAAAAGGCTTCAAATTGGGTTTTAAAATTAAAATTGAAGAAAATGAAAAATTGACTCCCACACGTAGCGTCAGAGCCACGCATAACGTGGGGTTAAAATTTCAGACCTGACGCGTAGCGTCACACCCACGCATAGCGTCAGGACCTGCGTTCATTTTTTAAAAATAGAACCCATTACACAGAGAGGCCCATTACAATTTTAAGAACCTAAACTCCCTCTTTGTGCCCCTTATCTCTCAAACCTAATTTTCAAAACCTCCACCAATCCATATTTCCTCCATTACACATTCATCAAACATCCAAGTAAGTATTCTATTCCCTTTCTCTTTTTAATTTTTAGTTTTCAATTCTTAGTATGCATGTGGTTAAGCTAGTATTAGGATAATTAGAAACTCCTTAGGATGGGACAATGTTGTTATTGTTTGTTAGATGAATATGGGGTTGTTATTGTTTCAGTTTTCCTATTTTTCATGTTTTTGTTGGCTTTTGTTGTTTTAAATTTCAATTGTATGATATATTGCATAAATTTCTATTTAATATATGCTTTATACTTTGTTTTTAATTTTTTGTTGGATTTTATTTTAAAAAAATGTTTGTTTGTTTTAATTTTTGGTGTCTATTTTATGTCTTTAGTTATTTTTGTTAAAATGAGTGTTTCTATGTGTATTTTGAATTAATTTGTTTTATTTTGAGAAAAATTCATTTACTTTAATATCTTGAAAATCAAAAATATGAATTTGTTGTGTGATTTGATGTATGTGTGACATGTTTTTGTAAATTTTTTGAATTAAAAAATTATGTGTTATATTTTCTTATGTGTGTTGTGAAATTATTGTGTACTTTGCATAAATTGTTTATTATGTATTGCGTGTTTATTTTACAAAATTTTTATGTAAATATGTATATTGTATTGTCTTGATTTTAATTTATTTTATAGATGGCACCGAAGAAATCCATTCCTACTTCCGGTCCAAAGAGGAGGAAGAGGACTGACACTACTTCCTGTAAGGACCCAGATATACTGGAGGAGTGGGAGGAGCAGCTTGGACCTCGGGATATCACTAGGTTCAAGACAGATGCAAAATGGGTCAGGTTTCATCAGATCAAGGGCTACGAACTAATCTGGGAGAGGGTCCTTGACTTAGGACTTGGCGATTATCCTGAGCTACAGGATGAGATCCAGAGGAGAGGATGGGGAACATTCTCTTTACATATGGCAGGAGACCCCATCATGGTGATGGAGTTTTTTGCCAGTGCTTATAGGACACGACAGGATTCGTCGAATATTGGACAAAGGAGGAGCAACTGGGTTAGGGGTAGGCATATAGTCTACGATCGTGATACGATTAGTACATTTCTGGGTAATCCTTAGGAGCCCACTCTCGAGGGTGATACTTGTTTCTGGCAGGAGAATAGAAACAAGGTTGCTACTGAGGATGGTGATCAAGGTTTTTACCTGGAGGAGATTGCTCATTTTTTGAGCAAGGAAAGGATCTATTTTAACCTTAGCAAGGTTAATAGAGCACCTTCCAACCTCCTGATGACACAACTGACACTAATTTCCCAGGCATGGATGTACCTGATGCTATCGTGCTAGTGACTCATCTTTCTAGCTTGCCAGTTGAGGGATGCTGCCTGTTGTATTCTATCTTGCAGGGTAAGACTATCGATATTGCTGCTTTGATTTCTAAGCAGATCCACCATTATGCCCTTTGGTATAAGAAGAACCACCCAGTGCCATTTCCACTTATCATTTCTACTTTATTGAGGAGGCAGGGAGTGTAGGTACCTTCACCAGAATTCACTAGTTCATCAGGCTGAGTACCCAATCTTCTGGTGAACAGGATTTATTTTGTTCAACACTACTCCTACCTGTTGAGGAGAAGGCCCAGCCTAGAACCAGAAGAAGACGACCATAGCAAGCAGCCTCTACTAATGTAGTCGTCTAGTGTTAGGGAATCTCACAGGGTCAGACAGCGGAAATACAAAGGATTCCCAAAAAGAATTGCAAAACGAGTGTTTCAAGGCATTATATACAAAATTTAAAATTTTGTTTTAGGGTTTACCTCTTGTAGATGCGACACGAGTTCCTCAATCGAAGCAATTATAACTTCGTCCTTAGGAGTCCACACGTGCACTCCCACCAGAATCCAAAATTCAGAATGCTAGTAAGGAAGTTCAGAGAGTAATCTGATTTCTAAGCCACAGCCTATGAGCATCTCATGCTCTATATATAGGCTTAGGTCTTAACCTGATGAGCTCTCATTAAACATTGGGCTCCTGACTCATTATAAATGAGTTAGGTCCAATAGTTTTATTTGTAGTCCAACTAAAATAAAACTATTCTTTAGTGGGCTTACTATATATGTGTGACCCTATAGGCAAAATATCCGGTTATATTAATAATAAACTATTTTATTATTAATATAAAATAAAAGCGGTATCTAGCAATACATCACTATGTCTGAATATTATTTATCATTGACATGACCTATAAGTCATAATTATTTATTTATTCCTTTTTTCACGATATCTAATTGGGCCCAACGCATGGTCTTCGTCATCCTTGTATGGCCTAATTATTTTACTTGATACCAGAGTAGACTTTACAGAATAAATATCTAATATTATTCATCCTAGCATGGTCGTGCATTTCGTTAGTCTCACTCCATCACGTGGCCCATAGATATCACTCCTGTCACATAGGAGAGACAAATCCCATCTATATTACTCACATTCCTCTGCATAATTTATCCATTGCCTAATCATAATCTTTATGGTCATCCTATTACAGATGATGTTTGGTTATATTAAAACAACGAACTCCTTATGTAGGAATCGTAGTGACTTCAGGTCGAAGGACTATATACTATTATCACATTGAGAACTGTTTATGACACTCATGTAACGATCCATTTAACATTCTTATGGTGGGTCTGTTCAGTACAACGTTACTCTTAATGTGTACCTATGTGAAGACTTGATATCATATATATATCCATGATTTGTGAGATCAAATCATCAGTACATTCATACACTAGTCTTAAGGTATTTACATGTCTCCATGTAAATACTTGATTACGGACGTTTTAAGAATAATTCTCATATAACCTATTATTCAAGGATAAATACTTATTTTTATTGATAAGTTAAAATTGATACATTAATAGCTCTTAGTGCATACACCAATATCTAGGAGCTGGCTAGGATGAGGATTGAGCAACAACATCAGACCCAGATGATGGTAGCTTCCCATCAAGCCTATGTTCATCTACATGACTCATTTTACTAGTACAGGGTTCAGGGAGCAGATGCATTATTCATGACACCTGCTAAGTTTGCATCTCATGTGGCTTGGCCAAGAGACCAACCGACATATCCTGAGGTAGGTGGTACATCAGGTGCACAGACTGATACTGAGGGAGACACTACTGAGGAGGATAATCATGATGCCCAGATGCAGGAGGAAGACGATTGAGTATTATTTTTATTTTCTACATCTTTATGACTATTTTACATTACATTAGTTCACTTTGGTAGTTACTTTTGGATTTTGGTTATTTAGTTTGATATTTTTGGTATGGTGTGATATTTTATATCATGTGGTATGATATTTTCTTACATGTTTTTCTTAATTAAGTAAAAATAAAAATAAGTATGATTTTCTTAATAATAATCAAAATTTTGAAAATTGAAAATTTTATATGTAACACCCTCGGTTAACTAGGACAATCCCTTCCACTAGATTATCCTGGTCAACTGAAAGGTTACGAGTTTTAGAAAAATATGGAAAAAAATTTTTGTACATAATCACACATGGTGGAACAAAAGCATAATGTATACACAACTGTATCATATGTATATAAAGTGGTCTCATCAGATCTGTACAACTGAAATAAGAAAGGGGTACATAGGCACCCTATACAAAACATCACTACAAAATATCAAAATAACATAAACTAACCCTAACCATTAGTCTCGATCTACTGTGAAGTCCTCATCCAACTAAGGGGACTCTGGCTGAGCTGAAGTGGATATGATCTGAGTCGCATCGGACTGGTGAAATGGTCTCGTAGAATCTAGGCTAGAACGATCACATCGACTGCTCATGTAGACGACTGGTGTAAACCTCATAGGCCTCGAGTAGAAGACTCTAAGCCTTTGTCGACATATGCTCACAAGTCTCTGTCTCTCCATATCTGAAGCTCCTGAATATATGGCGAAGAAATCCTCTCGAACGATCACATCGACGTCGAGCCAGATAATGCTCCATCGGGGACATGGTAAAGACTCTGGGTTGTACCTCTACTAGACCTCATGGTATGTGGGGTGCCAGAGGTTGAGAAGGGAAAACTGCTGAGTTATAATTGGAGGGATAACCAGGTCTGATGGATCTACCAATAACGGCTACATTGGCATGCCATGGGGAACCTCCTCTGGGTTCTCGTGACATGTCGGGTCCACCTGACGAATTGCACTCCTGGTATGGTACCCGTGCCTGGCCAAAGGTCTGGAATGGATAGTTGTAAAGGTGAGTCTCTGCCTCCACAACAATTGGGTAGTGTCATCACTGACACCCGCTCCAATAATACAATCATTCAAAATCCATTCCCGCCCATTCTCTTTTGGGTCCCTAAGTTACCTTCTAAGTCATCTTACCGCTCTTATTCTTCTGACCATTTCAATTTCCCATCCCTCTCTTAGGGTTACCAACATCTATACAATCAACACATAATCATAATTTCAGTATAGTGATGCAATGCATGAGTCCATTTCATTATTTCAATTTTCTTCATTAATCATCATGATGCATGTGGGCCTAGCTTCCACTTACCAATCTCATATACCAATATCTATGTGCGTAATAATGTTGCCTTATCCTTCTTGCCCAACAAGAGCGACTGGAGCTCTCTTCGTTCTGCTTTTCACAAATGGGTAAGGACCCGTAGTCCAGTCATCATAATGGCCAATCACAATCTCTACAGAACGGGCACTCCACAGTCACAGAAACCCTCGTCTCTCGTCGAAGTATATCAACGGTTGCCACAGGCTGTCTGGCATCGGGCGTGAATCTGAGCCATTGGATGTCCATCCCCGATATACTCCTAAGACCGCCCTTGGGGGATCGAGGCGCCTGTTGCTTCTTTAGTGTACCCATCACTGTATGCTCTAAGGGAATATTCCAACATCCCTCTTTAACTCCATATATGATGCATAATTCAACAATTTATTTTTTTATTCATTGGTCCTTGACAGGGTTCCTTAAATGACTCCCTTATATTCCTAATGTCGAGTTCTTTTTCTTTATTTGATATGATTAAATTTTCTCTTTTTATTTATTTCAGTAATCTTACTTGACATTTAGGAATGAAATGAGATTTCATACATTCTCGACAATTAGGGTACATTGGCGCTACAACGCCACAATTCATCTTGGATCCGAGTCTCACACTCTTCCATATTTTAATCATTTCGGAACCCTTGCCAATACCATTTTCCATATCTCTTATTTACAAATTTTCTTAGCTAGTTATCGATACATCACACAACATCCATCAGCATAACATGTTTATGAGATACTCCATTCAATCAATACATTCATAATCATATCATATCAATAACCATTTAATAGTATCACATCATCCAAGACAACACATTTTCCTAATGCTTACCCATGTAACGTGTACAAGCAACATACTCATGAGAAACTTTAGTTAAACATTCATCACCATATCACATCAATAATTATACAGTGATACCACCATATATACAACAATGCGTGCCTTGAATTTTACTTTTTATAGGCGTGATACGAATGGCATATTTATCGGTATTAAATTTGATGTGCTAGCCTTTATGTCGGGTTATTACTAGACGTTTTAAGTTATACATCGGGTCGGGTTGCTTTTTGAGATATTTGGGTTCTCTTAAACCATTTATGTTCCTATTAATTTAATCGGGTAGAATTGATTTATTTCTTTATTTAATTCCCTAATGTCCAATTATGAATTCTTAGGTTATCTTCAAGTGACCTCATCGTTATTTTATTTCACCAATTTAATTAGGCTTTATTTGTTGAATACTTATTTTCTTGGTCACTAAACGGGTTACTAATCCTTTATGTTCCGACAACAATTTAGTGATATTTTTCTTTGACTTGAAATTACTAGGTGTTGTAACTTTTTCCTTTATCTTCATTATTCGTGATTGTTCATATCTAGTCCTTTTTCTTAATTACATTTTTTTGACTAACCAATTTTTTTTTATTTGTCCTTCGATTTTCCATTAGCTATCTAGAGATTCTAGATGCTATCTTCACATTAATATCCTAAACTTTGTCTTTTATTACTTAGTTATTAAAGTCACCATTTAATTAATAGATCCAATTTCTTTTTACTATAAGTCTAAAAATTTAAGTCCTAAAATTCTTTCTTATTTAGCTAATTAATATATCGAGATATATAAAAACTCCTTTTATTCCTTCCTCCTACTTTTAATAGTTACCTAACTTTCTAATTTTATTTTCTTTTATTAGGATCCCAAATTCTAGATCTATTTTATTTAGATGAATAACTCTTTCCCCTAATTTATTAGAATCCTTCTCTTTACCTTACTTCAAATTAATATCTAATTATCCATTTCTTTTTGTTCTTAGCCTTTTTAGTCTATTAAAATATTTAACTCCAAACTTTATTTTCTAGTTAAGTTTCTTTAGTTCTTTTTATTGTACTTACCTAAGTTCCTAAAGTTATTATTCCTTTCTACTTCAAGTGGTCACAAAAGTGGTCACCAAATTTGTCACAAAATTCTCTTATAATTTCTAACACTAAAACTCCATTTTTTTCTAACTTAAAAAACTTTATTGGGCCTTAGTCACAAAATTTTAAAAAGTCCTCATAAGTAAAACTTTTTCAAAAGAATCAATTCATTTAGTTAACTTACTATGTTCTCTATTGCCTTGATCTTTAAAAATCAATATAAAAAAATACTTTTAGACGTTCGATCAATAAATCTTCTCGAAGTGCGTGATATCTCCAATTACTTGGTGATGCTTAGATGATCTATGAAATTTCCTATTAGCGGGGCTTATCGGAAAATAATCTACAAATTACATAATAATAATAATACAAAAATTATAATCAATTAACACAACCATATTTAACAAAGCCGAGCCCACCTAAACGCTAAATTTCTTTTCGTTTGTCCGGTCGTAATAGAATCCTTTCGAGTACATGAACGTTGAGTTACGACAAATAAAATTTTTAAAATATCCATAAATTTAAAAACGTAAACTCTTTAGCCGTTGGTTATGAAAATTTTCATAGTTTAAGATCTAACCGTTGGATCGCGACAAAATTCAAAACGGAGATTCCCAAATACACAAACAACAATATAGGATAGCCAAAAATACAATTAAACGAGGAAGAGACCCCTTTTACCTCACGAGATGGTTGCTGCCTGGAGAAAAATAATTTGGTGGTTCTGTCAAAAATTCCGTCGAACGCTTCCAACGCCTCTCGATCGTCATCTAAACTCCTGATCCTTGGGAAAAATATGCATGCATGGTTAGAAAAAGGAAGGGAAATCACGGTTTTTTCCTTTAAATAACAAGGAAATTATCATAAAATTCCTAAATGAAAACTGATTTTTAGCCAAAGGGATCTAAGAACAAGATTCAAGAGAAAAATACCAAAGTTTTCACTTTTGAATGGCTTGAATGGTCTTCGATTTTGAAGCTTCAAAGACAAGGGGAGTCCAGCTTATTTTTAGGGGTTCAAGACATGAAGAAAAATGAGTTGAAGGTGGTTGTTTTGAGAAAGTTGGGCCGCGGGTTGGTAGGAGTAGAAATGAGAGAGAAGAAGATTTTAATGGTTGATGGTAGTTGTTCTTGGTGTGGCCATGAAGGTGGTGTAGAGTGGATATTGTGGTGGCTAGATTTTTTAGGTTAGAAGGAGAAAAATTTGAAGGGAGGAGAAATGGATACTACTGCCATGAAAAGAGGAGAAGGAAATGAAGAGATGGTGAGTGAATAGGATGAAGTGATGGTAGGTTTAGAGGTAATGATGATGGCTTAACTTTGCATGAAATATTATTAGACAAGAAGAGGGTGGCCAACTGAGTGGAGGGAGGAGGCATGGTGGCGACACCTGTCTAGAGTGGTGGAAAGGGGTGGTGAGGTGTAGAGGGCAGGTGTCACACCATGGCGGTGCGAAAAAATTAATTTGTTACACAAAGAATTAAAGCATGCAGAATTTTTATGAACTGGAAAAACAAGGACGTTCGATACAAATATGGATTAACTCATGGGGTCAGAATTAGGGAAAACTCCAAACATAAAAGTTGTAGATCTTTTTTTCTTTAAATCGATATATCATACGTGACGATCAGACATCGGTAGCCCGAGATATACCCAATTTATGACAAGATGCTCCAAAAGCTCCTGAATCAGCTAGGGGCTTAGAAATAAATTCACCATTAATTCTACTTTGAGAATTAGGTTTCATGCCCTTCATGAACATTATAGAGATCTACGATAAAGATCCATAGCAAAAAGAATGAACTGAGTTAAGCACCGGACGAGGGAGATATGTGAATTTTTCTATGGACAGCCAACATTAAAACAAAATAGCCAAAGGGTCACAAAGATTCATTGAACTGTACCAATTTGGAGATTTTGTTATGGAGATTTTGACGCCAAGTTTACGCAAATCGAAGATCGTATGAGAGAGTTATGAATTTTTTTCTGAATCAGGTGCAGGAAAAAACGTTCTAACAATAGAATTTTGAGGCAAACACACTTAATCTTCAATTTTAGGGTTGACAGAGTGGGAATTGGAGTTCGGGGCCAGAAACGGAGGTTAAAGATCTTTTCAAAACAAAGAGATTGAGACTAAAATCATTTGATTCCAAGGTCGTATGCAAAAGTTGGGTCCAAAACACTGAAGGTATTCGGGTCAAGTTTTAAAACGATTTATAAAGAAACTGATTTGTAGAAAAACGAGGGTGATAGAGTCCGAAACGGGTTTTGGTCTCTACAGGAAAAGTTCCTAAAATGTTGAAACGAGTCACGAGAGACTAACCGTGCCACTGTCGGATATCCTGAGGTATATGAACGATCAAACGTAGGGGACGTTAAGGATTCTGATTTGGCCGGTTAGGCTAAGTCATACACCCTTGATTCTTCACGAAACGATCCTAACAGGACTAGTTTCCCTACTGGATCACTAGTCTCAGGTCGAACAGTCAGAATCTGACCTTAGATTGGGTCCCACAGTTCAAATCCGGGGAACCGGGTAATATTTATTATTAAAATGACTAATTAATTCTTAAATATACTCCTTTATAACTAAGCTTTCATATTTTAAAATTATTTATTAATAATATTAGATATCAAAATAAATATTATCTACTCATTTCATTTTATCTTAATTAACTAAAATCATTAATAATAAAATCCATTAACTAGTTAATATCAAAATAATGTATTATCTACTAATCACTTTTATTAAAGAGTTTAATTAATATCTTATGAGATCTTGGGCTCTAATAATCATCTAACCTTAAAATCTAACTTGGTACTTAAATGAGTCTAAATATCCTCAATCAGTTATGGCCACTACCAATAGATAATTGACTAACATCATCTATAAATTACCAAGATTAAACATCATTCATAAATTATCATTTCGAGCATCAATGACAATTGTAACACCCTAGTCTTAATAAATAAATAAACCCAAAACAGGGAAAATTTTTCCACAAAAACAGCCACTGGACGATCGGCATAGAAAAAGAAGAGGAAGGCAAGGGAAATAAAAGAATATTCATACGAATAGCAATCAACGGAAGGAACAAGGCTTGAACCGATCCATTCAGTTTAGCAAAACACCACAACGCTTGGGCGAAATCCACAAACAGCGCCTACTCGCTTCAGCGCGATCCCACGCGCTCGGCTGAAACGGCTCTAATCGCTCGGGCGAACCACCATTCGCTTAAGCGAAACCGACCCCAAGCCTTCCATCTACACACACTCGCTGGAGCGAGGACCCACTCGCTGAAGCGAGAAGCCACACTCGGCAAATCCACCACTCGGTATCCGAGACAACCATTCACTCGGCAGCCCATAACTTAGTCATCTACTTATCCACAAGGGTCACATATATAATCCACTCGGGAATGAGGGGTATCCCACTCGGATTCCATAAAACCCCTCACTCGGGTTATTACCCAACCAAACACCACTCGGTATAATTCAACCTCGAGTCACTCGGTAAACATCAACCATTTAGCACTCGGCACATTTGAACTCCATCACTCATAGAATACATAGGCTTCCTCTCGGCCATAAATCACTCGGCCTTTTGCACGTATCAATTCAATAACATTAACATACATCAATCAGTGACATAATACTGCCCATGAATCAGAATGCACATATTGAACATTTCTCAATCGGAATTCAACAATTCTCACTCGGCCATATATACACAACTTTTCAATAACATTAACATGCATTCATAGAACATATTCCAATCAGCATCCACAGCATATGCACACAGAATATTTCACTCGGTTATATACATTCATCATCCCATTAACATCATCACATGCATAATCAATTCCAAACAACATCAGCAGCTAATATACACAGATTATTTCACTCGGTTCCGTATTCATGTGTAATCGGTTTTGACGTTGCAACGTAGGCTCCTAGCCTTTTTATACATAGCTCTCAGCTATCAATTCAGCTCCCAGCTGCCTGGCCGTTTTACAGGTACCCAACCGTTTGCCCACAGGTGACACCAACGCTCCCAGCGCCAACAGAGGTGTTCACAGGCAGCCCGAGTCCCACTCAAGGGCTACCTTGAGTCCCACTCAAGGATTTTACATCATCCCACGCTTTAAATAACCGATGGTAGTGTCCCACACTACGTGCTCCCAGCACAAACGCATCCCATGCGCCACACGCGGATTCACCACACAACATAGAGTTCATATACACAGCCATACATGCATCTCATGCAATCGGCATCATACATCATCAGCACTCAAACAGTACATGCATCTCATGCAATCAGTGCTAGACATTAACAGAACTCAACAACACATGCATCTGATGCAATCGGCGTTGTACATCATCAGAACTCAAATAGCACATGCATCTCATGCAATCGGTATTAGGCATTACCAGCACTCAACAACACATGCAGTCGGTATTGGACACTGTCAGATTCACTAAATCCATATTCTCACACATGCAGTCAGCATTTCAAGCTCATAGTAACTTGCTCATCACACAAACCACACGGTAATCATCAACGACACTGCAACACATTCTTTTCATACGATCATGCAATATTCTCAAGGCTATTAACATGCATTTCACAGATGGGATCAAACATGCATCACTCAACACCAAATCACCATGCGTTCGGTACCACATACTTATCATGCAAGCAAACATAGAATCGGTCACAAAGTCAGCAAACCATTGACACCCGTAACCCGTTCATAACCCATGCATTTAAGATAGAAGATACCCCCCTACCTGGACTGAAGCTTTCAGTCGGTCAACACGACCCCCAGTTCTAGAGGAACACCGAGTCATTCTTAGTACATCTGCATGCAAGAGCAGGGGAAGTCCAAGGCACCCAGCTCTCGGTTCGCTCTCTGAAGTAGCTCCATCACAATGTTGTGAACACTCCAACCACCTTGAAGCTCCTCACAGTGCAGATCTCCACTGAGACTTGGCAGCTTCGAACAAAGAGAGGAAGAAGGAGGGAAGCCGATGAAGGGAATAAAGGAACAAGGAAGGAACAGCGTGGAAGGAGACGGGTTGCATGTAGGGGGATGTACACCCTCACCCTCTCTGGCTCGTCGAGTCAAGAAGGAGGACTCCGATCCTCAGCCACCACTGTTGCGAGTTCACGGGAACAGAGAGCAGAGAAGAAAGAAGAAGAGGAGAAAGAGAGTGAAGAGCGAAGAAGAAAAGAAGAGAAAACAGAAAGAAGAGAAGTCTAAAGGGGAAGAATGAATGATAGGGTACCCATATATGCATGCACGGAGAGAAGGGAAAAGTGGGGTGGGAAGTCGTGCACAGCAGCAGCCCCCCCCACACGCGTCATACGCACATAGTCACAACTAATCACACTCAATCAGCCTCTGCTTCCTTAACTTAAATTAATTAAGTCAACTATAATTAATAAATAATCTTCCCCACTTAGCAATTATTATTTTAATAATTTATTTTCATTCGGCAATTAATTATTAAATCGGAATGTTACAGTTCTCCCCCTCTCAAAAGAATTTCGTCCTCGAAATTCAATCGGTAACTTACCTTAAATAAATAACTCAGAAAATTGGTCTCACTCACGCGACTGTGCTTTCACAAGCGTTCACCGACCGGACCACCATTTCGCTCGAAAAAGTTTCACCACTCAAGCGGTTTACCGACCGCACCACAATTTCAGTCGGCAAAACATAAAAGTCAGACCCTACCTGATTACAACCTCATCACAGAATTTAATACATTCGAGGATTCAATTTCTAAAACACATCCCTTGTTTAACTCAGCCAATTCCTCATAAGCAGTGGTACTTCCTAATTTCTTGGCCGCTCGTCCCTATACTCACGACACCATTCGGCATATTCACACCATCGGTTTCCTGACTCGAACGAGTTACTCGGCACAATAATGAAATCACACAAAGCATAGGCTCGACATTGTGTCGCGGGGAACACATTCTAGATGTTATTCAACCAGTTGGGAAGAATCTAGTCGGTAAACAACATTACCGATTCCCACTACACTCACTTCCGACGGATTCATCTCGGATTTAACCCTCGGGTTTCCAAAACCTGACCACAAAATCTCTCTCTTACACCAAAGTGAACACTCAAAGAATTTTCCATGTGTTTCAATTAGCACAATTTGCCTGGATTTACCTCGAATAGGCACCACATTCGATTCTGAAATCTTAGATCCCTACACATGCCTTCGGCTAATTTCATGCTTACATCCAGAGAATATCGCTCGGTCCTCTCACTCAAAATATCATTCGGGGTTTCAAGGGTAATTCTCACTCAGAAATCCTTCCACTTGCCAGAAATTCACTCGTAGTTCGAGCCTACCTCAAAACTAAACCTGAGTTCAAGCTCATCAGTCCCAATCACTGACCTGAGTACGACTTCAATTAAATCCTTCACTCGGATATCTACTCCACTCGGAGGCCATTCACTTGGAAACTTACTTACTCGAAAACCTCATTTTCCCGACCAGAAGGACTTTTCTCCTGGAGAAAGGTCACCCGGTGAAACATCATACGGGTATTAGGGATTCTACACTCGAGATCTTTCCACTCAACATCATCTTACACCGTACCATTCCACTCGGAAGTGGTACACTCCGAGTCACATCACTCGAATCTTACCTTACTCAGGAATGTTACGCTTGGACACAATTCCCTTAACTTAGTAATGATCCTCTCTATGCGGTCCTACTCGGAACGCCATCACCTCACTCAGTAGTCCTTCCTCATAAGACTTCACCTGGAATTATCCCCACTTTTACACACTCGGAATATACTAATCCCTTCCCAAGCAAATCCTCACCTTGCAATTTAGTTTGGCTCAAAATCCTGGTTTCTTCATTAGGCTTACAATATCACTCGGTTAACCTTATAAAACTCCAATTCAGTGACAGATTTGATCACCCCTCTTATTCCAATAACTAACCATCATTTTAGTAGTCACTTTATACCCAACAGCCTCTAATCCTCTCGGAGGCAAACCCATCAAGGTTAAACAAACCCTCTACCTTCATTTTGATACATAACCACATAATATTCATTTAATACAACTCTCATCTTCACTCAAAGCAGTCCGATAGACTCACCATCACCATAAGCAGTTACAGCCTCACTTGCTGGACTTATGAATTGTTGCATCCGACTTATAGGATGATGTCTCATTCCTATAGGGTTACAACAATTACATAGTTACTGCAACGTGTACGCTGCCACAATACCTATGGCAAGAAGAGTCATCTCAGAACAGCGTGCCTCACACCGACCAGACTAACTCAACTAATACCAATTCACACGGTAATTAATGGCAATTCACACGTATAAGTAATACACCTACATCAACATCATGCATCATATAGGGTACATCACGCAACAACAATCATGAAAATTACTTATCACTTCTGCAAATCAGTATGATGGCAATACAACAATCGGCTCCTAGCCAACCCCGAGTAAATATTTCCTCTAAATCTTATTCATCACAAAACCATGGCTCGGATTAAATTCTCAATTCTCAGCTATATAATAACATCACTCCCTCGGGTTCATGCAATTCACTCAGGATTAAGTAATTCACAATCTTATATGTTGTCATAACACACCATGGACTCGGCAACGGCACTAATGTACATACAGACACCCAGTCAGATTTCATACCAATTATTCATGGCTATATTATTGTTCACTACAGCATGCACCATAACCATAACATCATATTGCACTCGGTAATAGCATCGATATATATATATATATGTACTCATCCAGTCGAATTTATCCAAATCAATTCCAACCTATATTAAGGATTTCATTCACAATATCATATCCACATATTCATATAATTCACACTGAGCTCATTGATCATCGTAAGTATGCACACAGACACCCAATCGGAATTTGCACCATAACATACATTCTCAATTATAACATCACATCCCACTTGGAAACAACATCAATACATCTACATTCATTCAGTCAGAACTCATTCACACAACATCATCAAGTCGGAATCTACTCAAATCATTTAAATTCATGCAAATCATGTTAGTCTCAATAATAATGCTCTTACACACATGCATGCGGATCCGACTTAAACAGTGATTTCATCTCGTGTATGCAATTCTCATGCAATTCATACAAGCATCCAAGCGTTTGTCATAGTAATTCACAGCAGCAAAACCGGGTAACAATACTACAGCACATCCTCTCGGTATTTTATAATGAAGGCAGCATGCATTTCAACACAACATCACAATGGAATCAACAGATCAACTCACATATCATGCATTCGGAAATCATCATGGCATTCTTATTCATATACATTTTAACATGAAACTGCAAACAGAACTCAGAGAATTATCCCCTTTCGACTCATGCACCGGGCAGTAGTGGTAACACTCCTATTTACAAGCATCCAGTCAGCATTCGCAGAATTATTAACATGCATTCATGGACGGAGTCACACAATCACTAAACAGTTCACAAATACCACAAATCCAGGAGTTGCATGCACAACTACTCAATCATAGTACAGCTACCAACACATCTCACACATGACACATCACACGGAACTACCCAAACACCCGGTTCCTAATCATCACACAATGGTAATTCAAGCCTCAATGAGTTACTACGCAATTGCTCTACTCGGGTTCAACAGCACATAGAGTTAATAAATTATTACACTTAGAATTCCTAAGGAGTCACCATTTATCCAGTATCCCACGATGGGTATCCCACAACATTCCAATATTACTATAAGGTCTAGTATCATTCACTCGGTTCCCTCAACCAGCTACTGAGGTGCAATCCCAATTTAACATATACCCGACCTCACCTTTACTCACTTATTACACACCCAAATTTCAACTTAGGAAACTGTAACACATCTCTTATACCGAAAATCATATACATCATATATCATTCATTCATCACACGTTCAAATTCCTCAACAAGGCACAGGCCTACAACCACACCATTTATAGTCCAACATATACTAAATCATCAAACATATACAATACCAATTAAATAAGGGCATGCAATCGATCGGACCAGGAGGGAAATGGCCTCCTATCCTCAAATCAATATCACAATAATGATGACCACTTGGTCACAATGCATACAACCACTTACACTCGGTAAGCGTACCTTGGCCTTGGACCTTTCGGTCTGCTATGATACCAAAATGTAACACCCTAGTCTTAATAAATAAATAAACCCAAAACAGGGAAAATTTTTCCATAAAAACAGCCATTGGACGATCGGCATAGAAAAAGAAGAGGAAGGCAAGGGAAATAAAAGAATATTCATACGAATAGCAATCAGCGGAAGGAACAAGGCTTGAACCGATCCATTCAGTTCAGCAAAACACCACAACGCTTGGGCGAAATCCACAAACAGCACCCACTCGCTTCAGCGCGATCCCACGCGCTCGGCTGAAACGGCTCTAGTCGCTCGGGCGAACCACCATTCGCTTAAGCGAAACCGACCCCAAGCCTTCCAATCGGAATTCAACAATTCTCACTCGGCTATATATACACAACTTTTCAATAACATTAACATGCATTCATAGAACATATTCCAATCAGTATCTGCAGCATATGCACACAGAATATTTCACTCGGTTATATACATTCATCATCCCATTAACATCATCACATGCATAATCAATTCCAAACAACATCAGCAGCTAATATACACAGATTATTTCACTCGGTTCCGCATTCGTGTGTAATCGGTTTTGACGTTGCAATGTAGGCTCCTAGCCTTTTTATACATAGCTCTCAGCTATCAATTCAGCTCCCAGCTGCTTGGCCATTTTACAGGTACCCAACCGTTTGCCCACAGGTGACACCAACGCTCTCAGCGCCAACGGAGGTGTTCACAGGCAGCCCGAGTCCCACTCAAGGGCTACCTTGAGTCCCACTCAAGGATTTTACAGCGTCCCACGCTTTAAATAACCGATGGTAGTGTCCCACACTACGTGCTCCCAGCACAAACGTATCCCATGCGCCACACGCGGATTCACCACACAACACAGAGTTCATATACACAGCCATACATGCATCTCATGTAATCGGCATCATACATCATCAGCACTCAAACAGTACATGCATCTCATGCAATCAGTGCTAAACATTAACAGAACTCAACAACACATGCATCTGATGCAATCAGCCTTGTACATCATCAGAACTCAAATAGCACATGCATCTCATGCAATCGGTATTAGGCATTACCAGCACTCAACAACACATGCAGACAGTATTGGACACTGTCAGATTCACTAAATCCACATTCTCACACATGCAGTCAGCATTTCAAGCTCATAGTAACTTGCTCATCACACAAACCACACGGTAATCATCAACCACACTGCAACATATTCTTTTCATACGATCATGCAATATTCTCAAGGCTATTAACATGCATTTCACAGATGGGATCAAACATGCATCACTCAACACCAAATCACCATGCGTTCGGTACCACATACTCATCATGCAAGTAAACATAGAATCAGTCACAAAGTCAGCAAACCATTGACACCCGTAACCCGTTCATAACCCATGCATTTAAGATAGAAGATACCCCCCTACCTGGACTGAAGCTTTTGGTCGGTCAACACGACACCCGGTTCCAGAGGAACACCGAGTCATTCTTAGTACATCTGCATGCAAGAGCAGGGGAAGTCCAAGGCACCCAGCTCTCGGTTCGCTCTCTGAAGTAGCTCCATCACAATGTTGTGAACACTCCAACCACCTTGAAGCTCCTCGCAGCACAGATCTCCACTGAGACTTGGCAGCTTCGAACAAGGAGGGGAAGAAGGAGGGAAGCCGACGAAGGGAATGAAGGAACAAGGAAGGAACAGCGTGGAAGGAGACGGGTTGCATGCAGGGGAATGTACACCATCACCCTCTCTGGCTCGTCGAGTCAAGAATGAGGACTCCGATCCTTAGCCACCACTGTTGCGAGTTCACGGGAACAGAGAGCAGAGAAGAAAGAAGAAGAGGAGAAAGAGAGTGAAGAGCGAAGAAGAAAAGAAGAGAAAATAGAAAAAAGAGAAGTCTAAAGGGGAAGAATGAATGATAGGGTACACATATATGCATTCACGGAGAGAAGGGAAAAGTGGGGTGGGAAGTCGTGCACAGCAGCAGCCCCCCCACACGCGTCATACGCACATAGTCACAACTAATCACACTCAATCAGCCTCTGCTTCCTTAACTTAAATTAATTAAGTCAATTATAATTAATAAATAATCTTCCCCACTTAGCAATTATTATTTTAATGATTTATTTTCATTCAGCAATTAATTATTAAATTGGGATGTTACAACAATAGTATACATATATACAGACATTTCAATAATAGTTCCAAGGTTGAATCAAACACATTCATCTTCTCACATAAATCACTACTTAGTTAATAAATTTCTTTAATTTCCATTATTATCCATAGTCTTTCTCATTCACTTAGTTTCATTTGACTGAGCTATTCCCTATTCTTATTCTCCCGAGATCTCTCTTCCTCGTGCTCAGAACAACCTAGGGGCTAGGCCAAAGCCTCAACTTTTCTAAAATACTTAACAAGGTACTCTCGGAGGTCCCAAGAGCTTAGGCTTCCACTTTGGAAAATCAGGGCTGTTACATTATACGCTTGAAGTTTTACACAATAAGCCGTTTTAAATAATCAAATATTATTTTTTTCATAACTCAGGAATTTTGATAAAACAAATTATTATGTTCTTATTAATAATCAAGCTAATTTTGAAAACCGGTGAGCTGAGAGTTCTTTAAACACTTTGAGGGTATCAACATAATTTCTTTCAAATTGATTTTGCTTAATTCTTTGATTTATGTTGTCATATAGAGGATCTAAGGGCATGATCAATGCACATTATTGGTAAACACATGAACTTAGGGCCAAAAAATGCTTACCATGGTAAGAAGTATTTATCCTTTGATAGCCATTTTAAGCCTTAAAAATATTTTCTTTGGCAACCCTCACCAATAAATATTTTCAACCATTACCTTTTATCTGATTAAGTAAAAGAGCATTTTAATAAAAATGAAAATATTTTGAGTGTTCTTACAAAATGGGGAGTGAAATTGTAAACTTAATTCTTTTCAAAAAATTATATCGGTCATGCATATATATAAAAAATAAAAATAAAAATAAAAATAAAAATAAAAATAAAAATAAATAAAAATATATGCAAATTTAGAAAATAATGAAAAGAATTAAGTTAGGGGTATCTGTCAAAAAAGGGAAGTGAGTTTTTGGATCAAGAAAAACACCCTAATTTTACATGAAATGCTCTTTTATGATTTCAAGTGTTTGATTTCCAAGAAAAAACCGTGAATTCTTGTAACCAAGCCTCATTACAACCCTTGAAAAGACCTTGTGACTCTTGTTTGACTCTATGTTATATTCTAGTGTGGGGATCCTAATTCCAACATAGTTTGTCAATTTGTGTTTAAATCTCAAGTATTGGAATCATTCTAAAGTGCTATTTTATAGTTATTTTCTAGATATATTTATAATTGATTTTACACTATCTTTTGTCCAATGTATAAATCAATCTCTAGATTCTTGAATATTGAACAATTTGTATATGAATCATTCTTTTGTTACTAGGTTTTGATAATTTTACCGTAGTAAATAAGAATTACTATCACATACTGAAACTAATCAATCCTTGAGGGAACGATATCTATTTCAAAAACTGTAATGTTAAATTAGTGTGCTTGCCAAACAACTAACATTTCGCTCATACAAGACTCAGGTGCGCTTGAGCGAGATAAGAATTTTAATGAAGGAAACTACCAGAGGCAATATTCGTTTGAGCGAATCCTAATGAGCTTTAGTGAATAATAGTCAGAGAGCATCAGTGGGAAGCTCGCTTGAGCGAGTCTCAAACCGCTTAAGCGAGAATTGTCCAAAGAGCAAACTAGAAGGCTTCGCTTGAGATAAGGGGAAGTGACCTAAGCGAAATGGATCCAGAAACAGAGGTTGAAGAATTCTCTTGAGTGAGCCTCAAGCTGCTCAAGCAAAAATTGTCCAGAAACAAATTCAAGGCTTGTTCGGTTGAACGAATCATACTGAGCTCAAGCGGATGCTACAAAAGTAATGGGGGATTCTACTTACTTGAGCGACTCACTCGCCCAAGTGAGTCTGCGAGGGAAAATATAGAAGAGAAAGACTCCTTCAAACTGAAGAAACCTATCTCGCTTAAGCGAGATAACCCTAGCTTAAGCGAGATACTTAATATAAAAGGAAAATCTTCAGAAATCAAAGGCGGCTTGGAAGATTGCATTTTGGGGAGCTTTAAACTTTCATGAAGACCATCTTTTTCCTCTTTTTCATTTTTTTCTCTTTGATCTTTGATTGTAATTGCTACGATGTGTAGCTAAACCGAACCTTGACATATGCTTGTTCTATATCTATATATTCGGTATTCTTGTTCTATTATTTTTGGCTTTTCATTTTACTCTTAATGCTTGATTCTATTGGGAAATAGTTTCTTGATCATGATTTCCGTTTGATTATTGGAAAATAGCTTACGAAAATGGATCTAAATGGATTGCTCATTACGGAGGATATTAGGAATAATATTCGATGTAACAAACGTCAAAACAATCGTTTATAATGCTGGAATATTCTTAATGTGATTGAGGAATCAACATAATTAAGATTGTTCTTATGGATTTCGTAGTCGAGGAATTGATACGAATGATTTAAGATTGTGACGTAAAAAGCGATATTTCAGAAACTATTTATATAAATGTATGCAACATATTGAAGGACGAGATTGATGAAATCCAATCCCAGCTTTTATCATTTGATAGTTCGTATTTCTTACTGTTTGTTTTAGCTTATGTTTTTTATGTTTAGTTCTTTTAGATTTTAATATGTCTATGAAAACATCACTTTTTTTCTACTGAGGTAACAATGAATCATTACTTAAAATACCGTATCCCAGTGGAACGACACTCTGTTTTTACATATACTACAACTCGACAGTGGAGCTTGCCATGAAAAAGTTTTATCATCTTAAACCTTGTAACAACGTGCCCCTATGAGCTAATGATTATGTCGGCGCGTGCAGCTCAATCTCCATCTTTTAGGCCTTAGTTTGCAATGCCGCTTTCATAGACCAAGTCGTTTGCCCTTCTTGAGTCTGGTTCTCCCCTTGGGATGCTTCTACCCTGCATTTTCTCCCTATTGTTTAGGTGTTCCAAGTTGAAACCTTTACGTGTTTTTTGGTGTTTTGTATTGTATTTGTTTTGTTTCAAGTTTTTATTATTGACTATGACTATTAAATGACCTAAGGCTGATGGAAAGCTTAAAGCAACTTTGTTTGTCCCATCGAATGCTCATGATTTCTTAGTGGTGCGTGTTTGAAGCATAGTAAGCCTTCTAGTACTTGTTCCCTAGCCATGATTGGTAAGAATTCTTAGTTCTTTTCTTTTAATGTTTCTGGTATTGTACCTAAGGATATATGGATAATTAACTCTGGAGCCACTAACTATATGACACTATATTCCTTTGGTTTCCTTACCTATAGTTCATCTAGAAAATAATTTATTACTGTTATTAATGGTTCCTATGCCATGTTACTAGAAATGGTAACATCCCTCTTACACCATCATTAATAATTAAAAATGTGTTGCATATTCCTCATATTTCCAATAATCTTATATTTGTACAGAAATTCACCTACGGCCTAAACTATTTTGTGACCTTTCTCCATTCTTATTGTGACTTTCAGAATTTTACAATGCGGAAGATGATTGGAGTTACTAAGGAACAGTTCAAGTTGTACTACTTACAAAGCACAAAAACACAACATAATGCCAAACAGAAGGTGGCGCAGTCATGTCTTCAAACAAGTTCTTAGTCAGCACAGTCTTAAATCTAACTACAATGCAAACCTTTAGGTCATCATCCTTTTAGTGTTCATAGGTCTATGTTTCTTGATTTTTTTTAAAACAGAAATGAAGCCTTTTAAATGTGATATTTGTCTATTTTTAAACATCATTGTAGTTCTTTTTCTAGTCATGATAATAAAAGTGTTGAGACATTTGATTGTATTCATTATAATGTGTGGGGTCTTGTTTTTGTTTCAAATATTTCTAATGCTAAATAGTTTGTTTCTTTCATTGATGATTGCTCATGTATAACATGCATTTTCCTAATGAAAGATAAAACTGAGGTAGCATAGTTGTTTAAAAATTCTACTACATGGTCCAGACTCAATTTAATACAAAAAGTAAAAAGATTATGTTCTGGTAATGGAATTGAATATGTGAATCAAAATTTATGAGTTCCTTCACAAAAATTGAATAATCCATGGACTCATTTGTGTTAATACTCTACAACAAAATAAGAGTTGTTGAAAGAAATAATCATCATCTTTTGGAAATGGCTAGAGCTCTCAAATTTCAAATGTTTATCCCTAAATCATAATGGGAGAAGTTGTCCTAGCAATAACTTATTTGATCAACAGGTTGCCCACTCATGTTCTTGATGGAGTCAGTTTTGTCTAGGTTTTGTCCTCTTTCTTTCCCTATGTTCCTATTCTAAGTAGTTTTAAGTGTTGTGTGTTTGGTTGTACTACATTTTTTATATTCACAATCAACATTGTGGTGAGCTTGATCCTCGAGCTCTAAAGTGTATTTTCATTGGTTACCATCTAAACAAAAAAGGATACAAATGTCATCATCCCTCCAGTCATCTTACCTATCGCTATGGTTGTTACATTTCATGAAACTTGGTCCCTCTGTGCTAGCCCTCAGCTTTAGGAGGAGAATCGGTTGGAAGTTGAGTCTAGTTCTGAGTCTTATGACAAATTCTTTTTAAGTCTTTATCTTGTCGTCCTTTTATCTCTTTACTTATGTAGGTACCGACCGACCCTTCCTTCTTTTGATAATACTTAGGAGGCACTTACAAAAGAAGAAGCCTAAGCCGAGTCTATTGACAAAAACGTTCTAACTGGTCCAATACTTGTGTATTAAAGAGGGTGAAAACCTGACATGGTCTAGTAATAACTCCAACTGCTTGAACAAGAGGTAAGTACTAGTAATTTTGAAGCCTTATATATTTCACTTCCTTCTTGTCAAGGTTCTGGTGACTTACCTATTACCTTGAGTGAAGCCAAAAGACCTTGTGCCAAATATTTTATTTCCTACTTTGTTTCCACTAAACACTTCTTTATGCAACACCAAAGTTCTTTTTCAACTATTAAGTCTATTTAGATTCCTAAGAAGGTTCAAGAACCTTAAAGGATGAGAATTGGGTTCGGGCCATTATTGAGTAAATGAATGCTTTAAGGAAGAACAAGACGTGGAAGATTGTCAAAAGCCCCAAAAATAAGAAAGTGGTAGGTTGTAAATGGATCTACATTATAAAGTATTAGCTTGATGGTGCTATAGACCGCTACAAAGCTAGACTAGTTGCAAAAAGATACACTCAGACCTATGGGATCAATTATGAAGAGACTTTTTCTCTAACGGCCAATATGAATATAGTATGAGTGATCCTATCATTGGCAGCTCACTTTGGTTTGGAGTTACATCCGTTTGACATTAAGAATGCTTTCTTACACGGTGAATTAGAAGAAGAAATGTATATATAGGTACCCCCAAGTGATGATGCTATTGGTAGAGAAAATTATATGTGCAGGTTGAAGAAAGTGTATGGATTGAAACAGTCACCTTGTGCCTGGTTTGGGAGATTTACTCAAACGAAGTTATCCTTAAGATATAAGTAGAGCCAAGGTGGCCACGCACATTTTATCAAACACTCGCAAGATGACAAACTAACTTTTCTTTTAGTTTATATGGATGATATGATCATTGTAGGTAATGATGAAGCCGAGAAACACATTCTCAGGGAGAAGTTAGCATCAAAATTTGAGATGAAGGATCTTGGGAGACTTAAGTATTTCTTAGGGATTGAAGTTGCCTATTCCAAAAAGGCATCTTCATATATAAGAGGAAATATGTTCTTGATCTCTTAAAGGAAACAAGCAAGTTGGGATACAAAACAGTTAAGACTCCAATTAAACAGAACCACCGCATTGGAAGTGAGGAAGAAAGTTCAGCAGTTGATAAAACTCGATATCAGAGACTTGGGGGGAAACTCATTTATTTATCCCATACTCAACCTAACAAAACCTATAAGGCTAGTGTGGTTAGCCAATTTATGCATGATCCCTGAGAAAGACATACAAGTTATAACTAGAATTCTTCAATATCTAAATATCTAAAGAGTAACCTAGGAAAAGGATCCTTGTTTAAAAGGGAAAGTGAGATGTCTTTAGAGGCATATACAAACATAGATTATGTCAGTTCTATTATTGATAAGAGATCCATTTCAAGATATTGTATGTTCCTGGGTAAAAACTTGGTCACATGGAGAAGCAATAAGTAAAATGTAATGGCCTGATCAAGTAAAGAAGCAGATTTTCGATCTATGACACAAGAGATAATGAAACTCTCATGGTCAGGAACATACTAGATGACCTCAAGATCCAATATAAGACGCCTATAAGACTATTTTGAGATAACAAGTTAATCATTAACGTTACTCATAATCTAAATCAACATATAAAGATAAAACGAAACTTCATCGATGAGAAATTATACGATTTTATAGAAACAACATATGTTCCTTCTAGTAAACAATTGACATTCTAACTAAAGAACTACCAAGTTCTTTCAAACAAAATAAGAATGATAAAATTCACGAGATTGATAGAGATTATTTATCTAATTTGGTGAAACTATTTAATTATAAAAATATTTACCTAGGAGATTGTTTATTTATTAGTTTTCTTTTTTATATCAAATTAGAATCTATAAATTATATGTTGAATGAATCATTACAAAACATATTCAAATTATACACTTGTAAATTATATTTATTTAAAAAATATCTAATAACCCACAAGTTAGCACATGTAGTTACTCTTTAACTTTTTACTGATAATTTTTATCTTTTTGCAAAACATATAATATAATCATTTTACGTTATTTTATGTCCCCCATAATTTCTTAGGGTTTGTTACTCTATTACATAATATAAATTTAATTTAAATTATATATTTAATTATTACTTATTCATTAAAAAAACATTGTACCGTAAAATATCTTTTATTACATCAACGCCTACTCCAGTTATAAAAAAAAATCGGATACAACTTAATGTCACCATTTGGCTTCTGAACTTGGGAATTGTACAGGCATAAACAGGTACTTTGTTACCAAAAAAAAAAATTACAAGTACTTCAAAATCAAAAAGGGCTACCTGCAAAATCAAGACCTCAATAAATTTCAAAATGTAGATGGGAAGATGCTACTTCAACCCCACATCACAAGTATCTATTTATCCATGTTCTGAGCTCTGTCTCCTTCCATATCAAATTCTCCATCTACATTCCTATTAAAACTCTGGTAGGCGTAGTCATCATCAAGATTCTCCATAGTTCTCCCAAAAATAAATGATTTGGTACCCATTGTTGTAAAGGGCATCAAGCCAAATGCTCGTGCAGTTTTGATCTCTGTGGCAACCTTCCTTTGAGCCTTTGCACTAATGCCAGTCTACTCAATCAACAAGAAGAAAGAGGTAATAAGATCCCACAATATAAAACAAGTTTATAATATGCTAAGTATGGAAGGGCATCACAGCTTAACCAAATATGTTGAAGAGGCCAACATAATTAAGTGATATTCTCAAAATTTTAAATCACAAATATGCTTAAATATGTTTATGATCCCTATAAAAGAAGAGTTTTTTATTTTAGTCCTTATAATTTTTTTTACATCCCTCTTTTATTGAATATTTTGATCTTAATTCCAACTTTAAACTTGAATTTGTTTATTGTTGATATAAGTAACTAAATTATATATTAGGTTATTCATATGGTTCTCACATGTCTAACTGATAATTAACACATTACTTTAGCGGGTCAAAATACAGTTTTTAGCTGTTAAAAGTTGTTTCCAAAGTTGTAAAAAAAGAAAACTGCTGAGTTTTTTTTTAGGCTAAATGGTAAATTTAACCCCTAGAATTGTTGGGATTTTGGTTTTGCCCCCTGAAATGATTTTTCTTAGTATTGTCTCCTTAGAAAATTTTTAAGCTTAGAATATAACCCATTCCGTTGACTGCCTCTGCCAACTGATGAGGTGGAGCCTAGTCACATGTCTGTCATTGCATATGTGGCATGTGACTCATCATATTAACCTAGTGGAGCCTAGTCACATGCCAAGTCACTGATTAACCTATTTTAATTAAAGGTTAATGAATTGGAGAATATTAACAAAATAAAAGAAGGGGTATAAACACGTTGGTCACCACCAACACGAACGAAGTGAGGATTAATAAAACGATAGAAATACTCATTATTCTTAATTTTGTCTTTAATTCTACCTCAAACAAACAAAACACACATATCGCCCAACCAGCAATCAACAAAGGAACCAAAGACACAGCCAAGCGATTCCTGTCTGACTTCATACATACTCTGCAACTTCACAAGCCAGTGAAGTCTTCTTGGTTCTGCAAAGTATTGCTAATTTCCCAAAATCGGGGCATCAATCTCCACCTGGAAAGTCTGAATAAGTGACACCAATTTATTCAGAAACTTCTGAATTCCAGGTAACCGAAAGTTCTTGCATACTGGGGCTGGCCAGAGACATTAATATACTCATAAAAATTGAAACTTTGATTGGGGTGTTTATAATTTATAGCCATTAGCAATAGATCTAACCCAAGTCAACACATCTTTCTTTCTCACGCCTCAAGCTAGCAACAGATCCAGTTGAGCCCAGCTTCTTAAATTTTGAAACTTTACCAATTTTTGGAAGCATTTGCTGAATCTTAGGACTAACTGTGATTGATTGGTGAGAGGCAGAGGGGAAAATATCAGTTTTTTTGTTTTGTTTTGGATTTTACATTTTTAGAAGCTGGATTTGATCTTTTGTGTTCTTCTGAGGTATCAGGACGTGGAAGAGGGTGTCAAATGCTATTTTCTTGGCTGCTTTTGTTTCCGTGTTGATTTTCTCAGTGGTGGCGGCTTCTATTGCTGCACCGCCGGTTGTAACAGCCTTGGCGGCGGCTTTGGCTGTTCCCATAGGGTCTGTAGGAAAATGGTGTAACTCACTCTTTAAGGGCTATGAGAAAGCTCTGAAGGGACAACGAGAAGTAATCAGCTCAATGCAGGTTGGTACTTACATTTCACTGAAGGACTTGGACAACATTCGGGTGCTTACCAAAAAATTGGAAGTGGAACTTGAAGCATTGTTGCAGAATGCTGATTTTGCTCTTAGAAATGAGGATGCTATAAAGTTTGCAATAGATGAGATAAAGAAGAAAATAGAAACATTTTCGGAGACAATGGAGACTTTAAGTGCTCATGCTGATAAGGAAGACGAAGTGAGGAAGACGAAGTAGTGACCAACGTGTTTATACCCCTTCTTTTATTTTGTTAATATTCTCCAATTTATTAACCTTTAATTAAAATAGGTTAATCAGTGACATGGCATGTGACTAGGCTCCACTAGGTTAATATGATGAGTCACATGCCACATATGCAATGACAGACATGTGACTAGGCTCCACCTCATCAGTTGGCAGAGGCAGTCAACGGAAGGGGTTATATTCTAAGCTTAAAAATTTTCTAGGGAGACAATACTAAGAAAAATCATTTCAGGGGGCAAAATCAAAATCCCAATAATTCTAGGGGCTAAATTTACCATTTAGTCTTTTTTTTATGATTAAAAACTATATTTTAACTTGACATAGTCAAGTGCTAATGTGCAGTTGGACATGTGAGAACCATGTGAAGAAACAAACATGTAATTTAGTTATTTATATCAACAATTAACAAATTCACCCTCAAAGTAAGGATTAAGATCAAAATATTCAATAAAAGGGACGTAAAAGAAAAATTACTTTGTAGGAACCAAAATCAGAAGACCTTTATTTTATAAGGAACAAAAACAGTTAAGCCTATATATATAATTACATTCACTTAAGATAAAAAAAATATTTATTGCTATAGAAAACAATTTTTTTGGGTAGCCATGGCATCTCCTCCCTATCAATAACCTCCATCACTAGTAGGGATGGAAACAAAAGTAGAGAAGGAAATATGAATGCAGTAGTAATTCTAAAACACCATCCTTTACTTTTCCTCTCCATCATTCATACAAATTCTACTTCCCTGAAGTGCTTAGAACTTACCTTGCTTCTCTTGATAATAATTCCAGCCTCTGTGATGAAGTTTGCCAGGAATCTAACATTCTGCATAAAAACATAAAATACTACCAAGAGCCATTCCAAATATAGCATTAACGGGAAGATAATTTTATCATCAGGGGAAATAGCAAATCATAGCCTCACTAGCAAGAATGAAAGAAAGGCTACAACGGCCTAAATAGATCTGTCACAAATATTCTCCTCACTTTCATCTTCCTTCACAAGATATAAAAACTGAATTTCCATAAATCAATGAAAACTTTAGCATATCATAACAAGAACATGGCAAAAAGTTTAGGCAATCGCATCTGAAAAACTTGACCTGAAATTTTTTATATAACTTTAAAGGGATACCGCCTTGGCTCCAAGATTTAAAGAATTCATGCAATTTAGACTCGGGATTAAAGCAACTAAAAGAGCACAAGAGTTCATCTTCTTCAACTGAATCTGCAATCTATACCAGTCATCCGTTCTTTTTGTTGTGGTAAGTGGTAACATATACAAGACATCTGTCTTAATAACATATAGGAGAAGCTGAATGGTATTGAGTAGCTAAGGTTGACTCAATTACGCACCATTCTCAAAAATCCTAAAATGAAAATATGGTTAGCACTGTACACAAACGGCAGCCTAACCATCCACATAAGATACTGACAATTGTCACATGCTTTTATTCAATGCCAGTTTCTCTCACAACAAGGACAGTGCAACAAACCGCAAAAATTAACAAAACATTTATTGTCAGATGTGAAGTGATAGCTTTATTTTATTATATGATAATAGTTAGATATAAAAAACAACAAAATTCATACTAGTAACAATTTTCACTTCAATATAGAAATCAGAAGTACATAGTACTCATACCAGGGATGCATATAATATACATCCAAACCCATTATTATAAAGTACTAACCCTGAAATCAGCTTGATTAAGAACTTCTTTGGTGGTGACTTTGAATTCGCTCCTTTTCTGGGGTTTGCGTACACCAGGTTTTGTAAGATCCAAAGCCTGTATGGAAACAGAGACTGCACAGTTCAGAAAACTAATAGAACACTCAATACAAAATAAATATTAACAGAGTAAAGGTAGAAATAGCAAGCACTGAACAGGGTAACCATAGCCATAGTTGTTTAAAGCAGACAGAATAACACTGATGATAGGCTCAAAAGCATTTAACATTTGAGAAATGCTAGCAACACACTTTTGAACACATTCCATGCGATTGGTTACTTTTTTTAAACGTCAAACTATGTGCCTTGTAAACTACTCCCTGTTAGTGTATTACTGTGTATGATGAGCTATCATGCTCTGCTTCCTTCTTTTTGCAGTAGCTAGTAGTTAGTTAGGAACCTTGTTTGTTAGAAGCTGACTTAGTATTCTGTAACGCTGAGTCAGCAGCTAGTCATAGGCGATTAAGACTAGCATCCGTATATAAGCTCAATCTATCTCATTCTCTCACTACTCAATACAATTCATACATTTCAGTTCATAAAATGCTCTCAAGTCTCAACTATTTCTTGACTTCCCTCTTTTTATTTGAGTTGGTATCTGAGCTGAATTTCAGCTCTGATACACTCTTCTTTTTCTTCATGGTGTTGACACAAGATCCATGAAGCACAAAAACAGAAATGGAAGAAGGTCAACGTAATGCAAGCAAGTCAACAACAATTCCGATGAGCAAATTGTTTGCGATTGTCACCTTCTCCCAATCGATTTCGGTGAAATTGGATGAATGTAACTTCCTCATGTGAAAGCAACAAGTGGAATCAACGATTAAAGGACATAAACTTCAGAGATATGTTGTGAATCCAGAAATCCCCTTGAAATTCCTCTCTAAAGAGGATCGAATCAATGAGACGGTGAACCCTGAATATAAAAACTGGGAGCAACAGAATGAGCTTCCTTGTCTCTTGGCTTTTATCTTCACTTTCTATGCAAATGGTTGGATGCACGCACTTCTACCATGTTTGAGATCAGACTCACTCGTATTTTGACAAAATCACTTGCGCGAGCACACATCAGCTTTAACTTTGCCAAGAGATGCGCAAAACAAAGAAAGTCTCGGGTACTATTTTTTAGTATCTTCTCAAACTCAAAACCATTGTAGATGTCTTAGGATCCATAGGAAAGCCCAGAGATACGAAAGCAATATGTTACAGGTGGGTCTACACTGTGAAGTGTCGATTTGATGACACTGTAGAACAATATAAAGTTAGATTAGTTGCGAAAGGATACAACCAGACCTATAGGGTTGATTATGAAGAGACCTTTGCCCCAGTAGTCAAGATGAATACAGTACGAGTAATCCTATCATTGCCAGCTTACTTTGGTTGGGAGTTACAATTTGACATTAAGAATGCTTTACACTGAATTAGAAGAAGTGTATATGGAGATACCACAGGAAATGATTCTATTAATAGACAAAATCATGTGTGTAGATTGAAGAAAGCTTTGTATGGGCTGAAAACAATCACCTCGTGCTTGGTTTGGGATATTTACTAAGGCCATGGTATCTTTGGGATATAAGTAGAGCCAAGGAGATGACACCTTTTTCATCAAACACTCACCAGATGGAAAACTAACTTTTTAGTTTATGTAGATGATATGATCATTGTAGGTGATGATGAGGCTGAGAAACACCTACTAAGGGAGAAGTTAGCAGAATAGTTTAAGATGAAAAATCTTGGGAGGGTTAAGTATTTCTTAAGGAGTGAAGTTGCTTACTCTAAATAGGGCATCTTCATATCTTAGGAAATATGTTTATCTCTTGAAGGAAACAAGCAAGTTCAAATGCAAAACAGACTCCAATTGAACAAAACTATCGTATTGGAAGTGAGGAAGAAAGTTCAGCAGTTGATAAAACCCGATATCATAGACTTCTAGGAAAACTCTTATTTATAGCTCATACTCAACCTAACATAGCTTATGCAGTCGGTATAGTTAGCCAATTTATACATTATCCATGAGAGAGACATATGTAAGCTGTAACTAGAATTAAATATCTAAAGAATAACCCACGAAGAGGATTGTTGTTAAAACGAGAAGGTAAGTCGTTATTGAGAGCATATACAGATGCAAATTATGTTAGCTCTATTGTTGATAAGATATCCATTTCAGGATATTATATGTTCCTACGAGGAAATTTGGTAACACGGTGAAGCAAGAAGCAAAATGTAATGGCTTGGTCAAGTGCATAAGCTAAATTTCAGTCCATGGCACAAGGGATAATGGAGCTATTATGGATCAAAAACATATTGGGTGATCTCAAGATCCAATACAATAAGACTATTCTATGATAACAAGTCAGCCATCAACATTGTTCATAATCGAGTTCAACATGATAGAACAAAGCATATAGAGAGATTGAAACTTCATCAAAGAGAAATTAAATAGTGGTCTTATAGAAACAGCATATATTCCTTCTGATGAACAGATAGCAGATATTCCAACAAAGCATTTTAAGATTCTTTTAGACAATCCGGGAATGATAGACATCCATTCACTACATTGCTTTTAGTCTTGTTCTACTTATGATCAATTATTTGTTACAACTCACAGCTCATTTGCCAGTCATCCAACTCACCATCTAGTCATGTTCTATTTGTGATTAATTATTTATAATTAGTTTATTATTTTTGGTGCTTTTAGTTTGTGTATAATTAGACATGTTGTAATCTTTGAAATCAAGCAATACAATTCATTCTCTCCATCTTTTTGTTTTCAAATCTATCCCATGGTGGCTTTAAATATTACATTATCTTTGTTGATGTGACCACCAAATTCACATGGATTTACCTATTAGTAGCTAAATCTGATTCTCTGCAGCACTTTCTGCAGTTTAAAACAATGGTAGAACTACAAATTGGCTGCTCTTAATGCACTCAAATCTGATTGGGGTGGAGAAATTCGGCCTTCCTCCAAAATCCTCACAGAAATAGGAATTATTCATCGTCTAGCTTTTCCACACACACACCATCAAAATGATAATGTCAAATGTAAGCAGACACATTGTTGAACTTGGCTTAACCCTTCTAGCACAAGACAACATGCCTCTACAATTTTGGGACCATGCATTTCTCTCAGCAATGCATTTAATCAACAGGTTACCTACCATCTGTAGATTCTGTATACATAATTATATGCTGAGTAATTTTTTCAAAAAAAAAAAAAAAAGATAAACACGTACAATTTTTAATTCCATTGACACCTTTTCTCATTCTCTCTTTTTTTTCATGAATCCTTTTCCCATTCTCTTAAATCCACTTTACTGAGCTAAAAAACTAAATCCGCCTCTTCCTCACTCATATGGAACCTAGTACAACTAAGTAGGCCTTGATGGTTTAGTAAACAGGTATAAAGCCTGCCTTGTGGCTAAAGGGTTTCTCATCAACAACCTAGGTTTGATTTCACTGAAACCTTCTCATCAGTGGTTAAGGCTGCAATCATTCACACCGTTTATACTCTAGCTCTCACCAATGGCTGGACACTTTGGACCATGGTTATCAAATCGGGATATGAATCTTGAATCGGAAAGTCTATTTTCAGAATCATGAACTATATTGTATCATGAATTGTAAGATTCATGAACATTAATAAATCTAATATAAACCCATATAAAAGCATAATTTCATATCAATTAGCATAATTTTAAGTCACTACAGCCATTAAAGTGACACGCATGGAAAAAAACAGATCCTAATCATAACATTTGTAAGTTACAATGACCCAAAAAAATAGTGACTTGATTGCTAATTTTAGCACATTAATGCCCCCAAAAAAGCAAAAAAAAAAAAAAAGACTAATTAACATCAATAAAGCCAAACAGAACAAAAATAAATAACGGATCACTGGAGACCAAAGAGGGGCCAAAAACATAGAGCATGTGTATGGCTCTTAACAAGCCACAACAACAAACAGTAGGAGAATAGTACAACGACAAAGTGAGGGACCACAAGCAATAACTATCATCGGCGATAAAAAGCAAAACAAACCATTAAAGAAATGAGAAGAACAGTGTTTTTGCTCGGCAGCCGCAAAGTGTCGAGAGAGAAAAAGCAAGAGATAGGGTTTCTTAATTTTTAGGATTCTTCTGTTGAATAAAAGGAGGGTGGACCTTTATTTTGGTGCTTCGGCCCATTCCTCAAATTTTCAGAGGGAAAAGAGCCTGTTTTTTGCATTTTCTTTGTGCACAACCCATGTCCCTTAAAGCTGGGTGAGTTTTGTGCGATTTTCCATGGACTCTGGATACAAGCGATTCGCCAGCAATACATACAAAACAGGTGAGATTCTGACCCAAAAATGAAACACATTGCGATATGCATTGCTGAGGGACAAAATTGACTCATTGTATGAATCATATTGCGATTCTCACGATACTAACACTTGAAAAGAATGAATAATTGTGTCATTATTGATTTACAAGGGTGTACAACGTTATATAGATGAGATACAAAAGATAAGACTCCTAGAGATGAGATAAAGATTATAAATACAAAAGATAAGACTCATTAAGATGAGCTAAAAATTAAAGATAAGACTCCTAAAAATTAGAGATAAGATTATAACAAATACGAAAATTAATCTCCTAAAGATTAAAAGAAACCAAGCTCCTAATGATTAAAGATAAACTAAAAATCATTATCTATAATCTATAATATTGTTATCTCAACACTCCCCCTCAAGTTGGATGCATATATTAAGGATTTAGTCAAAATATTAGCAAGTTGATCCTCGGAGCAAACTAATGAAGTCTTGTTAACACCAGAAGCAATCTTCTCCCTAATAAAATGACAGACTACTTCAATATGCTTGGTTCTTTCATGAAAAATTGGATTGGAGACTAAATACAATGCTGGTTAAATGTCACATACTAATCTCGTAGGACCAACCAGACAAACTGTAACTCCTGAGTTAACTGTTTTACCCATAAAAGTTAACGTGTAGAGTCATAGCTCGATATTCAGCCTCCGTACTTGAGGTGGCAACAATATCTTTTTACTTTTCCATGAAACATGATTTCCTTCCAAAAAAACACAATAGTCTCTGGTGGAACGTCTCTCACTCACATTACTTGCCTAATCTGCATTGAAGTAACTAAGAATATCAATATGACCTCTGGCTGTATAAAGAAGACCTTTTCCCTGGGGACCCTTTTGATGTACTTAAGGATATGAATAATTGCATCCTAGTGGCTCACAAGAAGAGTTGAAGATTTGACTCACAGCACTCACTGTCATGATATGATAATTTAATTTGTCCACCAATCTTCGATATCTCCCTAGATCAGGATAGGACTCCCCTGGTTAGGCGCAAGTTTGACATTTGGGTCCATAGGAGTAGAAACCGGTTGACAATTTACTAGTCCAGTTTCTTCCAACATGTCGAGTGCATATTTTCGCTGTGAAATAGCGATCACAGACTTTGATTGTGTCACCTCAATTCCTAGAAAGTAGTATAGATGCCCCAAGTCCTTAGTCCAAAAATGATGGAAGAGAAGTTGTTTAAGAGCCTTGATACACTCAAGGTCATCACATGTAATCACAATATCATCAACATACACAAGATAAATGTATTTATTCAATGGGGAACGTTGAAAGAAAACTGAGTGGTTGGCTTCACAACAGGTCATCCCAAACTGTTGAATAATAGTTCTAAAACATTCAAACCATACACGAGGTGATTGCTTGAGACAATGGATGTAAACCGGCAGGACGTGTGTGGGTAGTAAGCTACCATACCAATACCTACGGGTAGAAGAATGGATGCATATATCCACGAGTAGGGGAACAAGTACCGAGAGGTATTTATTTATGTTTAATATTTGAAATAATAATAATAATAATAAATCGTATAATGTTAAAAATAAAAGATTATTTCATTATAATATGATATAAATTAAGATTGTATAAAATGATTACAACTTTAAAGAATAAAAATAATATCATGAAACAATATAAAATAATAAAATGTCTTAATATTTGAATATATTTAATAAAAAAATAAATATGAATACTTATGCAAGTACTCATAGGGCGGGTAATACAATACTTATACCCACCTAGTTAGAGAATTCACAAGTACCCGTTGCGGGTATATCCGCAGATAAATACAGGAGCGGATTTTTTTTATACCCCTACTTGAGACCATAAAAGAGATTTCTGCAATTTGCACACAAGATTTGATCCCTCCTTGAAATAAATCCAGGAGGTTATTGCATATAAATCTTCTCCAAGTCACCATGAAGAAAAGCATTCTTTATATCCAACTGGTACAAAGGCCAATGCTTCAATGCATCCATAGATAGAAAGATTCGTAATGAGGTCACCTTCGCTACAAGAGAAAAGATGTCACTGTAATCCAACCCATATACTTGTGGGTACCCTTTTCCCACAAGCCGAGCTTTCAAATGATCCACCTATACATTAGGGTCTACTTTAACATTATAGACCCGTCTTGCAACCAACAATAGATTTTCCTTTTGGGAAGAGGAACAAGAACCCAAATATGTTTAGATTCTAAGACGTGCATCTCATCAATCATTGTCTGTCGCTACCCAAGATCCAATAAAGTTGCACTAACGGTTTCAGGAATAGTGATAGAAGAAAAGGCAGAAACAAACGCATAATAGGAAGGAGACAAACAATGATAGGATAAGAAATTATAGATGGGATAGGGATTGAGAGTGGAACGTTTACCTTTCCTAAGGGCAATAGGGTTATCATCGAAAGTCAGAGGAGTTGGAGCCGGTGAGGCAATTAAAGTAATAGCTGAATCACTAGTTTCAACTATAGGAATGGGAGCCGAGAGGATAGACCTTGGACGACGTTCATAGGTAATGGCAAAACAACACAAGGGAGGATTCAAAGAAGGATCCAACATAGATAACAAAGGTGGAGCTTCTGGGAGTTTTGGAATAAAATCAAGAAAGGGAACAGGCAATTCTTGAATACTCATGTTCTTTGGAGGGCCAGTTGATGACAAGTATGGTGTGTCTTCAAAGAATGTTACATCAGCAAAGACATAAAATCGATGTGAAGAAGGAAGATCATGAACAAAACAAGTACAACCAAACAAACAAGTAAGTGGGAACCAAATATAAAGAATCAGAGGGAAACAATAAAGAATGAGGAATCCAGTTTTTTCAAAACAGATGATGGTATCCTATTTATTAAGTACCGTGCAGTAAGAATAATATCACCCTAAAAGTTCAAGGGAACATTAGTATTCAACAAAAGTATACGAGTTGTATCAAATAAATGTCTATGTGTTCTTTCAGTAATACCATTATGTTGGGGTGTATAAGGATAACTAGATTGATGTATTATACCATGGATGACATAAATGAATTAAAACAATTAGAGAAATATTCTTTAAGATTGTCACTTCGCAAGATTTGAATCAATTTACCAAACTGAGCATGAATTTCTAAACAAATTTTTTAAAGATGGTAAACAATTCAGAACGATCTTTCATTAAGAAAACTCATGTATTCTTAGAGAAGTCATCAATAAAAGTTACATAATACCTATGACCTAAAATTGAAGGAACCGACTAGGTCCCCAAACATTAAAATGAACAATACTAAATAAAGACTAGGCTCGACCATGAGAACTATTAGAAAAGGAATTTCTGACATGCTTATCAAGCTCACAAGACTCTCACTTTAAAGGCGGTAAGCTCACAAGACTCACACTTTAAAGACTGTAACCGTGACAAACTAGGAACCATTATTTTTAACTTCTCCGAACTTGGATGACACAAATGACAATGAAGTAAATTAGGAGACTCAAAAGCAGCACATATGGTGGAGGTGGTCGATTGAAGGTAGTATAAACCATGGGATTCAAATCTGGCTCCAAAAGTCTATCTCGTTCTCCGCTTCTGGATCAAAAAAGAATTAGGAGTAAACATTATAGGACAATTCAACGTACACGTCAATTTACTAATAGAAATCAAATTGAAGGGACAATCAGGAACAAATAAAACAAAATTCAGATGGAGTGAGGGAGAAGGTGTCGCTTAACCAATGCTGACTTGTGTTTTTGAACCATTTGCAAGAGTTATATGATGGGGTGTCTTAGGTGGTAATAATTGAAATAGAAGGAAAGAATTACTAGCTAGGTGGCCAGATGCACTAAAATCCAAACCCCAAGATCCAACAGACGTAGAATAAGAGAAACAAACCGTAAAATTACCAAAATGGTCAATAGTGGCTAATGATGAAGTTTGGGCTTGCTGAGCTGCCTTCATCTAAAGATACTCCTTATACTCACGGTCGGCCTTCGAACCAGAATCTTCAGCCATGAACGATGACTACAAACAACACAACACACAAACAATGTCTCAACCCAAGACCCACTCACTGAATCCTGGTTAAACAGAACCAAGAGGAACAGAGGAGCAAACTAGGATGGGCAACGTTGAAAACTGGTGCCTAGAAGGTAGTATATGAGCCACACGTGCCTAGAAGGTAGTATATGAGCCACACGTGCCAGCGAGACAACTTAAAAGACACGCGTAAGGAGACTTTCAATGGTGGCACTTTAGAGACAGGCTGATCAGTGGTGTCTAAGATGAACTCTAATGGTTCTGACCAACAATGATAGGGTTGACGAGGTCCATCAACCTACCACATAACAGCAACGACTATACTGACTTGACATAGTGAGTCAACCAAACAACCCACAACTGAGGACCTTGCTCACACAATGACAACAACTGTGTGGACGCAGTGCGTCAACCAAACAACCAACAATTGAGAACCTAGCTCACATAGAGATAGTGATTGTGTTGACATAGTGCGTCAACCAAACAACCAACGAATGAGAACCTTACTCTAGATTCCAGCTTGAAAAGAATGAATAATTGTGTGGTATTATTGATTTACAAGAGTGTACAGCATCATATAGATGAGATACAAAAGATAAGACTCCTAAAGATGAGCTAAAGATTAGAGATAAAACTCCTAAAGATTTGAGATAAGATTACAACAAATAAGGAAACTAATCTCCTAGAGATTAAAGATAAACCAAAAATCATTACCTATAATCTATAATATCATTATTTCAACACTAACTACCATGATTTGGATACTAATAATGCCTTTCTTAATTCCATTCTTCATGAAGAGGTTTATATGACAAAACCACCCCACCCGATATTGAATCCACAAATGTGTCCATAGTTTATGAGTCGCACAAAGCGTAGTTATCAAATTGCGGAGGAGCGGCAGCGATTGCGCCGTGAAATCGCGTCGCGGCCCCCTCGCGCAACTGCGCATGAATAGCGGGCATGGATGAAGTTGTGGCGCGATTCCCACAATCCCAAGATCTCAAATCACAGTGAATGGCGGTGAGGACCCGCAATGTGGTTCAAGGGCAATGCTACATCGTCTTTGGCAAATCTTTTAAGGATAAATGTGTACTTTTCAGTATCCTCCTTTTTTTAATTTAGGGCAAGTTTCTTCTACCTTTCTTCTCCTGAATTCTCTTCTCCTCATTGTTTCTTCGTGCTTCCACTACTTTCTTCTCCAGCAGCACCGTTCATCTTCTCTGGCGAGTTCCCTTCCTCTTTGGCGAGTTCCCGTACTTCTTTCTTTTCTTCTCCGATGAAGGTTCTGTTTCTGCTTTCTGGTCTCTGGCGAGCCTCCAGCAAGCTGCAAGGAAGACGAACAGCCACTGTTAGCTCTGGTGACAACCCCACAGCCACTGCACCCTCCTGCAACAGCCCACAGCTACTGCAACCTCTATTTTTTCTTCTGTGAATTTTTTTTTTCTTGCTGAAATCACCTCCAGCAACAGTCCCATAACCCTCTAACAATGGCAAGTAGTGGACAGCAGCCTGCAAACACTTCTGGGACTCCTGATTCAGCTGCACAAGCTGAAATGTTTAGGCCAATGGGGAAAAACATTGACATTGCTTGGGCTTGTAATTTTTTGAAGGACAAAAAGAACATAAAGTCGGTTACTTGTGTGTTTTGTGGGAAAACCACCACCGGTGATATAATTAGAGCAAAGCAACACCAATTGGGTACAGTGGGAATGTTGGGAAGTGTACCAAAACCCCCGAAAACGTGAAAGAACAATTGAGGACAGCAGCTGCAAAAAAAATACGGAGAAAATGGTTTACATGAATGAGTTTAAGAATGAAGATGAAAAGGAGGAAGAGGTTCAAGAAATAAAGGTTTCCCGCACACGACGCCGCCACCGCAAGCTCCATTCTCTTCCAGCCGTGACTGTCAAGGTTCTTCTTCACCTCTCACCCTCTGCTTTCGAGGCATCTTCGTCATGCTTCAGCCTTTGTTTTCGAGGCTTGTTGTTCGTCTTCATGCTTCTTCTTCGTCTTCGTGCTCTATTTTCAAGCTTCTTCTTCTTCGTCTCTCAAGTTGTGCTCTGTTTTCAAGTTGCTTCTTCGTGCTCTGTTTTCAAGCTTTTTCTTGCTTTGTTTTGAAGACACACTGCTGGCGGTGCTCTGTTTTGTCTCTGTTTGTTTCGAAAATGGCTGGAAATACTAGTGGTGATGGGGTTGATAATGTTGGTGGTGTATCTCAGCCTTAGGTTGTTGCAGCTGAGAGTGAAAAAACTCAAAGGAATGCTGCTAGGATGAGGACCGATACTGCATGGAAATATGGTGTTTCGATTGGAGGGGATTCAAGAAGAATAATGTGCAAGTTTTGTAACAAAGAATTCAATGGAGGTACTTATCGTTTCAAACATCACCTAGCAGGGACAAAGAAAGATGCTAGTGTTTGCAAATCAGTGTCGGATGAGGTTCGGAAGGAAATGTGGGACAATGTGTTTGGGTTGCAAGAAAAGCTTGTGAAGAAAACAAAAGAATTTCAAGTTGAAGAAGGTGCTAAATTTGGTGAAGATTTAGGGAAGAGAAAAAGGGAAGAGGAAGACACACCTGCAACTCTATTTAAGATGAGGGGCGCAAGCAAACAACACACAATGAATTCTATCTTCAAGAAGGATTTGAGGGAGGATGCATGCCTAGACATTGCTTCTTTCTTCTACAATAATGTCACTCCTTTTCATGTTGTAAAGAGTGAAGAATTTATTAAAATGTGTGATACAATTGCAAGGCATGGGATTGGATTTCAGCCACCATCTTATCATGAAGTCCGAGTAAAATATTTGAAGAAGGTTGAAATGACAAAGAGCATTGTGCTGAAACACAAAAAATTCTGGGAGCAATATGGTTGCACCGTGATGACAAATGGACGGACAGATCGGAGGAGAACTATACTTAATTTTCTGGTAAATAGTCCTATGGGAACTGTTGTCCTAAAGTCAATTGATTCATCTGATATTTGCAAGACAGCTGATAAAACATTTAAGATGATGGATGAGATTGTAGAGGAGGTTGGAGAGGCAAATGTGGTGCAAATAGTCACTAATAATGCTAATAAGTACAAAGCAGCAGGAGATTTGTTGATGGAGAAGAAAAAAAAACTTTACTGGACACCTTGTACAGCTCACTGCATTGATTTGATGCTTGAAGATTTTGAGAAAAAAATATCTCTCCACAAAGATATAATTGCAAGTGGTAAGAAGATTACAACCTACATATATTCAAGGACTAGTCTTGTATCTTTATTGCATCAGTTCACTAAGGGGGGTGATTTGATTAGACCTACCATGACTCATTTTGCTACCTCCTATCTTACTTTGGGGTGTCTACATGACAACAAGGGAGACCTAACAAGAATGTTTGCATCAAATGAGGGAAAGGCAGCCAAATGGCAAAGACATCTGATGGTAAACTTGTTGAGAATTTAATCACTAATAAGGAGTTTTGGAAAGCTGTTTTGGATTGCTTAAGGGCTGTATATCCCCTAATTAGAGTGTTGCATTTGGTAGATTCAGAGGAGAAACCAACCATGAGATTTATATATGAGGAAATGGATAGAGCAAAAGAGAAGATACAAAGTAACTTCAAAAATATTCAGAGGAGGTATACAAAGTAACTTTAAAAATATTTAGTTTTTTGTGTCTTACAATTTAATTAGGAACTAATTCATTGTTGATATTCTGTTTCCTTTTTTTAGTTACATGTCTTTATGGGAAATAATTGATAAAAGATGGAATCGGCAATTGCATAGACCTCTACATGCTGCAGGCTACTACCTTAGTCCAATGTTACATTATGCTGAAGGGTTTAAGGTAGATGTTGAGGTGAAATGTTGTTTATATGATTACTTGCAAAGAATGATTGGAGATATAGATGAAGTCAACAAGATTGATGGGCAGCTTGAATTTTTCAAAGTTTTTTTGGTTTAGAAATAGCTACACGTGGCCGGAAAAATAAAACACCAGCCCTATGGTGGGAATCCTATGGTGATGAGCACCCGGAGCTGCAGAAATTTGCTATTTGTGTATTGAGCTTAACAGTAGCTTTACATAAGTGGTTATGAAAGGAATTAAAGTGCTTTTGAGATGGTAAAATTTTAATTAGTGACTTAGTTTTGTTTTTAATTGTTCAACTTAAAGTTAGTTACTGACTTAGTTTTGCTTCTTTTATTTTAGGTTCACACTAAGAAGAGGAATCGTTTAAAGCAAAATACTATGAATGATGTAGTCTTTGTAATGGCCAACGCAAAGCTAGAAAAGAAGAAACAACCTAGGAAGCAACCAACCTATGACATTGAGGATATTTGTTCTGATGATGATTGGATTGTTGAAGAGGAGGAGGAGGATGGGCCTGAGTTGGAATTAGATGAGGGCAATGTCATTGTAATTGACAAAGAGGGTAATGGTGCAGCTGCAAGTGCACCAAATGATGATTTAGAGGTTCCTCTTGATGGTGATAGTAAAGATGCTACAGCAAATGCAATTAACATGAATGATGATTTAGTGGATGACTTGACATATCCTGATTGGGGCACCTTGCAGGATATAGTAGTATTTCATAGTGTACATCTGCATAGACACATGGCTATTTTTTAGGGTTTTCTGATATTTTTTGGGATTTAGTAAAGCTAACAGCAGCATTAGTGCTCTATTTTTTGTTGCATATACAAAGCATATGTGACACATGCTGTTCCTTTTTTGTCAAACAGTCTTGTGTCTTATTGGGATTGCATTTAAATATATGAAATTATGAATACTAGAACTTTTATGATATGATAATGGTATATTTCTTGTTCAATATTATTTTCTATGCATAGGTGTAAGTTTAAATATAATTTTATATATTTAGTAGGATCTTACGATCCAAGTTTATGATCCTCCATTTACGATTTTTCAACTCTCCTCTGTTCCTACCTAAGATCTCAATTTTTACAACATTGATTATAAGAGTTCAAGTGGACGGGAAGAATCATTGGAACTTGGAGATGAAGATGAAGAATATGAATTTTAGAATTCTTAGTTGATATACTTGATTAATTTGACTTATGTTTCTTTTTTAAATGTTTTTTAAAGCTGCCTTATGAGTTATGACACTTGAGTTCTAGTTTTTATGTTTTTCTACATATATATGTGTTTATTTGTTTGTGTTTTATCCCCGCGATAGTAACAAATAGCGTCCGCGATCCTAGTTTCGGGGTCCGCCGTGATGCTCCATGATTTGGGATTGACTACTATGGCACAAAGCCCATGGATTAAAGGCCCATAATAGTAGGGGCATACCAAAGACATTTGCAAAAGTGTCAGGAATGACTGCACCTGAGTCAGTTTTTCCTATATTTTACCGAAAAGTACTAACACAATCATTACAACGGATCAATTCTTGACTTCTATAAATACCACTCATTTGTTACACATAAGGTACGTTCAATCCAACCTAACGCTTGAGTTCTAGTATCGTATACTAGTGACATCATATTTCCAATCTCAATGTAGGATCTATGATGTACTTATTACGACACAAACATCGGACTCGAGACAAACACTTCGACACGGCTGATCTCTAAAATATAAGACACAGGGACACCTCATATGATGTGTACAAATAGAGAAAGAGAACTCAAGTGAATGAAATATGAATAACATAATAAAAAATTCTAAATTATTAATCAAGATTAATACATGTATATTCAGCTTCTTAAATCAAACTTTCAAAAGTTTATGTTTTTACTGATAATAAACCATAAAGTATGAGTGAGAAATATTATTTTTTAATATTTTATATTATAATTAAGTTAAATTAAAAAAGTAAAAAATATATTTTTAATTATAATAAGTTAAATTAAAAAGGTAAAAAAATATATTTTTAACAAGATCAATATGTGTCTATCTTATGGAGGTGTCGGCCAAAGTGTCCAAACTCTATAAAGATATCAGCTCAAGTGTCCAAACCGATAAAAAATAATTTTTTAACTAGACACCTATTGAGGAGTGTTCAACGCGTGTCAGAGACGTGTCAGTGTCGCAAATGTGTCCGACACCGCGACACTTCAAAGAAGAGAGGTGTCTGTGCTTCATTGCGTGGGGTATCGATTTGGATTGAACAACATACTAAGAGACCTTGAGATCCCCGCTAGACTTAGAGACATACTACTAGATCCCCACTGGAACGATGTAAGATAATATACAAAATAACAAAGGCCCGGTACCCCCATACCGCACAGATCATTGGCACCCCTGATGACCTCCAGAGCTTGGTTTGAGCACTTGAAGACTACTCAGGTTCAGGGATATCAAGTTTAATCCCTCTCTCTTGGTTTGAGGCACAATCTTACGTGGTTTATCTCTTATATGGCATAATCCCCCCCCCCCCCACCTCCCACTCTCTCTCTCTCTAAGGCAACAAACACCTCCCACCAAAATCAGTATAATTTAAGCCTACATCTAACATAAACTATATGATGATGCCTCCAAGACAGAATAAAAATATTAGAAAGAAATTGCATAAACACACATAGATACAAAGTTACAAACATCTAACGTTAAAGCAAAAAATATAGAAACAATAGTAACCAAGTAAGTTAGACACAGACATTTCTATCCCCTTTACCTTAAGATCATATGTTGTACCAAGTGGAAAATTGGCATCATATCGAAAAGCATAATCTTCTTTCTCAATTTCTTCCTCATCAAATTCAAAGTATGTGGCGGCATTCTTAAGTTTTCCATCCATCCGATCAGTTAATGTGTCATAACTTTCTTCTAGATCTTGCATCATATTGGAACTATCACCGTCTACTGAACCAAATCTATTCCGAGAATTAAATTGGAAATTTGTCCCAGGAGTTTCACCAAATATCCGCTGCTCAAAATCATCAAGAGACTCTGACTTGTTACTCTGCTGATTAACGGGTCCAGTCTCTGTTCAGACATCGTACAAGATCATGAGGATTAAAAATAAAATTACCATCTGAAAGAGAGAGAGAGAGAGACAAAAACAACAAACTTGGAACACACTAACTATAGATTATAGAAAGACGAAGCCCACTATAACAGAAAACATGAAAGTCTAAACTGATTAATGCTTGAACCAATAGAGGTTTCCTATATTACATTTACTTTCCCCTAAACTTAATGTGTTAATCTTTTGTTTGTTTTTTATAAATTACATAACTCTTAATGATAAATCACATATCTGTCTTCCCCTCCTTTCCCCTTGCAAAAATCTAAGTCCCAAGCATACCCTAAGTATCCTCTTAACAGATTTCCAACATTCAAGGGGCTGCAACATAAATTAACAAATTCTATTGACTGACTGAAACTATTAGAAAAACTATACCAAGCTTCGGCAAGAGTTCTTATTTAAGGCAAAAATTCAGAAATGCTGCATCTTCCACTGGAGATTATGCACAATTCAGATCTGTTGATCTGGTTTGGTTTGATTATTGAATAAAATGTGGATCTCCTCACAAACTTTCCATGAATGATACCACAAACAGACAGAGCATCAGAAACTGATTAAATGAGTCATGTGCACATGGATCAAGAGACAGAATGATATTACTTATAAGAGATTTCAATAAAGACAAATTACAGCTCAGTACTGGTCATTTACAGCTTGTGCATGAGCAGAATACAGCTGACACAACAAGGAACAAGAGACAGAGATTAAGCTCAAGGACTCAACGAGAAAGTCTTACAAGCTTGGTCTACTTACCAAAGTAGCCTATATACATTCAACTTGTAACTAAGAAAATAGAATTCAAATTAATTATTTTTCTCTTGTAAATTGCATTTTGTATTAATTAGGTCTGTAATCATCAGGTATATATTCACTCAAGTTTTTCACTACAAACAGTCTCCAAATACCATCTCCATCAATCTAAAGTAAATGTAAAATTATCTTGCATTATTACATTAGCCTAAACTCTAAGCCCAACCATAATTAGGCAGGGAAGAGTGTCGAGTGTATGTGAGAGGGAATTCAGTTATAGAGAGAAAGTAAATCTGATTTGTTACAACTTATAAGGATTTCTTTTAGCAATATCAGAGGCATGCTGAATAAAATTTATAGTTTAGAAGCTCAGACACAGGTATTGTCATCTTTTGCCTTGGGAGATTCTACTCTTATTTTACTTTCATTACAATAATTCCAAGTACCAAAAGTGTAAATCCCCAGCTGAAGTATGATTCTCTACCAGAAATACGTACTACACCAGTAAGTCAGTAATTACTAACATAACATATCCTTAACTGGATATTATAGTTATCCATAAAAATGTAATAGAAACAAATTTATCACTCAACACTACTTTTGCTTATCATCATCTACAGTTCACAGTTCACACACTAGCCAGATTCCAAACAAAGACTTTCAAATGGTTAAACTACAACAGTTTGAAACATCAGACAAAACTAAGACCTATCCTATCTGAGCAAACTTATCCACTTTCAGCAATATTAAGAGGCATTTAGAAGTGAATTAGAACAAAGGCTGACTGCCCTCATCATACCTTTTGGTTCACTAGCAAACTTTAAATCACAGTCACAGAGGAGTAAAGCATAAAACAAATTCATAAAGTCAAACTTCAAGTAAACTCAACATGTAAAAGGCTGAATCATCAAAATCAGTTATTAGCCAGTAACAATGTTGATAGGTAGACTGTTGCTTAAATAGGACACTGAAATAATAACAAGTACCTGTAAATCTCCAAGTGGACAGACTCCTCAGCAAATGGGTCTTATGAAACCAATGTGACGCATAGCCATTTAATGACCTAACTGCAACTGAAGCAATATTCATTTTCTTCTTGCTTCAAACAAAACAGTTTGAAGCTGTTAATTTATAAGCTCTAGACAAGACTAGATTTTACAGCAGCTAAGAATTTAACAGTACAATAAATACAAATGGCAGCGATCTCAGTTTTGATACCTGAAATCCAAGATTTTCTATTTAAAGTTTTAAACCGGTAGAAACATCAAGAAAGATTTCCCTATCCAAGAAAACTATACTGCAAAATTTAAAAATAGAAAATAGCTTTCAGCTATTAAACCATTCATCATATCATGTTTATGCATTCAAGGAAAAACCACTTCCACTTCTTCAAAAACCACTTCAAGTATTTATAAGCTACTTCCAATTTGATTTGAAAGTCGTATGCAAAAGACACCAATGCAATGAACTTACGAAGTAAATCATATTGTGCGTACAGGCATTAAGTTCCGGAGAAAGTAATAAACATAATATTGCAATAAGATCAAATCTAAGTAGTTAATCCCACATTGCAGCACGTCTCCGCAAACCCCAAAACCGGGATAACAGCGTCGCAGATCGCGTTGCAGGTGTATCGCAGATAGAAAATAAAAATAAAAATATATTATGTAGACATGTATATATGCTAGAAAAAAATTGAAAAAATGCAAGCAAATCCAAATTGAAAATTAAACACATCTAATTGCATAATTCTAAATTGAAAACATTCATAACACATCCCAAGTTTTCAAAATAAAGGAAATAAAGAAGCAAAAAAAAGCCTTCTAAGTTCTAAGGCAACAGAGAGGAAGAGAGGAGCAACCGAGAAAAAGCTGGAAGTTTGAAGCTCGTCGGAGATTATCACAGAGGTGAGAACCGGTGGCTGTTCGTCCCTTCGTCACTCAGTGGTCGCCGGGCTGCGTCCCTGTTGCTGGAGAGGGACGAGAGGGGTGAGGCGAGAAACAAATGGAGAGGGAGTTTTGGTGGTCGTGAGTGCGAGAGGGGTTTATGTGCTTAAAAATTAAAAACAGGGTTTAAGTGTAGGTTTGGATTAGTGATAATACATAGTAAAATAGTAGTAAATGAAGAAGGATTGTGGAGATGGAAAGTTGGCATAATGTTGAAAACAATTCAAGGAATATAACATGGCGAATGTCTTTTTCCAAGGAAAACAAGATTTTTCACTCTTTTTTTAAGTTTTTTCAGATAGGTTATTTGTGGTAAATTGTTATTTATTTATTATTTTTTAGAGTAATAAGTTATAATAATTTACCCAATAATATTATTATATATCAAATAATGCCCTTAATTAATAAATATAATAGATAATATTAAATTATTATTTTTAAATTTCTTGATAATTCAACTTACTCAGTAATAATTTATTATAACTTGTATCAAATATTGGTGTACAAAATAAACATAAACTCGTTAAATCATTAATTTACTTTTTACTTTTATTATAACAGGTTAAATCAGGTTTATATAAAAATTAAAAATGAAAATGTATTTCGTTGAGCTATTTTTCCAAAAGTGAAATATGTTTATTATTCTAATTTATCATAAAATATCAAAATAATGGAATAGCAATTTTACTTCCCTCCATCACATGCCTTTCTCTTCCATCATATACTAATTTGTTCATTTCTATTATATATAAAAGTGTCAATAGGTTACGTCATTCATCAATAGCTGTAACATGATCTATTTAAAATTGATATAGACTAAATCTGTTGATAATAAGATCAAACTTGATCCTTTAAGAAGTTTATTTAAATAAATAAATTTTTAAAAGGTATTTAAGCAGCCTACTAATAATATATATAAGGCATTTAAAATTTTATTTTATAATTAACATAAAAAAAACCTTGAAAACTAAAACGGACTCATTAGCCGCTTAGCACATTAGCCCTTTTCTATTCGTCTTTTTGCGTTTTTGAAGGATTAAAACTAATAAATTAATCAAGTAAATCCCTATTGCGTTTATTCTTTCTTGCTTTAGTGCTTGTGTGGCCAGTCCCTCTCCCTCATCGTCAATCATTGATCCTTCAAGTGTACAATCGTTGACGAATTGACGCAGACACGGAAACCAGTATGCAAAGGTTTATGTAAGTACCGTTTTTATTGTTTAGGTATGCACACAGAGATACGTTTCGAATATCAGTATTTATGCAATGTATTTCACACCGTTTCAAATATCTGTTCTTTTTCTGCTGGGAGTGTTTCCAACATGGCAAAGAATTTTGCACTGTTTCGAACTTTACATGGATTTTTATATCAGAGATTGTTCATTTTGCAACTGTTATTGGGGTAGTGGTGCATGATTTCGAATTTGGTAGATGCTTATGCAAAGAATAAGGAAGTTGTAATTTGTTTTCTATGCCGTGTTGGAAATGGCCAATTAATAGGTTTTTAAATGGGTGAAACTTTAAAACAAACTAAATAAACCTTATAGGCAAATGAACTTCGCCAATTTTTCAAGCTTTCAAAGTTTGGCTTGTTGTTCTGACCCATTTACATCTTTAATTATGCACCACCATTTCTAGGATACCCTTGGGTTAAAGTATTCAAATAAGTTTACAAGGTATTTCTGAAAATACCCTTAAAATGTTAAAATGGGGGTATATTCTTTGTTGCACCGCGAAAAGAAGAGATGGTCCAAGACACACAACCCCATGGCTCCCCGCAATTACGACCAAAAACACCAGTTGGATGTCATTCTTGTAGCATCCAGCCACCGAGACATACATGCCACGGTCGTTTACAGTCGATAACCTAGGATTAAATACTGTCCACCTAAGTAATGAATTTTACAACAATTGGAGTGCTTGTAAACTACCAACCAAGGAACAAGATCAAATTATTGACCAATTTTTCTAAACTCATTCGGGACTGTATTGTTTCTAACTACCTTACACGGACACAAATATTAAAAAATATCAATTTCAAAGAAACCGGTACGATGTAAAAAGGATATATTTTATATAAATACATAGTAAATTAAGGTCATCATACCACTGTTCTATGCATTTTTATAAAAAAATATTAAACAAAATTCAATAAAACAAATTATGTTTCTAGATTATAAGAAGTGCAAGAGTGGAAGCACATGTCTCAAAGAAGTATATAATATATTTGTTGGTTAAAATATAAATTTACTCCCATAAAATATAGGATTTAGAAAAATCCCCTTTTAGCCCATGTCATTCATTGTCAGCGATTTAACTGCGAACAATAATAGGGGTGTGTTTTAGTCATTCCTAAAAATTTAAAAGGTTAAAAGTGATCATTTTTATTTATAGGAGGTATTTCCTAAACTCTAAATTTTATAAATGGTGAGTTTGTATTTTAACCTATATTTGTTTGAATGCCTAAAATGCTTACCCAACTACCATATTTACTCTAAACAAATATATAAAAAATGCAAAAAGTCAAGGCACATGGGATAGTGTTACTGTCCCATAAAAAAAACCCTTTAAAAAAACTTGTAAGACATTTTTCAAGAATAGAAGAACTTTTAATATTAGCTTTATTTATTTTCATTGTTATTTTGGTAATTAAGTTGATTGTAACATAATATGATTTAAGTTTAATGTCTTTAGAAAACTTTAAATAAATTATCAAAAAAATTGAATAAATGGATTATTAGGAAGTTTTGAATAGATAAGTTATTAAAAAATCTTGAATTGATGAATTATTAGGAAACTTTCAATTGATAAATTATTAGAAAATGCTTAATTTATTTATATTTTTCTATTTTGTTGCTTTTTATATTTAATGGATATCCAATATTTATCCATGGATATCTAAAAATCCGATGGATATCTACATCATGGATATTCTTATGGATATAGATAGTGATCTGGTCTCCATATCGGCCTATAGACAAGATGGTAATTTGCACTTAGAGTTGTCATGCATGATCGGCATCGCACATAGTTGTGACTTAACACCGGCTTCCAACATCACATATGAGACCCATGATACAATATCGGTACGAGTCACTCTCTCGATACTGGTGGATCAGGGTTAACTTATGTAACAACATACCAGAAAATAACCTACAAAATGACAAATAGGAAGATACAGTTGTTAAGGGACGTCCACGTTGTGTGTCAACTTTTCTATAAAGATCAGGATCGTGTTGACACATCGTACAGAATGTCCCCCCAGACCAAAATGACCTTTCCACTACTATTTGATAAATACCCATAAATTGAAAGGGAAAGGTAGAACATTCTTGATCATAATTTACGTTTGAGCTTTATTTTTTCTCATGCTCTGAATATCCCACTAACTTGAGCATCAGAGTGTCTTTGTAGGTGACACCTTTCTTCGCCCCGCAACGTATAAGGCTGATGAAATTTCTCATTAGCACTCCAAGACTTCTATCTCCCCACTGGAATAGAAGGTACAATACTAGATCCCTATGTGACCGATGTAATACAAGCAACGCACAACATAATTTAAGGACTGGTCCGCATACTGAATTTCCCTCCCCGACTCAAACAGTTCATTGGCATACCCGGTAGGACCCTGTAAATTTATTCCCACTTTTGCAATTACAAAAAAGTTGTCATGAAGAACAATGAAAGGTGAACTGGTCTGAACTGGGGTCAATTATCCTGTGTAAGACCAGCCATAAATGTCAACTGCTGAGAGTAATTTGTACACCGGTACAGTGGGTATCCGGTATTATGCCTTTTATCTCAATAGGAGAATAAAGGTCTTGTAGTCTTGGAGATCCTTCACACCAAGCTTTCACGTTGATAAGGGGCGAAAGGTGGTGTTACCTGTGAAGATTCTTCGACGCTTAAGTCAGTAACCAAATATGGAATTCAAGGTTTCTGAAGCGTAAATTTGGGAATGAGTCTAACGTACCAGAGTAATAAGAATGTTGGTATTTATATACGTTCATGCGGAGAATGAAGAGTCCTTAGGGTTAGGGGACCAATAGTACACTGTGTAGTGTACGATTCTGATACACGACGCGGGTGGCTCCGCATCTCTTGTGAATGTTCCCCCATACCTGCACCTTGTACTTTTTGTCAGGTGACATGGAAGTTTTCTAGTGTGCTAGGCACTGACCTAGACTTACCGGTATAGAAGGGCTTCTAATACGGGTTTACAATATGGAGGTTTACCTGTGACACCGGTAGTGAGTGTGAGAACGGATGAAATTACCTTTATGTCCATATACCAGTATCAAGACCGGATCATCTGCTCTCTAGCTTATTTGAGGGACTGAGTAAGTTGCTCATATAAGCTATATTACCTTGCTGGAATCGCTCTTGTGGTTATGGATACTGACTCTAGTAATTTCTCTCTGAAGTCGTCCTTTTGTAGTTTTGGACATCGGCTTCGAACAACATCTTGTTCTTGTATGTGAAATCCAAGAGTTTTTGAATTTTATAACTCCTCGCATTTAAGATTTGTAACTATAGAATCTTGAGACGCCACTAATGATGAGTAGTTATTGTCATTAACACGTGAAGGCTACTCACGAGGATTGTCAACTGTCGCAGGTCGTGGGTATTGGGCCTAAAATTCAAAAATTTCGGTCCATTAGATTTCAAATTTTCATGAAATGATGCCACTTTCGCGCGCCTTAGGTTGAAACGACGTTGTCGTTAGCCCTTGGGGAGTTGCGTTTTCTGACAAACGATGTGCCCCCTGATCGCTGGTTGTGCCCCCTCCATAGCTATAAAAGGGGGACTCAGGCATTTTCTGAAAATCATATTGCTTCAATCCTAAGGAAAACTCTGCTTGAATTTCCCTATGAAGAAGAAGTTGCTGCTCCCGTGTTCTCCCCCACTTCCTACCTTCAAAAACTTTTTAGGTAACCAACCCCCTTCCCTTCTTCGATTAAATTCCTCTTCATTTAGTGTAATCACCATGTGCTTTAGACGAGATTGTGCTGGTCACGTTTATAGAGCGGGAAGAGTCCCTGCAAGGCCCTCAGGTTATTAGGGAGGAAGGATTCTTGTGAATCCTTCGAGGGCCGAGCCACATCGTCTAGAGAGGGGAACATGTCTCACACAAGGCGAAGGGTAGTACTGCCCTCTTCGGACTCCTCCTCTAGCTCAAGGGTTAGCCACTCTTTTGAGAGCGGGGTGAGTATCGATTGTTATCTCTCTGACGATGTGGCTTTTTACAACAACATCGAGATTTTCAATCTTGCCATACGTAGAATGGTTGGCAAAGGAACCTCCGAAAGCACTACTTTCCTCAAGACCGCCAAAGGGTGTATGAACGTGGTGGCACACCGATTGAACTGGGTGAAACTCCAAGAGAAATATCCTTACTGCTAGGTAGAGGATAACATTCATGAAATGGCATCTCAGCATGCCAGGAAAGATGGAGGAAAACTAACTCTGAGATTCAGGATGCACGCGGAAGAGCGTTTAAAAAAATGTTTCATGGTACTTACACCCCGGCCCACTGAAAGAATCTACCACCGCATGCCGAACAAACGCTCCATACATATGTACGACTTCGTCTTTCAACAACTGGGAGTCCGCTTCCCACTTACAGAATTTGAAATGGGGGTGCTGAGATTTCTGGAGTGTGCCCCTTCTCAAGTACATCCCAACGGATGAGGTCTCATCCGTGCTCTGGAAGTGTTAGGGGAACACTTTAATTTCAAACCCAATGTGGCGATTTTCTTCTACTACTGCTAAGTGGTACGCCAGGCGAATAAGAAAGGTGGAATAAGTTTTGTTACGCTTCAGTGTGATTCAAGTTTGGTTAGCTTTGAGGCCTTCACGGAATCCGCCAAAGTGGATGGGAGATCATTCAAACACTACTACACAAGGATCCGGGTTCAACCAAACAAGCCTGTCTTCTGGAAAGTTGAAGATAGCCTCACAAAATTCCCTATGGATTGGACACATGAGCACTTCTTGCTCACCTCTCAGGCTTACTTCACTAAAGAGAGTGAATTGTCCCCACTCTATAGAAGTCTTGAGCGCCCTCGAGACGTACAGCGCATCTTACGGGAAATTTTCTTACAAACGTCTTCTAAGGTCCAACATCATCCGTAATGAATACCTATATAATTTTTACACCTTTTTACTCTTAACCATTTAATTTGTGCCATATATTATATCTAACCCTAATTGTACTTGTCTATGTAGAGCAAATAGAGGGATTATGTTCCGTCATGAATAAATTAAAGTCCATGATAGTTGATACGAGTCTGTCCTCTGGAGAAAATAACATTCAACCTAAGAGGAACGCCATCAAGGCACATGCTAAAACATTCCTCCTAACCTCCTCCATGACTGGTGAAGTTCCCTTGGTAGAGGGAAACAAACAGGCCGGAAACCCAAGCAAACTGGTTGGAAAACCTTAGGCTGAATCAGTAAAGGAAAAGGAGGAGAAGAAGAAGAACCGAGATGCCGAAGCACAAGAACTTTCTCCCTCTAAACTGGCCAAAAGACAAAGAACATTGGAGGATATCGGTATGACCAGCGCCTCAAGAGGGAAACATGTAATGACTGAGGCTGTAACCACTCCCAACCGAGCTGCTGGAACGGGGCCAAGACCAACTGTCAGTGGTTCCCAGCAAGTGGTGTCCAGCTCTTCCCCCAACACTTCATTCTTGACGCCCTACCTCAAGTATGAGGGTCCCATGCCTGCAACGCTCCCAAAACCAACCTACAAGCTCAGGCCGATACTGGAAGTTGAAGAAATCAAGGAGGCCTGTGAGGCTGGGAGGTGGCAGTAAAGTACACCGGCCTCTGCCCTTCTGGAGTCTCCTTCACCAATGCCACTCCAAGGGCCTCATCAGATATTGCCAAATACATAATAAGCAGCTCTCCGAGGTCAGGCTTTACCAAGATAAGTGGTCTGGACAACACTCCCTTGAGCTCCTAAAAAGCTCGCTCCTATTCCTCCCTCCACTCAAACTTCTTGGACTTCTTTAAAATTTTGTACAAAGGGAGGGATCTATGCGCCATCTTAGGCATGAATCATGCCAAGGCCACCACTTTTCCATTCAACGATTGAACCTCCCTCAGGTTCTTGGGACTCTATAAGTCCAGGATTGCTTGGCACTTGCCCGGATTTGCTTTTATTCTGCACTGAGTGAACATGAAACCTAGAAATTTTCCAACAGGCACAACAAACGTGTACTTCAACGGATTCAGACGCATGTTGTATTACCTCAAACATGTGAAAACCTGGCGTAAATCTTCGACATGATCGCCCCCAGCTGAGGTCTTGGCAATTATATCATCAATGTATACCTTCACCAGCTTGGTGTGCATACCCTTAAAAACTTTATTGATCATTTGATGGTATGTAACTCTAGTGTTCTTCAAACCAAAGGGCATGACGGTGTAGCAAAAAACATCACGGTCATTGGTGAAAGCCATCTTTTCCTAATCCTCCCCCTACATTAGAATCTGGTTATACCCTGAATAAGCATCCATAAAAGACAAGAACTAGTAACCAAATGAGTCATCAACCATCCTATCAATGTTTAGGAGGGGGTATGGATTATTTGGGTAGCAATGGTTCAGATCAACATAATCTGTACACATTCTCCATTTACTATTGGCCTTTTACATCATCACCATGTTGGAGAGCCAAGAGGAATACTAGATCTCCTTGATGAATCCAGCCTTCAGGAGTTCCTCTGTTTGCTTACAAGCTGCCTTCTGTTTCTCCAGGCCCAACCTCCGTTTCTTTTGGGCAACCGGGCTCGTCTCTAGATAGATAGATAACTTATGGCAACAAAAATTAGTGTCCATCCCCGGCATGTCAGCAACGGTCCATGCGAAAAGATCTTTAAACTCCTCAAAGAATACAAGCAGACGCTTCTTCATAGCAGCCTCTAACTTGTCCTTTATGTGCGTGACCTTCTCCGGGCTATCTGCCAGTATGAATTCCTTGGAACCCCCCTCCGGCGTCGGCTTGGATGGATTGAGCGGATCAATCTTTAGCTCCGCCCTGAGATCAAGGTCAATTAAATTGACAAATCCAACCCCGGTTCCTCCGTTGTTCAATTTTCTCTTTTTATTAAAAGCCTCTAACTTCACCATATTCAAGCTTAGATTGTAGCAGTATCTGGCCATCTCCTGATCACCTTGGAGAGATGAGACATTATTATCCTTATCAATAAACTTAATAAGGAAATGGGGTGTTGACACGATTGCTTCCAGAGCGTTGAGGGTGGGCTGACCTATAATGTCATTGTATGGTGACTCCACATCAATCACCAATACTCTGGACTTCACCATCTGTGCTCTAGGCTTACCTTTAAATGACACATAAGTTTCCAGATAGCCCTTAGTTGGATGCTTGGCTCCGTTAAAGGCCGTCAGCTTCTGCGTATAGGGTTGAAGATCAGAGTCATTAAAACCCATTCTTTTAAAGCATTTATAAAAAATAACATCGTAGGAACTCCCCTGATCAACATGTATTTGAATATGTGTTTCAGGTTATATGATTTTGATAATGACAAAGCAATTATGGAATCATGACAAAGAATATAAGATTCATGAAGTATTGTTACAAAGGATGAAAATAGAGAAGAATCAACAAGCCAAGCATCAGTACGTATGCTAATCGATTATAAGGTCCTGTCTAGTCGACTACAGAGCCTCTATCCAACACCTAATCGATTACATCATCAAGCCTAATCGATTATTGAGGTTTTGTTTGTCATCAAATCGATTGCACCAAGTCATCTAATCGATTATGAAGATTCTGTTTGTTACATAATCAACTACAACAAGAAGGCCAATCGATTACCAACTGACAAAAAGATGAAATGCATCAGGTACAAGGCCTAATCGACTACAGATATTACCAATTGATTACCTAAGTTCTGTGAAGTTCCTAATCGATTGCAAACAAGCCACAATTGATTACCAAGTCTCTATTTGGTCTAAAATCGATTATAATCCAAGTCACAATCGATTACCATGCTGTGTAACTGGATTAAATACATCAGGTATAACTCACAATCGATTATAAGGTATACACAATCGATTAGCCAGGGTCTGTCTACAAGCTAATTGATTACATGGAAAAGATTAATCGATTACAAGACGAATTACACCGAAGAATTCAAAGTGTAATCGATTACAGGTCAAGTCCTAATCGATTACACTAGTGCCTGACAGTAAGAAAAGTCATTTTTAGTGCAGAACTAGCTCAGCTATCCACCATAATGTAAACACTCATGCTGTGTAACAGCTCTGAAGACTCTAGGGCACATCTCCAAAGCTTATAAATGGAAGACTCACTCAAGCTACAAAACGAATTAAGAGAATCAAATCCATCTAAGGGAAATCAATTCTTGAGTCTTGTGAGTTCTATTTCTTATTTAGTTTCAATTTCTGAAACTTAGAGCTTATATTTGTAAATCCTCTCTTGTTGAGAGTTATCATTCATAGAGCTTTTCATTTGCTTATCTACTCTTTTGAGAGAGTTTATTGATTGTATACCAAACACTAAAACACCAAGGTTTTCACTCTAGGTTGAGTGGTCACAAAGGTTGGGGTTCAACCTTTAGGTATTGAGAGTTTGGGTGGGTTACCCTTGTGCTAGTGAGGATTGAGTTCTTGAGTGTGGGACATTAGGAAGCTGCAATTGCTCATAGCTTGTATCTCTAAACTTTAATAGTGGAAGTCCTTCAAATGGGTTGCTTGAAGGCGAGACATACACCGGGTTGGTGGAACTCGTTAAATTGGTTTGCAAGCTTCTCTTCCCCACTCTCTTACATTTACTTATTACATTTGGTTGGTATATTGATTTGGTTGTGATAATATTGTTTGAACTTGTTTAATTAGGCTAAGTTTTTGCATACCAAGTGTTTGATATATTGCCTAAGTGACATTTATTCATTGTTTTACATTGACTCTTGCACTATACTTGATATCTCTTGCATATAAACATATTTTGTGAAAAAGGAATCAATTTCAAAGGCATTCCAAAGAAAAGTTTTAAACACTTAATTCACCCCCCCTCTTGAGTATTGAGGCCACTTGAACAACAAGTGGTATCAGAGCTTGACTCTTGGTAGATCAAGCTTAACAGCTTTAAGAGAACAAATTGCCTCAAATTCTTTAAACCTTTTTCCTAAGGGTGGTGCCACAAATAGACCTCCTGCTTTCAATGGGGAAGGCTATGCTTTTTGGAAAGAAAGAATAAAATTTTTTGTACAATCAATTGATCTAAAAGTTTAGAATGCAATTGAAAATGGTCCCTTCATACCAATGCATGTTGTAGATGGTAAACAAGTTGAGAAACTCATGGATGATTGGAGTAGTGAAGAGGAAAAGAAAGTCCAACACAACTACAAAGCTAAAAATCTCATCACCTTTGCCTTAGGTCCGGATAAGTTCTTTAGAGTTGTAACTTGTAAAATCGCTAAGGAAATCTGGGACACTCTCTAAGTCACTCATGAGGGAACTAGTGATGTAAAGGATTCTAAAATTAGTACACTCACTAGTCAATATGAAAGTTTTAGATTAAACTCCGAGGAAACAATCATTGATATGCAAAAGAGGTTCACCCTAATTATAAATTACCTTATTACTCTTGGTAAGACTTACACTAACAAAGAGCTCATTCATAAAGTATTAAAAAGTCTTACTAGGGAATGGCAACCTCTTGTCATTGCTATCAAACAATCACCAAATATAAATGATATGTCTCTTGCTACATTATTTGGTAAGTTACAAGAGCAAAAACAAGAGCTGAAAGACTTAAAGATGGCGGAGGAAGAAGAAAAATCCTCCAAGAAGAAAGGTCTAGCTCTCAAGGCCACTTCAATCAAGGAAGATGAATCCGAGAGTGAACTTGATGAGGATGAGGAGTTTGGATTATTTGGGAAGCGATTTGAAAAATTCATGAGAAACAAACGATTCCAAAGAAGTTTCAAACCTCAAGGTAAGAAACCTATTTCTAATGAAAACTCTTCCTCACCAAATTGTTTTGAATGTGGCAAGGAAGGGCACTTCAAGGTGGATTGTCCAAACCTCAAAAAGAAGAACAAAGAGAAAAGAGGAAGAAGAAGAGCCTACATTGCTTGGGACAAAAATGAAGTGAGTAGCTCATAAGAATCGGACAATGAGGAAGCCAACCTATGCCTAACGGCCAACCACCAAGAAGAAGAAAATGAGGTAAACAACAACGAACTTAATAGAGATGATTTACTTGACGCTTTTGAAGAATTGTATGATAAACATGTAAAACTATCCAGTAAAATATAAGTTGTCAAGGAAGACCATTGATACTCTAGAAATGCATCTCATGGAGCTTAGTAAAGAAAATGAAAGCTTGAAAGAGAAAGTAGCTAATGCTTAACCATGCTCTAAAATCAAACCATGTGAATTTGCTGTAAAATGTGATCACCTAGAAAAGAAAGTCCTAGACTTGAATACAACCCTTGAAAAATTCACAAATGGTAGAGATAATTTAAATGTTCTACTTGGAAATCAACGATGCATGTTTGACAAAACCGGATTAGGATATAATCCCACTAAAAAGGAAAAGCATTATAAGAACTTCTTTGTGCCACCTAGAAAATCTTCATCACCATTTACTAAATGCAATCATTGTGGTGCTAAAGGACATAATGCTTCAAGTTGCCATGTTAGAAAATTTGGACCAAAAGTGGTAAGAAAGGTGTGGGTTCCCAAAGGAACATTACCACAAGCTAACCAAAAAGGACCCAACATAAAATGGGTACCAAGTTCTCTAAACTAATCTTGTTTTATAGGTATGTTTTAAGGCAAGCAACACCCATTGGTACCTAGATAGTGGGTGTTCAAAGCACATGACGGGTGATATAAGCAAGTTCACATCATTCACACCCAAAATAAAAGGAAGTGTCACCTATGGGGATAATACCAAAGGAAGAATTCTTGGCATTAGAAAAATTGATAAAAACTCTTCTACTTCAATAAACGATGTATTATATGTAGAAGGACTTAAACACAATTTGCTTAGTATAAGTCAATTATGTGACAAAGGATATAGAGTAATATTTGAATCAAATGGTTGCATAATTGAAAATAAACAAAATAAAGAAGAAAAGTTTGTTGGTCAAAGAGTTGATAATATCTACATGATTGATGTTGATTGTTTGTCCTCAAATGATGTATAATGTTTTATGACTAGAGATGATGAATCATGGCTATGGCATAGAAGAATAGCTCATATACATATAGACTATCTAAATAAACTTTTTTCTAAAGAATTAGTGATTGGTCTACCAAAGCTTAAGTTTGAAAATAAATTTTGTGATGCATGTCAAAAGGGAAAACAAGTAAAGGCATCTTTTGAAGCCAAAAACATTGTTTCAACACAAAGGCCTTTATAACTTTTGCACATGGATTTGTTTGGGCCCTCTAAGGTCAAAAGCTTTGGTGGCAACTACTATGGTCTTGTAATTGTAGATGACTATTCTAGATATACATGGACTTTGTTTCTTGCTCATAAAAATGAAGCATATCATGCATTCAAGAAATTAGCCGAGATTATCCAAAATGAACAGAATTCAAAGATTTCCTCCATAAGAATTGATCATGGGGGAGAATTTAAAAATCAATTATTTGAAATTCTTTTTGAAAAACATGGTATTGAACACAATTTTTCAACTCCTAGAACTCCACAACAAAATGGAGTGGTTGAAAGGAAAAATAGATCTTTAGTGGAGCTTGCTAGAACCATGTTAAATGAAAACAATCTTGCAAAGCACTTTTGGGCCGATGCGGTAAACACTACTTGTCATGTCATGAATCGATGTTTAATAAGGCCAATTTTGAAGGAAACCCCCTATGAACTTTACAAAGGTAGAAAACCAAATATTTCCTATTTTCATATATTTGGATACAAATGCTTTGTGCTTAATAATGGAAAGGATAATCTAGGAAAGTATGCAAAAGTTGATGAGGCAATCTTTCTTGGATATTTATCATCTAGTAAATCTTATCGTGTCTTTAACAAACAAACTAATACCATTGAAGAATCCATTCATGTGAAGTTTGATGAAAATGGCCATAACTCCCCGAGAAAGGAAGATGTTGATGATATTGTAGGTACTCTTCAAGAATTAAGCTTGAACGACAAAGAGGTAAACAAAAATGAAGGAGATACAACACAAAATGACCAAACTCAACAAAAGGAGTGGATCACATCAAAAGATCATCCTTTGGATAATATCATAGGTGATATTACTAAAGGTGTAACTATTTGATGCTCATTTAACACTTGCAATCACTTAGCATTTGTTTCGTAAATTGAACCCAAAACCATTAATGAGGCTATTATTGATGAACATTAGATGTTGGCCATGCAAGAAGAACTAAATCAATTTGAAAGAAATGAAGTTTGGGAATTAGTGCCAAGACCTAATGACCATCAAGTAATAGGAACTAAATGGGTATTTAGAAACAAGCTTGATGAAAATGGAATAATAACTAGAAATAAAGCTAGGCTAGTAGCTAAGGGATACAATCAAGAAGAAGGAATTGACTATGAAGAAACATATGCTCCCGTAGCTAGGTTAGAAGCCATTAGACTATTATTGGCCTTTGCATGTTGTAAGGATTTTAAGTTGTATCAAATGGATGTCAAAAATGCCTTCTTGAATGGTTACATTCAAGAAGAAGTATATGTTGATCAACCTCCTGGTTTTGAAAACTATCAATTTCCAAATCATGTTTTCAAACTAAGAAAAGCTTTGTATGGTTTAAAATAAGCTCCAAGAGCTTGGTATAAAAGATTAAGCAAATTTTTTTTGGAAAATAATTTTGAAAGAGGAAAGGTTGATACAACATTATTCATAAAGCACAAAAAGAAAGACATATTTTTGGTACAAGTATATATGGATGATATCATATTTGGTGCCACTAATGAATCACTTTGCAAAGAGTTTGCTAATATAATGCAGAATGAATTTGAAATGTCCATGATGGGTGAACTGTTGGTGTATGCACTATAAGCTTTTATGCTTTTTCATTTGTATCATTTTTCTGCTTATCAATAAAATAAGTATTTCAGTTTAAAATTGTTTTAAAACGTATTTATCCTTGGAGTAATAGGTCATATAAAAGTTATCCTAAAATGTCCCTAGTCAAGTATTTACATGGGGACATGTAAATACATTGAGACTAGTGTGTGAGTGTACTGATGACCTGATCTCACAGATCATAGATATAGATGATATCAAGTCTTCACACTGGTCACATTAAGAGTAATGATGTACTGGACAGACCCACCATGAGAACGTTGCATGGATCGTTACATGAATGTCATAAACGATTCTCAATGTGATAATGGTATATGTAGTCCTTCGACCTGAAGTAACTACGATTCCTACATGAGGAGTTTATTATTTTAATATAATTAAACATCTTTTGTAACAAGAGGACTATAAAGGTTGTGATTAGGTAATGAACAAATTATGCAAAGGGATGTGAGTGATGTAGATGGAATTTGTCTCTCCTATGTGACAGGAGTGATATCTATAGGCCACTTGATAGAGTAAGACTAAGAAAACGCATAGCCATGCTAGAAAGAATAAATATTAGATATTTATTCGGCTCAAGTCTACTCTGGTATCAAGTAAAATAAATTGGGCCGTACAAGGATGACGCGACCTTGCCTTGGGCCCAATTAGGATATCGTGACAAAAGGAACAAACATATTAAATAATTATCACTTATAGGTTATGTTGATATTAAATAATATTCAGACATAATGATGCATTGCTAGATGCCACTTTTATTTTATATTAATAATAAAATAATTTATTATTAATATGACCGGGTATTTTACCTATAGGGTCACACACATAGAGTAAGCCCATCAGAAAATGTTTTATTTTATTTTAGTTGGACTAAAATAAAGCTATTAGGCCTAACTCATTTAGAATAAGTAAGGAGCTCACTCTTTAGAGAGAACAAATTAGGTCAAACCTAAGCCTATAAATAGAGCATAAGATGCTCATTGTAACATCCTAATTAAATAAATGACTAGATTAAAATTAAGATCTATTGCAAGCTAGGATTAATTATTAATTAAGAATTAATTTGAAATAAGAGAACTTGATGCTGATGGGAGTAATGAGAAATGACATGTGATTTGATGGGGCTACCATCGCACGTTCTCCCACCTGCTCACTCTCTACTTTCTCTTGGCTCATGTGCTGAAGGAACCACTTCTTCATTCTCTCAAAATCCCCGCGGGACCTTTCCTTTTCCTCTACACTTCTTCTTCTTCTTCTTCTTCCTTCTCCTTCCTTCTTCTTCATTCTTCTTCGTTAGTCAGTTGCAACTGTGGTGTTATGGAGGACTTGAGGTTCCCCACTATTGGCAAGGAGGGATCGTTCGGTAGAGGAACAACTTCCAGTCTCACAAGCTACGTGTGTGGTATTCAACTGGTGCGACGGTTTCTGAGCAGGAGAGAGTGACTGTGGAAGCGTGGGAATAACGAAATTAGTGTGGAAAAGCAGAGCACGGGTTAACTCTGAAAATAGAGGAGTTTCTTATGTCTTTTTAGAAGGTAGGGGGAGCTTTACATCTCAAATGCATAGTTATGGACGGATCCCGGGTGAAAGTACTGTATGACATGTTTATTTTATAGTTGTGAATATGTTGATTGTGTGAATCATATGATGATGGCTTTCGAATACCGGGTATGTGTGTATGATAGCTGAGTCACATAAGGTTATATCCTTCTCCGTCCATGACATATGTGTTAGTAAACGTGTGAATGCATAAAAATGTACTGGATTTATGTTGGCCGAGTGCATGCGTTATGATTTGTTATGCCCAGTCCCGTGTGAAGCTTAACATTTAACAGCATGTGGTATATGTATTGATATTGCTAACGCCGAGTATACATTGTGGGACTGTTGGTTGATTCCTGTGGGGATTTTTATACATATGAAAACATGAATATATATGATGCATGTGATATGCGGTTTTACCGAGTAAAATGCCTCTGTTGTACTTATAAATATACATGGGAAAAATAATAAAAGACTTTGGGTTGGACTCAAGGCAATACCGAGTGAAACACTTGTGTACCAGCGTTGGACGCTTGGTTAAAGACCTTGGGTTAGACTCAAGGCAAGCTTACCGAGTTGGACTCGGGGCCGCCCGTAACACTCCTGTTGTCGCTTGGAGCGATTGTGTTACGTGTGAGGGCAAACGGTTTGGTACCAGTAAAACGGCCGGATCAGCTTGGAGCTGAGAAAAAGGCTTGGAGCCTATGTTGCAACATAAAACTTAATAAAACTGATCGGATTCGACTAAAAACTTATGTGTGCACACTTATACTTTTGATGAGCTCAATGTGGTTATATGTATATGTAAGGGAATATAATTGACATGGCTATGTGATGTTTGAATAAATTCTGATTGAATGAGTGCTGTGTGTGGATACATTTAATGACAGTGCATGTGATAGATTGATTGATGAGTTAATGCTGTGTTGTGAAATTCTTGAGGTTTTCCGAGTCATTACTGTCATTTTATATGTATAAGCTCACCCCTATTATGGCCATATTTCAGCGGATGTTGCTCGGAATACGAAATGATGGGAGAACACCGATTGCTGGAAGTACATTGTATAGTGGAGATGTACATATATATATTGTATAGATGGTTTTGTATAGCCTTGGCCGGCTCTTAGTCTAACTTTCTACTTTAATGCGTGGGATTTGAATTCTCTCGGTATTGAGAGTAAAACCAAACATATTTTAATATATATAATGTTAAGTATTTTATCTGGTTCAGTGGGTGATGATGCGGGTAAATATCTAAGTTGTGTACATTTATTTCCTACTGAATGTATAATGCTTGCGTGATTTCGAGTAAGTGAGGGCTAAGGTAAATCCGGGTGATGTGAGATATGAGACCCTCTTCCGAATGAAGAGGGGTTGGACGAGTCCGAGTGGGTAAGTATAGAATAAGTCCAAGTATGACTTAACTTGGTGAATTCCTCCTAGTAAGAATGGGTCAATGTATTACCTGAGTGCGGAATGGATAATATACCCCGAGTGAATTGAGGTTGAGTTATACCGAGTGGAGTTACTCGCTTCAGCGAATAAGGGTTCGCTCCAGCGAGTGTGAATGGGAGGAAGGTTTTGGGTTGGTTCGCTTAAGCGAATGGCGTTTCGCCCGAGCGAGATGGGTTGTCTCGCCCAAGCGAGTTTGGGTCTCGCTTGAGCGAGTGAACGCTGATTGGTTTCGCTTAAGCTTAGTTCTTCTGCTGTCGGTTTTTGTTTTCCCTTCCTTTGTTCGGTGTATGTAATTCCGAGTGGGAATTTGACTTAAAGACTTCCCGAGTATGAACTTATTCGAAATTCCCTGAGTGGAAAGGAGCTAGAGTATTTCCGAGTGAATGAAGTCTTAAAATCTTTAAGCAAAACTTGACCCTGTAGAATTTTCAAGGTATGAAGGATTAAGTAAGCCGAGTAAAAACTATGTGGAACATTTCCGAGTGATACGAGACTAAGGAAAATATTCCGAGTGGGAAGAACTTATAGTTTTCGAGTGTAATGGCTGAGGGGATAATTCCTGAGTGAACTTAAGTTCGGATTGCAAGTGATAAGGTTACCGAGTGAACTTAAGCTTCGATACCGAGTGATGTGAAATACTGAGTGGACTTGAGTCAAATCCCGAGTGGTCGAGATTATCCGAGTGCCTCGTTCGCTTGGGCGAATAAGGTTTCGCTCCAGCGAATCGTGGTCCGCTTAGGCGCTTCCTTCCGCTGACTATTGTTTTAACGATAGGGAGTCTTGCTAACACGGGAGCGTTCCGTCTCGATTTTTTTTCCTTTCCTTGGTCAGGTTCTTGTTCCAGTTTTTCCCTGTTGGTCGTGCGGAATTTTGGGAAAAATTTTTCTTTTGTTTCGGGTTTTATTTAATTTACTTAGGATGTTTCACTCATAGGCCGTTCACTAAAGTGAGACACAAATTCGCGAAAGTTGTAAAAGCTATACGCTGTCAAACTAGCAGTTGGTAAGTGTTGCGATTCTGGTGGGAGTGCTCGTGTGGACTTCTAAAGGAAGAGGCTACGACTGCTTTGGTGTTCTTCAAGAGGTAATCCTAAAACAATTTTTTTTGTGCATGTCTTGTGCTTTGAAACACGACGTTTTGCAAATCCTATGGGAATCCTTGTATTTCCGCTGCTCATGTACTAAGGATTCCCTAACATGAACTCACCTTCTTCCTTGGACTTCAAATCAAGCAAATAAGAGAAGGAACATTCATTAGCCAATCCAAATATTGCAAAGAGTTGCTTAAGAAATTCAACATGCAAACAAAATTGCTACACCTATGAGCACATCATGCTACTTGGATAAAGATAGGAAAGGTAAAGATGTGGAAATTACCAAATATCGAGGTATGATTGGATCTTTACTCTATCTCACTGCAAGTAGACTATATATAATGTTTGTAGTTTGTATTTGTGCAAGGTATCAAGCATGCCTAAAAGAATCTTACCTAAGTGCTATAAAACGTTAATGAAATATCTTGTTGGAACTCTAAATGTAGGTCTTTGGTATCCTAAAGGTGTTGAATGTACTCTTATAGGATATTCTGATGCTGATTTTGCTGGATGTAAACTTGATAGGAAAAGCACTAGTGGTACATGTCATTTGCTCGGTAGCTCTCTTGTTTCTTGGCATAGCAAAAAACAAGTAAGTGTTGCTTTATAAACAGTTGAGGCAGAATATATTGCAGCTGGAAGTTGTTGTGCTCAAATCCTTTAGATGAGGCAATAACTTCTTGACTTTGGTGTTATATTAGACCATGTGCCTCTTAAATGTGATAATACTAGTGCCATTAATATTTCAAAGAATCCTGTCATGCACTCAAGGACCAAACATATAGAGATAAGACACTATTTCATTAGAGATCATGTATTAAAGGGTGATTGTATGCTTGAACATGTTAAAACCTCTAAGCAACTAGCTTATATATTCACAAAACTTCTTGCAAAGGAACAATTCATTAATATAAGAAGAGAATTAGGCATATTATACATTTCCAACTATGTTTGATATATTTGATGACTCCTTGTGTTTGATAAGTGAATATTGGTTGATTGGTGAAATAAGCATGTTCTATTCCATGACAATTGAATCTTTAATGCCTTTTGTTTGAAATACATGTGTTTTTAAGCAATTCTGGGCTGTTATAATTGATTATAAGGCTTTATGTAATTGATTAGAATCATTTTGTCTTGACCACAATCGATTAGATAGCTTCATACAGTCGATTAACGAGTCTCTGGGTTCTAACTAATCGATTAGTGTATATGCCAAATCGATTAGGGACTTTCTATCTTCCAGATAATCGATTACGGACTCCTCCTAATCGATTTCCAAGTTTTTTATTTTTAACACAATTAATTACATACCAGGCACAATCGATTAGAGTACCTGACGATTCAAATTTTGAAGGGTCATAATCGATTACGAGTAACCCCGTAATCGATTATGAGCGTATCAGAAGCATGATTTAATAGCACAATCCATGTGTGCCTCTTTTGCCCAATCCAAATCACTCCTCTAAACCCTATTTTTCATTCCTAAACCCTATATATACCCATCCCTCACCTCTTCTACCTCACACCTTCAATACTCCTCCTTCCTCCAACCTCTCAAAATTCCCAAAGGTCTCTCAAATTTCTTCATCTCTTCTTCTCTACTCACAATGTCCTCCTCTAGGAATGTCAAGAGAGCTAGGTCCTCCATTGCTCAAACCAATAACCCCCTTGATTTTTCAAGGTTCTTTACAAGTCCTAGAGACCTTCAAAACTTCATTCAAAAATTTTCTGAAAAGGATATCATCTCTCCTCACTTTATAAATGTTGTAGTTTTTGATCATCCCAACTTTACCTTCATAAAATCCCTTCACCACTATAATCTCCTCCCTTTTCTCACTCTCAAGGAAAAAGTTTACTACCCGAAACTCATGCGAGTTTTCTTCTGCAATCTTAGACTTGTTGATGGATTACTTGAGGCTAGAGTAAAAAATGTGACTCTTAGGATAACCAATGAGCAACTTGCGGAAATCACTCAACTCCCTCTCTCAACTGCTGAATTCGCCGGTGGGCACCGGAAGATGAATGGGACTTCAATGCCATCTCCGCTCGCCAATCCCTTTGGAAAGCTGACCGTCCTCACAGCAACCATAAATTGGTAGGCCATCTCACTATTAATAACCGTCTTCTTCACTTCTTCTTGGTTAAACTTTTGGTCTCTCATGGTGGAAATTATGCCTTAGTTGAAGAGAATGATGTACTCTTGATATGGGCAATGCAAAATGAAAAGGAGATTAATTGGATTCAGCTCCTAAAATTGCATATGCTCAAGGCCAAGGAGCAACAAAAGCTTCCATATGCTATCCTCCTTACTAAGATCTTCAAAGCTTATGGTGTGGACCTTGCCGGGGAGCTTTTTGAGAAGGTACCTCCAAAGGCATGCATTGGCACCCATCATCTCATCAAGATGGGCATAATCTATGTTAATAGAGATTGGCTCTCTAAGATGGAAGGTATTCATGCTAATATTCCTTTTGAAGCTCCCGCCAATGATTCTGCCTCTCCTCCTTCTGCAACACAAGCACCACAAGGAAAACCATTTTCTCCTGCTGATCCTTTCACCTCCCTCTATGCCTATTTGGATCAGCATTTTGAAAGGATTGATAATACCCTTCAAGAATTCCAAATGACCGATCAATAACATTTTGAGCTTATGGAGCAGCGCTATGAGGAGCTTTCAAACAAAATCTCTGAAATGTATTTTTTCAATCCCAATAATTAGATTTCCCTTATTTTGTTATGTTTGTTTCCATTCTGCACTTTATTATGGTTATTTTCAATTCTCTGCACTTTCATTATGTACCCTTCTTTTATGAATGAATAAAGTTTATCTTTCAATTAACTCTCTGTTTTACCTTGCTTTATTTGCTTTTGATGATTACAAAGGGGGAGAAATTAGTGTTCATCTATTCATAACAATGATAAACAAATGGTATGATAAACAAGTGGTTAAATAAAAAGTGGTTAACATATTGATTCTCAAAACAATTGGCTTTAATTCTATAATAACAAGTGGTTAATAATTGGTTCTAAAATCAAAACAACTAGAAATGTATGCATAAACTCCTTAAGAAAGGGGGAGAAAATTCTACCTTGACTAACACCCTCATGAGATGAACATTGTTTGTCATCATCAAAAAAGGGGAGAATGTATTTGAATATGTGTTTCAGGTTATATGATTTTGATAATGAAAAAGCAATTGTGGAATCATGACAAAGAATATAAGATTCATGAAGTATTGTTACAAAGGATGAAAATAGAGAAGAATCAACAAGCCAAACATCAGTACGTATGCTAATCGATTAGAAGGTCCTATCTAGTCGACTACAAAGCTTCTGTCCAACACCTAATCGATTACATTATCAAGCCTAATCAATTATTGAGGTTCTGTTTATCATCAAATCGATTACACCAAGTCATCTAATCGATTATGAAGCTTCTATTTGTTACATAATCGACTACAACAAGAAGGCTAATTGATTACCAACTGAGAAAAAGATGAAATACATCAGGTACAAGGCCTAATCGACTACAGAGTATTACCAATCGATTACCTAAGTTCTGTGAAGTTCCTAATCAATTACAAACAAGCCATAATTAATTACCAAGTCTCTGTTTGCTCCAAAATCGATTGCAATCCAAGTCATAATTGATTACCATGCTGTGTAACTGGATTAAATGCATCAGGTATAACTCATAATCGATTACAAGTTATACACAATCGATTAGCTAGGGTCTGTCTACAAGCTAATCGATTACATGGAAAAGCTTAATCGATTACGAGATGAATTATACTAAAGAATTCAAAGTGTAATCGATTACAGGTCGAGTCCTAATCGATTACACTAGTGCCTGATAGTAAGAAAAGTCATTTTAATGCAAAACCAGCTCAGCTATCCACCATAATGCAAACACCTATGCTGTGCAACAACACTAAAGACTCTAGGGCACATCTCCAAAGCTTATAAATGGAAGACTCACTCAAGCTACAAAATGAATTAAGAGAATCAAATCCATCTAAGGGAAATCAATTCTTGAGTTTTGCAAGTTCTATTTCTTACTTAGTTTTAATTTTTGAAACTTAGAGCTTATATTTGTAAATCCTCTCTTGTTGAGAGTTATCATTTATAGAGCTTTTCATTTGCTTATCTACTCTATTAAGAGAGTTTATTGATTGTATGCTGAACACCAAAACACCAAGGTTTTCACTCTAGGTTGAGTGGTCACAAAGGTTGGGGTTCAACCTTTGGGTATTGAGAGTTTGCGAGATTGGGTGGGTTACCCTTGTGAATGTGAGGATTGAGTTCTTGAGTGTGGGACACTAGGAAGCTGTAATTGCTCATAGCTTGTATCTCTAAACTTCAATAGTGGAAATCCTTCAAATGGGTTGCTTGAAGGCGAGACGTACACCGGGTTGGTGGAACTCGTTAAATTGGATTGCAAGCTTCTCTTCCCTACTCTCTTACATTTACTTATTGCATTTGGTTGGTATATTGATTTGGTTGTGATAATATTGTTTAAACTTGTTTAATTAGGCTAAGATAAGTTTTTGCATACCAAGTGTTTGATATATTGCCTAAGTGACATTTATTCATTGTTTTACATTGACTCTTGCACTATACTTGATATCTCTTGCATATAAACATATTTTATGAAAAAGGAATCAATGCCAAAGGCATTCCAAAGAAAAGTTTTAAACACTCGATTCACCCCCTTTTAAGTATTGAGGCTACTTGAACAACACAACAAGGATCAGCTTGACGTCCCTGTTTGCAATGACCGCTATGATGACCACCGCATCATCACACCCAGGAATGGTTAGGCCAAAGTCATCATCGGAGAAAGATATCATGGGAGCTATTATCCTGTCCCGGAATGGACGATTGTCTCGAGGCTTTCCTTAAACTGAGAGGATCATGTGGTGATGATTCTTCCTTGTAGTGATCGATTCTCCACCCCCAGTGAACCCACCAGCGATCATATTAATCACCTCTCACCGGTCTCACTGTTATTTCTAGGGCATCTCCTCTTTTTGAGCCGCCTCAGTGATAACGATCCCCTTCTACTTTTCAGTGGCAGTGTGCCAATGAACTAGTCTAAACCGGGATTGATTATTCGATGTAGGACCAGCCACAAATGTCAATTGCTAAGAGTAATTTGTACACCGGTACAGTGGGTATCCGGTATTGTGCCCTTTATCTCAGTAGGAGAATAAAGGTCTTGTAGTCCTAGAGATCCTTCACACCAAGCTTTCACATTGATGAGGGGCGAAAGGTGGTGTCACGTACGAAGATTCTCCAATGCTTAAGTCAGTAACCAAGAATGGAATTCAAGGTTTGTGAAGCGTAAATTTGGGAATGAGTCTAACGTACCAGAGTAGTGAGGATGTTGGTATTTATATACGTGCATGTGGAGAATGAAGAGTTCTTAGGGTTAGGGGACCAATAGTACATTATGCAGTGTACAATTCAGACACACGACACGGGTGGCTCTGTGTCTCTTACGAACGTTCCCCTGTACCTATACCTTGTACTTTTTATTGGGTGACATGGAAGTTTTCTGGTGTGCTAGGCGTTGACATGGACTTACCGATATAGAAGGGCGTCTGATACGGGTTTACAGTCCAGAGGTTTACTTGTGACACCGGTAGTGAGTGTGAGAACGGATGAAATTACCCTCATGTCTATATACCGGTATCGAGACTGGATCAGAAGGATTCCCTTAGAGGGGGCATGTAGAGGATGAGACGTATTTGGAACCTATGTGTCTAGCCTTCAAGACTCAAAATACATCCTCGAGGCGAGTCACAATGATGACAAATCCTGACTCGCGTGATGAGTTTATCAAGTTGCTTAGTGAAGAGATAACTAAGTTGAGGCGTGAGTGCTCTCAACCAGCTGATAAGGTGGGTCCTCATAGACACCATTAGCTTGAGGTGTCCATGTAGGAGGTATCTCATACACCTTATTACTCAAAGATCGCTACGTGTAAAAAGGAGCAGTAGTCGTAGTTCCAAGCTGAATCGTAGACTCTTTAAAGGAAGAATCCTTCAGCGGCACCCCTTCTTCGAGTTATAAGGTCAGGATCCCTTTTTCTAGGAGGTTAATGAGTGTCTCTATCTAAAGACACTTGTAGACGACTCAGCCTCTCTCCATAAGCAAATATACGGGAGAGACTAATCCAAGTAAACATCTTGATGCCTATGTGTATAAGGCAATGTTTCTCGGGGCAGAGGCTGATGTGATGTGTCGTATGTTCCCCTAGACGCTGGCTGGAAAAGCCTTAAGTTGGTTCAAAGGGCTTCCGTTTGGTTCTTTTAATTCCTGGGAGGAGATGGTTGAAGTTTTAAGGGAACATTTTGTTACCTCTAGAGATATGCCCAGAACATCTCATACCTTGGCTCAGATCAAGCAAGGTGAATCAGCTGAAGGATTTCTTGAGGAGATTCTACAAATAAGCAACAATGGTACCTGATCTCATAGAGGCCATACAACTGCATATTGTGATTGAAGCCCTACAACCTAAGTCTTCTTTCACCCTATCTCTTTTAAAAGAACCCCCTAGCATATTTAAGAAGTTTAAGTAAAACGCCTTCAAATATATGGGAATAGAGATACATTTAGAGGCCATAAGTGTAAGGAGCAAACTACCCTCCTCACTATCTCAGTTTGAGAAGGAACATGATAAGCAAAAGGGAGAGAAGACGTTCTAGAAGGAAAGGAGCAGAGAACAACAACCCCAACAGTAAGAAAAATGCATTTCTATCTTCAGTCATATGCTTCACCCAATGCAAAGTCTTCCCAAATCCTCAGGAGGTTGGTTGGGCATCATTCATTGTGTACGCAGTAAGAAAGCCAGCCCCGATGAAGAGGCCCAGTAACCCGTAAAAGTATTATGATTTTCATGAACAGGATGACCATTTCATTGACAAGTGTATGCTGCTGAAAGACGCTATTGAAGTCCTAAACAAATAGGGGAAGTTAAAGCAGTACCTCTTTAGGAATAAGTCCAAGGATGAACCTAAGAGGTTCGAGAAAAGGCACTAGGATCGATCTCTAGATGCTGATGACAGCAGAGGGCAGAAGAAGAGGTATCTTCCCCCCTCCCTCGCCACACCGAAGCAAGCATGAGGTAATAGATATGATTATTGGAGGGTTTGCTGGGGTAGAATGTCAATAATGGTACAGGAAAAACACCATTGTATAATCCTTTTTGTACAAGGAAAGAAATAGGATAACCATTTTTTTGGGATAGACCCCGTCCATCTCTTTTCTAATGATGACTTTGGTCCAACAATTCTTAGTGAAGACGACGTCGTGGTGATAATAGCTATCATTACTAATATGGACGTGAAGCGAATCTTGGTTGATCAAGGAAGTTTTTGTGACGTCTTTTTCTATGACTACTTTTAGAGGATGGGCTTGACTGACGCTGACTTGCAACCTTATACGCAAGATCTCACAGCTTTCAATGGAGCTAAGCAGCCCACTAAGGGGTATCTGGATATGTGTATAACATTTGATGGTGAGCCTGGGGCTAGGACATTTAAGTCAAGGGTCCTGGTGATCAACATCCAGTCCCCATACAACGACATCATAGGTCGACCAACCCTGAACATTATAGAAGCCATAGTGCCAACACTACATCTCCTTATCAAGTTTATTGATAAGGACAATAAAGTATCATCAGTTTGAGGTGATCAAGAGATGGTTAGGTATTGTTATAACCTCAGCTTAAATATGGTGAGAGGCAATTAATAAGAAGTGCAAACTGAATAATGGAGGAACCACCTCTGGGTTGGTTAACCTCGTTGACTTGGACCCACAGGCTGAGTTAAGGATTAACCCTCTTAACCTGTCTAAGCCAACACTAGATGGGGGTTCCAAAGAAATCATCCTAGGAGATACCTGGATAAAGTGACTCATATTAATGAGAACCTCGAGCCTGGGATGGAACAATGACTGTTGGTGTTGTTAAAAGAGTTTAGAGACTTATTTGCCTGGACAACTGTTGATATGCCAGGTATGGATCCTAATTTTTGCTGCCATAAATTATCCGTCTACCCAGAGACTAGACCGTTGACCTAGAAGAAAAGATGCTTGGGCCTTGAAAATTAGAAAGTTGCATGTGAGCAGATGAAAGAATTCCTCAAAGCCCATTTCATTAGGGAAATTTGGTATTCCTTATGGCTTTCAAACATTGTGATGGTCCAAAATTCAAATGGGAAGTGGCGTGTAACATCCCAAATTTTAGAGAAATAAATTTATTAGATGATGATAATTAATTATTTATGGTTCATTATATGTGGAAAAATTAATTAGACACTAATTGTAATTTATCGGTAAATTAATATTTACTGAAACTGGATAAATTAACGGAAGGTGTGGGACCCATTAAATAATTTTGGGCATTTAATGGGTCTAGAATAATGAGGGATTTATTATGGTTACGGTGATATATTCAAAATAATTTTTGGTGTTAAGGAGATATTTATTCACATTCGACGTATGTCAATAAACGACAAAATTATGAGCGGAACAGAATTTAAGAAAAATACAAATTTCACTCTTTTTCCCTCTCGATGTGCCGTGACATTCCCTCTCTCTTTCTCTAATCTTTTTTGTCCATTGGACAAAAGGGTTTTAGGAACCAAAAGGCAAAAACATAAAGTGTGTACAATAACCATTGGATAATATCCAATTTTTACCACTTTCCTCTCTCCTCCTTTCATAATTTCAGTGGGTTCTTCTTCTCCCTCCATACTCACTTATTTTTTCATCTTATTCTTCTTCCCTCTCAAAAAAAAGAAACCATGGCCAAAGCTTGAAGGAAATTGAAGAAAGGTGTCATTTTTGACAAGTTTTTGAGGTTAGGACCTTGTTTCTTTTCTTTTTCTCTTTATTTTTCATAATTTCATCATCTTCTCTTAGCCTCCACCACCAAAACTGAAACTAACCTCGATGCCCATGGGAATTTCGAATTTTGTTTTAGACTAAGAAAAGCATTTCTAAGCTTTTTGAACCCATTAGGAGGCATTAGAACCATTTTCCCTAATTTCACCAACTCTTGAATTTTAGGGTTCCACCATAATTGGGGTAAGTCTTTGAACCCTTAATGACTCTTAAATTGATGGCATAATGTGGTTAGAAATGATGTTGTTAGTATTAGAATTATTGAATTTTGCATGTGGAACAAAAACCATAGGTTAGGAGACCATTGAGAAATTGTTGTGTGTTGTTAGAAACTTGATTAGGCACTTGAATTGGATTCTAATTGGTTATTGAAAATGAATTTGATGTATGGAATGTGATTAATGAATGTTCTGATTAAGTTAGGTTCAAAAATATGAAATTGATGCTTACTTTAATTGGGTGTGGAAATTGTATTTTGAGACCAAAATTATTTTTGATGGTTCTATAATAATTGTGAGACCTAATTTAGTGCCTTGAAGTGAATTGGCAATGTTAGAATGGGAAATGAAACTTTAGTTAGTTGTAGAAACCATTTTGAGTAAAAAAGTAGTAGTAAAAATTCTATGAGTGTTTTCAACTTGTTCTGGCTTGGTTAGTGTACTAAGAGGATGATATTAAATGTGGTTTAAGAATTAGAATGATTATTGGGTAATTTGGGGTAGGAAAAAGTGTAGTGTTGATAGAGAATTGGATGAAGAACATAGACCATTAAGGTAGAATAAATGGATTGTTAGCCTAAAGAATAATATTGAAACATGTTAGGCATAAAAAGATTATTAGTTAAGCTTAGAGAATGTAGTTGTAGGTGATGGATGACTTTGGCATATTGGTGAATTAAAGAACCTAAATCATGATTTAGAATTATAGATGATCATGGTTTTAGGTGTATTACTAGTGATCAAAAATGGACTATAGATGGGTTGTAGTGATAAGTAATGATAGGAAATAATTATGAATAAAAGGTGATTCCAAAGACTTATAATAAGATACTTTGATATTTAAAAACCATTAGTGACAATTAGGTGTCTTAAAAGAATGAAGAACAAAATTGACTATAATTACTAAGTAATGAAGAACTTGACGCCTTCTAAGAGAAAAACATTAAAAGTGAAAATGATGAAGTGACAATTTGATTAAAGCTTTGGGAAGCTTAATGAATAACCCTTTGGCACTTGTCTAATTATAAATGATAATTTTTAAATCCTTAGGACATTAGAAAAGAGTGAGAATGATAACTTAAATTCCAAACCTCCAAGGTGGAAATGGCATAAACCTAACTTAGTTTTATATACATGTATATACATATATGTTTATAAAAGAGACATAGTTGTTAACATCAAATTAATTCTAGTATGGTATTTGATATAGCCTTATGCTTATTTAAATGTAGGCTTTGACCATTCTTGTGAGGCGGGATCATCCAACCCAACGAAGTACTTCTCCTAAGGTAGGAGAGGAGTTTATTTTCTAAATGAATGGCAATGGTATTGATAATGTATGCATGTGTGGGTGTATACTTGCATGTTGGCCTTGAATGGTATTGTTGTTGCTTATGTGTGAGGATTATGTGAAGTGTGGCTTTATGAATGAATTGATGATGGATTGGGAAATGTTTTGGTGATGTGCTCTTGATGTGATTATTGATATGCCATTTTGTCTCCATGTGTGAATAGCTCATGAAGTGTCTCGTTGGCTTTATATGATGTTGAAGTAGAATGATGCTTCAAAGTAATTTGTAATTAAATGAATGCTTTGGGAGATAACATGATTGGATATATGTCTTGTTTAAGGTTTTAAAGTGTGTGTAGTGACACTAAGTATGAATTGGTGGAATTCTTGTGAGAATTGAGACTACCATATGCATTCTTTTACATTCTATGGCATGCATAACATATCTCATTATATGGTACTTGGATCTTACGGGATCTTGAGAAAGAAACCTTGTGTGGATTGAATATGTGAGCGACTATGCGTGGTTGTGGTGCTTAACATGTGACATAATTGAGGATCTTGCGAGATCTTGAGAAAGAAACCTTGCGTGGGTTGAATAATAGAGCAACTATGCGTGGTTGTGATCATAAAAATGATGTGTGCACATGTAAAAGGAATTGAATTATTAAAAGTTGGACCTGTTGCATATGCATTGTTTTAATGGATAGCATATGCATTAGTTATAAAGTCATGGCATTTAGATTGAGATAACTAAAATGATTATGACTTATGGGTGACTTGAATTGAGAAATGATGTTGGTGTTTCCTTGGCATGTGTATATGTGTAATTGATGCTAATTGTTTGGTGAGTTTAAATTGATTAATGAAGACCATATATCGAAATGGATCCTTATTATAAATTGCGTGTGGAATTAAGTGATGAGTTTGGGTTTGTGTACTAAGTTCATGTGATTGGGTGCTTGATGAAAATGTGTATAGTTACCTTTCCATATGTATATGCTATCATGTTGATTTCAATTGTTCATCATTGAGAAAATATACTCACTCTCCATGTTATCTATTTTAGCCTTTGTGTTGTAGGTTGACTTGAGGAGTGAGATCTTTTTGAAAAGGCGGCATGGTGTGAAGAGGGTATGGTGGTTTGCCTTGGCCGAGAATTTTTGGTATTAAACGATTGTGTTCCTTTTGTGGGATTTCTTGTACATGGCATTATTTTGTATAGCTTGACTATTTGTCTAAATGCCTAAGTTAAATTGTTGAATTGAGGTTGCTAAATTCTTTGTTGACACATTTGAGTCATTGAGATTGACTTATGATTTTCTTAGTAAGATGGAGGATGGTGATTGGCAACTTTTATTGTTATTTGTACCTAGCGAAGGAGCTTTGATTATTGTGATTATTATGAATGAAGTGTTGAATTTGTGTTATAATTTGGTGTATGTTATGTCAAAAGAGTTCTAGAGTGGTTTTATCCTTGGTTGGGCCCCATAAAGAGGACTAGATAGTGGGTAGTAGAAGATGATGATTATCTAGCATGTGTGAATGATGTTGACTCATAAGTAGGAACTTGAAGTGATTTGGTTAAATTCTTATATAATTAAGGTTTAATATGAGTAGTAAAGGACTTAGTGCATGACAATATAGTTTAGGCCACTTCAATTAGGCTGAAAGTGAATACTTAACATCCCTAAATGATGATGGAACTAAATAGGAAATTATCTAACACATTCACCTTCTTATATCTTCATATATGGGATGGGTGTTTAATTAGATCTAAGGTAGTTGTTATAAATTTTAATTTTTTATGTGCCTTATCTAAGAATTGATCTAAACGTGAAAATTTACCTTACTTTTTATTAACTAGTTATCAATACCAATATCTCCAAATAATAGATTTAGGGTGCTATATTGGGTGGTATCAGAGCATAATATGCTTTATTTGAATGATTGCCAATGTAATTGCACTTGTGATGTATTGATTGTGATTGATGTTTGATTTTGATAAGTCTAGACAAGCTCTCTTCAATTATTCCCTCTCAATGATGAATTATTATGTTTATGTGTGTATGTATGATATTGAGATGTGATAGCATGCCTTGGATTGGTATTACCCTATTGCTTTTTGACAAGTTACATAATAGGGAGATGAGGCTTAATTATGAGATGAATTGCTATAATGTGTGACTACAGGAATGCCTATTGACTAACTCACTAACGTTAGTTTAACTTGGTGTTGTGAATATAGATTTGTGATGGCTCGTCGTCGCACTGATCATGATGATTCTATTGCTCGGGCCTTGAATTGTTTTGTTGACATCCAGGAAATGCAAAACCATGAAAAGCAGGGCAATGAGAGGCAAGCCCCTTCGGTAGTTCATGTAATAGCCCTGATTTTCTAGAATAGAAATCCAAGCTCTCGGAACCTCCGAGAGTACCTTACTAAGTATTTTAGGAGAGTGAGGCTTAGGCTTGATTCCTAGATCATCATGAAAATATGAGAAAGTAAGATTTAGGAGAATATGAGTAGTGGATGAGACGCCCCAATTATAGGGCCTCAGTGATAATATTCGAATAATAAAACGAGGGTAAATTTTTCATGATTTTAAAGTAATTAAAGAATAGAAGAAACCGCGAGGTAAATATTTAATAAGTAACCCCAGATCATTTAAATAACCTATCTCATATATGAAGATATGAGAAGGTGGAGAGATTAAATCAAGAGTGGACCTTGGACAATCTATCTCAGATTGTCAACAAGGAATAGCAGAAATGCATAATTAATTCATGAAGGGTGAAAGGAAATGAGGAAAGGTTCAAGAGTATCCCATTTAGTTGTTAAAATGTGTTAATTATATGCGTATGTTGTTGTATAATCATATTGCGACCAAACAATACCAATCATACCCCAAAATAAAGGAAAATGTATGAAAACAGGGCCATGAATCGATTCAAGAACCCCATGAATCGAGTCAGACGCTTCTGGAGTCCAAACAGTGAAAACAGGGCCCTTTGAATCGATTCAAGCCGCATGAATCGATTCAAACATTCCTAGACCTCATGAACAGTGATTCCAGTGAGCTTTGAATTGATTCATGTGGGGGCTTGAATTGATTTAAACTGCTCAAAATTCAGGAACAGTAAAAACAGTGTGTCTTGAATCGATTTATGCACTGTTGTGAATCGATTCATGACAACACAAAGGCCATTTTATGCATAAAAAGTCACACTTTTGGACTTCTAACCCCCTAACTTTCTCACACGAATTCTAATGCCTACCAAAATTTGACACCAACTTATATACATCATTTGTGACGTGTGGCCACCGGCCGCACTAAAAAATTCCCGAAAATGAGAGAGTTATGAATGCATTTCACTCGTTTTGAGACATTTTTGTGCAACTCAAGAGCCTATTCTCAATAGAATTGACCCATTCCTACAAATCACAAATCATGCATCTAAGCCATTGAGACCATTATATGTCATTCAAATCTCACAAAACTCATTTTGACCCTATTGGTTCCTCAATTATGCATAAAACCATGAAAACTCATCATATTCCTCATGCCAAAATCATTCATTCAACATTCTAACACCCTACTTACATTCTCATTAATACACAAGACTCATATGCATTGTTAATAAACATAAACCTCATGATATCAATATCCATCCATTGACATGGCATATAATCCTTTAGTTTACAATCAATATCATCCATTGTTAGGGTCATTACTAAAAATTAGCCATTCAAACACATAGGTCTAATTTTTACACATGACCCACAAATCAATAATCATGACCAACCATTTATCATATACAAAATAAAAATCTACACTTATCAAGTGATTTACAAAAGATGTCGGCCAAGGCTCACACTTACTTTCCATATTTACCTCCATCATTGCTCACCCTCCAAAAAAGTAGGATTTTAATCATACCTACATCAAACTTTAAAATGGAAACTAGGAGGTGAGTAACATATACCAAATGATTCAAAATCATATATTATGATGATATATATATATATATATTTATACATATGTGCATAACATATATTTCTCAAGAAGCATCATAAGCTTCATTCACACATCATCTCATTCCATTCTAACATCATACATATCCAAGTCATTATATTCACAACTCACACATCAAAATCATGGCATTCTCAATAAAGGACACATTTAATGTTAGTACCACAACTTCCTTTCTCTATATTTAACAATCATCCATCGCCACCACGGGTTACCAACTAGGCATATCTCCGGCTATATGCAAATGCTCTTATGGCTAATGCATATGCATAAAGGATCAATAACAATTACAGATTCGACTGTGGGAAACAATATCATATCAAATGTGGGTCAAGCATAGGTGTGCTACTATGCCTCTACTACAGTAGTAAAAGTGTACACTTATATCTCAAATCATGCATGCTTAAGATCATATTTTACTGGTACCAAACCGTTATCGCCCATTTGTAGCACTAGTCACCCCGTGATTCGCAGATTCAACAACATGGCCTCACTTGCCATAAGTACTACAGGCCTCTCCCAAACACACATTGAGAGAGCTGTGCCCCGTTGGAAACCAAGGTAACTTGCTCCTCACAAAGCCGCCCGCCCGTAGGGCTTGCCTCAAAGGGTGCCTCACCACCAATCTAAGGGCAGCTTTGTCATTTCCAAAATCACTAGGGAACAACAACAATTTACTTGTGCACTGGGTCGCCTATAACACCCCAAATTTTAAAGAAAACAATTTATTGAATAATGGTAATTAATTATTTATGGTCCAATAATTATGGGAGGATTAATTTGACGTTAGAGGTGAATTATCTGTAAATTGAGAATTACCAAAACTGAGTGATTTAACAGAGGATGTGGGACCCACTTGGTCAAATTAAATATTTTATGGGTCTAGAATGTTTAGAAAATTATTATGGTTAAGGTGGTATAGTTAAAATAATTTTTAGTGCTAAGGAAATAATTAATTGGACACGACGTGTGATATTAATCGGGGAAAATACGAACCAAATGGGATTAAAAGAAAATGTAAATTTCCTATTTTTCCCCTTCACTTAACCGTAGCAACTTTCTCCTTCTCCTTTTGGTCTTTTACCCATTGGACAATGGGGAATTATTACCCAATGGTAAAAGCAAAGTTGAGGCACTCCTTTACCCATTGGACAATGACCGATTTTGGTCATCTTTTCCCATCTCTCTTCTCACAACCGTGCTTCACTCATCTTCTCCCCTCCATCTATAATTTTTCTTCTTCTCTTCCATACTTCCCTACCAAAACTGAACCCCACCTTTTCCACTTCCATTCTTGCCAAAAATTAAAACTTGAGCTTGGAAATGTGAAGCATTTATGGAGCTTGGAAGCTTGGTTGGATCATCTTCCCTCTTCTTCACCCTCATTTTCATTTTGATGGAGCTTGGACTTAAGGTAAAGAGTTCTTACCTCCACCTTATCTCATTTGTGGTTTTATGATGTTAAATTTGAAATGGTTATATTAAAAACTATGGGTATTGAAGAAAATGGAAACCCTAGGCTTGAATGCTTAGAAATGAGACCCTTGATTTATGGCTTTATGATTATGAGATTGAGAGGTTAATGAGGTTATTATGATAAAATGAAATGGATGGAAATAATGGTTGTTGGGTGGTTTTAGAGAAAAACCCTAAGTGTTGAAGATTTGGGGGTTTTAGCCAAGTTGATGGTTTTGATGATTATGAATGCTCTAAAATGAACTATGTAAAGGAAATGAATTTTTGGGATATTAGAATTGATTTTGAGGATGAGTACATGATATTCATTGTTGGGTATTGATAGTTATGATGATAATGATAATAATGGATAAAAGGAATAAGATGAGTATTTGATGAAGTCTTAGGCCTTGATATATGCCATTTTGAAATTGTTGAATTGATGATGGTCTTGAATGGAGCCAAAAGGCTTATAATGGGTTTGAATAAATTGTGATGATAGTTGAGTGAATCACATGAGATATTGGATGTATTATGGATATGGGCCATGATGTTGTTGTTGTTGGTTTTGTTAGCCCTTTGAAACCTAATGGGTCTTGGTTTTGGAAAAGGAATTCCCGAAGCCTAACATAAGCATATGAATTGGAGTTTAGACAAGTCTAGGACTTGACAATGAGTTTTAAGAAAATGATGGCGTATTAATTTCATGTACAAATATGTGTTTATGATAGGATTGTATTCCAGACGATGATGCAGAATAATTGAGGCAATCGGAGCGTTTGGATTACGGTTCTTCTCTCGAGGTAGGAGAGGAGTTTACATTTCAAATTGCATGAGTGAATAATTGTTAATTATGTATATGTGTGAACTCATGCATTGCCTTGCCATGAATGTATTAAATGTTGAATTGATGATGTGATGAATGATGGCTTGGCCTTGTTGAATGATATGGAAATATATATATATATATATATATATATATATATATATAATAATGATGAATGATTAGTTGTCCCTTTTGTTGAACATGAATAAATTGATGACATAGACTTATAAATGGATGAATTTCCTAGAGTGTAGAAGTATGTTTATGATGATTATGCACAAAGATATGTATGGTTGTGATGAAAAATAGTTTAGAAACCTTCCTCATGTAGTTAATAAATTAGAAAAAGAAATGGTGAGGTATGGCTTGTTGAATCAAGTCCTAAATACATGAATTAATGTATGAGAAATATTAGTTAGGCCAATTTTACATTATAGGGATATTGACATGTGAAATGGACTAAAGAACTTGAGATTTGGGCATGTAATGCTGATCTCACTCAAGCGAGTTGAGATCTCACTCAAGCGAGAGTCCCCTGTATCATGGGGGTGGCCTCTGGCCCAATTTCACTTAGGTGAGACGTGTGTGGAATAGGTGGATGAGCTACTAGACGTATCTCGCTCAAGTGGGTATGGCCACGCTTGAGCGAGCGAGAGAGGAAATGGTTCTAGATAAATCTCACTTAAGCGAGTAATGAAGTTGGTGGAGTCTCGTTCAAGTGAGTGAGTAGGGGACCGACACTGGATTATTTTTGCCCGAGTGAGTAGCTGGCCTTGGGAAGTCTCGTTCAAGCGAACGAGTATAAAATTGGATACTGGATGGTTCTCGCTTGAGCGAGTGACTAGATGTGGGAAGCCTCGCTCAAGCGAGTGAGCGTGGATACGCTACTGGAAGCTTTTCGCTTACGCGCGATGGAGCTCGCCCAAGCGAGCTATGTTGATCTCGCTCAAGTGAGTGAGGGTCTCGCTCAAGTGAGTTGCCCAGAATGTAATTTTATTTCATATTCTTCATTTTAGGATTATGATAGGCTCTTCCTTTGTGTTGTGAGATAATTGAGGAAATGTTTATAGGGTATTTAATGATGACATGATATGGTGGTGATTGGAATTAATTGACACATTTGGGATGAATTAATTATGATACATTTGTTGTTCAAGTGGCCTCAATACTCAAGAGGGGGGGTGAATTGAGTTATAAAACTTTTGCTTAGAATACCTTTGAAATTGATTTCTATAACCAAGTTTATGAGATTATGCAAGTGAAAGCAAGTAACAATGATATGCAATGCACTACAAGAGGTAAGTATTGCTGAGGCAATTTAGCAAACACTTGGTGTGCAATGTCTACAGTATAGCAAATTAAGCAAGTTCAAGTATGTTCTTCTCAACCAAACAATACCAATCAATAAGTATGCAATGTATGGAAGTAAAAGAGTAAGGAAGAGAAGCTTGCAAACCGATGTAACGAGTTCCACCCAATCCGGTGTACGTCTCGCCTCTAAGCAACCCACTTAGAGGATTTTCCACTATTGTAGACTAGAGATACAACTTTGAGCAATTGCGGCTTCCTAGTGTCCTACACTCAAGAACCCAATCCTCACAAGTATAAGGGCAACCCACCCAATCTCTCAATCTCACAATATCCCAAAGGTTGAGTCCACAACCTTTGTAACCACTCAACCTAGAGTGAACAACCACTCAACCTAGAGTGAAATAGCTTGTGTTTGGTGTTTGTTTACAATCAATATACTCTCTTAATAGAGTAGATGTACAAATGAAAGCTCTAACCAATTCTAACTCTCAAGATGAGAGGATATACAAGTGAGGTACAAGGTATATATGAAATAGGCTTACAAAGCACAGAATAGAGTAAAGAACTTATTGATTCTTGGTTTCCCTTGGTTGCTTCTTTGTGCTTGTGTTCCTCTGCAATTTATAGAGCCAAGATAGCTGTTGAGGAGTGCCCTAGTTCATCATAGCCGTTGCACTTAGTGGAAATTTGAAGGATAGTGGAGACATGATCTGTTTTCCCACTTAAATCTGTTTTTCCACTAGCCTAATCGATTACACCCTCGCGTTGTAATCGATTATCTTCAAGTCAGAGAGTCACTAATCGATTATCTCATTACCTGTAATCGATTAGAATCTATACCTGATGCATTTAATTTGTTTTCGCAACATCCTAATCGATTAGCATGTCTTGCAATCGATTACCTTAAATTCCAGTGGCTTTCTAATCGATTGTATGGCTCCCTTAATCGATTAGCATGTGTACCTGATGCATTTAATTCCATTTTTGATTGCTGTAATCGATTAGTCTCAAGTGTGCAATCGATTATCTTAATTCCAGTGAGTATCTAATCGATTGTGTGGCTTCACTAATCGATTATCTTCAACCCTGATGCAATTTCTTCCAAGACAGAAAGCTCCTAATCGATTAGCATCTATGGCCTAATCGATTAGCTTCGCTGTTACTTCAATTCTGATTTCATGTCTTTGTTTTTGCATCGGTTTCTTCAAGAGTACTTGTCATTATCAAAATCCTTGCACATCTTTTGGACCTGTTAACATATTCAAACACATTCTCCCCCTTTTTGATGATGACAACTATGTTCATCTCTTGAGGGTTGTTAGTTTAAATAATATAGACTTATCTTTTGCAAAAACAACTCTGCTACATTATCTCTTTTTCAAATAGCAGATGACCAATTTCAAAAAGCAATTCAGCAGCCAATGTCTTATCTCATTTTATCTATTGTTTTATTATCTCTTATCTATAATTCTCCCCCTATCAAAAAGAATTTAACAAACAGATAAGATATTTCAAATTTTGTTAACAGAGCATCTATTTTCCATATTATCAGAGCATATTATCAGAGCATATTCAAAATTATCCATATTTTGTATCAGAGTATTATCCAACATATGAACATATATTCTTCTCCCCCTTTGTAATCATCAAAAATAATTAGAGCATTGAAGAGAAACAATATATACTGAAATAAGATACTTTTATTGAATTAATAAAAATGGGAAATACAAGAAGTAAAATTATTCAAAATGCAGAAAAGCAACAAACAGAAACCAACAGCAAAACTAAAAAGTCTAATTGTCCGGGTTGAAGAAGCGGATTTTTGCAATTTGGTGAGCCAGCTCTTCATATCGCTGCTGCATCATCTCAAAATGTTGCTGCTCGGTCATTGAAAACTCTTGGAGGGAATTTTCAAGTCGATCGAAGCGGCGATCAAGATGGGCGTAGAGAGATGCAAAAGGGTCAGCTTGTGGGGCAGATGAAGAGGCTGCAGCTTGTGGTTGAGGTGGAGGAGGAGGAGGAGAAGCAGGTGCTTCTTCAGCAGGAGCTTGGAAGGGAATGTTGGCATAAACGCCCTCCATGCGTGAGTACCATGCTCCATTTGAGAAAACAAGACCCATTTTGGTGAGGTGATGGGTGCTAATGCAAGCTCTAGGGGGCACTTTCTCAGAGAGTTCCCCTGCTAAATCTACTCCACAGAATTTGAAAATTTTGGTGAGGAGGATACCATAAGGGAGCTTTTGCTGGTCCTTGGCATGGCGCATGTGGAATTTGATCAACTGAACCCAGTTGATCTCTTTGATGTTCAGCATGGCCCACATTAAGAGGACATCATCCTCTTCAACTAGAGCATAGTTCCCACCACGGGGAACAATCATCTTGACCAAGAAGAAGTGGAGCAGGCGGTTGTTCATGGTCAAGTGGCCAACTAGTTTGTGGTTGCTCCTAGGACGGTCAGCTTTCCATAAAGATTGGCGAGCAGTAAGAGCATTGAAGCCCCATTCATCCTTGGGTTCGCCTCCATCAAAGTCAGCATTGTTGAGGGGCAGTTTGGAAATCTCTGCAAACTGGGCATTGGAGAGTTTGATGGTGGTGTTTTTCACCTTGGATTCAACCATCCCATTGACAAGGCGGAGGTTGCAGTAGAATACTCTCATAAGCTCAGGATAGTATTCTTCTTCTTTGAGGGATAGGAAGGGGAAAAGGTTGTAGTGGTGGAGGCTTTGGGTGAAGGTAAGGCTTGGGTTGTCAAAGGTGTCAGCAATGGTATAATGAGGGGTCATAATCTCCTTTTCAGAAAAATTCTTCATAAAATTCTGAAGATCTCTAGGAGAAGAGAAAAACCTTGAGAAGTCAAGGGGATTATGAGCTTGAGCAGCAGAGGACCTAGCTCTCTTGACATTCCTTGAGGTAGACATGGTGGAAAATGCAAAAAGAAGGAGATGAAGAGAGATGAGTGCTAGAGAGTTTTTGAGAGGTTTGAGAGGAAGGAGGTAGTGTGAGATGAGAAGGGGAATGAGGGGGTATTTATAGGTGAAAATTAGGTTTGGGAAGGAGGAAAGATAGTTTAGAAAGGAGTGAAGTGAGTTAAGAGAGGGAGAGTTTCGAGTGAGCCTAGGGAGTTGCAGTTGTCTCTTCAGAACGCAGACTAATCGATTACGTGTCAGGGGGTAATCGATTAGATCACTGTTTCTGGGGAATTTCAAACGTTTTATACAAAGGGTAATCGATTATAGGATTAGGGTAATCGATTAGTTTAGAAACAGAATCGTCCTAATCGATTGGAGCAATGTGGTAATCGATTATGAAGAAGAGGAAACGTTTTGAACTTGAAACAGAAGTTTCGTAATCGATTATGGATCATGGATAATCGATTATCTTTGAAACAGAATGATTGTAATCGATTATGGGTGAGCTCTAATCGATTAGCTTAGAAACAGAAGCTTAGTAATCGATTGGGATTAACAATGTAATCGATTATGGAGTCAAAAACTTCAAACATATCAAATAGCAAGGTTCCAAACATAAAATGTGATATATGCCATGCATTATGCCATTCAACAAGGTTCTTATCAAAAGATTCAAACACAACTGGACATGTCAAGAATGCCTAACTCTCTTCTTATGTGAATGAATTGCTCTCTAGCCAAGGGTTTTGTGAAAATATCAGCTAGTTGCTTAGAAGTTTCTACATGTTCAAGTACACAATCCCCTTTTAACACATGATCTCTAATAAAGTGATGCCTAATTTCAATGTGTTTGGTTCTAGAGTGCATTACTGGATTCTTGGAGATGTTAATGGCACTTGTATTATCACATTTAATGGGGACTTTATTCAAGGAAATACCAAAATCAAGAAGTTGTTGTCTCATCCAAAGAATTTGAGCACAACAACTACCAGCTGCTACATATTCTGCCTCAGCTGTTGACAATGCAACACTTGCTTGTTTCTTGCTATGCCAAGAAACAAGGGAACTACCAAGCAAATGGCATGTACCACTAGTGCTTTTTCTATCAAGCTTACACCCCGCAAAGTCGGAATCAGAATATCCTAAAAGATTACATTCAACGCCTTTGGGATACCATAAACCAACATTTTGAGTACCCACAAGATATTTCAAAATTCTTTTTACGGCAGTCAAATGTGATTCTTTAGGACATGCTTGATATCTAGCACACATGCATACCGCAAACATAATATCAGGTCTACTCGCAGTTAAATACAGTAAGGATCCAATCATACCTCGATATTTGGTGATTTCAATGTCCTTACCCTTTTCATCTTTGTCTAGATAGCAGGATGTGCTCATGGGTGTAGCTATCTCGTTTGCCTTGTCCATTCCAAACCTTTTAAGTAGTTCCTTACAGTATTTGGTTTGGCTAATGAACGTTCCATCAATGGCTTGTTTTATTTGTAGTCCAAGGAAGAAAGTGAGTTCTCCCATCAAGGACATTTCAAATTCATTCTGCATAATCTTGGCAAATTCTTGACAAAGATTTTCATTAGTAGCACCAAATATTATGTCATCTACATAGATTTGTACCAAGAGGATGTCATTTTGTTTGCGTTTTATAAACAATGTAGTATCAACCTTTCCTCTTTCAAAGTTGTGTTCTAAAAGGAATTTGCTTAATCTTTCATACCAAGCTCTTGGAGCTTGCTTCAAACCATATAAGGCTTTTCTCAATTTGAAGACATGGTTTGGAAATATATGATTTTCAAAACCGGGAGGTTGATCTACATAAACTTCTTCTTGAATGTAGCCGTTTAAGAACGCACTTTTGACATCCATTTGATACAATTTGAAATCCATACAACATGCAAAAGCTAGCAATAATCTAATGGCTTCTAACCTAGCTACGGGAGCATATGTTTCTTCATAGTCTATTCCTTCTTCTTGGTTGTATCCCTTTGCAACTAGTCTAGCTTTGTTTCTAGTTATTATACCATTTTCATCTAGCTTATTTCTAAAAACCCATTTGGTGCCTATTATTAGATGATTATTGGGTCTTGGCACAAGTTCCCAAACTTCATTTCTTTCAAATTGGTTTAACTCTTCTTGCATGGCCAACATCCAATGTTCATCAATAATGGCTTCGTCAATATTTTTGGGTTCTATTTGGGATACAAAAGCCAAGTGATTGCATGCATTTCTAATGGCGTTTCGAGTACTTACCCCTTTGGTTATTTCTCCAATGATTTTGTCCAAGGGATGATCCTTCAATGTTACCCAATCTTGTTGTCTCTCTATTTGTGTTGCACCTCCATCATTGTTGACTTCTTCTTCTTTGTCTTGCAAGTTCATTTCTTGGAAGGTACCTACAAGATCATCAACTTCCTTTCTCGGAGGATTTTGGTTAAGTTCATCAAATTTAACATGTATGGACTCTTCAATTGTGTAAGTCCGTTTGTTAAAGAGTCTATATGCTTTACTAGTAGATGAATAACCTAGAAAAATTGCTTCATCAGATTTTGCATCAAATTTGCCAAGATTTTCCTTTCCATTGTTCAAGACAAAGCATTTGCATCCAAAAATGTGAAAGTAGGAAATATTTGGTTTTCGTCCTTTATGAAGTTCATAGGGGGTTTTCTTTAATATAGGCCTTATCAAACAACGATTCATAACATGACACGCGGTGTTCACGGCATCGGCCCAAAACTGTTTTGAAATATTTGCTTCATTCAACATAGTTCTTGCAAGCTCCGCTAAAGATCGATTTTTCCTTTCAACTACTCCATTTTGTTGTGGAGTTCTTGGAGCCGAAAAATTATGTTCAATGCCAAACTTTTCACAAAATTTTTCAAAAGATTGGTTTTCAAATTCTCCCCCATGATCCGTTCGTATGGATGCTATTTTTAAGTTTTGTTCATTTTGGATAACCTTGGCAAGTTTCTTAAATGCTTGATATGCTTCATGTTTATGAGTAAGAAACAATGTCCATGTATATCTAGAGTAATCATCCACAATCACTAGACCATAATAGTTTCCACCAAAACTTTTGATTTTCGAAGGTCCAAACAAATCCATATGTAAAAGCTGCAAAGGTCTTGTTGTTGAAATAATATTTTTTGCTTGAAAAGAAGCCTTTACTTGTTTTCCTTTTTGACAAGCGTCACAGAATTTATTTTCAAATTTCAGTTTTGGTAAACCAATAACTAAATCTTTTGAAACAAGTTTATTTAAATGGTCTACATGAATGTGAGCGATTCTTCTATGCCAAAGCCATGATTCATCCTCTTTAGTTATAAAGCATTGTACATCATTTGAAGCAAGACAATCTAGATTAATCATGTAAATGTTATCTACTCTTTGACCAACAAATTTTATCTCCTTGTTTAGTTTATTTTCAATTATGCAACCATTTGATTCAAAAACAATTTTATAGCCCTTGTCACATAATTGACTAATGCTAAGCAAGTTATGTTTTAGTCCTTCAACATATAAAACATCATTTATGGAGGTGGAAGAGTTTTTACCGATATTTCCGATTCCAAGTATTCTTCCCTTTGTGTTATCTCCATAAGTAACAAATCCTTTGCTTCGTGGAGTAAGTGATATGAACTTACTTTTGTCTCCCGTCATATGTTTAGAACACCCACTATCCAAGTACCAATGGGTGTTGCTTGCCTTGAAGCATACCTACAAAACAAAATCATTTTAGAGAACTAGGTACCCATTTTATGTTGGGTCCTTTAAGGTTAGCTTGTGGAGATGTTCCTTTGGGAACCCACACCTTTCTTAAGACCTTTGGTCCTAGTTTCCTAACACTACACTTATAAGCACTATGTCCTTTGGTACCACAATGATTGCATTTCATAAAAGGTGAAGAGGATTTGCTTGGTGGTGCAAAGAAGTTTTTGTAGTGTTTCTCCATTTTATGGTTACTATGTTCTTGGTCATATCCTAGACCGGTTTTACTAAACATGCATTTTTGTTGCCCAAGTAGGATATTCAAATTATCTCTTCCATTAGTGAACTTCTCTAGTGTCCTATTTAGGTCTTCAACCTTGGTTTCTAACATAATGCATCTTTTAGCAAAATCACATGGTTTCTCCTTAGAGCATGTTTGACCTTTCTCTAGCTCTTCTTTTAAGCTCTCATTTTCTTTACAAACTTCCATGAGATGCAATTCAAGAGTATCACTAGTTTTCCTAGATGCTTTGAGTTTACTAGAGATTTTTGTAAATTTATCATATAATTCCTCAAATGCATCTAACAGCTTATTTTTATCTAAGTCAAGAAGATTTACCTCATTGTCTTCTTCTTGATGATTTGCCATTAAGCAAAGATTGGCTTGCTCATCTTCCGAGTCGTCGGAGCTGCTCACATCATTCTCATCCCAAGCAATATAGGCTCTTCTTCTTCTTTGTTTGTCCTTGCCCTTCTTTTTGAGGTTTGGACAATCGGCTTTGAAGTGCCCTTCCTTGCCACATTCAAAGCAGTTGGGTGAGGGAGAGTTTTCTTTAGTGATAGGTTTCTTACCTGAGTTTTTGAAGCTTCTTTGAAAGCGTTTGCCTTTCATGAATTTCCCGAAGCGTTTTACAAATAGTCCAAATTCTTCTTCTTCATCAAGTTCACTTCCGGATTCTTCTTCTTCATTTGTGGAAGTAGCCTTGAGAGCAAGACCCTTTTTCTTGGAAGATTTTTCTTCCTCTTCCGCCATCTTTAATTCTTTCAGCTCTTGTTCTTGTTCCTGCAACTTACCAAATAAAGTGGCGAGAGACATTTCGTTTATGCTAGGAGATTGTTTGATGGCGGTAACTAGCGGTTGCCATTCTCTGTTAAGACTTTTCAACACTTTATGAATGAGTTCTTTGTTAGTGTAAGTCTTTCCAAGTGTAATGAGTTGATTAATGATGAGAGTAAATCTTTTTTGCATATCAATAATCGATTCATGAGAGTTTAATCTAAAGCATTCATATTGACTAGTAAGAGTACTAATCTTTGAGTCCTTTACATCATTAGTGCCTTCATGGGTTACTTGAAGAGTATCCCATATTTCTTTAGCAGTTTGGCATGTCATTATTCTGAAAAATTCATCTTGTCCTAAAGACATGGTGATGAGATTTTTGGCCTTGTAGCCATATTGGACTTTCTTTTCTTCCTCGCTTGTCCATTCATCTATAGGTTTTTCAACATTCTTGCTATCTATAGTATGCATCGGTATATAGGGACCATTTTTAATGGTATTCCATATTCTCAAGTCAATTGATTGAATGAAGATTTTCATTCTTTCTTTCCAAAACGCATACCCTTCCCCATTGAAAGCGGGAGGTCTACTTATCGCACCACCCTCGGGAAAAACATTTTGAGAACTTGAGGCCATTTAATCTCTTGAAGCTGTTAAGCTTGATCTACCAAGAGTCAAGCTTTGATACCACTTGTTGTTCAAGTGGCCTCAATACTCAAGAGGGGGGGGGGTGAATTGAGTTATAAAACTTTTGCTTGGAATACCTTTGAAATTGATTTCTATAACCAAGTTTATGAGATTATGCAAGTGAAAGCAAGTAACAATGATATGCAATGCACTACAAGAGGTAAGTATTGCTGAGGCAATTTAGCAAACACTTGGTGTGCAATGTCTACAGTATAGCAAATTAAGCAAGTTCAAGTATGTTCTTCTCAACCAAACAATACCAATCAATAAGTATGCAATGTATGGAAGTAAAAGAGTAAGGAAGAGAAGCTTGCAAACTGATGTAACGAGTTCCACCCAATCCGGTGTACGTCTCGCCTCTAAGCAACCCACTTAGAGGATTTTCCACTATTGTAGACTAGAGATACAACTTTGAGCAATTGCGGCTTCCTAGTGTCCCACACTCAAGAACCCAATCCTCACAAATATAAGGGCAACCCACCCAATCTCTCAATCTCACAATATCCCAAAGGTTGAGTCCACAACCTTTGTAACCACTCAACCTAGAGTGAACAACCACTCAACCTAGAGTGAAATAGCTTGTGTTTGGTGTTTGTTTACAATCAATATACTCTCTTAATAGAGTAGATGTACAAATGAAAGCTCTAACCAATTCTAACTCTCAAGATGAGAGGATATACAAGTGAGGTACAAGGTATATATGAAATAGGCTTACAAAGCACAGAATAGAGTAAAGAACTTATTGATTCTTGGTTTCCCTTGGTTGCTTCTTTGTGCTTGTGTTCCTCTGCAATTTATAGAGCCAAGATAGCTGTTGAGGAGTGCCCTAGTTCATCATAGCCGTTGCACTTAGTGGAAATTTGAAGGATAGTGGAGACATGATCTGTTTTCCCACTTAAATCTGTTTTTCCACTAGCCTAATCGATTACACCCTCGCGTTGTAATCGATTATCTTCAAGTCAGAGAGTCACTAATCGATTATCTCATTACCTGTAATCGATTAGAATCTATACCTGATGCATTTAATTTGTTTTCGCAGCATCCTAATCGATTAGCATGTCTTGCAATCGATTACCTTAAATTCCAGTGGCTTCCTAATCGATTGTATGGCTCCCTTAATCGATTAGCATGTGTACCTGATGCATTTAATTCCATTTTTGATTGCTGTAATCGATTAGTCTCAAGTGTGCAATCGATTATCTTAATTCCAGTGAGTATCTAATCGATTGTGTGGCTTCACTAATCGATTATCTTCAACCCTGATGCAATTTCTTCCAAGACAGAAAGCTCCTAATCGATTAGCATCTATGGCCTAATCGATTAGCTTCGCTGTTACTTCAATTCTGATTTCATGTCTTTGTTTTTGCATCGGTTTCTTCAAGAGTACTTGTCATTATCAAAATCCTTGCACATCTTTTGGACCTGTTAACATATTCAAACACAACATTTACCACCAAGAGTGGGATATGAATGAAAGGTAATGAGAAATGAATGGATGATGATGTTGATCATTTTATTTTATAAAGGATGATTGCCATTGAGGTTGATTGTTATTATTGATGAATTGTTGTGTACCATTGTGAGTGATACAAGTGTGATCTTGTATGTGTGGTTTGAAATATAATAATGAAATGTTATGAATGCCACACTAATATATATATATATATAGATAGATGAAACAATGGTAATGAATAATGATATGAAAATCAACTAAATGACTATGTGGTGGTATTGATGAAAGATTAATGAATGCTAATGATGATTTGTGATGTTTGTGATGTTATTGTGGTTGATTGCAAGTGTTGACTTGCATGTATAACATATGATATATTGAGATGAAAATGCCACATAAAACTCGAAAACAATGGCTAAAAAGCAAATATGATAAAATCCACTAAGATGTGTATGGTGGTGTTGGTGATTATGATGATGATGTTTAATGAGTGGCATTTAGGATGCATAGTGTAAGAAATGCATTTGATTTGCTTTGCATTACATCCATGGCATTTCATTCACTACCAGTAAGGAATATTAGGGGGTTCCCCCCCCGGTTGGCCCAGTAGGAGGGCGGCTCAGTGCACGAGCATTCTTGTTGTTTCCCCTATGACTCAGTGTGTGAGTCACGAAGCTGCCCTTGGTTTGGTGAGTAGGCACCCTATGTGGCTGGCCTAGTGGGCGGGCGGCTCTATGATGAGCAAGTACCTTAGTGTCTGACGGGGCACGACTCTCTCGATGTGTGTTTGGGAGGGGCCCGTAGCACTTTTGGTAGTTGAGGTCATGTTGTTGATCCGTAAGTCACGTGGTGACTAGTGCTACAGATGGGCGATAACGATTTGGTACTAGTAAAAGATTTTGTTGATATGCATGCATGCTTTGAGATATGTGTACACATTTTCCTACTGCAGTAGGGGCATAGTAGCACACCTATGCTCGACCCACACTTGGTGTTATTCCTACAGTCGGATCCGCATTTGTTGTCTATTCCATTATGCATATGCATTAGCCATAAGAGCATTTGCATATAGCATAGAGATATGCCAGATGATGATGATGATTGAGATTGTGATATGGTGTTGATGAGATGGGTAATTGAGTACCTAAAAGACCACTAAAATTGATAAATGATATAATTACCATGAAACAATATTGAATATGACGGTGTGTATGTTATGGCCCAATGTAATGAAGGGCAAAATTATTATGATTAATGATAATGATGAAAGCCTATGCTGGTTTTGAGAAAAGACCTGAATGGTCAATACTGATGATGTTGGCCCATTATGGCGTTGGAATTGATGTGTATATGCCTGCTTTGCTATAACTTGATTTAAAGAATATGAAATATGTATATGTTGTTGAATTTAACAACTTGTGATGATCATTATTGTGTTTAGCAAAGCATACATGATGTTGATATGCATATGCATATAATTTCAATTGTATTCATATCGTCATTTGAAATGTATAACTCACTCTCCCATATGGTCTACTTTTTAGTATTGATGCAAGAATATCATGGGATGAGGATTTTTATAAAGTAAAGCTTTGGGAAGGTAAATAGTGGTAATGGAATGCCTTGGCCAGCAGCGTTTGTAATTTAATGAGTTGTGTATAAAATGGGTACTATAATGTTGTCAATTATAGAAGCTGATTATGTAATCATTTTGGGAATGTATAGGATGTTGATTTATTAATCCTCTAAGCATGTACAAGTACTGGAAATACATAAATCAAGTGTTGAAGTGATATGGTCAATTATAGATTATGAGTATTGGAGATGTATGATGCATGACCATATAGATATGTATATGCATATATCTTAGGCATTGTATGTTCATGAAATTATGTGAAAAGATGATGGTTGTCTATTAGGCTTATAATACGCCGTTACATGCTTTGTCGAGCCTTTTTCCATATCTTCATATATGGGACTAGGCGTATGCCCGGTATACACATTCTTCTTCCGTTGTAAACTCTATTATTTCTGTATAACATTATGGGCAAACTATTTACCGATCCAGTTATAGATTATCAAATCTCACCCTTTAGTTTTCTGTGGTTGGGATCTTGATGTAGTCGTGGTGGTGTTTTAGAATTATTTCAAATGCAAAAAATTTATTCATATTTTTATTGTTTAATTATTTAGATTACATCGGGATTTGAGTCCAGAAAATCAGGGTGTTACAACCTGGTATTAGAGCGTATTTTGCTCTGAATTAGATTTATTAATTAACATCAGAGCATGGTTGCTCTATGATGAATTGGTATTATGGATGATTGGAGCATGATTGCTCAATAGTGAGACATTTATGGTGATCTTTGGAGCGGGATGCTCATTGTTGGAATATGGTTGTTTGTATAGACTAAAGAGTGGTAGTTATCTAGAGGATGATGATATGTTAAAGTATTAATTGCCCTATATGGATTATGAATGACTAGTTGTCTAAGAGTTGTGGATTGACTATTAGGGCAATGTTTTCTCAATGATGATTTCTTGTGAACCATTAGTATTGGATTGTGAAGATAGCTCATTGAGGATTTTTGTGAATTATTATTCATAAGATATGATGGTTGTTTATGGAAGTATGATAATTGTCCTTGAGGTTATATGATGCGTAAAGGGAGCATAGTTACTTATTGTTGATTATGGTTAATTCATGAGGAGTGAATGTATATGAATAATTTCCTCAATGTGATCGATATGGTTGTTTGTGTAAGTCTGGCCAAGTTCCTTACACTATTTCCTTCGAATGACGAGTACATTGATATTATGCATTTGAATATTGATATATTGAGTATGATTTAAGTTGACAATGAATCTATGCCATGTTTGATCATGGATATGATATATTAAATATGAATTTATTTGATGATGAACCTATGCCATATGTTGATCACAGATAGGAGATAATAGATATGAATAATTCATGTGTTAAAATGGATTAAACAAATGATAGTGAAAGAACTTCCTGATGTGGATGTTCATGGAATGAAATTATTAACTATGTCATTGTTGAGATATGAATTGAAATGATTAATTGTTCTAATTTTGGAAGATGGATTTTATATCCTTAGGCACAACACTATATGTGTATGATGCAATTGAAATGCTATGTCTCCTTAGATTGAGAACACGAATAAGTGATAAGATGATGGAATATGAAATTGTGTTGGCACATGATTAGGGTTATGACTCGGTTTTATATTTGTGAACCGAGTAAATGGCTAATTCGGCTATGACTTACTAAGTATGGTAACCCCAGACAACTCAATATGATCTTGTATGATCGAATCTTATAGAATTAGACCCTATGGTGGTCTAGGCTCTACGATGTTTCTATGAGCCATGTTTAATGATTTTATGTGTTGTGGAAGTATTCCACGATGGGTACTAGGTAACCCTTGAACTTTCTAAGTCTAATGATAGATTGAACCTTATGAACGATTGGGCCGTAGTGAAATAAATTGTGGAATGAGTTGTTGAGGCTAGAGCCAATGTGTGATTGGATTAGAAATGTAAACGTAAACCCCTAAGTATTTGGTGAATAATGATGTTGAATTCGGGGTATGATTTAGCATTGACCATGATGAAAAATTTAATGGTATGACCTTGGGCTAAATTGTGTGCCCTTGACATTATGATTATTAGATCGATCGTGGATTATGATTTGATGTAGAGGTAATTTATGTGAACATGAGTTGGTAAATGGAGTTTAATCCTGTAGATAGCTCCCTTTTTGTTTTGAAAGGAGTTATATTGGTATTAGAAACCACATACTGATGTGACACAATGTGAATCGTATGTCCAATTTATGGACTTTGGTTGCGATATGTGAAGAAATCCACTAGTGTGAAAGCTTATGATATGATTATGAACCCTATCTTAAACTAGAAGGTGTATAATTGACGTGAATTTGGTGAATCGATTATGCTTGAATCGAATTATAGCCGACAATGTTTGGATTAAACAAATGATTTCTAAGTTATTTGACTATTGATGCATAAATCTTGAACCATTAACTTGGTGTGTAACTCTCGGAGGATTTATATTCTTTTGGCAAGCGCACCAATCATTAAATTTGTAATATATTTGATCGTCCCACAGGGATTGAGGTAATTACCGCAATCTTGGACTAGCACAAGTTGAACCAACACAAGTAGATAGAATTCATTCTGTTTTTGTTATTTTTATACTTTCTATGTTTTTGTATTTTCAGAAACAATAGAAGAGATGAAGTGTGATTAATGGAAGATAGGTTAGGATTACTTTAGCTTACAACTTCATTAAGAAACATGCAATTGAGGTTCAATTAAGCTTCAGATGCAAGAGAACAATTCATAGATGGTTAATCCCTAATCCCTTAGGTAATTAACACAAATTCCTAAGCATTAAACCCTAATCCCTTAGGTGTTCAGTGACAGAGAAATCTAATGTGAAATTGGGGGTTGAACCCTAACTATTCACCTACTTACTAGGCCTGAATTAGTTAGGAAGCTAGAAGTTACCTAAGCCTCAACCATGATTCCTCACTGGTGAGATTCTTCATTTGGATCTGAATTTGTCAATTCAGCAGAGTAGATCCACTTCTCGCTTGTTCTTCTCTTGCTTCAGAAGATAATTTCCTCAATACAGCTTCAAGATTCCATCGGAAGCTTCAACAATTCTAACCCTAGGGGTTTAGAAACCCATATGAATGGATTCAGATAAAGGAATATGGAAAGACATGGACGAGAGAGTTTAGAGAGAGAAAAGAATTAAAGAGAGATTAGAAATGAGAAAATGAGTTGTGTTATTGCTTCTGTGTGTGTCTCTCTGTTTACAGAGTATGTACAAGTATATATATATAACTTACAGCTAACTAACTAACTAACTAATTACAAGAGACACTTAATTAATAATTAAACTAACTAAACTAATTACATGATTACAGAGAAATAATTAACTACAAGACATTACTTAAATTACTAAGGTACAACAGAAAATTAACAACTTAAACAATAATTAATGGGCTCACAGTAGGACTTCACTTGGAGGGAAAAATAACAAACGGAATAACCATCTTCACGGTTGAGCGTGATTGGCGCTCGCTTAAGCGTGAGCTTGAATTATTGAATGCAAATGAATCACGCTTGAGCGTGAGTGAGTGAGCTTGAGCGTGATCGAAGGCTACATGCTGTGACATTTACGTGGATTGCATGGTAACCTCTAGCTTGAGCGTGGAACTTCTAAGCTTAAGCGTGAAAGGTTTAAATTCCTTACTGCACCTGTAAATAAATAAATACCTAGCGTATATACACTGGCTGTCTAGCGTATATACGTTGGGTTAGTGAATTTACAAATAAACAAATTTCCTTATATATTTATCTTTTGACCCATTTTCTTGCATAATTCAAACACTTTTGAATTAAATAAATAAAACCAGAATTAATGACAATTTATTAAATAATAATGCCAAACTAAACAAAATTAAATGGATTAAGTTAAATTAAAGGTGAAATTATTAAGTCTTTTCAAGACTTATCACATCCCCAAACTTAAAACTTGCTTGTCCTCAAGCAAGGACTCAGATTAATTTAATCAATTGCACTCACTCAAGACACTCAACCTTTCCTTAGCTTAATTCATAGCATAATTATTGAATACCATTCATGCTTTCTTTTCACAAATTCTAAAAATATAATTACTCACACTTCCTTTGGGAACAAGTTGGTGATGCTTTCCTCACAAGGATTAGTGTTTCACTCTTCTCTCAGTGTATAGGTTCAATTGCATATGCTCATCACCTACATAATTATCAGATCAACATAGGCTTGCAACAGTTCTAAACATCATAACATATGCTAACACAATTGGATCAGTAAGGGCTTTTTAAGCTTGTAATGGGGTTAGGCTACAGGCTCTATTTTGGTTTTTCTAGTCAATGTTGGGTTAAAAGATGTGCCCACTGATGCATTGCCTCAATCTTAACTTAAATGTATTTACTAACCAACTCTTTGCTTTCATTATATATTCTTTTTAGATGAAAGATACTCAACTAATTGTGGTGCTTTGCACCTTCTTCTCTTTCAGTCCTTTGGACTCTTCCTTTCTTTCTTTCTTTTTTTTCTTTTTCATTTTTTCAATACCATTTTTCTTTTATTGTGGTGCTTTGCACCTTTGTTTTGTTGATTTTTCACTTTTCTTTTACTTTTGTTGTTCTTCCTTTCATTTCTCTTTTTTTTTCTTCAAAATCCTCATCTATAATTAAGGTCAGAGTGTGTCCTTTATTTGTTGTTAGGCACACTCCTCATCCCTAAACTTAAAACTTGCTAGTCCCTAGCAATAAGATAAGACTTAGCAATCCATCAGTGGTACATCCGGGGATAATTCACTTGGTTTTTTCTTAGATACATAGGCTTGTAAAGTTAGGTACATTATTAGAATGAAAGGGTCTCAGGCTCAAAATATAATTGTTAGGTCAAAGGATAATTAATAATATTAGGATGGCTAAATTTGGCCCTGACTAATTCCCAAAGAAGGCCTTCATCATTTCCAATTGACAAACATATAATCATTTAGCAAGCACTGAAGCAAATTTTGTCTCACTAACAATAATGCAGACACACTCAGAAAAGAATTAATAAAGGCTCAAGAGCTAATAATATTACAGGTAATTAGCCAATCATGTCCCCAAACTTAATGTGAGATTATAAACTCAGATTGCTAACTAGCATGGTGAATATACAATTAATAAAGGATTGAAATAGTTATGGACAGGGATCATGAATCAAGCAATGCGAATCAATTAATTTATCCAATTGATGCCTGAGAATCAACAAGATTTAAATAATTAAGATGGGTTATAAATTAAACATAGTTAACACATTTCATCAGTTAAGTAGATTAATGGATAGATTACTTCCCTTCTTACATATATGGCAGTGATTGGTTGAGTGATGGTTGCAGGAATTTAGATAATACAAATCAGAAAAGAAATTAACAATAAGCAACTTAACATAAAAAATATAATGTCATTACAACTGAAAAGGAAAGACATTGTTCAACAAAGGATAGTATAATAAAGTTATTGTAACCTGAAAGCAACATAACATAAATATAAGCAAAGTAAAATATCAGTCCTCTTCTTCTTCATTTTCTTCCTCCATCGGCTCATCATTGTTTTGCTGAGGGTGGGGTGGAAATTCAGTTGCTAAAGGTGTGTTATCAGGGGGAATGGTAAATCTAATGGAAGCCAACCATAGGTCTTTGTCAGGTGGAACTCCCATTTCTTCAGTGTGGTCTACATTCAGTGCAGTGGCAATCTTCCTCAGCATCAGATCATGGTTCATGACCAGATCATAGGTTCCTAGCTGTATCTTCTTCATAACCTGAAGTTCCTGTATTACCATGGAGATATCACAAGAAGTACCTGCTCCTGTTGGGGTGGTGGTGCAAAAGATGTTGGTTTAGGTTGTCTGGGACGCTTTGACTTTTGAGGCATAAAATGGTCAATATGGTCCATCACCCAGTACTTATCCATAATCCTTTCAGGCTTCACCTTTGTCAATTCTTCATAGTTCAACCTAGCCTGATTCTGTTGGGCCAACAAAGTGATAACAGAGCAATATGGCAGTTGGAGATTCATTTCAATGGCTTTCATCATCTCCTCCAGTATTAACTCACCCAGGTTAACATACAAGCCTCTCATTAAACAGTAAATCAACACCAACCTCTTAATGGCAATCTTAGTAGCATAAGCCACAGGTTGCAGGGATGAAAGAACATAGTGGCACCATAAGAGGGGGAGATGATTCAAACAACTCTTCCTGATACTTTTTGATGCACCGTTCACTTTTGTTATATATGTAGCTCCTTGTTCATAGCATTCTTCTAAAATTTCTTTCCTAAGATTTTCATTTTCAGCCCTATGAAAGATATCTACTTTCCAAGTGTAGTGACATCCTTCCTCATCCAATATAGGTACTTTCAACAGCTTATTCAATATATGACCAGATAGAGGAATGGTGACTCCTCTCAAGAAAGAAGAAAAAGGAAACTTATCCTTAATAGAATTGGCCCTTAGATTGGCATAAAATTCCCTAGTAAGTTCCTGGTAACCATTCCCTAAATTCTCATTAAAAAATTGCCACCCCTTTTCAAGTATGGCAGCTTTTACAGTGTAATCAGAACATTTTTCTTCCTCCAGGAATAAAGCTTTATCCCTTATTACTCCCCTATGTTTGAACTTATTCTTATAAGCTTGGGTAGCCTTGGAATCTCTAAACCTATACCCATCAAAACCCTCAACTGTCTGAGACTTCTTTTCTTCCTCAAGGCTTTTACTCCTTTCGGTTGATGGAGAATCAGGGATACTGATAGTAACCACCCCATTTCCTTTCTCTTTTGGGGTTTTCTTCATACTTTTTTTTTAACAATTTTTTCAGGTTTCCTAAAAAGTCTTTGTGATCTTCTGATCATTGTGAGTGTTAATGATGTTATTTATAAAGCCTAAATAGATACAATTGCACAAACAACACAACCACACAAAAAGAAAAATGTGAGATGAAAAGATATAATGGATGCAAGAAATTTGAAATTGAAACAAAGAACTACTAAAATCCTAGTTATCAACTAAAATTAAAGAATGCAAAGATGTTACCTTTCAAAGGAATCCAGAGATTGTGCCTTTTCCTCTTCAAAACCCAAGGTTTCAACGTACAGAGTTAGGGTTTGTATGCTGAAAGGATTTTATACTGCTGAACCCTTTACACGAGGTACGCGTAGTTACGCTGAAATGTTGGCGTATAAACGCCCATATTAAATCATAACAGGTGGTATCAGGTGTGAATCACACTCCAAGCATACCATTCTTCACTTAAGCGAAGAGGAAATACCATGGGGCACACTTAAGCGCTGAGAGACCACGCTCAGGCGACAAGCTTGGAATGGCTAACTTTCAACCTTCTCAACCCCGAGCGCGCTCAAGCGTGAGGTGGGGCGCTCAAGCGTGAAACTCTTTTCAACATCAGTGGCACACAAGGAAACTCACGCTCAGGCGTGAGTAAATACATGCTCAAGCGCGTATGTATAACATATGACAGGTGTGGTGCAGGCACGTTCACGCTTAAGCTTAATATTGTTTCGCTCAAGCGTGTAATATACAGGGACAGTCACGCTCAAGCGTGAAGTGGATACGCTCAAGCGTAGGACATCGATGTGATCACACTCCAAGCGTGACAAGATGGCTAAAATAAGGAGCACTTCATATTGAATCACGCTTAAGCGCGAGGGAGTTACGCTCAAGCGTCAGGTGCTTAAGGACAACAAGCTTAAAGTGTGAAAGAAGTACGCTTAAGCGTCAGGATCAGAATGACGGGTCACGCTCAAGCGTAGACCCGAGCTTGCTCAAGCGCGAGGCTTCCACAGAGTCACGCTCAGGCGGCCAGAAAGTTAGCTTAAGATCACGCTTGAGTGCATAGAAGCTTGCTCAAGCGCCAGGGGTACCTGATCCTAATTCTAGCTAATGGAATTACACATAGGTACACTAGGATTTGAGTGTATAAACGCTCAAACCTTGTTCAAAAATTTTTTAAGTTTATTCATACTTTTTAGTTTTCATTTGTTGTTTTAAAGCACAAAACACAAAATACAATAATAAAAAATGTAGGGTTGCCTCCCTCAAGCGCTTCTTTAAGGTCACTAGCTTGACCTTTGACACCTAAGAGGATGACTGCAAAAACATGGAGGATTTTTGCCTATCAAACTCTCCTGCAAAGTAGAGTTTGAGTCTTTGGCCATTCACCTTAAAAGTTCTTCCAATGGCTGGTTCTTTCACCTCAATTGCACCATAAGGGAAAACCTCATTCACAATAAAAGGTCCAGATCACTTTGATCTTAGTTTTCCTGGAAAGAGTTTCAGTCTAGAATTGAATAACAGGACCTTATCATCCTTTTGAAACTCTTTTCTATTTATCTACTTATCATGCCACCTCTTACTTTTCTCTTTATAAATTGAGGCACTCTGATAAGCATTGAGTCTGAACTCCTCAAGTTCATGGAGTTTTAGTACTCTTTCCTCTTGAGATTGGTCAAAATCCATATTTAACAGCTTTATGGCCCACCATGCCTTATGTTCTAACTCCATAGGGAGATGGCAAGAGAGAAGCGGAACGGGCAAGTCAGCCAGAGCAACTTTGAGGGCCTCATCTGAGTTTGAAGGTCGGTGTCGAGGAATGGCATGGTCTCCGGGAGAAAGAAAGCCAAAGGAGCGAAAAGCACACCATCCTAGGTAAGCAGCATCTTTGAAGCGGCATCTCACTCAATATACGCAATTCTCAGATCTGTCTTTTCCGGCCGATTCCATGCCACTCTACTTTGGATTTTCAAATGTTGTTCTATAGGCCTAGAATACATCATCCAATTTCACAGACTAATCTTTCCTAGACTTCCCTACCACTTTCTCTAATATTCTCTTGATTTCTCTATTGGAAAGCTCAACTTGTCCATAAGTTTGTGGATGATATGGAGTAGATACCTTATGCAGTACCTCATAGTGTCTTAGGGCTTTTTCCATGATTCTATTGCAGAAATGTGACCCTCCATCACTAATGAGGACTCTAGGGACTCCAAATCTAGAGAAAATGTTCTTCTTTATAGACCTAAGCACCACATGTGCATCATTGGTTCTGGTAGGGATTGCCTCCACCCACTTGGAGACATAATCCACAGCAACAAGGATATACTCATTGGAGAATGACTTTGGGAATGGTCCCATGAAGTCAATGCCCCAAACATCAAACAACTCCACAACTAAAACATTTGTCAAAGGCATGCCAGCTTTAGTAGAGAGACCTCCACTTCTTTGGCACTTATCACACCTTTGCACATATACTCTAGCATCCTAAAAAATTATTGGCCAATAAAAGCCATGTTGCAACACTTTTGCTGCAGTTCTAGAGGCACCATGGTGTCCTCTATAATAGGAGTCATGGCAATGCCACAGGAGTCTTTCTTTCTCTGATTCAGGCACACATCTCCTGATAATTCCATCTACTCCTATCTTATAAAGAAATGGATCATCCCATAGAAAGGTTTTACTGTCATGGAAGAATTTTTTCTTCATTTGGGATGTCCACCCTTCATGTACCACATAGGCACTTTTAAAGTTGGCCATATCAGCATACCATGGCCCTGTGATAATTGCCATCAACCTCTCATCTGGGAATTCCTCTTTAATCAAGATAGAATCTGATTCACCCTCCAGATGAGAGAGTTGATCAGCCATTGAGTTCTCTACTCCCTTTTTATCTCTTATTTCCAAATCAAACTCTTGGAGTAAAAGAACCCAACTAATCAACCTTGGCTTTGATTCTTTTTTAGCTAGTAAGTACTTGATTGCTGAATGATCTGTATACACAATGACCTTAGCACCAATCAAGTAAGCTCTAAATTTATCAAATGTATACACCACAACAAGCATTTCTTTTTCAGTAGTGGTGTAGTTTATTTGATTCTCATTTAATACTTTGCTAGCATAATAAATGACATCTGTTAAGTTTTCTTTCTTTTGTCCTAGCACAGCTCCTATGGCAAAATCACTTGCATCACACATGAGTTCAAATGGTAAGGACTAATCAGGTGCTGTAAGGATCAGAGCTGAAATTAATTTTTGTTTTAAATTTTCAAAAGCCTTGACATAGTTTTCATTAAAAATAAAAGCATGATCTTTCACTAGTAAATCAGTTAAAGGCTTTGCTAGTTTTGAAAAATCTCTTATAAATCTCTTATAGAAGCCAACACATCCTAAGAAACTCCTCACTCTTTTCATATTGATTGGGGGAGGAAGTTTTTCAATGATATCAATCTTGGCTCTATCTACTTGAATACCCTCAGCAGAGATTTTATGGCCAAGGACTATCCCTCCTCTAACCATAAAATGACACTTTAAGGATGCTAGATTGCAATCGGAGGCCTAAGGATGCTAGATTGCGATCCTTCTTCAGTAGGCATAGAGTAGTCACCTAGTGTAACTCTCCTCTGTTCCATTTCTTGCTGTTCTTTTTGCTTTTTCTTCTTTCTAAGCTTACGCTCTAACAAATCAATATCAGGATCAAAGAATGGCTCTCCTCTGTTCCTTGACTGCATACACCAAATATTTCACACAACAAAATTAAAGCTACTGTTACACTAAAAACGAGAATTATACTACTACTGGATGCAAAAACAAAATTAAACGGTTCAGTCTAGTACCAGTCCAAGGATTGTTGATATTACTCAACAATCCCCGGCAACGGCGCCATTAACTTGATGCATAAATCCTGAGCCATTAACTTGGTGTGTAACTCTTGGAGGATTTATATTCTTTTGGCAAGCGCACCAATCGTTAAATTTGTAATATATTTGATCGTCCCACAGGGATTGAGGTAATTACCGTAATCTTGGACTAGCACAAGCTGAACCAACACAAGTAGATAGAATTTATTCTATTTTTGTTATTTTTATACTTTCTATGTTTTTGCATTTTTAGAAACAATAGAAGAGATGAAGTGTGATTAATGAAAGATAGGTTAGGATTGCTTCAGCTTACAACTTCATCAAGAAACATGCAATTGAGGTTCAATTAAGCTTCAGATGCAAGAGAACAATTCACAGTTGGTTAATCCCTAATCCTTTAGGTAATTAACACTAATTCTAAACCTCCAAGGTGTAATGGCATAAAACTAACTTAGTTTTATGTACATGTATATACATGTTTGTTTATAAAAGAGACATAGTTGTTAACATCAACTTAATTCTAGTGTGGTGTTTGATATGGCCTTATGCTTATTTAAATGTAGGCTTTGACCATTCTTGTGAGGCGGGATCACCCAACCCAACTTGAGTACTTCTCCTAAGGTAGGAAAGGAGTTTATTTTCTAAATGAATGGCAATGGTATTGATAATGTATGCATGTGTGGGTGTATACTTGCATGTTGGCCTTGAATGGTATTGTTGTTTCTTATGTGTGAGGATTATGTGAAGTGTGACTTTATGAATAAATTGATGATGGATTGGGAAATGTTTTGGTGATGTGCTCTTGATGTAATTATTGATATGCCATTTTGTCTCCATGTTTGAATAGCTTATGAAGTGTCTCATTGGCTTTATATGATGTTGAAGTAGAATGATGCTTCAAAGTAATTTGTAATTAAATGAATGCTTTGGGAGATAACATGATTGGATACATGTCTTGTTTAAGGTTTTAAAGTATGTGTAGTGGCACTAAGTATAAATTGGTGGAATTCTTGTAAGAATTGAGACTACCATATGCATTCTTTTACATTCTATGGCATGCATAACATATCTCATTATGTGATACTTGGATCTTACGGGATCTTGAGAAAGAAACCTTGTGTGGATTGAATATGTGAGCGACTATGTATGGTTGTGGTGCTTAACATGTGATATAATTGAAGATCTTGCGGGATCTTGAGAAAGAAACCTTAGTAACTATGCATGGTTCTGATCATAAAAATGATGTGTGCACATGTAAAAGGAATTGAATTATTAAAAGTTGGACCCGTTGCATATGCATTGTTTTAATGGATAACATATGCATTAGTTATAAGCTCATGGCATTTGGAGTGAGATGACTAAAATGATTATGACTTATGGGTGACTTGAGTTGAGAAATGATGTTGAAGTTGCCTTAGCGTGTGTATATGTGTAATTGATGCTAATTGTTTGGTGAGTTTAAATTGATTAATGAAGACCATATATCAAAATGGATCCTTATTATAAATGGCGTGTGGAATTGAGTGATGAGTTTAGGTTTGTGTACTAAGTTCATGTGATTGGGTGCTTGATGGCAATGTGTATAGTTACCTTACCATGTGTATATGTTATCATGTTGATTTCAATCATTCATCATTGAGAAAATATGCTCACTCTCCATGTTGTCTATTTTAGCCTTTGTGTTATAGGTTGACGTGAGGAGTGAGATCTTTTTGAAGAGGCTGCATGGTGTGATGAGGGTATGGTGGTTTACCTTGGTCAACAATTTGTGAGATTAAACGATTGTGGGATTTCTTATACATGGCATTATTTTGTATGACTTGACTATTTGTCTAAATGCCTAAGTTAAATTGTTGAATTGAGGTTGCTAAATTCTTTGTTGACACATTTGAGTTATTGAGATTGACTTATATTTTCTTAGTAAGATGGAGGATGGTGATTGGCAACTTATATTGTTATTTAGACCTAGAGAAGGAGCTTTGATTATTGTGATTATTATGAATGAAGTGCTGAATTTGTGTTATAATTTGGTGTATGTTATGTTGAAAGGGTTCTAGAGTGGTTTTATCCTTGGTTAGGGCCCCATAAAGAGGACTAGATAGTGGGTAGTAGAAGATGATGATTATCTAGCATGTGTGGATAATGTTGACTCATAAATAGGCACTTGAAGTGATTTGGTTAAATTATAATATAAATATGGACTATTAGACTTGAAGTTAGGTTGATAAGAATGTACCTTTGAGATTAAATAATTAAAGTTTAATATAAGTAGTAAAGGACTTAGTGCATGATAATATAGTTTAGGCCACTTCAATTAGGCCGAAAGTGAATACTTCATATCCCTAAATGATGATGGAACTAAATAGGCAATTATCTAACACATTCACCTTCTCATATCTTCATATATGGGATGAGTGTTTAATTAGATCTAGGGTAATTGTTATAAATTTTAATTTATGGTGTGCCTTGTCTAAGAATTGATCTAAGCGTGAAAATTTACCTTAATTTTTATTAACTGTTTATCAATACCAATATTACCAAATAATGGATTTAGGGTCCCACATGGCGTATGTGCACATACTATGTTGACCTTAATAAGTGTTGTCCTAAAGACCCTCATCCCTTACCCAACATCGACAAGATGGTTAATGATTCAACTGGCTATCAGTTTCTGTCTTTCATGGATGCCTATTCTGTTACAACCAGATTTTGATGTAGAAGGAAGACCAAAAGAAGACAGCTTCATCAAGAATAATAGGGTGTTCTATTACACTATCATGTCATTCGGTCTAAAGAGCATGAAGATCACATACCAGCAGATGATCACTAAGGTCTTCAAGGGTATGCTCATAAAACTGGTGGAGGTCTACATTGATGACATCATCATGAAGACCCCAGTTGGTAGAGATCATGTTGAGGACCTTAGTAAGATCTTTCAATGACTTTAGCATATGGCATACACCTCAACCCCTTAAAATATGCCTTTGCGGTTCCTGAAGGGAGGTTCCTAGGATCATGCTAATGTAAAGGGGCATTGCAGCCAACCCTGATAAGTGTCAGGCCATCCAAAAGCTTTAGAGTCTAAAGAATCTGCGTGAGGTCCAGTCCCTCAAAGGGAAGATCGTGCCCTTAGCCCACTTCTTGCCAAAGATGACGTATCAGTCTCAACCTCTTTATAAGATTCTAAAGAAGAATAAGAAACATGAGAGGGGACCAAAGTAGGAGGCGACTTTCCAGAGCTTAAAGGAAGTTCTTTCTAAGCCTCCTATTCTAGTAAGATCCGACCCCAGTGAACGTCTAATCCTCTATTTATTTTAGATGAAGTATTGGGTGTTGCTTTGGTGAAAGAAACCCTTGAGGGTCAGAGACCGATGTACTTCACTGGTAAAACACTATAAAGGGTTGAGACCTGGTATCAGAAGAATAAGAAGGCAGTTTTGGCAGTCATCTAGGCATCTCAATGTCTAAGGCCCTACTTCCATGTCCATCTAATTGTTGTCAAAACCAACCTACCCCTTTGACTAGTCTTGTTCAAGCCTGATCTGGTCAGATGCATGATCAAGTGGGCAGTGGAGTTATTTGAGTTCGACATCACTTATGAACCCAGGAGTGCAAGCAAAATGCAAGTGTTGGCAGATTTCATTGTAAAGCTCACCAGTTCAAATCCAGAGGAATCTTGTTCTCATTAGACGGTGTATGTGAACGGTTCTTTAAACAATAAGGGGTTTGGAGTTGGGGTCGTGGTGGAAAGCGATGACAGGATCCACTTGGAGATCTCCTTACGTTTCAACTTCACAACCTTGAATAATCAAGTTGAATATGAGGCATGCCTCGTAGGGTTAAGGGCGGCTTTAGACATCAGAGCAACATCAGTCACTCTATGCAGTGACTCTCAGTTGATTATTTCTTAGATTCTGAGAGAGTATCAAGCGAAGAAGCACTTATTGCAGCAGTACTTATTGTATGTCAATGACCTGAATGAGAAATTCCAAACAATAACATTCAAGCATGTGTCGAGGAAAGAAAATACGTGGGTAGATATTCTCTCGAGGTTGGACAACATGAAGAAAGTGGGATGTATAACGATTGTGGTGCAGAACACATTGATGGAGCCTATCATTCCCCTTTCATCTTCTCATTATGTCATCCATGCACAAGCCTTTAATAAAGACTCCTGGGTCGTACACTATGTCTGGTATATGGTAAATGATCAACTTCCTTCTGACGATTTGGATAGAAAAATACCTCAAGTGCCTTAATGAGAATGAGGTCCGAGATGTTATGGAAGAAGTCTATGGGGGGTAATGTAAACATCATTCCAAAGAAGCTTGATAAGAAAAATACTTCAAGGCGGGGTACTAGCGGCCCATGATGGAAAAAGATACCACGTAATATGTTAAGAAGTGTGACCCATAATAAAAGTTTGCTAACTTGCACCATACACCAGCTAAAGAGCTATTCATGTTAGTAGTGCCCTGGCCATTCTACCAATAGGTTTTGGACATCTTGGGTCTTTTCCCTACGGCCCTAGGGGGCATTAAGTACCTGATCGTTGGAGTGGATTATTTCACTAAGTGGATCGATGTCGAACCAGACGTTTATATCACTTCTATAAGGACTCAACACTTTGTTTATGAGAATAACATCTCAAGGTTTGGCGTCCCAAAGAGGATTGTGATAGACAACGACTTCTAGTTCACTGATCGCAAGTTCACTAAGCTTTTAGAAGGGTTGAAAACTATGTAAGTGTTTTTCTTTGTCGAGCACTCACAAACCAACAGCCAGGCTGAAGTGGCCAACCGAGAGGTCTTGAAGGGTTTAAAGAAATGCTTAGGTGAGGCGAAAGGGAACTGGACTAACCAATTATGCCATGTCCTACAGGCATATAGGATGACCCTTCACTCGTCTACTAATGAGTCTCTATTCCAATTAACATATGACGTTGAGGCTCTGATCCTAGTTGAGCTCAAAACACCTTCTATGAGGGTACAACATCTCTCTAACCAACACAATGACCAGCATCTCCGAAATGAGTTAGATATGATCAATGAACTTAGAGAAGAAGTGTTTGTTCAAGATCAGGCTGTAAAAGCCAATGATGCACTCTAGTATAATAAACGTATTTCTTAATGATATTTCAAGGTAGGTAATCTGGTGTTGCGTCCGGCTAGCATTAGAAATTAGTTTTCCCATCAAGGCAAGCTAGATCCAACATGGGAGGGCCTGTACCGTGTTTTCAAGGTCATAGGTAAAGGCACTTACCGCCTTGAAATATTACATGGAACACTATTAGAAATAAGTAGAATACACAAAATTTAAGAGTTTACTATAACTAGTTGGACATCCAGCATGTACTCTTTTTCCTAACTTAAGGTTTTTCTCAAGAAGGTTTTAACGAGACATGTCCTAGTGGTAGTTCGTAATTTATTATTATTTTTATAATAAAAAATGTGAGAAAATTCATAAAAGTTTATTTAAATAGAAATAAATTTAGGTTTTATTTTAAATAAATGGAAGTTATCAAATTTGACTTGGCATGAACCATTTTTCCCATCTTTGCAGTAAAAAGCTGAGGATAAAAATGAAAATTTTATTCAAGACAGAAGGGCTGTTGCGTAGCATCAACTCCATGCTCAGCGTCAGGAAATTTGGTCCTGACACTATGCGTCAGACCCACGTGTAGCGTCAGATGCTATGTGTATCCTACTTACAGGTGGAATTACACTCTAAAATTAGCCAATGAATAATTCAAAATGGCCAAACCACTCCAGTCCAAAAGCATGAACGAAGTGGGAGACATCAGGGGACTAGGTCTGCATATTATTGAGGCATAATTGAGGATTATTGGAAGCTGAGTCAGGAGACTGACGCGCAGCACCACGCCCACACGTAGCGTCAGGTCCTCGACTAAACCTTATAAATAGGGCCATTTGCCAAGGGTTTTGGCATCCAATTCTTCATTCCAGAACCCTTGTTTCTCAGTTGTACTGCAGAATATTCCCATATACTTGAGAGTGTTGTTTTAGTGTTGTTTCCTTTTGTGTTTTGAAGTGTGTTGTCAATAGTGATCAAGTGTTCGTCATGTTTCCATCTGTAAGTTGTGTTTTTACTTCTATCATGTGTAACTAATCTGTTTATGTTGGAATTAGTGAACCAATCTATGAATATGATGTTGTAATTATGAATTTTGTCTGTTCATGATTCAAGTTTCATGTTAGTATTTCAACCTTTTATTAGTATGAACTTCAAACGAGAGAATGATTTTCATGCGAGTTAAAACTACTTTAATGGAAGTAAAAGTTAAAATACCCTTAATATACCAATTACTAGGGATAGAGTTGATAATTATTGTTGTTTTAAGGCCAACACTTAAAGCAAGTTTTTACTGAGAAAGCATTTGAGGGATCAGACTTTACGGTAATTATTTAGAATTTATTCACCGAGGGATCGAGTTTAATGATTTAAGCTACAATGATATGAACTTGATAATTAAATATGCATGTTTATAATTTCTATATTATATTCTAGTGTGGGGATCCAAATTCCAACATAGTTTATTTAATCTATGGTAAATCTCAAGTATTGGAATCATTCTAAAGTATTATTTTATAGTTATTTTCTAGATAGTTTTATAATTCATCTTACACTACTTTTTGTCCAAATGTATAAATCAACCTTTAGAACTGTGAATATTGTATAATTTGTATATAAATCATTCTTTTGTTAATAAGTTTTGAAGTTTTTACCATAGTAAATAAGAATTACTGTCACACACTAAAATCATTCAATCTGTGAGGGGACGATATCTATTTCGAAAACTACAATGATAAATTGGTACACTTGCCAACAGTCACAACCAGTTGTCTGGCATCGTCGCCGGGGATTGATTGATTTTCAGTAAATAGTAAATTTTTAATTACCATGGTAAAATTTTTTTACTTTTTAACCTGGGTAATTTCTCATTTTTACTTTTTACTCTTATATTTATTTATTTACTTTTACTTTTTCTTTAGTTATTCTTGTTACACTAACTTTTTCTATTTAGTTTATGTATACAAACTTGATCTTCTGCAAGAATCTTCTTTGATCTAGAGATTGAGAAATTCATAAAAAAACTTAAATCTTTGAAATCTAAAACACAAACTACTTGTTCTTCTTCTTCATCTTCTTCTTCATCTTCTTTTCAAAACTTTGAAAATTCTAACAAGGCTGGTGGAAATTAAACTTGCATTGAATATAATTCAAAACAATTAGTTTGCTGGTTTAAATCATGAAGAATCGTATCAACATCTAACTGTTTTTTATGAATTATGCAGCACTATTGGTTTTGAACCCAATTAAGAAGAATCTATATATATGAGACTATTTCCTTTTTCTTTGGTTGAAAAGGCTAAAGAATGGTTTAAATCTTGTCCTCATGGTAGTTTTGTAAAGTGGTCCGATCTCGAAAGAAAATTTTTGGAAATGTTTTGTTCCCCCTTCTAAATACTTTGAAGCTATGACAACCATTCACTCATTTTCAAAAAATCATGATGAGTCATTAGGAGAAGCGTGGGAACAATTTAAAGCATTGTTAAGAAAGTGCCCAAATAATAATTTGGATGATGGTGAAAAGGTAAAAATCGTCTATCATGGTTTATTGCCTCAATTAAAGATGATGTTAGATGCCTATGCAGGTGGTTCATTAATGAACAAAATAGCAGATGGGGCAATAACTATAATGGAGTCCATGTCTACTAGTGACAGACAAGCAAAACATGAAAGAGGTAATGTTTCCTGAAAACCCGGTATGCTTGAGTTAGGAGTCAATGATGCAGTCCTAGCTCAACAAAAATTATTGACACAACAAATTGAGGCAATAAGCAAGCAATGGCAAAAGCTTCAGATTCTCTAAGTGTCATCACCACCTCTTGCTCAGTTAAAATAGTGCGTACATTACATGGGAGAATAACCTTGTGGTTATTGTGTACCTGATGGAGTTGAACATGAGCAAGCCAATTTTCTGAACAACCAAAGATTACCTATAAGTAATTTTTCTTTCAATATTGGTAATCTTTTCTGTAACAACTATCCACAGGGATGGAAAAATCATAATTTTAGATGGAAACAAAATGTTGGACCTTCCAACAGACCTCCCAATAATCAGTTTCAACAATAACCACAACTGATCAGAATGCTAGGCTGACAAGGATAGAAGATTCTATCCAATAATTGCTGTAATATATACAAATGAATGAAGCCACACGAAAAGCGTCGGATTTACAATTGGGACAACTAGCAAAGAAAGTAGCTGGAATGAAAAGTTTTGGTTTTTCTGCCAATACCCAGAACCCAAGGGAACAATGTAAAGCTATTTTCACAAGAAGTGATAAAATTGTAGGGACTGATTGTAAAGAAAGTTGTAAAGAGAGTGAAGATAGTCAAAAAGAAGAGAATGAAAAAGAAGAGAATGACAAAGAAAAGACTGAAGAAGAAAAGAAAGAAAAAGAAAGTAATGAAAAAGAAAATAAAGAAAAAGAAATAAAAAAAGAAGAAAACAAAAAAATCAAAAAAATCAAAAAGAAAAAAATCAGTATTTGGGTCAAACACCTCCTGTCAAGGATTTACCTTATCCTCAGGCACCTTCAAGAAAGGATAAGGAAAGAGAATACAAAAGAATCCTTGAAATTTTTAAACAGTTACAAAAAAAATTCCTTCTTAAAGGCATTGGAACAAATGCCAACATATGCAAAGTTTATGAAAGAATTACTCACAAAGAAAATGAGGTATAATGAAGAGATTGTGGAGCTTGAAGCAGGTTGTAGTGCCATTTTACAATACAACATGACAAAAAAGTCAAAAGACCCTGAAAGTTTAACCATTCTTGTTTCCATTGGAGGTGTGAATATTGGAAATGTGTTATTAGACCTAGGGGCTAGCATCAACTTAATGCCCCTAAGTATGATAAAATGCATTGGTGAACTTGATCCATAAAGGATGAAGATGACTCTACAACTGGCAGGATTAATTGGCTACGTCGTTTAAAACTTGTAGGTCCGTGATGGTTCATTGGTGATCTAACATGCTTATTTTCAAAAGTAACCACTAGGCAACTATTGGCATAACTTACATTACAAGCAACGCTGCGTCTCAGTTAGCAAGTAATGAACGTCAGTTATGGAGGGAACTTGAGTAGCAAAATAACGCAGTTTGAAATTTTTCTAAGTTTGAAGAGTTGTTTCTTACCTACGCCTATAATAAATGACTGGAGTAAATGGTGTAGCTCATTCGAGCAACCAGTATGGTCCTTCAAACAAGCTAGGGGGCAAATGATTTAGTCTCCATATCAGCCTATGAATAAGATGGTAATTTGCCCCCAGAGCCGTCATGCATGACCGACATCACATATAAAGTTGTGACTTAACACCGGCTTCCAACACCACGTGTGAGACTCATGATCCAATACCAGTACGTGAAACATCCCAACTTAAATAACCATAATCCGGGACAAGGGGAAATTTCCAAAATTTAGAACAGTTTAGAGAAGAAGTCGGGACAAAATAAAACGAATTGAAGTCAAGGGAAAGTGAAAACCAATCAGAGAGAAGGAGTCCGGGTTAGGTGCCACACGTTGGCAAGGCCCAGCTTCGAATGAACAACGCCAGCGTAAGACAATACATGAGCGAGCCCTCTCTCGCTGGAGCGATTCCTGATTCACTGAAGCGAACCCATGCACTCGGGAATTTCCATCACTCGAATTACGGACCTAAGTTCACTCGGGAACGGTCCCCTTCGGGTCAGGCTTCACCCGGTAAACTCACACTTAGCCAGATCCTTATTCTTACTTTTATTCTGGAAAGTCACAATCGTAGTTCATTCGGAAACGTTAAATCTCCACTCGGGAAATGATTCCCTCAGTCCAATACACTCGGTGTATTTCAACCCCAAATTCACTCACAGGTGCATTACCCATTCTTCACTCGGTATATTCTAATCTTCCTCACTCGGAGGACACCTTACTGGGTCAAAGTCTCACTTAAAGATTCTATAACCTCATCCACTCGGAAATAATCTAGCTTCTCTTCACTCGAAAGACTTCACCAAGTTAATTTCTGCTCGGTACTAGCTGAACCTTATCCCCTCGGAATAGGCTTCTAAGATAGGTTTCACTCAGAACCATCTTGACCGTCCTTCCCTCGGAAGAATTCCCTATCGGTTAATTCTCACTCGGCATCATGACTATTCTTCCCTCGGAAGAAGTCATTTCGAACACATACCTCTCGGAATCAGTTCGAGCCTACATCACTCAGAAAAGGCTCACTCGCCAAAGCCTCACTCGGAATGGCCCTCCTGACTATATTCCACTCAGAATTTATTGACTCAGCATTATTCGTTCAACAGCACTTCTCAGTCGATACAAGTAACAGCATATCAACGTAAATTATATATATATATATATATATATGCATACTTGTTCACAACTTCGATAGTCAACCCATATAAAGAAATACGTTTAGACAACAGATTACATGAGAGCCGGCCAAGGCTATATCGACTATATACAATCTGTACACTATGTACACTACAACAGCATAGATACCCATCACTCGGGTTTAAGGCCTTCTCGTTATTCACCATTCCGACCTGCATATACTGAAAATATAGCCACAGTAGGGGTGAGCTTTTACATATTAAATGACAGTTATTGACTCGAATTAATCCTCATATTCTCAACCATACAATATTATATGTCAACAATCAATAACATACACACTGCCATTTAAGATGAATACTCTCACAACATCATCCACTCGGAATTCATGCAATTCAATCAGGGCTAAGTAATTTCACATCATTCGCTATCACATATACTCATAACCATAACATCACCTTGCACTCGGCAACAATAGTAACGTACATATATTCACCCAGTCGGAATTCACTCAATTTATTCATGGCTATATCAATCATATTATTCTCAATAACATACATTCATATACATATAAATCACATTGAGCTCAACAATAATCATAAGTGTGCACACATCATTTCAGTCAGATCCGATCGGTTATTATTAGTTTTTACGTTGCAACATTGGCTCTCAGCCTTTCATTTAGCTCTCAGCTGATCCGGCCGTTTTACTGGTACCAAACCGTTTGCCCTCACATGTAACACAAACACTCTCAGCGTCAACGGCAGTGTTACGGGCAGCCCTGAGTCCCACTCAGTCGGCTTGCCTCGAGTCCCACTCAAGGTCTTTGATAGCATCTGATGCATATAATTACCAATTCATTAATTGAGCGTCTCACGCTAATGCTTTCAGCATTTTCAATAGTGCAACCCATGCATTTTGTCATTATAAATCATAAACAGGAATCGGTATAACATTGTCACAGCACATGCATTTCAACATAAAATCCCAACGGGAATCAACATACTTCACACATATATACACTCAGCATTCTCAATAAATTCGATATGCATCTCATGCAATCGGTATTCTTAATAAACTCGGCTTGCATCTCATGCAATTTAATATAAAACAACAAATGGAGGTTCATCCACTGCCTCACTGTATAATGCACTCAGCAATCACACTCACAGCAATATTTACATGCATCTCATGCATTCACTCAGCATCATCATGATTATCAACATACATCTCATGGATGGAAATCAACATGCACCACACAATTCATAATTATCATACATCCGGGCTATCACTCAATCAAATACAACAATCAACACATTGCAAGTATAACATAACATAGTGAAGTAGTTTCACCCAGAACCTGTCCATAAACTATGCATTTGAGATGTAAATCAGCCGCCTACCTGGAATGAAGATTCCAGAAGCTCCTCGAGCTCTCAACTCCGATCGGTTGCTCCCGATCGATCCTTCAGTCACCCGTCTTCACTGAACGACCCAGCCGTTGTACTCTGCACAGCTTTGGAGGAATCAAAAGCTGTCTCACACTCTCGAGCAGTTCAGCCTCCAAGGCACAACGCTGTCCACTCACTCGGTCCAGTGGAGGATTCCAAATGCTGTTCCCACACTCGAACAGACCAATCCTCACCAACAATGGAGTACTTCCATGCTTCCAGGCACCCATCGTTGTTTTCTCCCTCACGAGCAGCTCCGCCTCAACGATAGTGGACCATTTCCACAACTCTGAGGCACCCCCACGCTGTAGACTTCCCAATCGAGACTCTGACCGACTTCGAATGGAAGAAGAAGAAGAAGGAAAAGAAGGAGACGAAGAAACAGCCGATGAAGAAAGCTGGTTGCATGCATGAACGAAGGAAGTGCTCACTCTCAAAGTCTTTTCTCCAGTCAGCGTGAATAATGAGGGAGAGAGAGAACTAAAGCCCATTATACCACCAAGAGGGCACATGCGTAATTTCACCTGGCCACTTATTATTATTATTCAACCACCTCTAACCAATCAGTAATTAATCTAAATCAACCATTAATCAGCAACTAACCTTACTCGGTAATTAATTCAAAATCAGGATGTTACAATTCTCCCTTCCTTAAAGAATTTCGTCCTCGAAATTCAAACATATACTTGCCTCAACAAAACAACTTGGAATATTGCTGCCATGCCACTCTAAACAATTGCACCTCTTTGCCCTTTAGCATTCACCGACCACTCCACAATTCCAATCGGCATAGCTTTGTTTCTAAAGCGGTTTACCGACCGCTCCACAATTACAGTCGGCATAGTAACTAAAGTCAGATCCTCCCTGATCTCAACCCCATCATCAAGCATTTCATAATTTGGAGTCAGGTAAGTATATCCCTCAATTGAATCACATAAGATACACTGCGTAAATTTTGCTAGATGAGTCGGCAATGCAAACCGACAGGCTGCAGGACCGACCCGTTCCAGCACTCCATAGGGTCCAGCATATTTGGGGTTCACTCCCCACTTATAGACTACCCCATTAATTTTCTGCCACTTCACTATAACCATTGGTGCTTCCTGGTTCCTTGGCCGTTCGGCCTTACATTCTCAACGCCGATTGGTGTACTTCCATCGTCGGATCCTCCAATTCAAAGGAGTCCCTCGGCACAACCAAGTACTCACATAGAGTATAGGCTCAAAGTTATGTCACATGAGACACATTATGGACATTAATCAATGAGCTGAAAGATCCAGTCGGTAAGCATCATCACCGATTCTCCCCAATACTCACTACCGTCCGATATATTTCGGATTAAGCCCTCGGCTCTTCAACATTCGACTACTAAAGTTTCTTCTTCAAATCGTGATATATTTTGGCAATACCGAGCCATGTGCTTCAGTTAGCACAATCTGTCTGGATTCACCTCTTGCAGGCACCACACTCGGTCTTGAAATCTCCAAATTCCACCAATGTCCTCAGTTAATCCCATGTCTACTTCTTGGAAATGTCACTCGGAGCTTCTCACTCGAAAGAATCATTCAGAGTTTGAAGGCAATTCTCTCCCGGAAATCTTTCCACTTGCAAAACTTCACTCAGAATCCAAGTCTACTTCAAAGACAAACCCGAGTTCAAACTCAACAGCTCCAAACATCGACCTGAGTACGAACTCAAATAAATTCACCTCTCGGATATCTACTCCCCTCGGGAGCCATTCGCTCGGAAATTTATTCATTCAAAGTTCCACTTTCCGTCCAAAAGTACTCTTCCCTTGGAAAGAGATTAATTGGTGGCGTCTCATATAGACTTAGAAATTTCTCTCTCAGCGCCTTTCCACTTGGAACCGTCTCACCCGGTACCATTCCACTCGGAAGTGTCACACTCCGAGACACTTCATCTGAAAAGTCACACGACTCCGAAATACTATACTCGGTCTTTATTCGAGAATTCTTCAGCCTGAGAAGCACATATTCGAATTCAAGCTTTTCTTATTCGGCAGTACCACTCTCGGAATAACTCATTCAGAAACGTCTCACGTGGAGACTTTCACTTGGATTTTACCTTACGCACGAGTGTCACATTCAGACACAGTTTCCTTAACTTATTAATGACTCTCTTAGTGATGTTTCACTCGGAACATCATAACCTCACTTCACTCAGTGGTTCTTTCTCCCAGAAAGATTTTACTCGGAATTATATTCCTTTTCCTTCACTCGGAATCATCTCCACTTGCTCACACTCAGAAACATACCATTCTTACCTGAGCGAATTCTCACTTCATCGTTTATTTCGGCTCAGAGTCCTAATCCTTCACTAAATCTTCGACAATAACCGGCTGACCTATAAAGCTTCTAATTTCAGTGACAGACTTGGGTCACACTCATGCCATCACTACATTCACCTCAGATGGACCGACAGCAACGCCATCTTTGGACATAACATGTCCAAGAAACTGGATCCCATCCGATCTAAAGTCACATTCTGATAACATTGGCAAGTAATTGCTTCCCATCCAGTACCACAACACTATGTGGAGTTGTCCCTCATGCTCCTGGTATGACTCGGAATACCTCTGAACGTTGTCAATGAATACTCTCATGAACCAATCCAAGTAAGGTTGAAAGGTACTGTTCATATAACTCATGAACGCCACCTGATCGTCTGCCACACCACACGGCATTACCACATTTCCAAAGTGGCCATAACAGGTCCTGAACGTCACTTCAGGGATATCAGAACCTTGATCCAATTTCATAGTATCTTGACTACAAATTGATCCTGGAAAGATTGAGCCACACCATAATTGATCAACCAGATCATCAGTCCTCGGTAGTGGGTATTATTTCCTATAATTAGCTTATCTGATCGGTGGCCATCAATGCATAACCACTTACCACCATCTCTCTTCTCGACCAGTAACATCGGGGCACTCTTGCTGGAAGGATCACCCTTCTATTCCGACAATCAACCATCACTTAATAGCCAATTCATACCGAAATAACCTCTAATCCGGTCGGAGGTAAACACACAAGGGTTAAAAGAAATCTTCTACTCTCATTTGATACGCTGTCACCTACTACTCATTCAACATAACTCCTATTCAGAATCGCCCGATAGACTCAGACCATCACCATAAGTAGCTACAGTCTCACCTGCCCGACTTATGAATTGATGCATCCGACATATAGGATGACATCTCATTCCCATAGGATTACAACAATTATATAGAGTCGCTGCAAAGGTGTACGCCACCACAATACCTATAGTGTGTATAGAGTCATACCGGAATAGCACACCTCACACTCTTTTCGATCACATCGACCATACTCACTCAACTAGCACTAATCCACATGAGAATTAGTGGCAATCCACTCAAGTCTACGATCAACATATTTACAACAACATCGTCATTATACATCATCTAGGGTACATCACATAATAACAATAATTAAATATCAGTTACCACTACTGTAAAGTGGTATAATAGTAATAGGCTTCCGACCCTCACAGGGTATATACCTCGTCATTACACGTAATCTAGTGCAAATCACATGATGATAATCATCGAATATCAGTCACCATCACCATAAAATGGTATAACAATGATTGGCTTCCAGCCTTCACTGAGTAAATATCTCTCCTTTTTAGATCTTATCCATCACAAAACCTTTGCTCAACAGTCTAATAATCCTTCATTCCATCACTCATCACTGGCCATCAATCCACTTAAGCCTAGATGGTTCACTAAACTCACCTAGGTATACAACTCAGGGTCACAACATGACTTTCAATCACATAACAGGTTTCTGCATCGGTGACCTTTTCACTAATCATAAGCACAACCCACCAGTGGACGTACAATCATCATCATAATGTTTCTATCATCGCCATGCTCAACCCCAAAGCATACATTAAATTCAACCTTACGATTCACCGTCTATCAGGTATCACATTTATCATTTGCATTCCTTCTTATGACGATTCAAGCCTCAACAAATTATTACACAATCACTTTACTCGGGCTCAACAATCCATAAGGTTAATCAGATTATCAGACTCAGAAATTCCAGGGGTCACCTAGTACCCATCGTGGGGCACTCCCACAACAACCAAATATCACCGAGCCTAGACCATTCACAAGATCTGATCATACATGATCATGCCCAATCAACTGGGTCACCACACTTGGTGGCCTAACATCTAATCAATCATTCACTCGGTCTTCACACACCAAAGACTGAGACTCTACCCCATTCTAACATGTATCCGACTTCACATTCATTCACTTATCACAGACTCAGATTCCCAACTTAGAGAACTATAACAAACCACTTACATCATATATCATATGGGGTTCTCGTGCCAAAGGATATAAAACCCATCCCTTACAAATGGCACAACCGCTCACTTGAATTGGAAGACACCATACTAGGGGATTCCTTCAATCTAATTCATTTAATCAACTTAACATGTGAGTTCCACTTCGTTCAACAAGCATGCCTCGGCTATAAGCCACTAGCATGACCTATACCAGAGACCGAACCAATTAATTCAGTTTTAATACATATGAAGGTCTCGACATCCATCATTCTATTTTCCTCTCAGTCGACCCAGGCTTAAAAACAATCTCTAAGCATTTTATGAATAATCAGACCAGGGTAGGAACAAATCTTCTACCCCAAAGTAATATTCCGACAGTAACACCTTTCATCATCGTCCTCAATAAAACTCATAGGCATGTAGCCACACAAATCATGCTCAAGCATGGGTCAAATCTAATAGAATACCACAAGCAATGATGACAACCGGTCATATTGCACACAACTGCCTACTCTCAGTAAGCATACCTTGGCCTTGGACACTTTAAGTCCGCTCTGATACCAAAATGAAACATCCCGACATAAATAACCATAATCTGGGACAAGGGGAAATTTTTCCAAACTTCAGAACAGTTTAGAGAAGAAGTCGGGACAAAATAAAACGAATTGAAGTCAAGGGAAAGTGAAAACCGATGAGAGAAGAGGAGTCCAGGTCAGGTGCCCCACGTTGGCAAGGCCCAACAACGCCAGCGTAAGACAATACATGAGCGAGCCCTCTCTCGCTGGAGCGATTCCTGATTCACTGAAGCGAACCCATGCACTCGAGAATTTCCATCACTCGGATTAGGGACCTAAGTTCACTCAGGAATGGTCCCCTTCGGGTCAGGCTTCACCCGGTAAACTCACATTTAGCCAGATCCTTATTCTTATTTTTATTCTGGAAGGTCACAATCGTAGTTCATTCAGAAGCGTTAAATCTCCACTCGGGAAATGATTCCCTCAGTCCAATACACTCGGTGTATTTCAACCCTAAATTCATTCGGAGGTGCATTACCGATTCTTCACTGGGCATATTCTAATCTTCCTCACTCGGAGGACACCTTACTGGGTCAAAGTCTCACTTAAAGATTCTATAACCTCATCCACTCGGAAATACTCTAGCTTCTCTTCACTCGGAAGACTTCACCAAGTTAATTTCTGCTCGGTACTAGCTGAACCTTATCCCCTCAGAATAGGCTTCTAAGATAGGTTTCACTCAGAACCATCTTGACCGTCCTTCCCTCGGAAGAATTCCCTATCGGTTAATTCTCACTCGGCATCATGATTATTCTTCCCTCGGAAGAAGTCATTTCGAACACATACCTCTCGGAATTAGTTCGAGCCTACATCACTCAGAAAAGGCTCACTCGCCAAAGCCTCACTCGGAACGGCCCTCCTGACTATATTCCACTCGAAATTTATTGACTCAGCATTATTCGTTCAACAGCACTTCTCAGTCGATACAAGTAACAGCATATCAACGTAAATTATATTTATATATATATATATATATGCATACTTGTTCACAACTCTGATAGTCAACCCATATAAACAAATACGTTTAGACAACAGATTACATGAGAGCCGGCCAAGGCTATATCGACTATATACAATCTGTACACTATGTACACTACAACAGCATAGATACCCATCACTCGGGTTTAAGGCCTTCTCGTCATTCACCATTCCGACCTGTATATACTGAAATTATAGCCACAGTAGGGGTGAGCTTTTACATATTAAATGACAGTTATTGACTCAGATTAATCCTCATATTCTCAACCATACAATATCATATGTCAACAATCAATAACATACACACTGCCATTTAAGATGAATACTCTCACAACATCATCCACTCGGAATTCATGCAATTCAATCAGGGCTAAGTAATTTCACATCATTCGCCATCATATATACTCATAACCATAACATCACCTGCACTCGGCAACAGTAGCAACGTACATATATTCACCCAGTCGGAATTCACTCAATTTATTCATGGCTATATCAATCATATTATTCTCAATAACATACATTCATATACATATAAATCACATTGAGCTCAACAATAATCATAAGTGTGCACACATCATTTCAGTCGGATCCGATCGGTTATTATTAGTTTTTACGTTGTAACGTTGGCTCTCAGCCTTTCATTCAGCTCTCAGCTGATCCGGCCGTTTTACTGGTACCAAACCGTTTGCCCTCACATGTAACACAAACACTCTCAGCGTCAACGGCAGTGTTACGGGCAGCCCTGAGTCCCACTCAGTCGGCTTGCCTCTAGTCCCACTCAAGGTCTTTGATAGCATCTCATGCATATAATTACCGATTCATTAATTGAGCGTCTCACGCTAATGCTCTCGGCATTTTTAATAGTGCAACCCATGCATTTTGTCATTATAAATCATAAACAGGAATCGGCATAACATTGTCACAGCACATGCATTTCAACATAAAATCCCAACGGGAATCAACATACTTCACACACATATACACTCAGCATTCTCAATAAATTCGATATGCATCTCATGCAATCGATATTCTCAATAAACTTGGCTTGCATCTCATGCAATTTAATATAAAACAACAAACGGAGGTTCATCCACTGCCTCACAGTATAATGCACTCGGCAATCACACTCACAGCAATATTTACATGCATCTCATGCATTCACTCAGCATCATCATGATTATCAATATACATCTCATGGACGGAAATCAACATGCACCACACAATTCATAATTATCATACATCCGGGCTATCACTCAATCGACTACAACAATCAATACATTGCAAGTATAACATAACACAATGAAGTAGTTTCACCCGGAACCCATCCATAAACTATGCATTTGAGATGTAAATCAGCCCCCTACCTGGAATGAAGATTCCAGAAGCTCCTCGAGCTTTCAACTCCGATCGGTTGCTCCCGATCGATCCTTCAGTCACCCTTCTTCACCGAACGACCCAGTCATTATACTATGCACAGCTTTGGAGGAATCTAAAGCTGTCTCACACTCTCGAGCAGCTCAGCCTCCAAGGCACAACGCTGTCCACTCACTCGGTCCAGTGGAGGATTCCAAATGCTGTTCTCACACTCAAACAGACCAATCCTCACCAACAATGGAGTACTTCCATGCTTCTAGGCACCCATCGCTGTTTTCTCCCTCACGAGCAGCTCCGCCTCAATGACAATGGACCATTTACACAACTCTAAGACACCCCCATGCTGCAGACTTCTCAATCGAGACTCTGACCGTCTTTGAATGGAAGAAGAAGAAGGAGAAAAAGGAGACGAAGAAACAGCCGATGAAGAAAGCTGGTTGCATGCACGAATGAAGGAAGTGCTCACTCTCAAAGTCTTTTCTTTAGTCAGCATGAATAATGAGGGAGTGAGAGAACCGAAGCCCATTATACCACCAAGAGGGCACATGCATAATTTCACCTGGCCACTTATTATTATTATTCAGCCACCTCTAACCAATCAGCAATTAATCTAAATCAACCATTAATCAGCAATTAACCTTACTCGGTAATTAATTCAAAATCAGGATGTTACAGTACGAGTCACTCTCTCGATGTTGGTGGATTAGGGTTAACTTATGTAATAGCATGCCCGAAAACAACCTACAAAATGACATATAGGAAGGTATAACCATTAGGGGAGCCCATGTCGTGTGTCAGCTTTTTTGTAAAGATCAGGATCGTGCTGACACATTGTATGGAATGTCTTCCAGGCAAAAACAACCCTTCCACTCTGTCTGATATAAATTCTTATGAATCGATAGGGAAAGGTAGAATATTTTTTATCATAAGTTATGCTCGAGATTTATTTTTTCTCATACTCTAAATATTCCACTAACTTGAGCGTCAGGGTGTTTTTACAGGTGACACCCTTCTTCGCCCCACTGTGTATAGGGCTGGTAAAATTTCTCAAGGAGCACTTCAAGACTTCTATCCCTCACTAGAATAGAAGGTACAATGTCAGATCCCACTGGACCGATGTAATATAAGTAACACACAACATAATCTGATGACTAGTCTACATATCAAAATTTCTTCCCTGGCTCAGACCAGTTTAGATAGGATATGGATAGTATATTTATTTATGGATATGGATGATAGACAGTCATTATCTGTGTATATGGATATCCATTTATATTTCCACATCTAACAAACACACTTGCCACCGGTTTAGTGATGACAGTAAACCAAAATTAGCAACAGACGTAGTTACATTCACATCAACTTTGAAAAAGGCAACTTGTTGGAGGGGATGTCAACGACCGACAATGTTATGTTGGCTACATATTTTTGGTGGTTATTGGTCACAAAAATAAGGTTGACTTCTCTTTAGTGACAGGATCCTTGACACACCTAAATCTATCACTAACCTTTTTACCAACGACTTTTCTAAGTTTAGAGATAGACAAAATTCGTCTCTAACCCTTTTTTTTGTTGTTATGCCCATGGTTGGTAGAAAGTAGTCTCAACATATAACGTGTCAGGGGCAGCGTCTCACATTCCTAGTAGAGATAACCTAGGGTAGAGACATTGGGTGAGACAGAAAAGCATAGAGTTATTCCCATTTCTGCAAAAGTAGAAATATTCCAAATCTCTGGGTTAAGTCTTGTTGACCTGGTTCCAAAAAAAATAACCTAGTTTGCCAAAAGACCCTAAAATCATAGGGAGAAAGGTCATGGCTCTCACATCTCCTTTCTCTTGTTGATATGTCATGTAACATCCCTCTTTTTAGAAGCCATTTTTACCCTTGTAAATTTTAATTATGGAGGGTTTGTAAGCAAGAATAAGTCAATATATACCCTGTTGATGGTCTGTAGTACCCCAAAAATGTCATTTTTATACATAATAATAGAATTTATATGGAATATTAGTGAAATAATGCAAAAACTGAGTGAAAAGGGCTCTGTTCCGAGTAACAGAGAAGAATTCTGAGTGAATGGTCAGAAAATCCGAGTAAAGGAGAAAAATCTGAGTGAAAACATCATAGAAAGACTCAGTTCCGAGTTGAATGCTTCCTTTTCTGAAAGAGACTACACCAATTGGAGTATTCCGAGTGAAAGAATGTATAAATACTCATGTTTATGTTGATTTGATGCTTCCTGCCGATTGGAGTGCGTTGTGGAATCAATTGGGAAGGATTCCAAACGGTTTCCTATGAATTTGCTTAGGAAACCGAGTGGAAAATGGTGGAGGGAGCCAATTCCGAGTGAGATACACTCCACTGAACCAAAACCGAGTGAGACTCGTACGTGTATGCCTTGTTCCGAGAGCTAATGGTTGAAATAAACCTTAATTGGAAGTATAATTGAAGAAATTGGCCTAAACCGAGTGAATAAAGTGAGGAAGACTCGGATTTTCGAGTGAAGATTCTGAGAAAGAGAGGACTCGGTCTGAAGAGGTATTACCAAGTGATAAACCGAGTGCCTGAGTCGGTTTCAAAGGAATTCCGAGTGAAGCATTGAAGCTTCGCTCAAGCGAGCAAGCCACGCTCAAGCAAGCCTTGAAATTATTAACTCGGAAGTAGGAATTTCAGTCGGAATAGTCTTAACCGAGTGTAATTTCACTCGGTATTCACTAACAGAAGTGCGTATTGACTTCAATTTTGTCTTTTAATGAAATTTAAATTCAATCGTGCGCATTATGGATAGTGGACGACCAGAAATGGGCACTGACTCAGCATATCTCTTTATTTAATCACCAGTGACCCTTCCATTAGCAATCCACTAACAGCCCACTCAGAAAAGCTGTCCCCCACTTGTTTTTCCACTCACTTTCTCCCTATTTAAACCAGTGCCAGGACCCTAAGGAACCCACATACACGACACAAACACCTTAATCACTCTCCTTCCCAGCAAGTTTCTTTCTCTCTTTTCCCTTCTGTTTCACTCTGATTTGAAGCAGGACAGTGAAGGAAACCTCTTTCTTTCCATCCAGGAACTTTATTGAGGTAAGGGGGTATATTCTTGGGTGCCTTGTGGGAAAACCGAGTGAAGGACAGATTCAGTGTGTATGAATTAAATGCTTTATATTGTTATCTGTATATGCATGTATATATATATATATATCCGTTACCGAGTGTATATAATCAGTGATGAATTGAGATATGACATGTACTTATTGGACTGAAAATACTAAGAATCATGGGTACCGTGTGATTTCCAGTGAAAAACTATGAGTTTAATGATAACAGGTTCTGTTTTAGGCCAATCCGATCGGTTTTGGTATCATTTCAATCGGATTCTTTATATTACCAACTCATTTTCATTCGGATATAACATATTTCACTCGGAAAACACCATATTTCACTCGGAAAACACTCTATTTCTCTCGAACAGCATCTCCCAAGTCTTATTTTACTCGGAAATCTCTTTCTTAAATTATTTCACTCGGAACTTGACTTAATTTCACTCAGAAAATATAATTATCTTTTACTCAGAACCCTTTTTCAGTAAATTCACTCGGAAAACACTCTATTGCTCTCGGACAGTAGCTTCCCAGTCTTATTTCACTCGGCAAACACTTTATTTTACTCAGCAAGCAGTTATTCTACTCGGATTTGTATTATTTCATTCAGACAGAACTCTTTTCAACTAATTTCACTCGGTAAACTCATGTGTTCACTCGGAAAGTATCTTATTTTTACTCAGGAAACTCTTTTCCTACTGATTCCACTCGGAATCATACTTAATTTCATTCACGAACTCATTTTCACTCAGAATTTAAGTAGCTTCACTCATGAAAACCTTTTCCAGTAATTTTAACTCGGTAAACACCTTAATTTCACTCAAAAAACTCCTTTTTGACTGAATACCACTCGGAAATATACTTAGAGACTCATTTTCACTCGGATTTACAAACAATGCTACTCAGGAAACCATTTTCCTACTGACTTCACACGGATTTATATTTTAATTCACTCAGAAATTTGTTTCACTTAGAATTCAAGATATTTAATTAAGAAAATTATTTTTCAACTTCTGTTTCACTCGGATTACTTATTAATTTCAGTTAGAAAACTCTGCTCAGTTTATTTCATTCGGATTCATAGCTATCTCATGTGGAAAACTTATTTTTCACTCGGATTCAAGCTGTTCCAGTCGAAAAACAGCATTCCACTTCATTTCACTCGGATCCAAACTTATTTCAGTCGGAAAACAGCTTTTCCAGTGTCATTTCACTCAGATTTTTAGCCAGATCACTTGGAGAACCCTTCTCTGTATGATTCCACTCGGAATCATACTCATTTCACTCGGATTTACCCCTGTTCCACTCGGAAAACTCTGTTTTTAGTGTTTTTCACTTGAATTCTTAATTGGAAACCAATCTTCAATATTTTTTAAGTTATTGGTAAGTTATAATTAACATTCTTATTCCATTATTATCATTATTTATTGTCAAACTTAATATTATTATCCTTATTATTAGTTTTATTACCATTATACATTGTTAACATCTAAATTATGCGTAATTACATAAAGAATATATTATTTTACTCTTTATGAAAGAATATATATAATAGATATATTTCTAAAAATTAATAAACGAATATCTTACAAAGTTTAAATAATTGATGGAATTCAAAGAACTTAAGAATAATATGATGTGACTGGAAATACATAAGATACCCAAGGAATCAATTGATAAGATAAATGCATTTCGCATCATGAAAATATTTTTGAAGAAGAAAAACCTCTAGAGCATACACTTGGTACAGTGGAGGACACTCACGTTCGATCTCCATGAAGAATCTTGGGAGTACAACTGGAACGGCAACCCAATGGCATCAGAGTCGCGCCTGATAGCCGGGTGAGACGATGTAATTCTAGTGTACTTTGACTAAATGATGGAGTGTAACTATGATCGTAGGGATCCAAGTTCCAAAAATATTTAAATCAATGATAAGAACCAATGAGTTCATTTGTACCACATGGAACTTGGGCGGACCCTGATCGCTCTAGATGATTGGAATGGTGATATTCTAAAGAATGAGAAGAAAATGAAACGATTTATTGGGCCCACATGCATCATGAGACTTAACCAAAGATAAATCATAATAGATCCGAACTCATGCATTCATTACAGCATATTTGATTGTTATAATTGTGAATATGTTATATGTACGATTTATTTCATGGTAATATGCTTTATTGTTATAATTGTGAACATGCTAAATATACAATTATGTGATGACAACATGTTTGATTGTTATAATTGCGAATATGTTAAATGTATGATCTATGTGACATTGTATGTTAACTGGATTATGTCCGCACCGGATGAACCAATCAGGGTCTTGGGTTATACTCACCCTTACTGTTGAACATTTTTCAGAGGAATTAGAAACTCAAGAACCCGAGTGTGAAGATCAGCAATACGCTGAACCCATTGAGAACAATCATTAAGGATAGAATATTAATAATCAGACACCGGATGACTGTATAATATTTAAGGGTGCCTGCGTGCCCCATTCTGTTAAGAGTACAATTACTTACAGTTTGTGAATGACTATGTGATATATACAATATTGCTTCCACTGATCTGCCAAGTATTTATATAAAAAAAATATTCACTTTTTCTGAAAACTGTTAACACTCTCAGTTAAATAGGATGAACCTACAAAAGGATTTGTCTTATCTAACCGAGGGTGTTACATGTCACACCCTTATTCCTTAACGACCTCTATCAGTATCACTAACTATCCCTGTTTACGTCATGCCACCATTATTGACTTCACGCCACCCTAGTTCACGTCGTGCCTCCCCTGTTCATGAGCGCTATCTCTATTTGTATCGTGCCATCCTTGTGTGACATTCCTTTATGATTTTTGTTTGATTCTTCACCACCCATCTATTATTGCTTTTGGTTTATCCTTCTCCTTTTGATATCTATTTTGTTCTACACTTCTTTTTTGTCTTGTTTTTGTTTAAAAATGTCTTCTAGTGGTAGAGCATCATTCGGTGGTAATAAGGTTGGTTCTACAAATGTTGCTACTCTTCCCTTAATCATAACTTCATCTACAACAAAAGTGACAAGGGATACTTCAGGTAACAGGATAGATGTTGGATGGCAACATAGAATTCTAATTTATGGCGACTAGAAGAGGGTGATATACAAATTTTGTAAGAAAGAGATTGCTGGAATTTATAGGTTAAAACATCATTTAGAAGGAACATTAAAAGGTGTTGAACCTTGTAGGGTTATACCTGATGAAGTAAACAAAAATATCTGGGATGTTTACTTCAAGCTCCAAGGTGGTGTGATGAAGAAGGGAGAGATAAATACTTCAGGCAATGGGGTTGATGCATATAGTGGAGAAGGGCCATAGAAAAGGAAAAAGGGAGGATACCCCTATTAACATATTCAAGAGAAAGGGGAGAGTCAAGAAACAATCAACCTAATGTTCAAGAAAGGTTTAAGGGAGGAAGCTTGTCAAGAAATTGCTTCTTTTCTTATAATAATGTCACCCCTTTTAACGTTTCTAATTCTGAAGAATTCAAGAAGACGTTGGATTTGGTTACTAGACATGGTTTAGGATTTAAACCACCATCCTATCATGAGAGCAAAGTTAAATATTTACAGCAAAAGGTTAAGGCAACAAAGCAAGATATGGAGAAACACATCTTTTTGGAAGAAAACAGGTTACACCATTATGACTGATGGATGGATTGACAAGAGGAGAAGAACCATATTGAATTTCTTAGTAAACGGTCCAATCGGGTCTATGTTATGAAGTCTATCGATGCTTTTGATATATCCAAAACAACTAAAAAAGTTTTTAGGATGATGGATGATGTTGTTGAGGAGGTGGGAGAAGAGAATGTTGTGCAAATTGTCAAAGACACTACAAACTACAAGGCAGCTAAAGAGCTCTTAATGGAGAAAAGAAAGAGGTTTTATTGGACTCCATGTGGAACTCACTACATTAATCTCATGTTGTAGGATCTTGAAAAGAAGTTGTCAATCCACAAGGTATAGATAGTAAAAAAATCATAACTTTTATTTATTCAAGGAGTGCATGTATTTCTTTGTTGCATCAGTTTACTAATGGCATAGATTTTATTAGACCAACCGCTATGCATTTTGCTATATCTTTTTGACATTGGGTTACTTGATGGACAAAAAAAGGATTAATAAGGATGTTCAAATCAAAGGAGTAGAAGTCGATCCAATTTGTAAAGTTTAAGGATGGGAAATTTTATGAATCTCTGGTTACAAATGGAGAATTTTGGAAGAAGATTGTGATTTGCTTGTTGGATGCATACCCTTTAATCAAAGTGCTTTGCTTTGTGGATTCTGATGAGAAGCTTGCAATGGGCTTTATCTACGAAGAAATGGACCACACAAATGAGAAGATAACAAAAGCATTCAATAGTGTTAAGAAAAGGTAAACCTATTACCTACATAGAATTTAATTTAATAATTCCCCCTTATTCAATTTATGTTTGAATTGGAAAATAGAAACTAATTAATTTTTATCCTATTATTTAGTTACCAACATCTTCAGGATATCATTGATGAGAGATGGAACAACCAACTTTATAGGCCTTTGCATGTCGTAGACCTTTACCTCAACCTAGCTTTCCATTATGCTCTTGATTTTAAAGCTAATTTTGAAATTAAACGTGGATTATATAATTGCCTACAACAGATGGTAGGGGATATGAAAGAGGTGAAAAAGATTGATGCTCAATTAGAGGAATTCAAATACAAAAATGGATTTTTTGGTAGATAAATAATTCTTAATGGACTTAAAATCAAAACTCCAACACAATGGTGGGAGGCTTATGGTGACGAAACGCTATAGTTGTAAAGTTTACTATGCATGTCTTGAGCTTAACATGTAGTTCTTGCGGTTATGAGCGTAACTAGAGTGCATTTAAGATAGTATTTGCTAAGTTATTTATTACTTATTAATTATTAATAAATGCTAAGAAACCAAAGGAATATGCCATTGATGATCTTTCTTCAGATGATGAGTGGATTGCGGATAATCTTGAGGTAAGTCAAGATATGGAAGGTGTTGAAGAAGTTAGTGGGGTTGCTATTGGTTGGGATCCACCTAGTTCACCGCTTGATGATCTATAAATTCCTAGTTTTGATAATGAAGAAATAGATGATGGCAATCGCATAAGCATGGTTGACGTTGATGAGGATGAACATGATGGTTCTAACTTGAATAATATGTTGGATGTTTAGGCTTTGAGTTTCTAATTGATGTCTTATTATGTTTGAACTTTGTTGTGTTAGTGTTACTTTGAGGGGGTGTTTGGTACACAGTTATTTTTTTAAATCCTAGGAATTATATTATCTAGGAATTATATTTCTCAAGAATGTTATAAACTAACAATGGTACTCGTGCCTTGCACGACTATATTAAGGTTGTAATTTATAATAATAATAATTTAGTTAAAACATATAAAATATATTAAATTATACAAATGATAATATAAAATAAATAATTTTAATAAAAATGTTTACCTTAATATTATGAATATAAATTTTAAGAAAAAATATTTTGAATACTAAAAATATTTGTTAATAACTATTGTTGAATTAATACAATATCAAAATAAGTATTATAAAAGAAACACATACTGATTTTTTATAGAAAAGTCATACTGATTTTAATACGTAATTTGAATTTATATTTAATTAAAATTTAGATACAATATGTAACAGTAAAATTAAAAATTTCAGAATAAAGTTTTCATGTTTTTGAGATTTAAATTGACCATTTAAAAATCCCAATAAATGATAAAACAAAAAATAATATAACAATAAAAATAATTGAAGTAATTAAAAGAAATAATATAATATTTTCACATTAAATAATATATAAAATTATTTGATTAAATATTTTAAAAGTAATGTTAATAATAAGAACAATAATTACATAAAATAATTAAATAAATTAAATAAATAAAAATAAAATAAAACCTGGGAATCAGGGAGACTTTTACACCAGACGCATAACTGGTGTAAAAAAGGGGAACAATAGATGTTAAAAGTATTTCCTGACAACACTTATTTTTCTTGAATTTTCAACTTCTTCAACCTCAAAACCTAATAACCTCTAAACACCACCAAAATTTAAAGACGCATTCTATATTTAACAACCAACTAATTTATTTAATTTGGTCATCGATTCAGGATTAGAATTTAGAAAAATTATAATTCAAAATTAATTCATAATAAATTCAATACTTAATGAAATCTAATTCACACCTTATTAATAAAAACATTTTATTTATTTAATATATCTATAAAATATATTTGAAATAATTTTTTATTTTTTATTTTTTAATTATTGAAAATAATTTTATTTCATTAAATAAAATATTTTTAAATTAATTATTAATATTATTTAATATATATATTATTTAAATAAAAATATTTAATAATCAACTAATTTATTTGATTTGGTCATTAATTCAAGATTACAATTAAAAAATTATAATTCTAAATTAAATAATAATATTATAATCAAATTGTTTAATTTTATATTTTTTAATTATGTTAACATATAGGGATTTAATTTCTAATGGATATAAATTTTTTCTCAAATAGTATATTATATAATTAATTGAATCCCTATTTAAGTATAACTTTTTAAATTATAGTAACATATATTATAATCAAATTTTTTACTTTTATAAAAATTGAAATTTCAAATTTGATATTGACTAAAACCACTAATTGAATTTAAAATTTAAATATAAAAATTTAAATATTCTGAATAATATTTCTAAATTTTAATATAATAAAAAATTCAATTTTAAAATTAAATTAAATTAAATTAAATTAAATTAAATTTATAACTATTAAATTTTAATTTCAATTTAAATTAATTTTTTAGGTAATTTTGACACATATCAATATCTTATGATATTAAAATTTTAAGGGATATTAATAATATTGGTTATAATTCAAAATTAATTCATAAAAAAATTGGTAATTAAAATCTAAGTTAATGACATTTTTTTATGCTTGCAAACACATGTTATGATATTTTCTTTACTAAAATATTATTTTAATAAGATACAACAGATTTAATGGATGAATCGAATCCTATATAATTTGGTAAACTCTCCCCCAAAGAGTGTAAGTCAATTGTATTTTCCTATTTCGACATGTTAATACAAAAAATAATAATCATGTATATGTATATAAGAAAAAAATCATACTCAATTGTAAAAAAGTTTATAAATAAACATAATTTACTCTAAATCTTCAAGTATTATCTCAATCCGCTTTGAAGTCCTGTCACCCTTTACTTGTTTAATAAGATCATCTCTTTGTATCACATGTCCAATTATATCTAGGAAAAAATGAACGCAATATTATATAAATTTATATTGATTATATATAAAGAAAATAAAGTAATTATATTTAACAATAGCTATCATTACATTAGAATGTGTTATCATTTAAAACATCAATAAACGGAAAAAAATTTAATTTATCATTTGAATGTCATTACACTCAAATGATTTAAAAACAGTGTTGTTGATAAAACTAATTTTGAACTCATGATCTGTAGGTTTGATCACACCTTTAGCTTTTAAGATCATTACTTTCTCAAAGACATGTGTCTTTCCTTGACTAAGGAGTTTCTCATACTTTTTCACTAAATCTTTTTGCACTGTCGCATGCATTCGATCCTTGCATATTAAGTCATAATTAAGTCACATACACCATAATCAAAATATATAATGTTAACTTTAATTAGCTTTAAACACCTATAATTTACCTTTTAATCAACCAAAACCATCTCTAATGTATTAAGAATTTTAGTGTCACTAAAGTCTTCTCCCCTCCATAAATTGATGACTCTAGCACAAAACTTCCAATTAATGGTTCCGTCTTTAATGTTAACAAAAAGAGAGTAGGTGAGATTCATCCTAACAACAATTGAAGTGAGGGGTGAATCAGATTCGACAAATGGTGGAAAGGTGAATATGAATGTCAACGGCGGCAGAGTAAGATGAAGAGAGAAAACACATAAAGTGCTTAAAAGATTATATTAATTTATAAGTTTGACATTATAGATAATTAAGGGTATTATTTTAAAAAATGATTTGATAAATTGTTATCTATTTATTAATTTTGAAAAACAAGTTTTAAAAATAAAAAACAAACAAACAAATTTATTTTTATTTAAAAAATTGTTTTGATAAGTTGTTATCTACTATTAATTTTAGAAAACATGTTTTAAAAATAAAAATCAAATTTATTTTTATTTTAAAAAATTGATTTGAAAAGTTATCTATCTATTAATTTTGAAAAATAGGTTTTAAAATAACAAACAAACAAACCAATTTATGTTTATTTTTAAAAAATTAGTTTGATATGTTGTTATCTAGTTATTAATTTTGAAAAATAGGTTTTAAAATAAAAACAACCAAACAAATTTATTTTTGATGGTTCGGAGAATAGACTTAGAAGGGGAGTTGAACAAGTCTGTTAAATTTTTTAAACCAAAAAGTGATATTTAAACATAAATGCGTTAAGCATAGCGGACCAGACTTTTACGAGACAGCAAGCGTGATTCTTTGATTAAATGAGCGTTATTTACCAGACTTTTACTATCAAATATATTAACGAGAATACACAAGAGTTTTGATGGTTAAAGAGTTAGAAAGAAAGAGACATCACATGAGTAATTTATACTAGTTCACTCCCAGCACAGAAGCTACATCCAGTACCTTCATACTTGAAGGGTTTTTCCACTATGTAAAATATTTCTTTTACATAAGTAGCCAAGACCGAGCCTATGAGTATTATTGACTCTAGTCACTCCTGGCTTAAGCATAACCTATGCTTCTGAGTATTCTTGAATCCAACCACTCCTGACTTAAGCACAACCCATACTTCTGAGTATTGTTTTGCAAGCACCCATTCCTGGAGCAGACCCAAGTATTCTTTCACAAGCCACTCCTGGCTCAAACCCAAGTATTCTTTCCAAAGCCTCTTCAGGCCAAAGTGTTTCCCAGTAGATCAAACAGACCTGTGTTTACAAGGGATTAGAAATAGTAGTACAGAATGAAAATTTCCTTTTTCTTTAATGGCTTTTGTATACATATATATGGGGCTTGTGTGTCTTCTCCTTTCTATCTTAATCAACTATCGTTTGAATAATATCCCCATCTCTATTTTTCTGAAATGCTCTTACAAGCTCTCTCTCTTTTTCTTTCTTCTCTATAATCTTCTTGAAGATCTCACTTGATATCTTTACTTACTCACATTTTTCTCCGCTACTCTAATGAGTGTCTCATGCACACATATGTGTACATAGTTTCTATTGAGAAAAGAATTGCAATATATAGGATTTTCTTGTTGAGAGAGATAGATTCATTGGATGACCGTTGAAAGGTACATTATTCAAATGCTTGAGAGAAGTCTTCTTAACAGATATAATTCTTGGAGAGAGTTGTTCTTCATGATAAGCCTAAATCAGAGAGCTTTTGAAATTTATACAATTACAGGCATAGAGTTGGTTTCACTAAGATGGAAAGTTCTTCATCGAGAGATGGATCTTGATTTTCTTTATTTTAAAGTTTCCTTTCTTGTGATATGACTTTATGCTAAGAAGAAAAGATGCTTTGTTGAGTCATCATATATAGGTCCAGACTTGATTCGTTTAGAGGAAACATCTAAAACTAGATTGAGGTCGAGTGAAACGTAAGATATTGATGATGAGAGTCAAAACTCAAAAGGTAATCTGATCTTTTCTTGTGATTTTGAAAGAGGTCTAAAGCATCCTTTTGTGGAGATAAAGTCTCATTGAAGAAGGTTGCCTTAATCAGTGAATTCTTTCAGATTCTTTGAGGCTTGCTATATGACATGATGAGTCTGGGTCTATTACACGTCCAGAAGAACGGTTTTCTAATGAGAGGCGTTTCCAGACTCTGTGGGTTTCTTTGATACATATCCATCTTAGTTTTGTCTTACCAAACTTATTGAATGCAAGCTCCCCCTTTGATTTATAACTTGTGTTTTATATCCTGAAACACTTGAATGATCTTATCAAACATTTAACAACTCATAACCGGATTAACTAAGATGTTTGATGTTGGTTATCAACAAATCTAAGAGTACTTCAAAAAGTCTTCTTGGTTCTAAAAATTTTATTTTTAAAAAATTGATTTGATAAGTTGTTATCTATTTATTAATTTTGAAAAATAGGTTTTAAAAATAAAAAACAAACAAAATAATTTATTTTCTTTTAAAAAATTATTTGATAAGTTGTTATCTAGTATTACTTTTGAAAAATAGGTTTTAAAAATAAAAAACAAACAAAGTAATTTATTTTTATTTTAAAAAGATTGATTTGATAAGTTGTTATCTATTATTAATTTTGAAAAACAAGTTTTAAAATAAAAAACAAACAAACTAATTTATTTTTATTTTAAATTTAAAAAAGTAAAATTATAACATCCTTGATGTTTTAATATTAGAAAATAAATAAGAAATAAATAAAAGTATTATTTGGATTAAAATTATAATATATAAGAAATTAAGTGGAACATGGAATTTTAGGAAAATGACATCAGGACCCTGACGCGTAGCGCCAGTGAGACGCGTAGCGTCAGGTATGAATTAATGAGTTGACACGTAGCGCCAGTGGGACGAGTACCGTCAGCGTCGCGACTCAGTTTTAAACAACACATGCAAACAGTTGGGCAGAAATACTTTTCTCCCTTTCATCTCTTCCTCTGAGGCGTCTCTGCGAGGGCTTATGAGTTCTTGAGGTTTTGGGCAATTGGAAGCTACGGTAAGCCTTTGGGATCTTCAAATGCATGTTTTCCTTCCTCCCTTTCTTCTCCCCTTTTGAATCTGAATTTTCATGTGGTAGAGGGGACCCTGATTTTGTGTTTTATGAAATTGGGAAGCTTAAATGGTGAGTTTAGGAATGTGAGGAAGGAAATGTATTAATTGGTTTGGTGTTTCGGTAACCGTAGGTGTCGGAACAAGCGATCGGTGAAGTGGGCGTCGGAATCAAAAGAGGAGCGGAGAATCAAGTACCCGAAGGATGCAACCAACACCTCGAGCAAATTGTGGAAGCTTGGAATCGAGGTAAGGGGGTGTTCGGGTCGTAATTAATTAGAATTTATACATAAATGGATTATTAAAAGTTTAGAAATTGATTAAGATATAAATAACGTAGATTGACTAAATATAATAGTTATAGATATGTGAGTTTGTGAAGTGATATTGGATGGTTAAATGTAGAAGAAATATGTTGATTGAGTTAATTATGTAATTGAATAACTACTTTGATCGATGTGAATAATGATTTGAATGAGTTAAAGATTAGTATGTATATGTGTATTTATATTGACACGGACAAGTACAGGAAATTGAGAGAAATTATGTAATAACAAAGAGTAGTAGGTATTGTTAAGTTTATTATTCCGTTCTATATTAATTATGATAATCCAAACACTCACCCTTGTTGTTTCATTTTAGTGACCAATGACAGGGATGATGCTAATACCGCGGAGGTCCGCCAAGTGGAAGATTGATGCCAAAGATGATGATGAATGTAATATATGTAATGTGAAATTATGCGTGTAATAGATAACCAATTATGTGTGATGAACTTGTTATGATTATGTGTGACGTGATATGATAAATTGTTGTTGTTGATGATGAATTATGGCATAGAGTCAATGATGTGTGAATGTTGAATGCTATGGGCAAGTGTTGTATTGATGCATGATTGATGTGTGTGCTATATGACTGATGTTGGTTGATGGATAGGATTAATTTAACAAATCATGCATATAGTTGATTTTATGAATATAAGGAACTGGATAGGTGAATTAGAAATCCGGTGGGTTTCGGGACCCCCGGAATGCATCAATAGGTTCCTTAGGATATTTAGAAGTTGTGTGTATTGGCCTTAGGCCATTTGGAACCCATATAGGGTGTTTGGTGCAAGGGTTTTGTAACCAAGAGGGGTTAAACTACATTTTACGCATAACTTGCGCATATGTTGGAATTTTGGCGAATAGATAGCGCCAATAGTTCTGGAATGGGAAAAACATATGGCCCGTGAACTTTCGTGGCAAACGGACCTAAAACGGGCCAGTTTGGTAGGTTAGAAGTTGGCCGTTTGGCCTAAAATGTGTATGAGCACCTGTTGATGTTACTGTCATGCCCACCCTATGCGTGAGGCTGACGCGTAGCGTGAGGTGCGTAGAGCAGGGTTGACACTACGTGTGAGGCTGGCGCGTAGACCCCTATTTTGGGTTTTTGAGTTCTTTTCAACTTAATTGGGTTTTTGAAGTTTTGAGGTGTTATATAATTATCATTTTGAATCTTTTTAGTGAAAATAAATGTTATTTCGAATTAAGGCGTAATTAAATTAATTAACCAAGGAAATTTTTTTTATGAAATTTAATAAAACGGGTAGGAATAAGTATACATTGACAAAGGATGTCACAGGTGGTATCAGAGCGGTTCTTTCGAGAGCCGGGGAAATGGGTAGAGTTGGTAGATTGTTTGAGTCATATACCGGACTATTTTTACATTTTATTACAATTGTTTGTGTGCTATTTAAATCGTAACAGGTTAACTTGGCATCATTCTCTTGGCACTCCGGGCAGCATCTTATTATATGTATATGTGTGAGGTAAATATTTTACTCCCTGGTCAATTATTGGTTATTAATGGTGATATGTTTGGATATTGTAGAATTGAGTTATGGCCGAAGGAACTAGTTTAGGTGGTGGTGATGATTTCTTTGCAAGGTTCTCACAAATAATGAGTAGGGCTGAATCTGGCCCGACTCTTGATAAATTCCTGAAGAGGAATCCACCTTGTAACACCCCTGATTTTCTGTACTCGAATCTCAATGTGATCGTCATAAATAATATAAATGCGAATAATTTTTCACGTTCCAAACTAAGTCCAGCATCACACCAAAACTCGAATCACAGAAAACCAAAGTGTACAATTTTAATACATTAAACCTGGATCTATAACTAGTTCGCCCATAAAGGTATACAAAAATAATAGAGTATACAGCGGAAGAATGTGTATACCGGGCACACACCTAGTCCCATATATGACGATATGAGAAAAGGCTAGGCTAGCAGGCAATGGCATAATTATAAGCCTATTAAACAACCACCTCTTACACAATTACATATATTTATTCATCATCCATCAATTCAAGGGATTATCTTGTACATACTTAAAATCTCTAAATCATCTATATCATCATACACAATTTATTCATTACACATGAATTCATAAATGATGTCGGCCAAGGCACTTCCTCTACCACTATTTACCTTCACCCAAGTTTGATCTTTAAATCCGAATTTGTCCCATGGTAACCTGCATCACAATGCTAAAAAGGAGACCACATGGGAGAGTGAGTTATACATTCAAAATGACGAATAATATATATATATTGTGATCATGTGTATATGCATACAAACATCATGTGTGCTTTACTATTAAAACCTTAAATTATCATTCATTCATTATCTCATTATCACAATGGGCATACAGGCCTCATGAATCGTAATTCATATCATAAGTAAGCACATCCTGTACATAATCACAAACACTGTCACTTTGCCACTTATCAACAAGAGCATTCACAAACATTATTCTTATCAATTCATTATATCTTTAATCAATACCTCCTCGCAAGGGGTTTCTCAACACTCCTGTTCATCCTATTTCAAATGCCATGGTCTTTAAACAATGCATATGTCAACTGTGTAATGCATATGCAACGGATCCGATTTCATATCACAGGTGATCGCAACCACCATAATCAATCAATCATAATCATTGGTTTCCCGCCTCGCAAGGGGTACTCCCGCCTCATGATCGCAACCATGGGCATCATAGGTGCTCGCAAGCCCTTTATTATATCAAATACCAAGTGATCGCAACCAGTGGCTCATCATCATACAATGGTCCCCGCAGGGCCTTTCACATTCCGTAATTAGGTGATCGCAACCACCATTACCATATCATATCATCATCACATTGGTTTCCCGTCTCGCAAGAGGTACTCCCTTCATAGAATCCCGCAGGATCTTTCATCATTGTGATCGCAACCACATAATACCAATGCTATGCCATGCCATGAATGCAAGATGCAATAATGCATATGCTCAACAACAACCTCGCAAGGATATCTCACCCTCTCAATTATGGGTATATTATATATTTTAGTTTTATCATCAATGGCATATAAATATTCACAAGGCTCCTCAAGGCACATCATTCAAATAATTGGCATCCAATGGCCACAAACATCATTCACAGTAATCCACACATGGATATCAAAAGGCATAGCAACAAACATAATACTAATCCACACATATGGCAACAAGGTATTACGAATTTCATATACATATATAACAATTATAATTACCTCGCATACATGCAAGTCAATTACTTGCACCCATCACAAGAATCTCATAATAATTCTCAATAATTATCTATTACCATCTCAATTAATTCAATACTTATATATCAAGGCATACATGAGTATCACAACATACAATAATCATCAATTATATAACTCATGCAATTTGAATGTTAACTCCTCTCCTACCTTAAGGGAAGAGCCGAACCATTCCAATGCTCCAAAAGCTCCTTTGCACCATTCGGAATACGATCTACATATTATACATATGCACTCATACAATTAATAAGCCATCACAAGGCATTCCTCATAGTTTTTAGACATTTTCTAGCTTATCATCAAGTCCTAGACTTGTTAAACACTAAGTTATATAATTGTATTAGGCTTCAGGAATTCCTTTCCCAAAGTCAAGATCCTTTAGATCATAAATGCCAACTAACCAAACAACATCATCATTGTTACCCAATATTCAACTTAGCTCTCATATCCTTCAATAACCACAATTAATCATTCAAATTCATTACAAGCCTCTTGGCCCCAATTAAGACTATCATCAATTAACAAATCCTTATAGCATTTATTATTTTACACAACCTCATGAACATAGTTCAAAACATTATTAACCTCATTAATCAATCCCAATAATTCTAAAGATTCATTCCCTTCTTACAATTTTTTCTAAGACATCAAAATCACTAAAATCACTTATTTAATCAAGACCCCCAAATCACTCCACTTAGGGTTTTTCATCAAAACTTAAACAACACAAGCCCATGTTCATGAATCACCACCAATGGCCATCTCTCATCATCAATATCATTCTCCAATGTCATTAAACCCACACTCTATTCATATTTCACACTTTCCCCAATTTATTAAAGTTAGGGTTTCACTAAAACCCATCTACATCATAATTGCTCATTTATTTTCCACCCATCCAAATATTAATTCATGCATCTCCATAATAACCCACTATTAAAGCCATAATAACAACACCCCACCTAGGGTTTCCTCACTTTAAGCTTCTCCCAACAATCCATATACACAATAAATACTCCTCCAAAACCAAAAACCCAAAATCTAGGGCATAAACTCATAAGGAATGGTGAGGAACTTACCTCACCCAAGAGTTGGCCATAAGCTCCCAAGGAAAAGAGAGATCCACACGAAAATAGAGGAGAAGAGTGGAAGAGGATTCAACCATGAGCTTCTCCCTTGAGCCTCCATGAAAACAAATATGGAAGAGGGTAAGAAAGCTCCACACGGTTTTGGTTTTTGGAGAGAAGAAAAGAGGAGATGGGGAACAGCATGAAGAAGACGAAGAAGAATAATGAAGAAAGAAGGGGAAGAAGTGACGTGAAAGGTAGAAAGAAAGTAAGAGTTTTTGTTTAAATAATTGTTTCCCCTTAAAATATCTCACTATTCCCTCATAATTAAAAATGGCAGTCCAATAATCCATCATACCATGTTATATTTACTTTAATATCCTTTTATGTCTTCAGAACCGAGTAAAAGAAGGGTCAATATACACAAACCGAGAGAAAAGAAGGGAGGTACAATCGGAACCGAGAGCAAGGAAGGGAAAAATACAGACAGAGGTGTCACTCGCTCAAGCGAAACCCACTTCGCTTGAGCGAGACAGCCCCATTCGCGTGAACCTTTCCTTTCGCACAATCGAAACAACTCCAATAACAATTTTCCACACTCACTCGCTTGAGCGAGGTATTAATTCGCTTAAGCGAATCCGACAGGAATTCTTCCTTCCCAGCACTCGGGTTTTGTTGACAAAATAACCCCCAAAACTGACCCAACATTCATTTGGTTTTCACTCGGCAAATTGCTTTAAAACCGACTCATCACACTCGGTTGCTCACTCCGTGAAATCATTCAAAAACCGACTCCCAACACTCAGATTTTCACTCGGCAGAATCATTAAGACCGTCCAGTTTCTCTCTTGACTAATCACTCAGCAATCTATTTCAGATCCGAGTTATCACTCAATAAGTATTTCACTCGGTAATCTGTTTCCAGAACCGAGTCGCCTCAATGAGTCATTCCCTCGGTAAGTTCATTCTAAATCCGAGTACTTACTCACACGGGCTCCACTCGGTATTCCTTCACTCAGAATCAGGGGTTCTATTCACTCGGTAAAAATGGCTGTTCCACTCGGAATCCATAAACTCTCCTCACTCAGAATATACAATCATATACTTAGAATATTTCCTATCTGAACCATCACAACAACCCTTCCCTCGGAAGAGGTTCGCTCGGATTTCCACCATCAAATTCCATTCAAAATTACCCTGACCTCATCACCTGGAGAAATCCACTAAGCTATCTCACTCTGATTTATCCAATATTTGGTCACTCGGAATGTATACTTAATCTCGTTCACTCGGAAGAGGACTTCCTAAGACACCTCAATCGGATCCACTATAATCACTCTTCCTTCGGAAGAGGTTCACTCGGTGTTTCCACTCGGAAATACCCAAACCTTCCCCACTCGGGTTTTTACTCGTGCTTTCACTCTACAACACATGAACTAGTCTTCCCTAGGCAATGTCCTTCTCGAGTACCTCTTACTCGGATCAATCACAAATCTTTATCACTCGGAAAATCCACATACTTAAGCCTCACTCGGAATTGAACATCAGAATGTACTCCACTCGGAACAGGTCACACTAGGCTTGGAAATTCCCCATTCGGGACTCCACTGCCTAGATCATCACATTCACGAGCCTTCCACTCGGTTTAGGCCCACTTCCTCACTCGGAAGGTCATGACTCGGACTTGAGTCACCCAGGGTTCACTCAAGAGTTTTACCACTTGGGCAGGATTCACTTATACACTCGTCCATTCACCATTCTAATGGTCTCGCCTGAGCGAAAGCCATTCCCTAAATTCTTCGCTCGGGCGGGTTTCGTCCAGTACCCAAATCCTTGATCCTCCCAGCATCTTCGCTTGAGCGAACTGGCCATTCGCCTAAGCGAAATCGGGCCAGTAGCTAATTCCATCAACCTCGCTCAGCGAAGCCCCTAGTGGCCTGGGCGAAGCTACCCCAGAGGCCAATATACTGAAACAGGGGACTCTCGCTTAGGCGAGGTCCCATCTCGCTTGAGCGAGACAATCGGATTTCACCCAGAATTGGCAATCCTCACAACCTGACGCAGGAAATTCTCCTTTTTAAGTCAAATTAATCACAACCAAGACTTCATACGCGACACATGGAACATCTAAAACTCACTCTAAACATTCATACTCGGAATTCTTCATTATAAACCCAATTGGATTCATCCCATGGTTCATACACCTTATAAAGGTATCATACGGCCTAATTGAGCATTCCTATTCATAAAATTTTAATTCCAACATATTATCCGTATTAAATTCAAGCTCATCTCCATTTATATATTTTCATACTTTGCCACCATGGTTCCATATATTCCCACACATCATCATCAATAACCATCAACTTGCCATTCTCATTAATTATTCATTTTTGTAAAATTCGGGATGTTACAATTCACCCCACCTAAAAAGAATTTCGTCCTCGAAATTCAACATCAAATTCATGACATAAGGCCATACCTCTGGCCACACATCAGCAAGGTTTAACAACACTGTAGAATAACATTGGACTCCTTAAAGTCCATCAAGACATGTTCATCTTACACCATCGTTCTTAACAAAATTCCTACATCAAACACGTCATATATTATCAATTACAATTCATCTAACAGAGCTCGCATGTTCATACTCAGTATGACCAGATAGGCTCAGTACATTCACCATAAATAGCTACAATCCCTACACTTGCCCGGCCTATGTGTTGCTGCATCCGACATACAGGAAGGCGTCCCAATCCTGTAGTGGTTACCACAAACACATAAAGTCGGCGCATAAGTGCATGTTGCCACAATGCCTATGGCATGTAAGACCATATCGGGACCAGTACTTCGTATTCCCATTGCTCATATTGGTCACACCTATTCAAACAATACCAGACCATATATGACTCGGTGATAATCCTCACCAGTCCACAGCCAAAATACTCATATTTCATCATCATTATATAGATAATTTGGCATCCATCATGCCATATCAATCATTAAATATTGTTTAACATCACAACAAATCAGTGTATTAACCATAATTCTTCCATCATCACAAGGTAAATACCCTATCTTTGGGTTTTATTCATCCAAATCCATGCTCAATTAATCTAAAATTCTTGTTTTACTTACATATTTGCTGGCTATAAATCAATTCGAACCTTAAAAGATTCATCAAACTCTTATCAAATAGGCTACATAATCAAATAATGAGCTTTCGCATTGGGTATTCTCTTTACAAATCACAATTGAGGCTCATAAACTAAACATATAACTCACATTATATCACATCATTATGTGGTTTCTATCACCAATATAGCACCCTTCAAATAAAATAGGGAGTAATGACATGGTTAAATTTCTATTCATCAACTCATGTTCACAATTTACATCTCTCAACACAACATTCATTGTCATTCAATATGATCAATCACAATCATCCTCAATCGGATTCCTTACCCATTTCACTCGTCTATAAAGCTCAACATCTTCGTCAATAATACAATCCCTCAATCGGGTTTCACTTCCAGTTTGCTCCAATACTATGTCAACAATATTCACACTCCGAGCCACGCTCAAGGAGTCTGTCCGAGCCCAGCTCCAGGACTTAAGCATATCCATCACCTGTCATCTGATTGCCAATCGGTATACAAATCCAACGCATTCCAGTGGCGAATCGAATGCATACGGTTTCATTTACTCGGCGTCCAACGCCAATGCACTCGGCATATCATCAAGCGTCTCATCTCACGCTTAGTGCCCCAGGTACTGCCCGAGTCCAACCCGGGTCTTTCATCACAATCAACATTAGGATCATGTCCTCTTCACTCGGGATAACACCCTCGTGGCACCCCGCAAGGTGTTCATATTCAATACACAATAACACGTATGCATATGAAATTCAACTCATATTCATTTGATTGCCCACTCGGAAATCTGCGTTAAACATTAAATTCATTCGGCAACTCAACAACAGTCAGATGACTCGGCTTATACCACATTCACTCGGCAATCCTATGCCATTCACTCGGATTATCATCGATTCACTCGGATTTACCCTTTACAGTAAGCATTTCATGCTTTCCTCCATAAAGTCCACTCGACATTCATCATAACAGTCCCCATACATGCATTTATCACAAGTATATGCATGAACAAGCATCATACGCATTTAATCATACCATCACAAATATAGGGACCAATTTAATTAATTCCCTACAACAATTGATCATACAAGATCATACCAAATCCATCTAGGTCATCACACCTAGTGGGTCATAATTAAATAAATCCTTCACTCGGTTTTCACACATCAACACTGAGACACAATCTCAATCTAACAGGTATTCGATTTCACATTTAATCATTTATCACATATTCAAATTCCCAATCTAGGAAATATAACAAATCACTTATATCATATAACACATAGGGTTCTTGTGCCCAGGATATAAAATCCATCCTTCACAAATGGCACAACCAAACATTTAAATTCAAACATACCCATACTAGGGAATTACTCAACATTATTCATTCATTCAACTCAAGCATATGAGTTTCATTTCATTTAACAAACATTCTTTGGCTAAACGCCACAAGCATAATGCATATAAGAAATCTAATCACAATTCATATTCCAAGCGCATATGCACATCAAGATCTCAACATATATGGTCTACTACCATATCAATTTCTTTCTCAATATCTCCTATCCGTATTTAACATACGGCATAGGTCCATCATTAAATCAATATATACATATCATATCCATGATCAACACATGTCATCAAATCATCATCATATCAATTCATTTTTCATATCTCATATTCATATCGCAATATTTCATTTCCATGATTAACATTCAATCATGGATTCATCATCAATCAATTTGCATTATATATATCAACATCAATGCATAATTACAATATATTCGTCATTCGAAGGTAATAGGGTAAGGAAATTGGCCGGTCTTACACAATACATACATCCATCATATGTCAAGAAATTTCATTCATTCATATTCAATTCCATAATTCATTCATGATTATCAATGAGCAACTAGGCTCCACAAATTTATCATATAACCCCAATGATAAAGGGTATACTTCCCATAGTCAATAACCACATCTTATAAATCACAATCTCACAAAAGTCCTCATTGAGCACCAATCCCAGCTCAACTTTAACCATTCACGATAATTCCTCAATAAGTAAATATGCCCTATAATCAATTCACAATTCCTAGACACTTAATGCATCATAGGTCCACGTAGGGCAATAAAACATAATATCATTCTCAAGATAATTATCATTCTTAATTCTATACCAACATCCAGATCCCAATAATGAGCATCCCGCTCCAAAAATCATCTTAAAAGTCTCACCATTGCGAAATCATCCTCTAGCCATTCATAATATTAATTATCTTAAAGCAATCATGCTCGGGTAGTAACCAATAATTCTTATTCAGAGCGACATATGCTCTGATACCACCTTTGTAACACCCCTGATTTTCTGTACTCGAATCTCGATGTGATCGTCATAAATAATATAAATGCGAATAAATTTTTCGCGTTCCAAACTAAGTCCAGCATCACACCAAAACTCGAATCACAGAAAACCAAAGTGTACAATTTTAATACATTAAACCTGGATCTATAACTAGTTCGCCCATAAAGGTATACAAAAATAATAGAGTATATAGCGGAAGAATGTGTATACCGGGCACACACCTAGTCCCATATATGACGATATAAGAAAAGGCTAGGCTAGCAGGCAATGGCATAATTATAAGCCTATTAAACAACCACCTCTTACACAATTACATATATTTATTCATCATCCATCAATTCAAGGGATTATCTTGTACATACTTAAAATCTCTAAATCATCTATATCATCATACACAATTTATTCATTACACATGAATTCATAAATGATGCCGGCCAAGGCACTTCCTCTACCATTATTTACCTTCACCCAAGTTTGATCTTTAAATCTGAATTTGTCCCATGGTAACCTGCATCACAATGCTAAAAAGGAGACCACATGGGAGAGTGAGTTATACATTCAAAATGACGAATAATATATATATTGTGATCATGTGTATATGCATACAAACATCATGTGTGCTTTACTATTAAAACCTTAAACTATCATTCATTCATTATCTCATTATCACAATGGGCATACAGGCCTCATGAATCGTAATTCATATCATAAGTAAGCACATCCTGTACATAATCACAAACACTGTCACTTTGCCACTTATCAACAAGAGCATTCACAAACATTATTCTTATCAATTCATTATATCTTTAATCAATACCTCCTCGCAAGGGGTTTCTCAACACTCCTGTTCATCCCATTTCAAATGCCATGGTCTTTAAACAATGCATATGTCAACTGTGTAATGCATATGCAACGGATCCGATTTCATATCACAGGTGATCGCAACCACCATAATCAATCAATCATAATCATTGGTTTCCCACCTCGCAAGGGGTACTCCCGCCTCATGATCGCAACCATGGGCATCATAGGTGCTCGCAAGCCCTTTATCATATCAAATACCAAGTGATCGCAACCACTGGCTCATCATCATACAATGGTCCCCGCAGGGCCTTTCATATTCCGTAATCAGGTGATCGCAACCACCATTACCATATCATATCATCATCACATTGGTTTCCCGTCTCGCAAGAGGTACTCCCTTCATAGAATCCCGCAGGATCTTTCATCATTGTGATCGCAACCACATAATACCAATGCTATGCCATGCCATGAATGCAAGATGCAATAATGCATATGTTCAACAACAACCTCGTAAGGATATCTCACCCTCTCAATTAGGGGTATATTATATATTTTAGTTTTATCATCAATGGCATATAAATATTCACAAGGCTCCTCAAGGCACATCATTCAAATAATTGGCATCCAATGGCCACAAACATCATTCACAGTAATCCACACATGGATATCAAAAGGCATAGCAACAAACATAATACTAATCCACACATGTGGCAACAAGGTATTACGAATTTCATATACATATATAACAATTATAATTACCTCGCATACATGCAAGTCAATTACTTGCACCCATCACAAGAATCTCATAATAATTCTCAATAATTATCTATTACCATCTCAATTAATTCAATACTTATATATCAAGGCATACATGAGTATCACAACATACAATAATCATCAATTATATAACTCATGCAATTTGAATGTTAACTCCTCTCCTACCTTAAGGGAAGAGCCGAACCATTCCAATGCTCCAAAAGCTCCTTTGCACCATTCGGAATACGATCTACATATTATACATATGCACTCATACAATTAATAAGCCATCACAAGGCATTCCTCATAGTTTTTAGACATTTTCTAGCTTATCATCAAGTCCTAGACTTGTTAAACACTAAGTTATATAATTGTATTAGGCTTCAGGAATTCCTTTCCCAAAGTCAAGATCCTTTAGATCATAAATGCCAACTAACCAAACAACATCATCATTGTTACCCAATATTCAACTTAGCTCTCATATCCTTCAATAACCACAATTAATCATTCAAATTCATTACAAGCCTCTTGGCCCCAATTAAGACTATCATCAATTAACAAATCCTTATAGCATTTATTATTTTACACAACCTCATGAACATAGTTCAAAACATTATTAACCTCATTAATCAATCCCAATAATTCTAAAGATTCATTCCCTTCTTACAATTTTTTCTAAGACATCAAAATCACTAAAATCACTTATTTAATCAAGACCCCCAAATCACTCCACTTAGGGTTTTTCATCAAAACTTAAACAACACAAGCCCATGTTCATGAATCACCACCAATGGCCATCTCTCATCATCAATATCATTCTCCAATATCATTAAACCCACACTCTATTCATATTTCACACTTTCCCCAATTTATTAAAGTTAGGGTTTCACTAAAACCCATCAACATCATAATTGCTCATTTATTTTCCACCCATCCAAATATTAATTCATGCATCTCCATAATAACCCACTATTAAAGCCATAATAACAACACCCCACCTAGGGTTTCCTCACTTTAAGCTTCTCCCAACAATCCATATACACAATAAATACTCCTCCAAAACCAAAAACCCAAAATCTAGGGCATAAACTCATAAGGAATGGTGAGGAACTTACCTCACCCAAGAGTTGGCCATAAGCTCCCAAGGAAAAGAGAGATCCACACGAAAATAGAGGAGAAGAGTGGAAGAGGATTCAACCATGAGCTTCTCCCTTGAGCCTCCATGAAAACAAATATGGGAGAGGGTAAGAAAGCTCTACACGGTTTTGGATTTTGGAGAGAAGAAAAGAGGAGATGGGGAACAACATGAAGAAGACGAAGAAGAATAATGAAGAAAGGAGGGGAAGAAGTGACGTGAAAGGTAGAAAAAAAGTAAGAGTTTTTGTTTAAATAATTGTTTCCCCTTAAAATATCTCACTATTCCCTCATAATTAAAAATGGCAGTCCAATAATCCGTCATACCATGTTATATTTACTTTAATATCCTTTTATGTCTTCAGAACCGAGTAAAAGAAGGGTCAATATACACAAACCGAGAGAAAAGAAGGGAGGTACAATCGGAACCGAGAGCAAGGAAGGGAAAAATACAGACAGAGGTGTCACTCGCTCAAGCGAAACCCACTTTGCTTGAGCGAGACAGCCCCATTCGCGTGAACCTTTCCTTTCGCACAATCGAAACAACTCCAATAACAATTTTCCACACTCACTCGCTTGAGCGAGGTATTAATTCGCTTAAGCGAATCCGACAGGAATTCTTCCTTCCCAGCACTCGGGTTTTGTTGACAAAATAACCCCCAAAACTGACCCAACATTCATTTGGTTTTCACTCGGCAAATTGCTTTAAAACCGACTCATCACACTCGGTTGCTCACTCCGTGAAATCATTCAAAAACCGACTCCCAACACTCGGATTTTCACTCGGCAGAATCATTAAGACCGTCCAGTTTCTCACTTGACTAATCATTTAGCAATCTATTTCAGATCCGAGTCATCACTCAATAAGTATTTCACTCGGTAATCTGTTTCCAGAACCGAGTCGCCTCAATGAGTCATTCCCTCGGTAAGTTCATTCTAAATCCGAGTACTTACTCACACGGGCTCCACTCGGTATTCCTTCACTCAGAATCAGGGGTTCTATTCACTCGGTAAAAATGGCTGTTCCACTCGGAATCCATAAACTCTCCTCACTCAGAATATACAATCATATACTTAGAATATTTCCTATCTGAACCATCACAACAACCCTTCCCTCGGAAGAGGTTCGCTCGGATTTCCACCATCAAATTCCATTCGAAATTACCCTGACCTCATCACCCGGAGAAATCCACTAAGCTATCTCACTCGGATTTATCCAATATTTGGTCACTCGGAATGTATACTTAATCTCGTTCACTCGGAAGAGGACTTCCTAAGACACCTCAATCGGATCCACTATAATCACTCTTCCTTCGGAAGAGGTTCACTCGGTGTTTCCACTCGGAAATACCCAAACCTTCCCCACTCAGGTTTTTACTCGTGCTTTCACTCTACAACACATGAACTAGTCTTCCCTAGGCAATGTCCTTCTCGAGTACCTCTTACTCGGATCAATCACAAATCTTTATCACTCGGAAAATCCACATACTTAAGCCTCACTCGGAATTGAACATCAGAATGTACTCCACTCGGAACAGGTTACACTAGGCTCGGAAATTCCCCATTCGGGACTCCACTGCCTAGATCATCACATTCACGAGCCTTCCACTCGGTTTAGGCCCACTTCCTCACTCGGAAGGTCATGACTCGAACTTGAGTCACCCAGGGTTCACTCAAGAGTTTTACCACTTGGGCAGGATTCACTTATACACTCGTCCACTCACCATTCTAATGGTCTCGCCTGAGCGAAAGCCATTCCCTAAATTCTTCGCTCGGGCGGGTTTCGTCCAGTACCCAAATCCTTGATCCTCCCAGCATCTTCGCTTGAGCGAACTGGCCATTCGCCTAAGCGAAATCAGGCCAGTAGCTAATTCCATCAACCTCGCTCAGTGAAGCCCCTAGTGGCCTGGGCGAAGCTACCCCAGAGGCCAATATACTAAAACAGGGGACTCTCGCTTAGGCGAGGTCCCATCTCGCTTGAGCGAGACAATCGGATTTCACCCAGAATTGGCAATCCTCACAACCTGACGCAGGAAATTCTCCTTTTTAAGTCAAATTAATCACAACCAAGACTTCATACACGACACATGGAACATCTAAAACTCACTCTAAACATTCATACTCGGAATTCTTCATTATAAACCCAATTGGATTCATCCCATGGTTCATACACCTTATAAAGGTATCATACGGCCTAATTGAGCATTCCTATTTACAAAATTTTAATTCCAACATATTATTCGTATTAAATTCAAGCTCATCTCCATTTATATATTTTCATACTTTGCCACCATGGTTCCATATATTCCCACACATCATCATCAATAACCATCAACTTGCTATTCTCATTAATTATTCATTTTTGTAAAATTCGGGATGTTACACACCTACCTACAAAGGAGGACATGACTATGATGGTGCGCATATGTGGCTACGTGAGATCGAGCAGGTTTTTGAATACTATGAATGCTCTGAAGAACAGAAGGTACAGTTCGCTACTTATCAATTGAAAGATGAAGCCCGTGTATGATGGTCAAGGACTAAGATTCAAATGAATGCTGCAAGTGAACTCTTGGTATGGAGGAATTTTCAGCTGAGGTTTCTTGCCAAATATTTTCCTAATAATTATAAAATCCACAAGGAGATGGAATTCTTGAAACTTGAACAAGGCAGAATGCCTGTAGCTGAATACACAACGAAGTTTGATGAGTTGTGTGATTTTTACTATCCTTTTCCTCTTGAAGGAACTGAAGGCAGTAAATGTGCAAAATATGAAGCTGGTCTTAGGATTAAACTCTGAAGTGCAATTATTCCCCTTGAAATCCATGATTATCCTACTCTAGTAAATAAAGTAAGACTTGTTGAACAGTTACAGAGAGCATCCTAGTCAAGGGACAAGAAACCATTGAAGGCTAAGGGATTCAGTTTTAAGAAGATGGGTCAGTTCTTCTGTGGTGGCAAGTCTTCTGCTTCATCATCATCTTCTTCTGGTCGAGGCTCTACCGGCCATTCCAGTGGCCATTCTGGTAATCGTGTATGTTATAATTGTGGACAGGAAGGACACCTCTCTAGGCATTGTCCTGCTAATCAAACTGTTTGCTTCCAATGTGGACAACCTGGGCATCTTAGGTCTGATTTCCCATTGAGGCAGCAGCAAGGTGGACATGGTAATAGGGCTAATGCTTCTATGATTCGTGGTGGTAATCTTTAGCGTGGGAGCCGAGGCGGCGGTGGCTGCGGAGGCCAACACCCTAGGTGATCTGATGCTCAGTCCAGTGGTGCTCAAAATGTTATGGCTGGAAGTGTGTTTGCTTTTGATGCCTCTGAAGTTGCAAGAAATGATAATCTGGTACAGGGTAAGTGTCTTATTCATGGCTGTCTTGTAAATGTTATTTATGACTCTAGTGCAACATATTCTTTTATTTCTAAAAGTTGTGTTAGACGGCTTGGCTTACCGGTGGTGGTAATGGAGAATGCTCTTAGTGTCTCCACTCCTACTGGTTCTACATTCTGTGCAACCACCATGTATGGAGAATTGTCAGTGCAAATTGAAGATCGCTCCTTTCTAGTAAATTTAATATATATGCCATTGAAGAACTTGGATGTTATTTTGGGACTTGATTGGTTAGCTATGAGACCTGGAAAATACGGGTAAATTTTTCACATTTTACAAAGAGTTATTCAATACAATAAAATGTAGTAAAGTCTAAATCGACACCCCAGATTAATAAAAACCTATCTCATATATGGAGATATATGGAGATATGAGAAGGCAAGTCAAAAATAATTAGTGAGATATTTTCAATTAAAAGCAATGGAAAGAATAACTCAAATTGAGGTTGTATGATTGAATTTAGAGAAAATGAATTTCATGGAGTTTAAGAGTTCATAATATGTCAAAGAGCATTATTTAGATGTTGCAAGAAGAAGGTTGATGGAAAGGAAAGCCAAGTTAAATGAAACAAGGCGTTTGGAGGAATCAAGGGCATCTCGCTCAAGCGGATGCCTCACTCACTTGAGCTAGTCCCAACAACCCCGCTTGGGCGAGCCAGCGAGAATGCTTGAGCGAAAGGGAAAATAGTATTAGGGGTCACTCTCACTTGAGCGAGCCATGCTCGCTTGAGCGAAATTACTCTAGTGGCATCAGGCACCTTACTATCCAATTTTCGCTCGAGCGAGGCTAGGCTCGCCTGGGCAAAAATCGTCCAGTATCTATCTTTCCCTTGCTCGCTTGAGTGAACCACCATGCGCTGACCATTTCGCTTGAGCGAAAATGATCCAGTAGCTCTCCCACTCGCTCTCGCTCGGGCGAGACCTTACCCGCTTGAGAGAGATAACTCCAGTAGCTAACCATTGATTCCAAGCAGATCTCGCTTGGGCGAAATGCCATTCGCTTGGGCGAATTTAGGCCAGTGGACACACCCCTGTTTCACAAGGATCTCGCTTGAGCGAGATTTCCACTCGCTTAAGCGAGTTATGTAGAAAAATGAGGAACAGGGTAATTTCATACAACTTAACATACCAAACTTCAATTCATGCCATTTTAGCCTACTCTAATGCATTATATCCATTCAACCATGCATTTACAATCTCATCTAATTGTCTATACATTTCAAAATCAATTACCATTCATTCAATGCATGACATTTGAAATCATTTTCTCATAAACTTCATAATATACTACAAATTATAAAACACACCATCCATTCATGAAAATTTAACATCAATAAACATCATAATTCATCATCTTACATCATTTGGGTCATTAATGAAAATTGGCCATACACACCAGTGTCCAATTTTCCTACATGACCCTCAAAAATCATCAACTACAATCTAGATAGCAAAATAAGCATACATGTACATCATATGCTATACAAAAATCTAGATTTGCTAGCCAAGGCACTTCCTATACACCTATTTATCTTCTTCCACAAACTGTACTTCAAAAGAGTTTCACTCCTCCCATGAGTGACCTGCATCACAAATCTAAAAAGTGGACAACATGGGAGAGTGAGTCATATATTCCAAAAGAATGAATATGAGTACCATGTGATTATGTACATATACATCAAAACATGTATACTTTGCATACACATATCATTCACCATCTTATTCTTCATTATAATACTATCATACATATATCATAAACGACATTATAATTTAGGCAAAGTATACAAGCATATACATAGTCAAGTCCTTCAACGATTGGACCATTATACAACTCATTACTTTACTCAAATTATTATTTGGTATTCATATCTTTTATGTTGTTTTAATACATTATCTCATCCTTAACACAACCATCATCATGTCTCATCACCTTTGGCATAGTTTCTTGCTATATGCAAATGCTCTTAAGCTAATGCATATACACAATGGGATATTTCAAAAATTGTAGATCTGACTATGGGAAATAAACACCAATTGTAGGTTTCAAGTATGATCATCTAACCATACCCCTACTACAGTAGTAAAATGTGTACACTTATCATTAAGTTGCATGCATTTCACTAATCATTTTACAGGTACCAAACCGCATCGCCCATTTTGCAACATCTGGTCATTTTCATCATGACCGCGGTAACAACATATTCGACATATGGTGTTACGGGCCAGCCATGTCTCATATCATGGTGGCTGTGATCTGAAGGACCACCGGGGTCACCTGCTCATCAAGAGCCACACTTCACAGGGTCAGCCACATGTAGCTCCCCGTAGAAATACATGGGCAGCTTCGTGACTTACACACTGAGTCATAGGGGAAAACAAAATTTGCTCGTGCACTGAGAAAATAAATAAGAAATAAATAAAAGTATTATTTGGATTAAAATTATAATATATGAGAAATTAAGTGGAAAATGGAATTTTAGAAAAATGGCATCAGGACCCTGACGCGTAGTGCCAGTGGGACGTGTAGCGTCAGGTATGAATTAATGAGCTGACGCATAGTGCCAGTGGGACGCGTAGCGTCAGCGTCACGACTCAGTTTTAAACAACGCATGCAAACAGTTGGGCAGAAACACTTTTTTCCCTTTCCTCTCTTTTTGAGGTGTTTCTGTGAGGGCTTGTGAGTTCTTGAGGTTTTAGGCAATTGGAAGCTACGGTAAGCCATTGGGATCTTCAAATGCATGTTTTCCTTCCTCCCCTTCTTCTCCCTTTTTGAATCCGAATTTGCATGTGGTAGAGGCGACCTTGATTTTATGTTTTATGAAATTGGGAAGCTTAATGGGTGAGTTTAGGAGTGTGAGGAAGGAAATGTATTAATTGGTTTGGTGTTTCGGTAACCGTAGATGTCAAAACAAGTGTTGGCCAAGCGATCGGTGAAGTGGGCCTTCGGAAGAGGAGCGGTGGATCAAGTACCCGAAGGACGCAACCGACACCTCGAGCAAATTATGGAAGCTTGGAATCGAGGTAAGGGGGTGTACGGGTCGTAATTAATTAGAATTTATAGGTAAATGGATTATGGGAAGTTTAGAAATTGATTAAGAAATGTTATAAATACCGTAGATTGACTAAATATAATAGTTATAGATATGTGAGTTTATGAAGTGATATTGGATGGTATTCAATAATTATGGTATGAACTAAGTTAAGGAAAGGTTGATTGTTTTGAGTAAGTGCTGTTGATTTAATTAATCTGAGTATTTGCTTGAGGACAAGCAAGTTTTAAGTTTGAGGATGTGATAAGTCTTGAAAAGACTTAATTATTTCATCTTTTATTTGACTCAATTCATTAAATATTGTTTAGTTTAGCACTATTATTTAATAAATTGTTAATAATTCTTATTTTATTTATTTATTTCAAAAGTGTTTAATTTATGTAAGAAAATGATTAAAAATAATAATTAGTTAAGAAATTATGTTTATTTATAAATTCACTAATCCAGCGTACAAGCGCTGGACAGCCAGCATTCAAACGCTAGGCAATTATTTGTTTATATGTGCAGGAGCAGTTCACGCTCAAGCTTGAAGGATGCAAGCTCAAGCGAGAGATCCATGCAAAGTATGTGAAAAGAAAGAAAGGAAAGCACGATCTCGCTCAAGCGAGAAAGCTCACGCTCAAGCGTGAGTCTAAAACACCATTCACGCCCAAGCTTCCCCACTCAGGCTCAAGCGTGAAATCAACACTGCAGTGAATAATTTGATCTCGCTCAAGCGAGCAAAGTCACGCTCAAGCGTGACTCCAAAATAGCTCTTCACACTCAAGCTTCTTCATCACGCTCAAGCGTCTCTCCCATAGTGTAGTGCATATTTCGAGCTCGCTCAAGCGTGAATACATCACGCTCAAGTGTGATTCTGTTACGTAGTTAGTTATTTTTCCCTTTAAAAGGAGCTCTGCACCGTTGCTGTTTCTGTTCGCCTGCTGTACTTTAGTAATTTTAGTATTGAGTTGTAATTATTTATTTATTTGTAATTATGTAATTAGTTTAGTTAGTTTAATTATTAATTAAGGTTTCTTTGTAATTAATTAAGTTAGTTAGTTAGTTAGATGCCTATATATATACTTGTACATATTCTGTAAAGAGACATAGAGATAGTAGACACAGAATACGATTCATTTGCTCATTTCCAATCTCTCTCTAGTTCTTTTCTCTCTCAAAATTCTCTCATCCACATCTCTCGACATTCCTTCGACAGAATCTATTTCCATGGGTTTTTAAGTCCCTAGGGTTGGGATTGCGAAGGTTTGTAATGAATTCTTGAAAGTGTATTGAGGAAGTCAACTTCTAAATCAAGAGGAGAACAAGCTGAGGAGTGGATCTACTTTGCTGGATTGACAAATCCAGATATGATGAAGAATCTTACCAGTGAGGAATCATGGTTGAGACTTAGGTAACTTCCAGCTTCCTAACTAATTCAGGCCTAGTAATTAGGTGAATAGTTAGGGTCCAACCCCTAATTTTGCATTAGATTTCTCTGTTAATTGAGCACTTAAGGGATTAGGATTTAATGCTTAGGAATCAATGTTATTCACCTAAGGAATTAGGGATTAACCATCTCTGAATTATCCTTGTGAGTCTGAAGCTTGATTGAACCTTAAATGCATGTTTCTTGACGAAATTGTAAACTGAAGCAATCCTAACCTATCTTTCATTAATCATATTTCATCTTCTATACTGTCTCTGAAAATACAAAAACATAGAAAGCATAAAAATAACAAAAATAGAATGAACTCTATCTGCATTGCGTTGGTTCAGCTTGTATCAGTCTAAGATTGAGGTAATTACCATAATCCCTGTGGGAACGATCAAATATATTACAAATTTAACGATTGGTGCGCTTGCCAAAAGAATAAATCCTCCGAGAATTATGCATCAAGTTAATAGCTCAGGATTTACACACCAAGTTAATGGCGTCGTTGCCGGGGATTGTTGAGTAATATCAACAATCCTTGGACTGGTACTAGACTGAACCGTTTAATTTTGTTTTTGCATTTAGTAAGTAGTTTAATTCTTGTTTTTAGTATAGTAGTAGTTTGTTTTTGTGTAGTTGTAGCATTAGCTTTAATAGTGTTTGTGTCTAACATTTGGTGTATGCAGTCAAGGAACAGAGGAGAGCCTTTCTTCTTTGATCCTGATATTGATTTGTTAGAGCGTATGCTTAGAAAGGAAAAAAAGCAAAAAGAGCTGAAAGAAATAGAACAGAGGAGAGTTACACTTGGTGACTACTCCAGGCCTACTAAAGAAGGATCGCAATCTAGCATCCTTAGGCCTCCGATTGCAGCCAATAATTTTGAACTTAAATCGGCTTTGCTGCAGTTGGTTAGAAATGATCAATTCGGAGGAAGTGAGGTTGAGGATCCAAATCTGCATCTAGCAACCTTCCTCCAAATTTGTGATACTGTGAAAATGAATAGAGTCCCTGAAGAGGCAATAAGACTGAGATTATTTCCTTTTTCTTTAAGGGACAGAGCAAAAGCCTGGTTGCAGAGCCAACCAAGAGGTAGTATCTCTACTTGGGAGGATTTACAAAGAAAATTTTTGATTAAGTATTTCCCTCCTTCCAAGTATGCTAAGTTGCACACTGAAATCACTTGTTTCTAACAGAGAGAGGGTGAATCTCTAATGGAATCATGGGATAGATATAAAGAGAGTCTGAGAAAATGTCCTCATCATCAAATCACTGATGTGCAGCAAGTTACTATATTCTATAATGGTGTAAGACCAGCTACTAGGGTCTTGATTGATGCCTCAGCTGGAGGTTCATTAACCACCAAAACTGTAGAAGAAGCTATAGAGTTGATAGATGTTATGGCTTCTAACGAATGTCTGGTTAGCGAAAGGAGCCAAATCCCTAAGAGAGGGATACTAGAATTGGAAGCACAAGATGCTTATTTGGCTCAAAGTAAGTTGATGACTCAGGCTTTAGAGAAATTAAATATACAGATTTTAGAACTTCAAAAGCCTAGTCAAGTTTGTATGATAAGCTGTGATTTTTGTGGTGGAGATCATGAAAATGGCATGTGTGATCCAAATATGCCTACTGAGCAAGTAAATTATATGGGGCAGCAACAATTTCAAAGGAATTATCCCTCTAATTCCTTTAATCCTAACTATAGGAATCACCTAACTTTTCATGGCAGAAAGGTCCACATTTGAATCAGAACATGCCACAAAATCAAACCATAAATAGATCACAACAATCTCTCCCTCCTCCTTCTAAAGAAAAGTCTAAACTTGAGAATGTGCTATCTTAGTTCATTCAGGCCATTCAGGCCAGTTTTAAAAACCAAGAAGCGTCCATTCGAAATTTAGAAAATCAGGTTGGACAGCTATCAAAACAATTAGCTAAGAGACAGTCTGGCAACTTTCCTGGAGATACAGAGGTAAATCCTAGGGAACATTGCAAGGCGATAACCACCAGGAGTGGGAAAGTTCTTATTCCTACTCCAAGTTAGGAAAATAGTTTAGAAAAAGATGAAGAAAAAGAAAAAGAGCAGGAAAGTGAACAAGTTAATAATGAAACTAAAAATAAAGTTGAAACAAAAAAGAAAAAGAAAATTAAGTTCATCAAAAGAAAAAGAAAAAAGTTGATTTGATCTTGGAGGAACCTTCTAAGCTAACTCCTAAAAAATTAAAGAATGCTCCATTTCCTTATAGATTTAAAAAACAAATAGAGGAGCAAAAGTTTGCTAAGTTCTTAGATGTGTTTAAAAAGCTTCACATAAATATTCCTTTTGCTGAGGCATTGCAAGAGATGCCATCATATGCTAAATTTTTAAAAAAAACTTCAGTCTAAGAAGAGGAAGCTTAAAGGAGATGAGATGATTGCTCTCACTCAAGAGTGTAGTGCAATTATTCAAAAGAAACTCCCTCAGAAGCTGGAAGATCCTGGATCTTATATAATACCTTGTGCAATAGGGGATGTTCATTTAGGAAGTGCCTTATGTGATCTAGGAGCTAGCATAAACTTGATGCCTTTATCCTTAATGAAGAAGTTAGGAATTAATGACCTGCAACCAACTCGCATGTCTTTGCAGTTGGCTGATAGGTCTATCAAATATCCTCATGGGATGCTGGAAGATCTATTAGTTAAGGTAGATAAGTTTATCTTCCCAGCAGACTTTGTAGTTTTGGATATGGAAGCTGATAGAGAAATTCCATTGATTTTAGGAAGACCCTTTTTAGCTACAGGTAGAGCCTTAATTGATATAGAAAAGAAGAACTCATGCTAAGAGTTCAAGAGGAGCAAGTAACTTTTAATGTCTTTAATGCTATGAAACATCCAGCTGAGAAGATGGATTGTTTTATGATTGAAGAAATTAAAAGTTATAATACTCTTATGCTGTTGAAAAATGAAGAAAAGGTCTTACAAGCCTTTTTGGAGGATGATTTTGACTTTGAGATTGAGGAGTTAAATGACTCACATTCTGAATTGCTAAACCTACTTGAAGCATGTGAAGTAGGTGATTTTGAAAATGAAATTAAAGAAAATTTGAATAATACTGAACTTGAGAAAGGTAAGGAGGTGTTTGAAGAAAAACATGAATTAAAACCCTTGCCTTCTCACTTGAAATATGTTTTCTTAGGAGATGATGAGTCACATCTTATAATCATTAATGCTGATTTAAAAGATAAGGATGTAGAAAAATTGATAGGGGTTTTAAGGAAATATGAGTCTGCTATTGGCTGGAACATTTCTGATTTAAAGGGAATTAGTCCATCCTTTTGTATGCATAAAATTCTAATGGAGGATGACTACTCCCCTGTTGTTCAGCCACAAAGAAGATTAAACCCCATAATGAAAGAAGCTGTAAGGAAAGAGGTGGTTAAACTTCTTGATGCAGGAATTATCTATCCTATCTCAGACAGCCCTTGGATTAGTCCAGTCCAAGTAGTGCCTAAGAAAGGAGGGATGACCACTATTAAAAATGAGAAAGGTGAAGTCATTACCACTAGACCAACTATAGGTTGGAGAATGTGCATAGATTATAGAAGGCTTAATGACTCCACTAGAAAAGACCACTTTCCTTTACCATTTGTAGATCAAATGCTTGAAAGGCTGTCAGGCCATGAGTATTACTGCTTCCTTGATGGGTATTCTGGTTAAAACCAAATTGTGGTTGACCCAAAAGATCAAGAGAAGACAGCCTTCACCTGTCCCTATGGAATCTTTGCTTATAGGCGCATGCCATTTGGTTTGTGCAATGCACTAGCAACCTTCCAAAGGTGTATGTTGGCAATTTTTGGGGACATGGTAGAGAAGTTCATTGAAGTATTCATGGATGACTTCTCTGTGTTTGGAAGTAGTTTTGATATATGCCTTAGCAACCTATCTAAGGTGCTGGTGAGATGTCAAGAGACTAATCTTCTCCTTAACTGGGAAAAATATCACTTTATGGTTAAAGGAGGGATAGTCCTTGGCCACAAAATCTCTGCTGAGGGCATTCAGGTAGATAGAGCCAAGATTGATATCATTGAAAAACTTCCTCCTCCAATTAATGTGAAAGGAGTGAGGAGTTTCTTAGGATGTGCTGGCTTTTATAGGAGGTTTATTAAGGATTTTTCGAAAATAGCTAAGCCTTTGACTGATTTACTTGTGAAAGATCATGCTTTTGTTTTTGATGAAAATTGTGTCAAGGCTTTCGAAAATTTAAAACAGAGATTGATTTCAGCTCCAATCCTTGCAGCACCTTATTGGTCTTTACCATTTGTACTAATGTGTGATGCAAGTGATTTTGCTGTAGGAGCTGTGCTGGGTTAGAAGAAAGAAAAATTAACAAATGTCATTTATTATGCCAGCAAAGTATTGAATGAGAATTAAATAAATTACACCACTACTGAAAAAGAAATGCTTGTTGTGGTGTATGCATTTGATAAATTCAGAGCTTACTTAATTGGTGCTAAGGTCATTGTGTATACAGATCATTCAACAATTAAGTACTTGCTAGCTAAAAAAGAATCTAAGCCAAGGTTGATCAGGTGGGTTCTTTTACTCCAAGAGTTTGATTTAGAAATAAGAGAGAAAAAAGGAGTAGAAAACTCAGTTGCTGATCAATTATCTCGTCTGGAAGGTGAATCTGATTCTATTTTAATTAAAGAAGAATTTCCAGATGAGAGGTTAATGGCAATTATCACAGGGCCATGGTATGCTAATATGGCCAACTTTAAAAGTGCCTCTGTGGTACCTGAAGGTTGGACAGCCCAAATGAAGAAAAAATTCTATCATGAAAGTAAAACTTTTTTTGGGATGATCCGTTTCTTTATAAGATAGGAGTAGATGGAGTTATCAGGAGATGTGTGCCTGAATCTGAGCAGGAAAGACTCTTGTGGCATTGCCATGACTCCTATTATGGAGGACACCATGGTGCCTCCAGAACAGCAGCAAAAGTTTTGCAAAGTGGCTTTTATTGGCCAACCATTTTTCAGGATGCTAAAATGTATGTTTAAAGGTATGATAAGTGTCAAAGAAGTGGAGGTCTCTCTACTAAAGCTGACATGCCTTTGACAAATATTTTAGTTGTGGAGTTATTTAATGTTTGGGGCATCGACTTCATGGGACCATTTCCAAAGTCATTCTCCAATGAGTATATCCTTATTGCTGTGGATTATGTCTCTAAGTGGGTAGAGGCAATCCCTACCAAAACCAATGATGTACATGTGGTGCTTAGGTTTATAAAGAAGAACATTTTCTCTAGATTTGGAGTCCCTAGAGTCCTCATTAGTGATGGAGGGTCGCATTTCTGCAATAGACTTATGGAAAAAGCCCTGAGACACTATGAGGTACTGCATAAGGTATCTACTCCATACCATCCACAAACTTGTGGACAAGTTAAGCTGTCTAATAGAGAAATTAAAAAAATTTTAGAGAAAGTGGTAGGGAGGTCTAGGAAAGATTGGTCTGTAAGACTAGATGATGCATTGTGGGCTTATAGGACAGCATTTAAAACTCCCATTGGCATGTCTCCTTATCAGTTGGTTTATGGTAAGGCCTGCCATCTTCCTGTGGAGTTAGAACATAAGGCATGGTGGGCCACAAAGCTGTTAAATATGGATTTTGACCAGTCTCAAGAGGAGAGAGTCCTAACACTCCATGAACTTGAGGAGTTTAGACTCAATGCTTATCAGAGTGCTTCAATTTATAAAGAGAAAACTAAGAGGTGGCATGATAAGTGGATACATAGAAAAGAGTTTCAAAAAGATGATAAAGTTTTGTTGTTTAATTCTAGATTGAGACTCTTTCCAGGAAAACTAAGATCCAAGTGGTCTGGACCTTTTATTGTGAATGAGGTTTTTCCTCATGGTGCAATTGAATTGAAAGACCCAACCACTGCTAGAACTTTTAAGGTGAATGGCCAAAGACTCAAACTCTACTTTGGAGGAGAGTTTGATAGGCAGAAAACCTCCATGTTGTTGCAGGCATCTTCTTAGATGTCAGAAGGTCAAGCTAGTGACCTTAAAGAAGCGCTTTAGGGAGGCAACTCTACATTCTGATTGTTGAATTTCTGTGTTGGAAATAATAAAAGAAAACTAAAATGTTTGTGAATAAAATTGTAAAATTTTGAATAAGGTCTGAGTGTTCATACACTCAAATTTTCAGTGTGCATACTTGAAAATTCATTAGTTAGAATTATAATTAGGTACCTTGTTTGCTTGAGCGAATCTATTTGCGCTTAAGCGTGGCCTCCTATTTGTCCAGCCGCTTGGATGAAATCTATTTGCGCCTGAGCGAGACCTGTTTTGCTGAACTAGTCACTCGAGCATGATTTATTCACGCTTAAGCGAGAACTGTTCCAGGTTTGATCTTTCCATTCGCTCAAGCGAATACAGGGTGAGCTTAAGCGAGTGCACCCATTTTCTCTATTTCGCTCAGGCAAAGCATCTTTCACTTAAGCGAATTTAATTCAGAACGCAAATTACTAAAGTCTTGTCTGCTCGCTCAAGCAAAACCTTTTAAGCTTAAGCGAGAAGCTCCTGTTGTTCCTACACGCTTAAGCGAAAGCTTATTGAGCTTGAGCGGGATCGAACTTTGTACCCCTGATTGCAACTCGTGCTTGAGCGCACATTATCTTCGCCTGAGCGTGAGCTCACCTGCGAGCCATTGATTCTCACGCTTGAGTAAATATTCAACACGCTTGAGCGTGATTGATGATTTCCTCCTTGCGCTTGAGCGTGTCCTGTGTCGCTTGAGCGAATCATCCTCTGTTGCATATCACGCTTAAGCGTCATTCCATACGCTTTAAGCGTGATCGTGATGCATAACTTCTATTTATATTTCACGCCTGAGCATGATCCAACACGCTCTGAGCGTGATTGCTGGTACCTGAAAGAAAAGAATCCACGCTTGCAACTTAGAGTTTCATGCTTGAGCGTGCCTTGTATAAAAGTGCCACGCTTAAGCGCCCCAAGCTCACGCTTGAGCGTGATCGGGGCTGAGGTTGTACTGTTTATTTTCTCCCTTAAGTGTGCCTCTGTGAGCTTGAGCATGAGTGCCAATATTGAAGACCTCTGATGCTGTTTGATGGGCGCTTGAGCGTGGTTTAGCACGCTCGAGCGAATATCATACCTGATGCTTCCTATGTGAATTAATTTGGGCGTTGGTGCGCCAAGATTGCAGCGTAGTTATGCTTACCTCAGGTAATGGGTTCAACATTATAAAACCCCCTCAGTGTACAAACCCTAACTTCCTACGCTGGAAAACTTGGGCTTTTGAAGAGGAAAAGGCACAACTTCTGATTCCTTAGAAAGGTACCATCTTTACACTTCGTGCTTTCAATTCTTAGTTACATAGTTAATATCTCTCTGTTCAAGTTCACATTTCTTCCATTCTTCATATCCATTCATCTTACATTTTTCGGTTTGCTGTGATTGTTTGGTTTTTGTACTTATTTTTATTTAGGTTTTTTTTACCACCATTTTTACCACTCACAATAAGAAGAAGATCACAAAGATTTTTGAAAAAACCTGAAGAAATTGTAGAAGTAGAAAATGTGAAGAAAACCCCAAAAGATAAAGGAAAGGGGGTGGTTACTATCAGTATCTTTGATTTTCCACCACCCAAAATAACTAAAAGTCTAAGTGAGAGAAATAAATCCCAGGCAGTTGAAAGTTTTGATGCGCATAGGTTTAGAGATTTTAAAGCTGCCCAAGATTATGAACAAAAGTTTAAAACTAGAGGAGTAATAAGGGATAGAGCTTTGGTTCTTGAGGGAGAAAAATATGCTGACCTTAATGTGCAAGCTGCTATGATTGAAAGGGGATGGCAGTTCTTTAATGAGAACTTAGGCAATGGTTACCAGGAACTCACTAGAGAATTTTATGCCAATCTGAGAACTCATTCTATGGAGGATAAGTTTCCTTTTTCTTCCTTCTTGAGAGGAGTCACCATTCCTCTAACTGGTAATATTCTGAACAAGCTGTTGAAAGTACCTATACTGGAGGAAGAAGGATGTCACTATACATGGAAAGTGGATATTTTTCATAGGGTTGAAAATGAAAATCTTAGGAAAGAAATATTAGAGGAATGCTGTGAACAGGGAGCTGCATATTTGACACGGGTCAATGGTGTACCAAAAAGTTTCAGGAAGAATTGTTTGAATCACCTTCCCCTTCTATGGTGCCACTATGTCCTATCATCTTTGCAACCTGTGCTGCATGCTACTGAGATTACCATTAAGAGGTTGGTATTGATTTATTGCCTAATAAGAGGTTTGTATGTAAATTTGGGTGAGTTGATATTGGAAGAGATGATGAAGAACCTTGAAAAGAATCTTCAACTGCCATATTACTCTGTTATCACCCTGTTGGCCCAAAAGAATCAGGCTATGGTGAATTATGCTGAACTAACAAAGGTAAAGCCTGAGAGGATTATGGATAAGCAATGGGTGATAAACCACATTGACAATTTTATGCCTGAAGAGTCCAAGCGTCCAAGGCAACCTCAACCCACATCTTTTGCACCATCTTCAACAGAAGCAGGTCCTTCTTCTGATATTTCCATGATAATGCAGGAACTGCAGGTTATGAAGAAGATACAGCTAGGAGCCTATGATATGGTCTTAAACCATGATCTTATGCTGAGAAAGATTGCCACCAAATTAAATGTGGATCACGCTAAAGAAATGGGAGTTCCACCTGACAGAGATTCATGGTTGGCTTCCATTGGATTCACCATTCCCCCTGATGACACACCTTTAGCAGTTGAATTTCTACTTTATCCAGAGCAAGATGATGATGAGTCTATGAATGAAGAAAGTGAAGAAGAGGATGACTGATCTTTTACTTTGTGTTTATGTTATGTTGCTTCTTTGTAATAACTTTGTTTAGATTTTTTCTTGAACAATGTATTTCCTTTTTCAGTTGTAATGGAACTTTATTTCTATGTTAAATTGTTTGTTGTTATTTCTTTTCTCAATTGTATAGTTAAATCCATGCACTCTATTCCAAACAATTTCTCACCATGCGCTGCCATTCAGGTAAAAAGGGAAGTATTCTATCCTTTCATCTCATTAATTGATAGATCATGTTAATTATGTTTAATTTAGAATCCGTCTTAATAATTTAAAGTTTGCTGATTCTCAGGCTTTAATTGGATAAATTAATTGATTCGCATTGCTTAATTCATGATCCTTGTCCATAACTATTTTTCATTATTAATTATTTGTTTATTCAGCATGCTAGTTAGCAATTTGAGTTATAATCTTGCATTAAGTTTTGGGACATGATTGGCTGATTACCTGTTACTATTAGCTTTTGAGCCTTTATTAATTCTTTTCTGAGTGTGCTTGCATTCTTGATTAGTGAGACAGAATTTGCTTCAGTGCTTGCTAAATGATTATATGTTGCCAATTGGAAATGATAAAGGCCTTCTTAATTAATTTAGCCAGGGCCAAATTTAGCCATCCTAATATTATTAATTATCCTTTGACCCAATAATTATATTTTGAGCCTGAGCCCCTTTCATTCTTATTATGTACCTAACTTTATAAGCCTGTTTATATGAGAAAAACCAAGAGAACCATCCCTGGATGTACTACTGATGAATTGCTGAATCTTACTTATTGCTAGGGACTAGCAAATTCTAAGTTTGGGGATGACGAGTGTGCCTAACAGCAAATAAAGGACACACTCTAACCTTAGTCATAGATGAGTACTTTGAGAAATGAAAGGAAGAACAATAAAAGTAAAAGAAAAGTGAAAAATCAACAAAGAAAGAAGGTGCAAAGCACCACAAGAAAAAAATGGTATTAGAAAAATGGTATTGAAAAAAAAATTGAAAAAGAGAAAAGAAGGAAAGAAAGAGTCCAAAGGACTGAAAGAGAAGAAGGTGCAAAGCACCACAAGTTATTGAGTTATCCTTCATATAAGAAAAATAATGAAAACAAAAGAGCTAGTTAGTAAAGGTATTCAAGTTAAAATTGAGGCAAGACATCAATGGCCACATCCTCTAACCCAACATTAACTAGAAAAACAAAAATAGAGCCTGTAGCCTAACCGCATTACAAGCTTAAAAAGTCCTTACTAATCCAATTGTGCTAGCATATTTCATGATGTTTAGAACTATTGCAAGCCTATGTTGATCTAACAATTATGCAGGTGATGAGTGCATGTAATGAACCTTATACACTGAGAGAAGAGAGAAACACTAATCCAGTGAGGAAAGCATCACCAGCTTGTTTCCCACAGGAGGTGTGAGTAATTATATTTTTAGAATTTACGAAAAGAAAGCATGATTGGTATTCAATAATTATGGTATGAACTAAGTTAAGGAAAGGTTGATTGTTTTGAGTAAGTGCTGTTGATTTAATTAATCTGAGTATTTGCTTGAGGACAAGCAAGTTTTAATTTTGAGGATGTGATAAGTCTTGAAAAGACTTAATTATTTCATCTTTTATTTGACTCAATTCATTAAATATTGTTTAGTTTAGCATTATTATTTAATAAATTGTTAATAATTCTTATTTTATTTATTTATTTCAAAAGTGTTTAATTTATGCAAGAAAATGATTAAAAATAATAATTATTTAAGAAATTATGTTTATTTATAAATTCACTAATCCAGCGTACAAGCGCTGGACAGCCAGCGTTCAAATGCTAGGCAATTATTTGTTTATACGTGCAGGAGCAGTTCACGCTCAAGCTTGAAGGATGCAAGCTCAAGTGAGAGATCCATGCAAAGTACATGAAAAGAAAGAAAGGAAAGCACGATCTCGCTTAAGCGAGAAAGCTCACGCTCAAGCGTGAGTCCAAAACACCATTCACACCCAAGCTTCCCCACTCACGTTCAAGCGTGAAATCAACACTACAGTGAATAATTCGATCTCGCTCAAGCGAGCAAAGTCACGCTCAAGCATGACTCCAAAATAGCTCTTCATACTCAAGCTTCTTCATCACGCTCAAGCGTCTCTCCCATAGTGCAGTGCATATTTCAAGCTCGCTCAAGCGCGAGTACATCACGCTCAAGTGTGATTCTGTTGGGCAGTTAGTTATTTTTCCCTTTAAAAGAAGCTTTACACCGTTGCTGTTTCTGTTCGCCTGTTGTACTTTAGTAATTTTAGTATTGAGTTGTAATTATTTATTTATTTGTAATTATGTAATTAGTTTAGTTAGTTTAATTATTAATTAAGGTTTCTTTGTAATTAATTAAGTTAGTTAGTTAGTTAGATGCCTATATATATACTTGTACATATTCTGTAAAGAGACACAGATAGTAGACACAGAATACGATTCATTTGCTCATTTCCAATCTCTCTCTAGTTCTTTTCTCTCTCAAAATTCTCTCATCCATGTCTCTCCACATTCCTTCGATAGAATCTATTTCCATGGGTTTCTAAGTCCCTAGGGTTGGGATTGTGAAGGTTTGTAATGAATTCTTGAAAGTGTATTGAGGAAGTCAACTTCTAAATCAAGAGGAGAACAAGCTGAGGAGTGGATCTGCTTTGCTGGATTGACAAATCCAGATCTGATGAAGAATCTCACCAGTGAGGAATCATGATTGAGACTTAAGTAACTTCCAACTTCCTAACTAATTCAGGCCTAGTAATTAGGTGAATAGTTAGGGTTCAACCCCCAATTTCGCATTAGATTTCTCTGTTAATTGAGCACTTAAGGGATTAGGGTTTAATGCTTAGGAATCAGTGTTATTCACCTAAGGAATTAGGGATTAACCATCTATGAATTGTCCATGTGAGTCTGAAGTTTGATTGAACCTTAAATGCATGTTTCTTGATAAAATTTTAAACTGAAGCAATCCTAACCTATCTTTCATTAATCACATTTCATCTTCTATACTGTCTCTGAAAATACAAAAACATAGAAAGCATAAAAACAACAAAAATAGAATGAACTCTATCTGCATTGCATTGGTTCAGCTTGTATCAGTCTAAGATTGAGGTAATTACCACAATCCCTGTGGGAACGATCAAATATATTACAAATTTAACGATTGGTGCATTTGCCAAAAGAATAAATCCTCTGAGAATTATGCATCAAGTTAATAGCTCAGGATTTACACACCAATATGACACATAATTGTATTTTTAATTGTAAAGAAACTTTCAGATTAGGGGGAATTAGGATTCCCACCCCTTTGGTGGGAATTATTAAGAAAAATAAATTCCCATGAATCATAATTTCCCGAGAACACTTTTTAAAATGGTTACATCAAACATAGGAATAGAAGATTCCTAAGTTACAATTGCCAAAAATCAAAAAAAGATCCGTATACCAAACACCTCTTGAGTTTTATGGTAGCATGGTTGTTTTAGACTTTGAGTTTTAAATTTATGACTTTGTGTTTGGTTTAATATTATGAATTTTATAAGTTTTGTTTAATATTTTTTTATATTTATATATAATTTAGTATCTCTCGTAAACTCTTCCATGTCATCTTACGAAACTACAAATCTATGTTCCGAGAATTCTCGTTGTTTCATAGTAAAGTCTATATTTTAACAACCTTGGTTGTGTTACATCCCATTCTTGACATTCTACTTCAGTTTTGCACATTTTATTTACTTTTTATGCATATTGTATATATTTGATTTAGTTATTAAATGTGTTATGTATAAAAAGTTTTCATTGATTTAATTGTTAATATTTTATTATTCAGTATTATAAAGTAGTTAATTAGTTTGTGAATTTAAATTTAGGGTTAATTGTTGTCTATCAGATTGTCTAAGTTTTATTAATAAGTCTAATACAAAAATAAACCCAGAAATAAATAATATAAGCGATGGGCTTGATAACAAAATCACGGATCACACTTGGTGATGTACCTATATGATCGCTAATGTACTGACATAAAACAATATTAGTGGCGAAGTTGGCAACGAAATCATATATCACACTTGGCAACAGTGCGTTACTTATCGCTAACTCCTGTAACTATTGATAGTCTGAAGGCTTTAGCCAATTACAAGCCTTGATCACCGCTAAGAGTCAACATTGAAAAAAGCTAGGTTGTTGGTAAGAATGTTCGTGACAGACAATGTTATGTATACTACCTATTTTTTATGTGGCTATTGGTCACAATTAGAGTTAACGTGCTAAACTGTTTGGTGACGTGAGATTTAACGACAGGAGATGAAACATAACTAAATCCGTCACTAACCTTTTTTGTGACAACTTTTCAATGTTATATAGATGGATTTTGTTTATCTCTAACCCACTTTTTTTTAAAAGTAATTTTACTAAGCAAAGAAATTTTATAAAATATAAGTGTTTTTTATCCTTATAAAATATAAGTGTTTCTCTTTTGATCCCTATAAAATATGTGAGTTTTATTTTTAGTCTCTTAACGGATGTCAACCTCACATGAACATGTTGACATGAACTTAATGCTAGCCACATCATTACTCAATGGTCTCAAGCTAACAATACAAACAAAAAATGCAATATCAAATATAAGTTGGAAGTAAATAAAAAAATTTATTTTCTATAGACTAAAATTAAAAATTAAAAGAATCAATATGGTGGTTCAACACCCCATCCCTTAAGCATGTAGTCGTGGGTCGGGTTTGATCCATGACTCATATAAATGGAACAAACTATTTGGTCAATCCCTTAGAATTTAATACGCCGACCATTTGGATTAGAGAGTTGTCTCTGGGTTTCCAACTTGATGGATACCCAAAGAAAAATCTTTAAAAAAATTAAAAATAAAAATAAAAAGATATTGAAGCCTTAAAAAAATTGTTAAATGAAGACTTTCTCTATATTTGATGCATTTTAAGTTTAAATTTTACATGAAAAACTAGTTGTATGTAATTTGACATGAAAAAGTAGGAATCCAACAGATATAAATCTAAAAGAAAAATTAAATTATTGTCACCCGCGCCTAATATTAAGGGGTAAAGCAAATAAACATATAGGAATGCGTTTTAAATTTAACCAAAAGAGAAAAATTGGTACATCTAGATTTTTAGAAAAAGTATTTTGCTTGTTTTTCAAAATTTTCATTTTCTAAAATAGTTAAAAAAATTCTTGGAAAACTTCTCCACTTTTCAATTTTTTTAAAAAACTTTGTTAAAGACTTCTCTATTTTTTCTTAAAAAAAATAAAAAAAACCCAGTTTTTAGTTTTCTATAAGTTTTATTTCAATATTTTATAAACAAATACCTTTCCTATTTTTTAATTTTTTCAAAAATAGCTTTTTATTTTTTTTAAAAAAACTTCCAAACTAAACACAACATTTTACCATCCTTCACTTGTTACCTACAACTTCACCTTCGAGATTAAGACAAAAAACACTTCTAGAAGATATCCTTCCAACACGTCAAACAAATATCACACTTACTACCCTTCACGTACACTACAAGATCTCACAATATTGCATTATATCATATCTCTTACTTACAAGCAAGACCCAATAAATGGCTTCGCAATTTCCATTATTAAAGAAAGCAACTTTTCCCCTCACAAAAACAACACCAGCTCAATTTCTTCTCCTTTTATTGACAAGAAGATTTCAAACGCCTATAGTCTCATTTATTAAGCTTCTCATCAGGAAAATTTAATAAGAAAAATTCCATTTATTTCTCCCCTGCTCCTCCTTTTCTGTTCACTTTGGCAATTGTCATAGTTTTGATCATTACATATCTTGTGGGCTTTTTTTCTTTTCATCAATGAGGAAGAAATTGGTTCGGCAGATCAAAAAGTTGCTTTCGTATTCAGGTAACCATGTTCCTTTTTACTTTATTTGTCTTCATGCAATATTTTCCTTTTCCTTAAGAGTTTAATCTATAGTGGTTATCGATTAACATCAGAAAGATAAATTTGGTTAATTAGTTGACTAAAAACAATTTTTCTTAAAAGATAAAATCCATTGCCAACATTACGATAAGAGCTTGAACCTTGATATGAAGATAGAAGCTGAAGTACTTAGTTATGTTTTGCCTGAGAAATTCCATTAAAAGAGATGAAAATGGTTTTTACTTCCGTTTTTTTCCTGAAATATCGTAGTGGCTGATATATGGTATTCATATCAATTAGGTGAACTTTAACTTAGAAGTACACTAATTGATGTTCCCACCAAATAGTTGATTTCTTAAAACTCGACAAACTATACCTTAAAAATGAGCACATAATACACGGTTCTATAGGTTGCAAATGATAGTTATACCGGTAACTTTCAAATTTGTCTCTAAGATTACGGGTTTAGATAGTTACATTTTTAACTTTATAAAAATATCAATTTAATTTCTAAAATTGTATATATACAAGGTAGCTTGATTCCATGATGTAGAATTTCAATATCTAAACTATCTTATGATCATAGGAATAATAACTTATTAGGATCAACCTAATAATAAAAAGTTGGGTTAGTTTAACTACGTGTGAGTTTAAACCTGAGTTTATTACATATAAACCAAAAATATCATGAAATGATTAATAAATTAATGTTGGTCTAGTTGCCCATTGATTAAGAATTTACTTCTAAACCAAATTCCTCTCATTAATTCACAAAACTAAAAGTTGAGAAACATGAGCTCATTTTTAGTGGTGATAAAAAAATAAGATGTAGTACTCAAAATGACATGTATACATGGAACAGAATGTAGCAGCAGTTCCCCAAATCATCAAGCATGTGTGGACGTGCGTGAGGAATATGCAAATGCATTTCGTACAGAATCATACATTGAATTTTGGACACGTGTGCTTTCTTATTCAAAGGATGAATCCACTTCTTGTTTGTCAAGAGAGTCCACTACATCGACTCGACTTCCTTCTTACCGTTTGTTTGCGGAGCATCTATTAGACCCAGATCAATCCACAGTTAGCCGGATCTTATTCGAAACTCGAAACCAACCCGTTATCCGTTCTCTCTTATCAGATTATTTTGCACACACGGCTAACGCTTCTCTTCTTTGTAGTCATTTATTAAAAGACATTGATCATGTACGTCTCAAGTATAATTCACTTAAGACCATTTTCCAATGTGTTCCAACTAATCAAGTAATGACCCATTTAACTGAAGTTGCCACCTTCTTAAACCCATTTGCCACATCTAATCCGGGTCCGCGTCGTGTTTGGGCCACCCAATGTTATTGCTCGGATTTGCAAAAACGGCTTGAGCTGAGTCGCGATAAGGTGCGAGCCAAGCTCCAATTTATTGGTAGGTTAAAGCGTGGCTCAACAGCTTGTCTTATTGTGATAATCACGGCTTCTCTTGCGGTGATTGTGGTGGCTCATGGCTTAACTTTGCTTGTGGCTATGCCGGGATTGACTTCTATGAATTTGGCTTCGGAAAACAAGTTGGCTAAGGTGACAGCTCAACTTGATGCAGCTGCGAAGGGAACTTATATATTGAACAAGGACTTGGAGACAACAAGTCGGCTTGTGGCTCGGCTAAGTGATGAGCTAGAGCATATGAGGACCACCGTGAAGTTTTGGCTTGAGAGGAAAGAAGACAAAATTCAAGCTGATGGTGAAGTGGTGCGTCTATTAAAGAAAAACCAATGCACTTTTAGCGATCAATTGGATGAGTTGGAGGAGCATTTGTATTTGTGTTTCATGACTATTAATAGGGCTAGAGACCTTGTGCTGAACCAAATCATTGATTCTGCTTGATTCATGTCAAGATTTCATTCAATGATCAACTCATAAATTATCTTTTTTGTTTTCACTTATTGATTATGTAAAAGTATTGGCTTAATGAAATGTTTGATTCATATAGATGATTACACCATCCATATTTAATGTTTTTATCGGTTCTAATGACACAGGTACACACATAGATCAAGTTACTCCAAAAGTAATTGTATGAAATTACTTCATCTAATGACTTCGTATAAAATGTGAATTTGACAAATCCAATTGTTGAATAATATCATATTAATATGTGATGGTTGGGAGAACAAACTTAGAAGGGGTTGAATAAGTTTCACTAGTGGAAAAAAGGTTTTTTACACGGTCTCTTTTGGCTTTTTACACCGGTTGTAAGACCGGTGTGGATGGAGCCAGTGAGAAAAATATGGACTTTTTACACCGGTTTTGAGACGGGTAAGAAAAACCGTTTTTACACCGGTCCTATTTATAACGACCGGTATAAATATTAACTTTCTCACCAGTCCTGTTGGTTATGCCCGATACAAAGAAGGACTTTTCTCACCGGTCCTGTTGCTTTGTCCCGGTACAAAGAAGGACTTTTCTCACCAGTCCAATTGATTTGGCCTGGTACAAAGAGGACTTTTCTCACCGATCCTGTTGTTGTGGCCCAGTACAAAAAAGGACCTTTCTCACCGGTCCTGTTGGTTAGGCCCGGTACAAAAAATACAATTTTTTTATTCACTAATGAAAAAAGTGGATATAATCACGGTTAAAAATGTCCTTTAATCACGGTTAATGAACCGTGGTTGTTGCAGTCGTGGTAGTAGATGAGGGCGTTTAACCACGGTTAACAACCGTGGTTATAAATTATATGTAATCATGGTTGTTCATAACCGTGATTAAATAAGAACATATTTAATCACGGTTGTCAAGAATAACCGTGAATATACAGACTATGTATAATCACGGTTGTCTAGCATAACCGTGAATATAAGTAGTCATAAAACTTCACTTACAGACTATGTATAATCACGGTTATGGTAGTAACCGTGGATAAATAGGGTCTATAATCACGATTGTTACCATAACCGTGATTAAATAATGAGTTTTTTTAAAATATGGTTTCTGTTTTATTGTTTCCCAAACATGCAATCAGACAACCAGCACAATATACAGTATATCCCAGCATATCCAGCAACAATATATAAAAAGAATGGTATGTATATAACATTATTTTGATATCAATTCATAACAACCTAAAAAATGAAACTATATACAATTTAGATGAATATAACCTAATAAAATGTAAACCTTAAATCCTACACTAGATACATATATAAGAGAATAAAGATCCTATATCTAGCTAAGTCCTTTCTTGACTTCAATGAAGTATGCAGCCCATTGGTTTCTAACATTATCTACAAGTGTCTTAGAGAAGTATGACAGGTCCTGGAAGTACTGCAAACAATGCACATAACAATTAGAACAAAAGCTATATTTATTACATGAATTTGATGAAATTGGTAGAAAACTAGTCCAAATGATGAGACTTACATCTGTCCATCCATCTACTAAATGTTGTTGGACGATGGTCAGCATGGTGTGCATGACGTAATAGCCACACTCAAAGCTACCCTCCTGCCTATAAGACTACAATGGACATAAAATAAAGAATAAGTGAATTCGCAACTTAAAAAATATATATTGAAGATTTGAATGAATACGATTGACTTACTTTTGGGTGCACCCACGTAACTTTTCTTCCGCTGGACTTAATTCCAAGTAGTCGATTGTACCCAACCACCGCCCTACGTCAAATAAAACACAAGATAAGTTAGAATCGTATAGGTCCAAAAATGATGTAATCGAATTTGTACTTATTTTTTAGGGATTAACTTACCCGTCTACTATACTTTTTAGGTCTTGTAGAACTTTCCCATGCATAGTATCAAAGTACAGAGCAAGATAAGCCCAGGGACAGATCACCACAAGCGTCCAATGAGCGTTGTAGTTACCAGTGATAAGTGACACTTCAAAATGCAAAAATTAATGGACAATAATTATGGAATAGAATATTACCCTTTATGATATAGGCCCATGTATACACCCTTCCTAGACTCAAACATCCAATTCTGGATGTATGCCTGGGTGTCCTCCTTATTGTTTCCTTGCCTGTGTATGAAAGAGGGCTCTAAGAAACCATAAGTTCCATCGAAACCCAAGTCCACACAGATTTTTGTTAGAAACCCAAACAAGTTAAGACATGGTTAGCGACAAATAACTTGTATAATGAAAAAATTGGACATAAAATGATATACTTACAGCTCCCACAGCTGAATGATGGAGATGTTCAGCATCGTTGTCCCCATCATAATCTCACACAAGTCACTCCGTGTAATGTAAACTGGTAGTAAACTTGGACGGCCGAACACTAGTGGCCGCCATGGGACCTGAAGAGCATTCTCTCCTAGCTCAGCCCTACTCTGCCATAGCATCTGGATCAGATTGGGGTCTGGCTCCTTCAATGCTGGTTCCTGTTGAACAATTGACAACTATCACAGTTTGTACCATAATTGAAATATAACAAAATCAGTTAGTGTTTCAGGTTTTTACCTGTATAGGAGCAACCGATAGAAGTCTGTTGGGCCACATCAGAAAGTGGCCCACCGCCTGACCGACGGTCTTCACCTCTGGAGTTGCCACTAGCACAACAGAGACCCTGAACATTCCATCACGTAATGACTAATGGTGAACCAAAGGGCCTAAGTTGTAGACCATGCCAGTGGCAACTGGCTCCTCTGACCCATCAATGAACAGGTCACATTGACGGGTATCTGCAGCCTTGACCCCATCATCGTCAGGGTCAGCTGTAGCGCACGACCCCTTAGTGTTAACCCTCCGTACCTACATATTTACACATCAAGCAGAAGTTATTCAACAATGAAAGAAAGTGATTACAAACAACAAACAGTTAAATAGAATAAGGAATCTAACCTATGGGTCGGTAGCTAGTGCAGTAGTCTCGTGGTAGTGGCTGAGTGAGGCCTTCATCTCCTCCTTGAATCGAGCCATCTCCAGCTAGAGCTTTGTAATCTCCTCCTGATACTCAGCCTTCACAACAGCCACCTTCTGCTCCACCAACTTCTCAACGGAGGGGACAGGGTCGGGAGCACCGTGATAGGTTCGGAGGCCTGTGAAATGTGAATGATTAGCCCATAATTGTTTAATAGATAACGAAATGAAAGGATATAGTTATTTACAACTTACCTACACCTCAACCAACAGCACACACCCTTCCTGGGTGCTCTGGCCTGCCGATGGTGGTAGTCAAAATATCCTGCCTACCATGGGCTACGAAAGACCCTTGGGTTGATTGCTCAACCAAGGAATCCTGAAATCAAACAAGTTAGTATTCACTTCCTTCACATAAACCAAAAAATAGACATTAATACAGGGGGAATACTTACTATCTGTGAGATGACCTCCTGAGCTTGTGAGGAAGTGTATTCCCCACTCTTCCTCATCCTGGCCCACTTCCATTTGTCGTGGTGTGTAGGTGGGGAAGGGGGATCCATAATACCAGTGTCAGGCTGGCTAGTTTGACGCTAACTCAGTCTCTCCTGGACCAGCCGCTCCTCCAATCTACAGTAACCCCCACGTGACAGTGTGTGGAGGCAGTCATTCAGCTTCCTAATGCTATGTGCTTTCAATCTGACCACCTACAACAAGAAAGAAAATTATTTACAGTTAGACTTTTAAATTATACATAATTTAAGCATTTAAAAACCAACGTACCTGAAACTGGTCAGAATGCCTGGATGCAATGAAAGCATCCCAAGTCTCCCGATCAATGAAGGCATATTTCTCTCCGGGGAACTGTCCTCGGTCCTCCCCGAATACATACCTATAATTCATATACTTTTAAACTAAGGATTGGTACAATTTGGCAAAGTGTTGATTAAGAATTTAAAGTCTAAATATACCTCCTGGTGAGTGTGGATTTAAACGACCTTCATCACTCAGCAATAATACCGAGGATCTTCCTCCTCGCTGTGTCATGTACTGGTATCTCAAAAGAATCCTACATTAAAAGAGTTAGTTCATAAAAGTGTCCTTATTATGTATTACATGAAAAGATACACTAAAATAAAACTTAAATGATATATAAGTTATCAGAATATCACTCTAAATCTGGTTCTTCACCACCTCCTCGACATTATCCCAGTCGGGGATAATAATGGACACCTTCGACCATGCCACAACTCCCAAATAACTGCTAAATTTTGCAGTATTTGGTCCTCCAAATCTACCAGTGTTGACATCGACGTCAACACGCAACCTCTCTCCCCGATGACGCCTAAGTGCAACATCAGGCATCTGGGTAACACCTCTACTCTTCCGAGTAGAGGAACCAGTAGCCTGTGAGTCAGACCTAGAACCTGGATCCTGGTCAGCCATGAGTATCTGTCCAAACAAGGAAACACAACTGTCAAATATTTAATATTACAATTAATACAACGAATAATTAATATAACATGTAATTCAATGATTCATTAACATGATTAATACCCTATGAAGATGAAATATTTTCCCACAAGCCTTCATGGTGGTCATGATGACTGGCAACTACATCATCTATGTCATGTTCAATGACAGATATTGGAATACATGTTGTGGTGGATGGAATTTCGACAATATCAAGATTGGGGTCTCCAATGTGTCTACCTTGGATAACAATTGACCACCGTTTGTCAGCTGGGTCAGCAACATAAAAAACTTGCCTCACTTATGTTGCCATAATGAATGGTTCGTCCTTATGTCCTATCTTGTTGAGGTCCACCAATGTAACTCCTAAATCATCAGTTTTGACACCATTCTTATTGTCAACCCATTTGCATTTAAACACAGGAATAGTGAAGAGACCGTAATCGACTTCCCATATATCTTCAATCACACCAAAGTAGCATGACTCAGCCATGATAGGGTTGTTGTCCTTTGAAGTTGAGAAATACATTGACTGAGCCACAACCATCACTCCACTATTTTGATTTGTACTTTTTTCATCTTGTGTCTTTGTATAAAATGAATAGTTGTTTATGTCATACCCACAAAAGGTGAGGACATTAAAGTTCGGGCCCTGTGCCAGTCGATGTAATGTCGAGGATGCAGATGCATCTTTTAGAACGGTCTTTTGGAACCACTGCATGAATGTCTTGTTATGTTCATTCAACACCCACTTTTCAGTCATTTTAGGGTTGGTTCTCTTGACTAGCTCCTTGTAAGTGGCTAGATACGGTTGCACATCGTCCGTGTTGTTCAAAATATATAAGTGTGCTTGAAGGACATCATCACGTGGCATGCTCTTCATTTTTTTCCGATTGTTCCTTTCCCATCCAATCTCCCATCATGACGAGTCGTTGGAACACCAATGCTTGCAGCATGTGACATGTATTTAGTGCAAAACTTAATTGCCTCCTCTACAATATATCTTTCCACAATTGAAGCTTTGGGACGACGTTGATTCTTCATATACCCTTTCAATATCTTCATATATTGCTCAACGGGATATATCCACTGCAAAAACACTGGACCACACAAATAGACCTCTCTCACCAAATGGATGATGAAGTGGACCATTATGTTAAAAAAAGAGGGCGGGAAATATATTTCAAGCTGACATAGTATAAGCGATGCTTCCTATTCCAACACATCCAATTCCCCGGGCACGATTACCTTGCAACATATGGCATTGAAAAACATACACAGCCTTGTTATGACATTTCTCACATTTTTAGGAAGAATGTCATGAATGGCGATAGGCAGAAACTGTTGCATCAACATGTAACAATCGTGAGACTTCAACCCAACTAACTTCAAATCTTTCATGGAAACACACGTGTTGATGTTTGAACCATAACCAGACGGAACTTTAACACTACGTAACGATTCATACAAACTTTTCTTTTCTTCTCTGGATAATGTATGACATGCTGAGGGCAAATATGTTTGTTTGCCCTTTGATTATGGATGCAACTCCTGATATATACCCATCAGCTTCAAGTCTATACGTGAATTTAGGCCATCCTTAGTCTTCCCGGGTATGTTTAAGAGTGTACCAACCAAACTGTCACACATATTTTTCTCCATATGCATTACATCAATGTAGTGTCTTACATCAAGCTTTCTCCAATATGGTAGGTCAAAAAACACTGATGTTTTCTTCCAGTTGTTTTATGTTGGGTGCTATTTTTCACACTTACCAAACTGCATGTTGACGTCTTTCACCTTTTCATATGTCTGGCGACCAGAAAGTGGTGGAAGAGCTATTTCAAAATCTTGGACACCGTTGAACGACTTCTTCAACCTCTGAAATGGATGATTTGCTTTAAGAAACCTTCGATGTCGAAGATAAACATTTTTCATACCATGATGTAGCCGCACAGAACTAGTTCCCTCCTCATATACTAGACAAGCTTTATGACCCTTCACGCTGTACCCGGATAAGTTACCATACACTGGAAAGTCATTGATTGTACAAAATAGCATGGCACACAATTTGAATGATTACCCGGTAAACCCGTCAAACACATCAACCCCGTCTTCCCATAACCTTTTGAGGTCTTCAACTAATGGAGTTAAATATACACCAATGTCGTTCCCCAGTTGTCGTGGACCAGAAATCATCATTGATAACATGACATATTTCCACTTCATGCACAACCATGGCAGCAAGTTGTAAACAAACAACAAAATAGGCCACGAACTATGGTTTGTGCTCAGGTTCCCAAATGGGTTCATGTGGTCTGTGGCTAGTGCAAGCCTAATATTTCTTGGTTCATGGGGAAAATCCAGAAAAATCATATCCATTTTCTTCCATTGTAATCCATTCGCCGGATGCCTAAGTAGACCGTCAACAACCCTTTCATTAGCATGCCATCTCATAAGTTTTGCATCATCTGCATTGGCAAACAGACGTTTTAGTCTTGGAACTATAGGTAGATACCACAACACCTTTGTAGGAGACCCTTTAGTGCAGACCTCATCAGAATCCGCCTCTTTCTTATTATACCATGACACCCCACACCTAGGACATCAATGCAGTATTTCTAACTCACCCTAGAATAATACACAATCATTTGGGCATGCATGTATTTTCTCATACTCTAAACCCATAGGACACAACACCTTTTTGGCCTCATAGTTACGATTCAGCAAGGTGTTTCAAGCTGGGAGCATTTCTTTCAACAACTTCAGTAAGTCAGTGAAACTTTTATCCGTCCACTCGTTTATGGCCTTCAAATTAAACAATCGTAAAACTACTGATAACCTCGTGAAATTTACGCAGTTTGGATACAACAGCTGCTCAGAATCCTCACATAGAGTCGTATATACATGAGCTTTCTTAAAACCTTCTACCCCCACATCACGGATCATATCCTCAAGTCGATCATCCATGTCGAAATCGGTGTCATGCATCGAGCTTTGATTTTCAGTTTGAGAGCTGTTACTTGGCACCACCACATCTTCACCATGCCATATCCAACGCGTATAACTACGCAAAAAACCGTCACACAGTAGATGTTCTCGCACCTCTTCCAAGTCTACCCGACGCAGGTTCAAGCATTTAACACAAGGGCAAAAATACTTTCCATTCATCTCCATTGCATTCCTCGCTACGAATTCTATAAATGATTCAACTCCCCCCTCGTACTCTACACTTAGGCGTGATGCAGTTATCTAACTCCGATCCATACCAACTATTTACAAGGTGCTATGATCAATCTCACTTTTTCTACAAAGGTGGTGGTCCTATACCCATTCAGGGTGACAATTGTTTTTATACGTCATTCATATATACAGGTTAAGACTTATTTTAAAATTTGATAAAATTTCGGCAGCATTTCGCATTAGTCTCTAAGTACACAAAATGAGAGTGGTCAAATCAAATTCAACCATAACCAAATATGCACCCAGAGAACAACACAAAATACAAGTTATCAAAAGTTTATCAAATTTTAAAATAACTCCTAACTTGTATATACTAATGACGTATAAAAAATTATTGTTCATCCCAAACTGTCCAAATGGACAATTCAAGATTCAACACAAATGATGAAATTAATTAATTTAATGACCATTTGTGTCAAATTTCAAACGGGGAACTACGGTTCACTCATGCACAACAACTTTCATACTAATTAACTAGTGTATGAGCCTACGAGTTCACGAGATTAACAACCACACATATACAACAAGAGAAATAACATTATATGAGAGCAACAAATAGCAACAAAAATAACATTATATACTGTACAGTGAAATGTATACTTTGATTAAAAATAATACTTAAAAATGTATAAGAATTTAGTTAACTTTTCTCCTAAATTAGTATGATGTTTTTAATTTGTGTTATTTTCAAGTACAACTATGGTGTTGGATATATGGATTATAGATAATGGATTATGGTGTTGAATTATAAGACTCTTATTTAGTAATTAGATTGAACTATTATTTTATGGATTATGAATTGTGGATATGGTGTTAGATGTTGGATTATGGATTATGGATTATGAATATGGTGAAAGAACTAATTAATAGTTGAAACAATTTGAATATTTTATAAATAAGAAATTTGAGTGAAACTTGATAAAACTTAAACAATTTTAGGGTGGTTTGTTTGATAAAATCTAAAGGGGAAACCTTTTTTACAATTTTAAATATGATGTTTTGGTTGGTAAAATAGATTGAAGCAAAAATGTCTCCATCTTAAGCAACCTTCACTTTTATACAACAAATACATAACATAGTCCAAATTAATAATAGTATAATTGGTTAAACTGATGAATGTGGAGTGTAGGCTGTCACTCTAATAAATTCCAGACTAATTGGACACCAAAATGATCAAAATGTCATATCAATAGATGAAATATTATGTTTGATAGGAATCAAAGCCTTAAATCAAATATAAAAGGAATCAACAAACTTATCTACAGGTTTAATGAGTGTGTATAGAAATACTTAAATATCATTCATCAACAAACAAGGTTGAGGGTTTTGGGGTTTGTTCAGAGCAATTACGAGTGAAACGAATGAGTAAGTACACTGATAAGTTTCTGGACAAATGGTTTTGAACTAAAAACTAAAATTAACTAAAAGCTAAAAACAAAATGTTGACATACATAGAACCAACAAAAAAGAACAGGCACATTATACTCAGAACTAACAACACAGAGACAGAAACCTCTTTTAACACAAAACAGAACCCATATAACGCATCAACACAACTTAAAACAGATTTAACTCAAATATGGACCATCAGAAACAATGGCGAGCGAAAATAGGGACGACTTACAGGACAATGCAGCAACATTGGGACAAGCAACAAGTATAACAGGACAAGCAGCGAGCAAGAAGCAGGCAACAATAGCAACAAGCACACTGGGACAGATGGAGAAGATGAGAAACAGCTCGACGAAAGAAGAAAATGAAAAAGCAAAAAATAGGGACGACTTACCTGACAAGGACAATGAGAGAAAATCACCAAGGACGACAACAAGTAGAGAAAATCGCCAAAGATGACTGTGAGAGGAGAAGTAGAAAGTGAAAAAGAGTATTTGGCGCGGCTTTTGAAGTTTCAGAAAAGATGTATAATCACGGTTCCTCTTGAAACCGTCAATATATTACACATATATTCACGGTTGAACAAACACCCGTGGATAAATGTTAACTCTATCACCACCATTAAGACCACAACCGTGGATAAATATTAAATCTATAATCACAGTTATAGAAACAACCGTGGACATATAGTCCCCAGTGATTAAACCCTAAAACCTGAACTATATATCCACGGTTGGAAATATAACCGTGATTATAGACATCAATATATATTCACGGATAACATCAAAGTCGTGATCATACCATCAATATATAGTCACGATTGTGTAGTCAACCGTGGATATATATTTCAGGTACTTTATATCCACGGTTGATTCCTCAACCGTGATTATATATTGATGGGTACTGTAACATCCCGAATTTTATAAAAATGATTAAATATGATAAATAAATATTAAATAATTATGAATGAGTTAATGAGTGTCCCAAAAATATAAGGATAATTAAATTGGGATTTATTATGAAAAATTATAATTTATTGAAACTAAATAAGATAAAATTTCACTCGGTTAAAATATGGGTGTCGGACCAAGTATCTCCGATTGAGATGCCATTGGTCAGGGCTGTTAAGAGTATTACTGGGAATCCGAATATACCTTCGGAATAATTTTTGGATTTAGTATTGAGCCTGGATTGTGAGTCTGTTTGTCCTAAATTGATGAAATTACTAATGAGGGGGTTAAATTTTAAAAACAAAACTCTTTCTCCTCCTCTCATTTTCACGCCACTTTCCTTCTTCTCCTCCCTATTCTTTTCTCTTTATTTCCCTTCCACCCATCTCCTCCTTCCTCCTCCAAAAGCCCTAAGCTCATGGTGGCCCTCTCCCCCTCCACCATTTTTGTCTCTTGGGAGCTTGAAGGAAAAGCTTGTAGCTGGAACTCTCCCCCTCTTCTCCTCCAATTTCGTTTGGTCTCTCTCCTTCCCTTGGTTCCATTTTCATTTTCAAAGTGAGGTAAGCTTTTCTCACCATCTTTGATGAAGTTAATCTCATGTTTATGGGTTTTAAGGCTTGGGGGAGTAATGTAGGTGAATGGGGTATTTAATGAAAGCTTTAAATATGGAACCCTAGAGTGGGTTGTCATTAATGTTAGCTTTGGTGGTAATAAATGAAGAGGATGAATGCATAATTGGAAGGTGATGAGGAATAAATGGGTATTAACGAGTGTTGTTGGGTTTAATGGAACCCTAACTTTAATAAATTGGGAAAATGTGAAATGTGAGTAAAAAGTATGTTTAATGATGTGAGAGAATGATATTAATGAGGAAATGTAGCCATTGATGATAGTTGATGAATATTAATAATGATGGTTGGGTTTTAATGAAAACCCTTGCCTTAAGAATTTGAGGAAAATGTATATATTGTGACTTGTTGGGTTGAATTGAATGTGGATAGGTGATATTTAATGTGTGAGTTGTTATTTATAATGATGGATAATGATAGTAATGACGAATCATAGAGAATGAAGCTCATGGATGAGTGTTGTTAGGAAATGTGTAAGAATGAATGTTAATATTAAGGTCATAGTGTGGTGATGGATCAATGACTTGGAAGTGTGGTTTGATAAAGTCTTAGGCCATAATATGTACCATTTGGGATATGTTGATAGATGAAGATTGATTTGAGCTAAGATGACTCATGTTGAACTCAAAGTGACGATAATGGCATTTGAATGATTGATGTAATGTAGAAATGCATTTTAGATGAGGGATGAAAGAGATATTGTTTTTGTTGGGTATGGTTAACCCTCTTAGATCTAGAGAATCTTGGTTTTGGGAAAGGAATTCCCGAAGCCTAACACAATGGTATGGATTGGTGTTTTAGGAAGTCTAGGACTTGATATTGGGCTTTATGATAAGCTAGCAAACGTTTAGAATTATGGGAATGCCTTGAGATGGCTTATTAATTGTATAAATGCATATGTATGTTGTGTAGATTGTGTTCCGGACTATGTGGCGGAGCTTCGGAGCATGCATTCGGATTTCGGCTCTTCCCTCAAGGTAGGAGAGGAGTTTACATTCAAATTACATGAGTAGATTGATAGTGATTGTTGTATGTGTTTTATACTCATGCTTGTCTTACAATGTATATATATATTGAAATAATGAGAATGGCAATTTGTTGATTATGAGGATGGTGTATGAGAATAGGTGGTGATTATTATGGAAATGTATACCTATATGTGTGGTGATGATAAGCTTAATTTTAATGAGGTAAATGACTTAGAATGGAAATTGTTGTGTATGAACATTTGAGACAAGTTTTAAATGTCTATTATGAGGTATATGAGGTATGGAATTTGGTCAAATTGGTTTTGAATAGATTTTGGTATGTTGAGTTGTGAATTCTCATGTTTTCTGCGTATGATCTAATAATCTCGCTCAAGCGAGATGGATTCTCGCTCAAGCGAGATGGATTATCGCTTGTATCAGTATTATGGCCTCTGGCCCAATTTCGCCTAGGCGAGTGAGTATTCCGCTCAAGCGAGGCAAGTGTGAAGTGAGCAGGAGAGATACTGGATGAATCTCGCTCAAAGCGGGCGTGGCCGCGCTTGAGCGAGCGAGAGAGGAATTGGTTCTGGAAGTTTTTTTGCTTAAGCGAATGATGAGGCAAACTGGACCTCGCTCAAGCGAGCCAGCCTTAGGATAGATACTGGACGATTCTCGCTCGAGCGAGCAACCGAGTGTAAGGGTGCTTTGCCCGAGCAAGCGAGCGTGGAAAGGACACTGGCGTGTTTACGCCCGAGCGAGCCGAGGCGCTCAAGCGAGAAGGAATGGTCTCGCTCAAGCGAGTGGGGGTCTCACTTAAGCAAGTGACCCCTGTTGGAAATTTTATTTCCTTTCCTGATTTGTTGGTGTTGGGCCTTCTTCCCTTATATTGTGAGATGCTTGAGAGGATGTATAGGGATATATAATTATGACCGAATATGGTAGTGTTGGATAGTAATTAAGATATTGGGATAACTTGTCTATACCCATAACATATAATGTGAAACATAATGTTAACCACCAAGAATGAAATATGTGAGAGCGATGTTAAGGATTTGACAATGAGCTACGAGATGTACCCTTGGGTGACACAAACCCATTGTGAGAATGATTGAATGGTGAGGTGGTTGTTATAAACTGAAGTCTAGAAAAAATATCAGTATCACGTGATAATAAATAATGTAACGATTATTCCTGTGCAAAAGGACATATGCTATTATTGTTAAATTGTGAAATGTCCTTCTATTTTATAATAAGTGTAATATTGCATGAGTGGCTCAGAATTGAAATGATGAGTTGTGGTATCGCCACACTAGTTACTAAACAACGTTGATAAATGAGATAATGTTGTAATACCACTATGGTTAAATACAAGTATTGACTTGCCATATGATATGAAATATACATATATATATATATATATATGATGTGTTGAGATATAATGTCAAGGACATGATTGTATTGGGCATAAGTGTAATTGCCATGTATGTGGGGTGATGAATATACCTCGAATGATTCTAAGTGTGGATTAATATTATGATGTCTGCTATGTCTTTTGATCTCCACATGTGGATTGATATGAAATGATGTTGTGGCCATTGAAATGCCAATTATATGAATGTTGTGCGTTGAGGGGCCTTATGATTTCTTATATGCCAATGATAATAAGATTAAATATACGATATATCCCCAATTGAGAGGGTGAGATATCCTTACGAGGTTGTTGGGCATATGCATTATTGCATTATTGCATTCATGGCATAACATGGCATTGATAAAGTTTGTTATTGATGAATATATCACCTTGCGGGGTGCCACGAAGGGTATATCCTGGAGTGAAGATGATGTTATCATATTGATGAATATATCACTTGCGGGGTGCCACGAAGGGTATATCCCGGAGTGAAGATGATGTTATCATATTGATGAAGATATCACCTTGCGGGGTGCCACGAAGGGTATATCCTGGAGTGAAGATGATGTTATCATATTGATGAATATATCACCTTGCGGGGTTCCACGAAGGGTATATCCCGGAGTGAAGATGATGTTATCATATTGATGAATATATCACCTTGTGGGGTACCACGAAGGGTATATCTCGGAGTGATGATGATGTTACGATATTGTTGAATATATCACCTTGCGGGGTGCCACGAGGGGTGTATCCCTGAGTGATGATGGTATTATGATATTTATTGTGAAATGAATGGTATGTTGGATACAATCACCTGATGGTAAGAAATGGATCCATTGCATGTGCATTAAACAGTTGACATATGCATTAGCCATAAGAGCATGGCATTTGAGATGGGATGACCACGAGAAATGAGAAACCCTTGTGAGGAGGAATTGAGTGAAGATTTAATGAATCCGTGATGATAATTTGTGAATGCCCTGGTTAATAAGTGGCAATGTGATTGTGTATGTGCTTGTGCTTGCTTATATTGTAAATTGTGTTTCATGAGGCTTGTATGCCTATTATGTCAATATGATGATGAATTGAATGATGTTTTAATGGTTTTATAGCAAAACACACATGATTATTATATGCATATACACATGATCACAATATATATTTATATTTGTCATTTTGAATGTATAACTCACTCTCCCATGTGGTCTCCTTTTTAGCATTGTGATGCAGGTTGCCATGGGATGAGTTCAGATTTTAAATCAAAGCTTTAGTAAAGGTAGATAGTGGTAGAGGAAGTGCCTTGGCCGGCATCATTTGTGAACTATCATGTATTGAATTTATAAAATGAATAAGTTGCTTATGATGATATAGAGGATTTAGTGATTTTGGATATGTATAAGATAATCCTTTGAAATTGTGAATGGTGAATATAAATGTAGTATGTAAGAGATGATTTAATGTGTACTAGAAGAATTAAAAGTGAATGATGAACATTGATGATTGTGGAAGTTGGGAGAAGATCCCCGTATGTATATGTATATATATATATATATAATCGTGTCTTAGGCATTGCATGTGTATGTCGTGAGTGAATTAGACGGGCTTTGTTTTATTAGGTCTATGTCGGGTAGTTGCATGCTTTGCCGAGCCTTTTCTCATATCGTCATATATGGGACTAGGCGTTTGCCCGGTATATACATTCTTCTTCCGCTGTAAACTCTATTATTTTTGTATACCGTTATAGGCATTTTAGCTATCGATCCAGTTTTAGTTTATTAAATCATACGCTTCAGTTTTCTGTGATTTGGGCCTTGATGTAATCATTGAGGGTTTTCAAACGCGAAAAATTTACCCGTATTTTTATTAATTATTATCTTGGTTACATCGGGATCTGAGTCTGGAAAACCGGGGTGTTACAGGTATGATCACGGTGAGGATATATAGTTTTCGCTGATTATATCGTTTACCTTATGATTTCAAAAAATGCCACCGCGCATGTTTTTATCACTGATCCACTTTAACCTGTGATTATATGTCGTTGTTATATCCAATTTTTGCACTAGTGATTTTTATTTCAGTATATTTTGAATCTTGGGAACCAATTAAGTAACACTTTTGTTACAATTTTAGAAAGAATCATTTAATTTTCAAATTAAGTCTAGGCAGAACTATAGCAGTGAATAATTATGACATATTTTGCTCTGTGATGAAATAAAGTAGAACATTTTAAGAGAACAACTTGGCAATCCTTTCATATACACACACAAATTGTATGTTTTCATACACAAACAAGTAAATTAACTACATGCTAAGTGTCACCCCCTGGTTCTTCAGACCCGAATCCCGATGTAATCAAGATAATTAGTTAATAAAAATGCGTTTAATTTTTTCGCATTTGAAATATTTCCAAAATACTCCAACGATTACATCAAGACTCGAACCACAGAAGAACAATGAGTGAGATTTGATAATTTATAACTGGATCGTAAAATAAATTGCCCATGATTGTATACAAAAATAACAGAGTTTACAGCGGAAGAAGAATATGTATACAGGGCACACGCCTAGTCCCATATATGAAGATATGAAAAAAGGCTCGGTAAAGCATGCAAATATACAACATAAGCCTAATAGGCCACAATCAACCTTACACATAAATCATGAACATGTATTGCCCTAAATATATATACACATGCATCATTATGATCATACAACATACATCTCCATTATCGACACTCCATAATTGACCACATTCGATTCAACCTTAAAATCACGTATCATCAACGCTTATACGTCGCCAAAATGATTATATAACCAACATCATTATATCCGCTAAATAGGTATGAATCCCAATACCCCAAATACCAATACATCATAACTTATATTATCATTTACAACACACCCATTGATTTCAAGGGTTATTAAGGCTATAATGTACATTTTATTCACAATATAATAAATTACAATTGCTGCCGGCCAAGGCATTCCATTACCACTATTTACCTTCCCAAAGCTCTACTTTAAAACATCCTCATCCCAAGATGTTCCCGCATCAATGCTAAAAATGGACAACATGGGAGAGTGAGTTATACATTTCAAATGACGAATATGAATACAATTGAGATTATGTGCATATGTATATCAACATCATGTATGCTTTGCTAAAATCATCAATAATCATCATAATTCATTCATTCCAATAATATACATATAATGTATTCCTCCATCAAGTCATAGCAAAGCAATCACATATACACATCAGTACTCAATGCCACAATGGGCCAACATCATTGTCATCAATCATAGACAAACAAGCCCTTCATCATATTGGGCCATCACATACAACATCATCATATTCAATATATTTTTATTGTATTCATATTTTACATGTTGTCTTTTAGGTAATTCATATACCCATCTCATCATCATCATCACCTTTCAATCTCAATCATCATCAATCATCATCACCTTTTGGCATATCTCCATGCTATATGTAAATGCTCTTAGGCTAATGCATATGCACAATGGAATAATCAACAACGATTGCGGATCCGACTGTGGGAATAAACACCAAATTATGGGTCAAGCATGATCACATACCATGCCCCTACTGTAGTAGTAAAATGTGTACACATATCTCATAATGCATGCATAATCACCATATTTTTACTGGTACCAAACCGCATCGCTTATAATGTAACACCTGGTCATTTTCACCATGACCGCGGTAAACAACATAATCCATATATGGTGTTGCGGGCCGGCCATATCTCATATCATGGCGGTTGTGATCTAATGGACCATCAGGGTCACCTGCTCATCAAGAGCCTCCCCCACAAGGTTTGGCCACATACATCTCCCCGTAGCTAAGCATGGGCGACTTCGTGACTTACACACCGAGTCACAGGGGAAGCAACAAATTGCTCATGCACTGAGCCACCCTCCCACTGGGTCGGTCGAGGAAACTCCCCTAACATTCCAACATCGGCGGCTATGATATGCCATGGATGCAATGCAATGCAAATCAAATGCATTTCTCACACTGTGTATCCTAAATGCCACTCATCAAACATCATCATCATAATCACCAACACCACCATACACATCTTAGTGGATTTTATCATTGTTAGTTTTAGCCATTGTTTTCAAGTTTTATATGTGGCATTTTCATCTCAACATATTTCACATGTATTCCATATCATACATGCAAGTCAATACTTGCAATTAACCACAATGGCATTACAACATTACATAATATTCATCAATATTACCACACATTCAATTAGTGGATTTTCATCTTATTATTCATCACCATTGTCTCATATATACATAAATATAAATATTGGTGTGGTATTCACGATAATTCATTTATATAATTCAAACCACACATACAAGATCACACATGTATCACACACAATGGCATTCTACAATTCAATCAATAATAACAATCCCCCCTTTATTCAAGGAAGTGATCAACATCATCATCTATCATTACCCCTAATACAATCTCCTGTTTTTACATAATGAAGGGGTTTTGAGTAATAATAAGCTCATGGTAAATTTCAATACTAAGACATGAGAAAAGATCACTTTTAGTCTTAATAATAGTGGGATATGTCATAAATATCACCTATTAGTCCTAATTTGACCATCACAAAAAGTTGGGTTCAAAACCCTCTTAAACTTAAATTTTTCAACGTAGTGGGTTTGGTATTTTCCCCTAATGAGAGTTAGATAATTCCAATTAAAGTGAGACTAATTCTTACACCTCCGTAACATAATTATCTACAACTTTCATGAAGAAGTCGGAGGCTAAAAATGTCATTAAGATGCCCAAACAGGCCAAAAACAACAAAGAAAACAAAGCAGTTAGAAAAACAACATAACAGTGGCCATAACAGAGCTTTGAATCGATTCAAAGAAACGTCTCTGGAACTTAAAAACAGTGAAAACAGGGTCCTTGAATCGATTCAAACTTGTATGAATCGATTCAAACGCCCCTGGAGCCCAAAACAATGAAAACAACACCTCTTGAATCGATTCAAAGAGCCTTGAATCGATTCAAGACATCCCTGCCGCTGTTTTTATGCAGAAAACACATGATTTTTCAACTTCTAACCCTCCTAACTTTCTTGTATGAACTCCAAATACTACAAAATTTTAACCCCAACAAATATACATCATTTGTGATGCGTGGCCACCGGCCTCACTTAAAAATTCCTTTAGATGAGTGACTTATGCATATAAGTACATTTAGACCATTTCAAGACGTTTTTATGCAACTCAAAGGTCTATTCTCAATGGAATTGACCCATTCCAATTTCTACAAGTCACAATTCATGTATGCAAGCTAGTATGACCATCCTAAGCCATCAATCTTTCATAAAACTCATTTTGTCCCCATGAGTTCCTCAATTACGCATAAAAATCATAAAACACAACTTCACACCTTTGAGTAATTCACTTATTCATGGGTTTCTATAACAAATAATCATGTTCATCAAAAGTATCACTAAACATTCATCATCATTTCATATATATATACAATTCCCAAGCATTTAGCAATTTGCCAGGCCTATCATCCATCATATTATCAATCATCTCAACATTCAAAATAATCATGGCAAGGCAAGCATGAGTATAAATCATATACATTCATCTTCGACCATTCAACTCATGCAATTGAAATGTAAACTCCTCTCTTACCTCGAGGGAAGAACCACAATCAATGCACGCTCTAAATGCTTTGCCACATTGCCCGGAATATCATCTACACAACATACATATGCATTCATACAATCAATAAGCCATCTCAAGGCATTCCTCACAATTCTAAACAAATGCTAGCTTATCATAAAGCTCAATATCAAGTCCTAGACTTGCTAAAACACCAATTCATACCATTGTGTTAGGCTTCGACAATTCCTTTCCCAAAACCAAGATTCTCTAGATCTTAAAGGGTCAACCAACCCAATAACAACAATATCTCTTTCATCCCTCATCTAAAATGCATTCCACATTACCTCAATCATTCAAACACCATCATTGTCACTCAAATTCATTATAAGCGCTCTTAGCTTCACTCAAGGCCATCAATAATTCATAAATTTCAAGTGACACACATCATGGCCTAAGGCCTCATCAAATCCTCATCTTAACTCATCTATTTATCATCAATGATTATCCACCATCATCATTATCATTATCATCATCATAAACAACAACACCCCACCTTAAACATCACATACTCATTCTCAAACTCAATCCTTCTAACCACAACATATATAGTCCTAAATCTTGAGATTAGGATCCCATCAAAATCCAATATCCATCATTTTCTCATATACCTAATTCTAATCTCCATTATGATAATACAATATTCCAACATCAATCAACAACCTCAATTACCAAAACTTAAACATTATACCTCAACTCATCAACAAAAATAAGAAATGCCCATCATTCCAAACATTATTTCTACACATAAAAGTTATCCCTATGACAATAAATCATCAATTCCTCAATTTTTTCCAAAAGCCCCAATTCCTAATTTCTAGGGTTTTCATCAAAATCCACCATCATCAATTCCCACCACATTTATGCCTCATTTCAAACATCCTTAGGCTAACCACAACATATCCCATTCCTTATCAACAACAACAATCAATCCCCAAGGATTATCCAACCTAGGGCTTGGTTCTATCCACCTTTATTCATCAAAATAACCTCTAATCTACTATTACAACACTTAAATAAACTCAAAATCATCAACAAAATCCATGGGTGATCAAAATCTTACCTCTTTTTTCTAGCTCAATGCCAACATGAAAATGGGGAGAGAAAAGGGAGAAGTGAGCTTCAATCATCCAAGTTCCCTTCTTGTCCAATGAAGAAAATGAAATGGAGGGGAAGAAAGGCACACTACCATTCATGGTTTTTGAGAGGAAGAAGATGAAGATGAAGAGAATGAAAGAAGGGAAGAGGAGAAATGTTTTTGCCAAGGGGGAGCCATTCTAACGAGAAAAGAGAAGGGAGAATGGTGTTTTTGGGTTAAAATTTTAACTCATCATTAAAGCCTCTCCGTTTTATTATGAACAGGATCTTCGTTCGTGCTCAATACTAAATCCAAAAATTATTCCGAAGGCATATTCGGATTCCCAATAATATTCTTAACAGCCCTGACCAACGACGTCTTAATCGGAGATACTTGGTCCGACACCCATATTTTAATCGGATAAAATTTAACTCTTTAAATCTCAATAACTTATAAATATCCATAATAAATCCCAATTTAATTATTTCTAAATTTTTGGGACATGAATCAACTCATATATAATTATTTAATATTTATTTCACATATTTGATCATTTTTATAAAATTCAGGATGTTACACTAAGAAGTTGTCATGGTTCTACTCAAAGCTGAATTTACATACAGTTAATTATCAAACACAAGGGAGACAAAAAAAGTCACCTGGGTATAATCCTACAGAGTTGACAATTGTGAAGATTTTGTTTTCAACTATCTGCTGGTCTTCAACAATTTGAGCCATTGTGCACACTGAATGAAACTTCTACAGAACAGAACCCAATTATACTAGTTAGTTACAAGATATATGTATTTTGTTCTTTACTGAGTGTTATTGAGTGCTGATTAAGAGATTCATTAAAAAAATGAAAGTTTTTACTACATATAAAAGTACTCATCGATCACTTGCCTCCATGGTACATCTTCTGTAAGAAGCCAATCGCCTTTTTTTTCTTGATAAGCCAATTCATAGCTGTTTGATAGTTGATGACCTGTTTCAAGTTTCAATGCAATTAATTAGTACTAATTAGCACTCTTAATATAATGCAAATAGCTAATGCAAACATAAAACTCCATGGTACTTGCAAGACTGCAGATGAAAGATCACATCTATGAATGGGAACCCAAAAATAAAAGACAGAAAGGCTTGTCAATATACACAATGCAGATATCATTTTTTCCATCTTATTTTTTTCCTTTCATTGTTCCTAAACAACCAGAATGGAATGGGGGCAATCAGTACTTAAATCATTAAAAAGAAAAACATACATATTGTTTTGATCCTTGGAAACAGAAAGCTACATGCGATATCAACCTACAACAGTTAGCAACATACTAACACACTGCCCTGACAAAGAATGGCAACCTAACAACCTCCTCACAATGTGCACAGAATAATCAACAACAGTCCTGCCAACAAGTCCAAATAAATTTTGCAATACCTACAAGGACATGGACCGACTATGACTAAAACACAACAGAGCAGATTACCAATGTTTGTGAGCAGAAAAAGCTTATCAACTAAAAAATGAGATGTGTGATACTAGCTTATAACAGAGGCTTGGAAGTGTTGGTAATGAGCCATCCAGACCCAAATACTTGCTAATGCTTTTCTAAACACAAATCAATCTTTACATATCAGTCATTAAGGAATAACTAGACTGTTGCAAACACTAGCCAATATGGGAAATCAGTCCTACTTTTTGCCTTTCCCGGAGGCACGACCTTTCTCCATATATACATATATAGACCTCAAATTTATGAAGAAATAACAGAATAAATGAAGAAATATTCTTCAACTCAACATACCAAGCTGAATGGCGAGATCCTATTGACTACCAAAACCAAGGGACAAATAGTATATATTACACAATCAAACACAATCAAGTAAAGAGTTAGACATACATTGATCTTGACATACATGTTTAGAATGAAGGAGGTAACACTTCAAACAAATATCTTGCCCATCGTTTTTGAATGTCTTTAATTTCATCCTTAAAAAATGGTTCTCGATCGAATCTCTGCAAATTCAAAACCAGAATGCATTAGCAACAAGAACATAAATCATATGCAAGTTGAACAGATGTACAAAACTACATTTTGAAAAAATTACCTTGTCCCATGAATCGAGAGTGTTTGCCAAGACAATATCCAACATGTGCTTCATTACATAATATCCACACTGCATGCTACCTAATGGTTGTGTCGGGCACTATAAAAATAACACTAATTAATATTGAAATGTGTAGGATAAAAATATCACAACTAAACAAATAAAAATCATGAACATCTAACTTACACTTGGATTGATCCATCTAGGAGGTTTTAAACATTTTATGTATCGACCTAGCAATAACTGAGATGCTTGTATTGGTCTACAATAAAAATAATTTAATACATAAATACTTAACTTAATGAGCTTAACAGTAAGATATATATATAGGATGATATGTATCATTAGACAATGGTAATTGATATAACAATTAACACTTACACTTGTAGAAGTTGTTTGAGTTCTTTGGTTAGTTTACCCTTTGTTGAGCATAATAACACACACAAATTCTGATTTGGACATATTATTATCAACTGCCAATGCGACCTACATAAAGTGATATAAAATATGTCATGATTTTTAAAAAACTAAATACTTAAAACAAAGACTATATTACTTACGAGTTAATAAAATACGGTGCAAGGTAACATAATTTTCCTTCCGATAATCTGCTTTGAATGTAGTTTTGTATGTCCTCTCTTTTGTTTCCTTTATCATGAAGGAACACGGGATCAATGAATCCATAGGTATTTGTGAGTTCTTTCTTCTTGCACAAGTGATGTAGGTACCTAATTGAAGAAAAATACGATTATTAATATATAAACCCTAAACATAAATCCAAAACAATACATTTGTTATATAAATTTCATGCGAGACCCTAAAATTAACTTACATCATCCAAAATTGTATGATAGACACGTTTAGCATTTGATCACCTAAAGCGACCTCCAAAACATCATGCTTGGTGATGTACAATGGGATAGGAACATCCTTTCCTATAACCTCAACTCCTAACTCCAGCTTCAAAGGGGTCTTGCCAATTTTCACAGTTAATGTCCCTAAACGCTCAAGTGGGTCTTCTTGTTGTTGCGGAAAATCAGCTCCACCCTCCTAACCAATTTAATAAATTCATTAGATAGATATATAAAGTATTTGTTAAAGATATAAAGCAAATTGTCATTAATATCTTGGCTCTAAGTAAGGTGATAAGCTTTTTCGGCCACATAATGAAGTGGTTAGGGGCCTGTCCAACTGTTGATACCTCCTTAGTGGGTATAGGGCCATGGGCATCTGCATCCTCAACCCGTTCAACCACCACTCTAACATTATGATCATCCAATTGCTTATGGTGTATGGTGGATCCCAAGTTATAAACCTTTCCAAATGCTACTAAATGATAAGGATTCTCTATGTATAGCTCACAATTCTCTTGGACATCAATCATATCCTTTTCTAGTACATCTTCACCTTCCGGAACATAATTACTACCTTTTGTGCTCACATATTTATTTGAAGGTGGATTCCCTATGTCTTGGGTTTTTGTGAATAGAGAAGGAATGCCCAAGGACTCTAAAGTTTGTTTAAATTCCAACATTAGCTTCTCTATGACCTGCTCTATGATTCATTGAGTCACTTGCTCTTCAACTTGTTGAGTGACTTCTTGCCTTATCTCCTCTCTAATATGCATAATCTCATCCCGAGTCACATTAGAGGAACCAAGTCCTCTTCTGCTTGGAGGTTTTCCAAAATATTGACGTATGCCCACACGTGGCCCAACACCACGAACACGACCATTGTGTTATGGACACCCAATAGCAATAGATAGAATATCTTCTCGGCCAGATAATGATAAGGATTCTTCCACGCTGAGTGATGTCAAATTGTCCTACAAACCATTTTAAATCATGTTTGACATCCAAAATATAAGGTAGCAATTAAGTTATAATGTTGTCCTAATCATGAATAAATCCATTAACTTACAATCTTTTCAACAATCTCACAAGTTACAGTAGATGTATATTCTCCATCCTTCTTTAAGCGTGCTAACTTCCATTTCTCATAACGCTTAGGCGGAGATGGGGGAGGAAGTACTATGAATAGGTCTGCTTGGGATGCTTGCTCATACTCTTTCTTTTTTTGAGCCATTATCTTCTCCTCAAGCAATGGATAACCCCCACGAGATAATCTATGAGGATACTTATTCATTGCAGCAATCTCCTGTGCTCTTTTTCTTTTCCCCTATATAAGTCGATTAAAGCAAACTTACTAATTAAATAGTATGAAGAGTATGAAATAAACCAACTCATATTTATTTAGTTTTTCAAAAATACTTATAATAAAGTTCACATGTTGGTGGCTCCTAACAAACTCCTTCCATGTTTCTTCTTTAATGAATGTCCACTTATCACAAGGAGACTTGTCTTTGTTTTTTTCCAAACACCCATTTGCTAGTCAACTATGTCTTGAATTGCTTCCAACGTTCCCCCACATAGGAAAGACATTTTCTTTTCAAATCTAAGTTATTCAGAACATCATATATGATCTACATGTTGCACCAAAGTAACTTTAAATTAGCAAATGGCCTTAAAATCACTTTATAAGATATTACAGTAATAGTAATACCATAATTGTTTCCCAAATTTTATCCTTTGTCGCCTCATCGACCTCACTCCAGCGGTTACAGAAGATACTAGCTTTTTCACGTCCAAGCATCCCAAGGTAGCTATTGAATTTAGCTTTATTTGCCCCTTTTGGTAGTAGAGTCACTGAATCAAACTCAATTGGAAACTTTTGCTCTCCATTCCTACTAATTGCTAGCTCTTTCAACCGCGTTACTCGTCTTCCAACTCTTTCAGAAGACTCTTCTTGTGATGGTTAGTTGCCAGATGAATAAACCATTGTTCCTGTAGAAACATATAAAAAAATATTAATACTTCAATATTAATACTTTAAGCAATATAAGGTAATGTTGCATTATAGCATTATTAAATGATGACTAACTTATTGTTATACTGGAATGTTCTCCCATATCCCTTCATGATGATCATTCCGTGTGGCATGAACATCATCCACTTCATCCTCAGAATTTGGCATCCTTGTTGACATAGGTGTCTCTGAAACATGTAAAGTGTCATTGATATCAAGTGTGGTTTTTCCAGAAGAACCACTGACCACTGTTTGTTAGAAGGATCATTGATATAAAACACTTGTATTGCTTGTGATGCCATGATGAAAGGATCATTTTTATAAGACAACTTTCTAAGGTTCACCAAAGTAAATCCCAACTCATTAACATATACAGCATTATTAAGATCAACCCATTTGCATTTGAAAACAGGAACCCTAAATTTTGTGTAATCAACCTCCCATATCTCTTCAATACGTCTAAAGTATGATATTGATGTCATAACGAGATTATTATCCTTTGAGCTAGAGAAGTGCATGGACTCAGTTTTTACCATAACCCCACTATTTTGCATAGTGCTCTTATCATCTTGGGACTCGGTATAAAATGAGAAACCATTAATATCATATCCATTCCAGCAAATTACATCATAGTTAAGCCCATATGCTAGCCACTTTAATGTTTTAGAAATAGTGACATCATTCTTAATAGCCTCCCTAAACCAAATTAAGAAGCTCTTGTTGTGCTCAATCAACAAAGCCTTTTCTTTCATTCTTGGGTTATTTGCCTTGATGATGTTTTCATGCTTAGCCAGGTATGGTTGCACTTCATCAATGTTATTCAGTATATATTAATGTGCTTGATGTATTTCCTCTCGACTCATACTCTTTATCCTTGGATTTCGTAATCCCTTTCCTCCATACGACTGCTGGTGATGAAACTTTGGAAGCCCAATAACATCCACTTTCGACAAATAGTTAGTACAAAACTCAATGGCCTCCTCTGCAACATATCTTTCAACAATAGAAGCTTAAGGGCGTTGTTGATTTTTCACATACCTTTTTAATATTTTCATGTATCGCTTAATTGGGTACATCCATCGTAAATAAATAGGGCCACATAACCTAATCTCTCTCACTATGTGAATAGTCAGGTGAACCATAATATCAAAAAATGAAGGAGGAAAATACATCTCCAACTGGCTTAGGATGACAGCAGCATTATGTTCTAAATCATCTAATATTCTAGGGTTAATGGTTTTGCTACAAACAACATTGAAGAAGAAAGACTACCTAGTAAGGGCCTCTCTCACCTTATTGGGCAAAATGCCACAAATAGCAACTGGTAATAGCTGTTGCTTCAAGACATGATAGTCATGTGACTTCAAACCAAGTAACTTTAAGTCTTTAACTGAAACAAACTTTTTGACATTTGAAGAATAACCCTGTGGCACTTTGAGACTATGAAGACAATCATAAAAATGTCTTTTTTCATCTTTAGACAATGTATAACATGCCGGTGGTAAATACTTCTGCTTGCCAACTGTTTGTGGAGCTAACCCTTCTCGTATACCCATTTCAACCATGTCCATTGGAGAGTTCACACTATCCTTTGTCTTGCCTGGTATGTTAAGGAGTGTTCCAATAATATTATCAGATATGTTTTTCTCCACATGCATCACATCTATGAAGTGCCTTACATCAAGATGAGATCAATATGGAAGATTAAAGAAGATTGATCTCTTTTTCCATATTTTTTGACGTTGTCTTTCTTTTGAGTCTTCATAAAGATAACACTAATGTCCTTCACTCATTCATAAACTTGCTTCCCAGTCAACGCTTTAAGAGCAATGCCATTCTCTTGGGATCCATTAAAAGCTTTTCTCAATCTCTTGTATGAATGATTAGGTTTGAGAAATCTTTGATGACCAAGGTAAACAGTCTTCTTCCTATGAGTAAGTTGATAGTAACATATGCCTTCCTCACATATAGGGCATGCATGATGACCCTTAACACTGTATCCACTAAGATTCCCATATGCTGGGAAATCATTAATTGTACCAAATAACATTGCCCGCAATTTAAATTTTTCTTGTCAAAACCCATCAAAAATCTCAACACCTTCCTCCCAAAGCATATTCAAATTATCAATTAAGGGGCCGAGATATACATCTATATCGTTTCCAGGCTAACTTGGTCCTGAAATCATCATAGACAACATTACATACTTGCGTTTCATGCATAAGTTCAGGGAAAGGTTATAGATAATCAATAGAACAGGCCAGGAACTGTGTCTGCTACTTAAGTTTCCATAAGGGTTCATCCCATTTGTAGCTAGCCCAAGCCTAAGGTTTCTTGGCTCATCACCAAACTCAGGAAATAATTTATCAATTTTCTTCCATTGCAAACCATCGGTTACATGGTGAATCTTGTCATCATGTTGCCTCTCATCTGCATGCCATGTAATGTTCCTTGCATCAATTGGGTTAACAAATAATCGCTTAAACCTTGGAATTATTGGAAGATACACAAAATTTTCATCGGAGGCTTGTTTCTGCTATTGTCCCATTTAACACATCCATCCTTTAATTTGTATCGTGATAAATGGAAAATAGGACATTCCTCTAAGTCTTCATGTTGCTTCCTGTACAATATGCAATCATTTGGGCAAGCATGTATCCTTTTATACTCCAGACCCACCGGACACAAAACTTTTTTTGCCTCATAGGTGCGATTTGGAAGTGTGTTACATTCTGGTAGCATTTCCTTTAACAATTATAGCAATTCGGTCAAGCTTTTATTGGTCCATCCATTTTTTGCCTTCAGGTTAACTAACTTTAGCACGACTGACAATCGTGTGAACTTAGTACAACCCGGATACAAAGGCACTTTGGCGTCACTACATATATTATCATACACACAAAGTTATTGGAAAGACTTGACTTCTATATCATTGATCATGTCCTCTAGTCGATCTTCCATATCTAAATCTACTCGGTCAGTTTGGGGTGCACTTGCCATGGTAGATAGTGCCTCCCCATGCCATATCCATCTCTTATAGCTTAGCATAATTCCATCACAAAGAAGATGCTCTCAGAGTTCTTCAACCTTCAACTGATTCTTATTCAAATAGTTCACATAGGGGCAATACAATCTTCCATTGATGTCATCAATGTTTCTTGTAGCGTAATCAAGAAACTCTTCAACCCCATTCTCATACTCCTCGGTTGTGCATAGTGCATTCATCCAACTACGATCCATGAGTTAGAACAACCTATTTAAACAGCGAACAAATGACACAAATATCGTTTATAGATATTAATATCATATCATTCATCATAGTTTAATCATTTGGACTTTGCATCATTGAATGCATGATGCATTGATGTCATTTTGCAAACTTTAAGATTATCTTCTCAATTTAAGACTTGTCAAAATGGCAGCTATCTTCGTGTTATACATGTATAAGACATGATGCAACATTACTCATTAATCATTCAAATGAGAAACTTTATATTTTATTATACTGTTTATATTTTATGTAGCCTATTTTTATTTAACTATTACGTTTTTAAGAGATTGTCAGCTTTCCTATTGAAATTGGCTTATAAACAATCTAAGGTTTACCTTTTTTTAACTTTATAGTTTGGGAAAGTTTAATATGAAATGTCTACCTTTTTTTTAACTTGTTTGATAATGCAGTTGTTGCTTTTAAATGTGTGAAATAACAAGTTACAGTATCTTCTAGAATCTGTTGGAAGTTGCTTCTCTTTTAGTTACATTAATCATTTAGTTCCTATGTGTACTTCACAAACCAAGAAATTATCTATAAATTTTGGATACAAAAACAAAACAATTCCAAACAATCTAAAGGCTTGGAAAAAGAGAAAAACAAAAATTAAAAACCTGTATAGAGTATAAAAGCTGTTGGGAGACTCCTCTGCTTGGTGACAGATGCCAAATTAAAAGCTGTTAGCAGACTCCTCTGCACAGAGATTTTTCTTTTAAATTAGCTACTAGCTAGTCCTGCAAGGTATTGACAGAATGAGAGTTTAAAATATGTATTCCACTTCACTATATCAATTACTATTATCATCACTTCCAATTCCAAATACTAAAGAGTGAATGGGATAGATTCACTTGTTTTAATAATCCTATTATTTCTAAAAAAAACAATCCTAATCAATGACATGGACTAGTTCTTATATTCAACACTAGCCATGAATAAGCATGTTGTTGGTCCCTGTAGAAGGATATTTACAAAAGAACAATAGACCAGAATTCTTTAAATGGTTTACTAACATCTGTTTAATGTAGGACTGACGTGTAAGACAACAAAAGAAAGAAATCTTAAAACCGAACACTGATTTTGATAATTTAAAAACTAAAGTGAAACACCTTATAGATTCAAGGACTTATTTACGGGTTAGCTTTTGTCATGATTGTTGTTAAGTTCCCCTCCATGACTGCTGTACACTTATAGAATTGTTAAACTTTATTCTGTAATTATAAGAAATGTCTAATATAAAAATAATTGATATATTTAGATGAATTAAATAAAAAGAGAGAATTTTAAATTTATTTTAACATATATCATTTAAAATTCTTCTCATTTATATAAAAAATTTATAAATTGAAGTTTCCACAATAACCTCAAAATATTTTATTATCATTCAAAATTTCTATCATTTTATAAATAAGCCCGTCCAAATACATCTTATTTTTGGAACTGGGTGGTTAATTTGTGGGCCTGATATTATATGTCAAACAACACTACTATTCCAGTATGTAATGGCACAGTAGTCTTTAATTTTATTCAATAAAAAAATAAAGGACATCTTCTATGACTAAGAAAAAAGAAGAAAGAGTATCTTATATTTTGTAAATAGTTATTGAAACTATAGCGTTATGAAGAGGGTTCCATGATTATGAAGAATAAAAATGTAGTTATAGATACTTCTCAAACTTTTTAAAAGATCTCATAAAAAAAGGCCGTAAGGAACTCCAAAAATGGTCTTGTAAAAATGACCAGAAAGTACATAACTCTATATGCTTGTAATAGATTTAACAGATTCAACTTGATCTTTCAAATTCCACAAGTTGATTAATTCATGCTTTCTGGCATAAAGTATTAAACCTTTTTCTATTGTTGAAAATACATCACACCTTAAATATAACCACCATATGTATGTTACAAACAGTAAAAAAAACAAATGTTTTACAGATTTGCTAAGTATTTGCCTAATAAAATAGTTTTCTATAATAACAAAGGGCAAAATATTGATATCAAAGCATAAACTGTGACCATGTACTCTAATATACAATATATCTAGAAATATCAACTTGTGACCATGTACTCTACAGTACATTCAACACAAGAAGCTAACTTCGGATGATTAGATATGGTAATCCAAAAGATATAAGTTATAGGTCGTATAAAATATGTAAAACATCCAGCTAACCTAACCAAATTCAACTATCCTCAATGACAACAACATTCTATTCAAATCAAAGATAACTGCGCCCACAATATACACAAGCATAGCTACAACCACAGAGTCTATGACTTAACTATTAAATGCTGATTAAGCAAAGCCAACGGGGATATGCATAGATCTCATAAGTCACAAGCATCAATAAATTGACCAATGGCAATAGAGACATGCATAGCTTCATTCCTATAATTTCCTTAAAAATAAAAGACAATAAAGAGGAAAAATGAATATGCCCCCCATGTTTAATGCAAAAATCATGGACATTAATGCAAAAAAACACTTGAAAAATTGATCGATAATTTTGTTTTCTCTTAACTATATACACCAAATATTGAAAGTTAGCTCTAAATTTGAAAATCTTATTGCCGACAAAGTATATATCCATGGAAATTTATGTATCTGTTTCTGACTGAGTTTATTTTAGTATTCAATAATAAGCAAGCAATTCTCAAAAGTAGTAACCATAGAAGGGACTCTATAAACAATGAGCTTGTTTCTCTAAATGTATATATAATTAATGCAAACAATAATGAATATACAGAGCCATTTCACCTGTTATTCTATTCAATATTCTTTGCACGACCCAATTTACTATATCCTTTGGACAAAAAAGAACTCAAGATAGTGGTGGATGTATTATGAACCTTCAAGAAGAAACAAATGGGTCAAGATTCAAAATTATTAATCCTTTGAACAACAAAGAAGTCAAAAGAGCAGTGCATGTATACTATAAACCTTCATGGAGAACTAAAAGGGCTAAGATTCAAAATTACTAATCCTTTAAACACAAAGAACTCAATGACGATAGATGTATACTGTAAACCTTCATGAAGGAACAAAGGGGAGGTCAAGATTTGAAGTTGCTGACAAAATGTTCTTTAATAAGATTGGATTTTTCAGAATTGCCCCTTTTCAGTAAAACTGAACATATATTTAATAAAAAGAAAAAAAAATTAAAAGGGAATAAATTGAAACTGCATTCATTGTAGGTGCATTTTAATATTACCTTGTCTCAATTTCTTGATAAAAGGGAACTATAGGAAAATTTTTGAATAACCCTATGATTTCTTTAACAAATGAAATAAAGAGAAAAGAAGTTTTGAAACTAACCTCAAAAGGGGAGAACTTAAACTTGGTAATACAGTGACAAAGTTTTGAAACAATTTTTTCATTTCATAGCTCATATCCCCCCTATCCCTAACCCAAAAAATTCTCTAAATCTCCTAAATCCTCTAAGCAACGATAACAAGCCTACATAAATTACCCTCTCCCCATGTTTCTTAGTATATCTGATATTGATTTAAGAAATGCTAATGTAACATTAGTGAAACATGTTTCTTTCCCGTCTTTTTCTCTCACATAACAACTACTATTTTGAATTTTAATTTACGTACTTTCTTATACTATTGTTATCTAATTATCTAATTACAGCTCCATGTTTCCCTATTCCCCCTTTCCCCCATGACTCAATTAGCTCGGGTATAAAACTCTAGTTTGAAATGAAAAAAGGCAGACATTGAAACATCCTAAGTTTAATTTGAGAATAAACTAAGACCAGGGGAAAATTTTTCCAAAGATCGAAGGGTGTTCAAGGATAGGACAAGCAATGGAGGGTTAAGGAGAGTAGAATCAGAACAAAGAAGGAAAGGAAAGTAAGACCGATCGCACGACAAACAGCGAAAGATACAAGCTTGAGCAAAACCCAACAGCGCTCACTCGCTCAGGCGAGGTTCCACATCGCTTGAGCGAGGCAACCCAACACGCTTGGGCGAAGCACACATAGCTTAAGCGAAACTAATCAGAGACCTTTATTTCACTCACACTCGCTGGAGCGAACCCTTGGTCGCTGGGGCGAGTAACTCCACTCGGTATTCCCTCACTCGGATTCAGAGTCTAAATTCACTCGGAAAGGTCTTTACTCACGATTCATTCGGATTAACCCTTACATGTACAAGCTTCTTTCGGACGTTTACATCACACTCCTTAACTTCATTCATCCGGGTCACAGATGTTGACCACTCGGGGAATGATTCCCATAGCCATTCCACTCGGAATCTATAAGTACTTTTCACTCGGAATATCCCTTACAGTCTTTTACCACTCGGGGTATTTCACTCGTCTTCTTCACTCGGCATGTTCTCACTCGGGAGTATTTAATTATTCTCCACTCGAGAAAATCCTAACAGCTTACCACTCTGAAGGTTTTCAGGTCAATCCCCACTCGGGATTATACGACCTCATTCACTCGGAAACATCTAAACCCTATACAACCGTAGGCTAATTATAAGAAGGAGTTTCTCATTCGTCTAATTTTCTCTCAGGGACAGTCTTAATGAATATATTTCACTCGGAATCGGCTAAACCTTTCTTCACTCGGAATAAGGTCACTACCTCGCCTCCCACAACAATAACTTAGCTCAATTTACATGAAATCATACAACCTCACACGCTCAGACAAGTATAAATATATATTCCACTCGGACATTCACACGCAGCATAGAATGAATATACATTAGGATGCATATATATATATATATATATATTTACATGCACATTATCATACTCTCAACCCGAGAAGATTTAATTCTGATATAGTTAGACAAGGACCAAAATGAGAGCTGGCCAAGGCTATGACAAAATCGTATCTATAGTATATACATATACACATATATTCCCATAGTGTACAAGCACTTCACTCGGTATGCAGCTCCTCCATCATTCATCATTCTGAGAGACATTCACTGAAATATAGCCAAAGTAGGGGGGTGAGTATCTTAGATATTAAATGATAGATACTGACTCGGATTATTCTTCAGCTATGCAACAATATAAAATATACACAGCAACCATCAAAACATACACAATACCAATTGATCAGAGCACACATAAGGCATTTTCCGATCAGAATCCACCAGTTATCTCTCGGCTATATGTACATATCATTTCAATAACATTAACATATACTCATACAATCAGATTTCAATTAACATCAACTGTACATGTACACAAATTAATTCACTCAGATCCGCATTCATGTGTAATCGGTTTTTATTCGTTGCAATGTAGGCTCCCAGCCTTTTATTCAGCTCCCAGCTGACTTGGCCATTTTACAGGTACCAAACCGTTTCCCCTCACATGTGACACCAACGCTCTCAGCGCCAACGGCGGTGTTCACGGGCAGCCCTGAGTCCCACTCAATAGGCTACCTTGAGTCCCACTCAAGGATTTAACAGCATCCCATGCTTTTAATAACCGATGGTAGTGTCCCACACTACATGCTCTCAGTATTTAACGCATCCCATACGCCACACGCGGATTGATCACACAAACACAGAGTTCATATACACAACCTTTCACTTAACTATACATGCATCACATGCAATCGGTATAATACATCATCAGACTCACTAAGCCAACATTTTCTCACATGCAGTCAGCATTTAAACTCATAATAACCTGCATGCCACATAAGTCACACGGTAATCATCAACAACACTTCAACACATTCTTTTCATACAACCATTCAATATTCACAAGGCTATTAACATGCATTTCATGGATGGAATCAGACATGCATCACTCAACACCTAATCACCATGCATCCGGGTATCACATTTTCTTCATGCAAACACAACACACCAATCGGAACACAGAACAACAATCGTTAACACCCGGAACCTGTCTATAACCCATGTATTTAAGATATAAGATACCCCCTACCGACTAAGAGACTCCGAGAGGTTCCCCTGTTTTGACGTTGGTCCTCTGCCCCGTTTGCTTCGTCCAGTACTCTCACTCGTTCAGTCCCCCTCGAACACAGTTGTACTCTGCAATCAGCTCGGGGATAGGAAGCTGTTCTTGTCCTATCTCGACGATCATCCTTCACCAACCGAAGGAAACTCTAAATCCTCTGCAACACCTTCGTCGCGAGCTTACAGAAATAGAGAAAAGAGGAGAAGAAGAACGAAGAAGAAGAAGAGAAGAGAACGAAGAGAGAAGAAGTAGAGGAAGAGGAATTAGAATGAACAATAGTAGTGGGCTCCCAAATATATATGCACCGAAGAACGAAGGAAGTGGGGTGGGAAAATGTGAAGCAGCAGCTTCCACACGTGCCATACATACACACGGCATAATCAATCAGTTCTTAAGTTAAATTAATTATATTAATTATAATTAACAAGTCATTTCTCACTTTGCAATTATTATTTATTTTTTTAGTTTTATTTTTAGTTTAATGGCTTAATCTCATTCGGTAGTTAATTTCTAAATCGGGATGTTACAGACATCAACAAGTTCATCCAATAAGACCAACAATAATAACAATTAAAAAAAAGTTAGGGGTCAGTCAATAACTTGATGAATAACAACACAAGAGGCTTAATTCTTTCTATAGAAAGATAGAACAATATTGGCATCCATACGTTATTATCTAAACACAGGAACAACCTTGTGACTACTAGAATCAGCAATAGCAATAAACAAAGTATATAAACCACAAGACATGACATTTGATCTGAGAATCGATGCTATAAAATAAGTGATGTTATAAAATATATAATCTCTTATTCTCCTTTATTATTATTACAAAATATTTTTTTAAAATATGGGCGGGGAGTGTGGGGCGGGTAAGATTCCATAAAAAAATGATCCAGCAAAGTTTCCATTAAAGTTTGAAGTTCTTTGCTCCAAAATTTTCAAATGCCATGACCCTAATGCAACTCGATAAGAGGTAAAGCACAATATATGTTAATTTAATTATTTTCTCATTTTGTGCTTTCATTAACATCATGCGTATCATCCTAGTTGTTAATGTATTCAGTGATTAATTACATAATTAGCTCACGGTGCTTCTCTGATATTTCATGAAGGAAAAATGTAATATAAATTATTTGAGATTCTTTCTTTTTCTGCATTAATTGTGATTCTTCTTTTCTGAATTAGTTGGGATTCTTTCATTGCTCAACTAGTCACCCCTTGACCTTGTTCACATATTGTAACTTCAAATGTATGGTACAGAATATGAAGCAAATTAAAACAAGTTACAATACGATGATCTTAGCTAGTAATATAGTAATCTAAAGTATTTATTACCTCACTGAAGTCTTATGAATTTTTTAACATATAAAGATTTTCTTTGTAGGAAGTTGGTGTATATGCAGTGGGATATCAAATAGTTTTTAGGGAATTAAATGCCAATGAATATCAGTCTAATTACTAAATATTTGAACCAAATCATACAAAGATACAGGTTAATTTCAGCCCCCAACTTGTATGCAATATGGAGAAAGGGAGACAATTATTCATGTTATAAAAGATTTCCCTATAGCAATAAAACACTTGTGAGCAGAGGAAAAATGCATGAATTCATGAGCACAACCTTGATAGATTGGATTCATTACAACCTAAACAAGCACTATGAATAAGGACACATCATGGAATTGGAGAAACAAGCAAAATTTAGTGCCATAATTCAGAAGACCAGAGCATCCTAAGAGACAAATCTTAATTAATGGATTGCATGCACTACCAACCAATCAAGAAAGTAAATGGAGCCAGAAACGGATTGATATATTATGTATTATTTCAAAAACAAAATCAGCAATAGAAAAGTTATCAATCACTGGTTGTGGAGGGGCAATTAGATTTTGATATGGGAAATAAAAAAAAAAGAATTTTGTCATTAATATTATCTTTAAAATTGGTCATTAATCTCTCCCTTTATCTATAAACATTGTTGGCTAGTGTCTTTATACCCTTACTTTAACAAAAAAATATAATTTTTTTCCAGATATAACAACATCTAAATGTAGGTCTTTTAATTATGTGCCTTACACCCCTTGGGACCTGGTCTATTCATCCTCAATTTTTAGCAGAAAAAAATTTATGCTGATTTTTAAGAGTATAAAAACCCATAATATGAATGCAGGTTTAATACAAGAAGAAAAACTCTTCGTAACTTTTTGTATACTCCACACACATAAATTATGATTATGATAGAATATGTGGACACTAGTTACTTTTTGAATAGGCATATGGCCAGAAGCGACGAAGGATACCTGGTTTTGTAAAAAGAATGAAATCTTCCTCAGTGTTCATGGTCCAACATCTATATCTTTTTTTATATAGACCTGGAACATGTATATCAAACAGAAAAAATAATTTAATTGATTGGTTTAAACTAAAAGACTTTTGATTTAAGAAAACCCTAACAAGAGTAGCATGACCTCTTAAAATAAAAGCCTTATGATTATTGATAATAAGAAGAGAAGATGGTGGAGAACCGTAATAAGAAGATACCTGGTTTGTTACTCAATGAAGGTAGTAACCGGAGCCCATGGTGGAGAACTGTCACCAACGAAAGTGTGATGTGACACGCACTGACACGGTCTGGATTCGCAAGTAAGATGCATAAATGATTCACAAAACAGAGACAGGGGCTTCGTATAAGTGACTTTAGAGAGAGAGCTTCGAGGGGGAAATGATTGGTGGCTAGGGCTTCAGAGCATAGTGACTTTCAGAGAGAGAGCTTCGCGTTTAGTTTTGAAAGGGCTCCAAAAAATGAATTGATATTTCTCACCTGTCCAACTAGTAGACCGGTATAAATTTTACATTTTTCACCAATTCAAATTATAGACCGGTATAAATAATGTTATTTCTCACCGGTTCAGAGACTAGACCGGTGTAAAGTTTTTTATTATTTACAAAACTGCCACCGCCTTATTTTTCTCACCGGTCCAACTACAACCAGTGAGAAAAGCCTAGCGTAAAATGTCTTTTTTCCACTAGTGTCTGTTCACTTTTCTAAACCAAAAAGTGATATTTAAGCATAATAGCGTTTTGTACAGCAAACCAAACTTTTGCGAAACAGAAAGCGTGATTCATTGATTAAATGAGCATTATTTACCAGACTTTTACTATCAAAGATATTTCTAAAAATACACCATACTTTTGATAGTTAAAAATAGGGAGAAAGAGACAATACACAAGCAATTTATACTGGTTCTCTCCCAGTACAGAAGCTACATCCAGTACCTTCAAATCTGAAGGATTTCCACTATGTAAAAATTATTTATATCAAATGTTGAGTATTGTTGACTTCAGCCACTCTTGACCTAAGCACAACCCATGCTTTGAGTATTCTTGATTTTAGCCACTCCTGGCTTGAGCACAGCCCGTGCTCTGAGTATTCTTGTCTCCAGCCACTCTTGGCTTAAGCACAGTGATAGGTGTCTAGTTTGCATTAGTTTTAGGGTCCTTTTATCATAATTTTTAGTTTATTTGTGTTAGTTTTTCCTTTTAATCCATCGATTTTCTTTTATTCTGCACATGCTACTCAGGTGTCTATGTTTTGCAGGAAACGCTTTGTTATAGGTTCATAAACAAGGAAATAAGAGGAATTTGATGAAACAATAGATGGATGGAAAGGATTCAAGATATCAAAAGCACAAAAATAAAGCCATGTAGACCCTTGGAATGCATTATGGAGATAGGGTACATCAAAAAGAGCACTCCAGAAGTATTTTGGTGAAGTTAAGAGAAATCCACTACGAGTGGGAAAAACCCACTGCCAATGGGAAATTCCCATTGCTAGTGGATCCCACTGACTTTAGCCAAAATGCATAAAAATAGAGACAGAAAAATCCACTGGCCGTGGACCTTGCTAGAAAAATAGAGTTTTGGAAGAGAAAAAACCCACTGGCCGTGGTTCTTGCTGTTTGACAATCCACTGCCAGTGGGTTTTTCCCTCTGGCCGTGGACCTTGCTAGAAAAATGGAGTTTTGGTAGAGAAAAAACTCACTGGTCGTGGTTCTTGCTGTTTGGAAATCCACTGCTAGTGGGTTTTTCCCTTTGGCTGTGGATCTTACTGCCTGGAACCTAGAATTGAAGATTTTTTTGCCCCCGTCACAATCCACTGGCCGTGGGTATTTCCCACTGCTAGTGGATTTTACACGTTTTGTATTTCCTTTTTTTTGTGGAGCAGTTTCTGAGGGAAATAGGAGGGGGCATGCATAGACACAAAAGACAGAGAGACTTTAGGCACTTTTTAGGAGAGAAAATTAAGAGCTTTCTTAAGGGATTTCAGAGGAGATTCAAGGACCAACACTAAGGAACATCGGATCGCAGCGTTTTGGATGAAGATTTGTGTTGGTGTATGCATTATGAGCTTTTATGCTTTTTCATTTGTATCATTTTTCTACTTATCAATAAAATAAGTATTTTAGTTTAAAATTGTTTTAAAACGTATTTATCCTTAGAGTAATAGGTCATATGAAAGTTATTCTTAAAATGTCCCTAGTCAAGTATTTACATGGGGATATGTAAATACATTGAGACTAGTGTTTGAGTGTACTGATGACCTGATCTCACAGATCATAGATATAGATGATATCAAGTCTTCATACGGGTACAGATTAAGAGTAATGATGTACTGGACAGACCCACCATGAGAATGTTGCATGGATCGTTACATGAATGCCATAAACGATTCTCAATGTGATAATGGTATATGTAGTCCTTCGACCTGAAATCACTGTGATTCTTACATGAGGAGTTTGTTGTTTTAATACAATCAAACATCTTTTGTAACAAGAGGACTATAAAGGTTGTGATTAGGGAATGAACAAATTATACAGAGGGATGTGAGTGATGTAGATCAGATTTGTCTCTCCTATATGACAAGAGTGATATCTGTAGGCCACTTGATGGAGTGAGACTAAGGAAACACATGGCCATGCTAGAAAGAATAAATATTAGATATTTATTCAGATCAAGTCTACTTCGGTATCAAGTAAAATAAATTAGGCTGTACAAGGATGACGCGACCATGCCTTAGGCCCAATTAGGATATCGTGACAAAAGGAATAAATATATATAAAAAAATTATCAGTTATAGGTTATGTTGATATTAAATAATATTCAGACATAATGATGCATTCCTAAATGCCGCTCTTATTTTATATAAATAATAAAATAATTTATTATTAATATGACCGAGTATTTTACCTATAGGGTCACACACATAGAGTAAGCCTATCAGAAAATATTTTGTTTTATTTTAGTTGGACTAAAATAAAGCTATTAGGCCTAACTCTTTTAGAATGAGTGAGGAGCCCACTCTTTAGAGAGAACAAATTATATCAAACCTAAGCCTATAAATAGAGCATAAAATGCTCATAGGCCGTTCACTAAAGAGAGACATCAAAATGCAAAAGTTGTAAGATCTACATGCCGTCAAACTAATAGTTGGCAAATGTTACGATTCTGGTGAGAGTGCTCGTGTGGACTCCTAAAGGATGAGGCTACAACTGCTTCGGTGTTCTTCAAGAGGTAATCCTAAAAATGATTTTTTTGTATGTTTGTCTTATGCTTTGAAACACGGCGCTTTGCAAATCCTATAGGAATCCTTATATTTCAGCTGCTCATGTACTAGGGATTCCCTAACAATGGTATCAGAGCCAGGTTACAAAACTATGTTTTGGGTATTTTTTTGTGTTCATGATGATATGTTTTCGTTTGCAAGAGCTTTTAGAAAATATGATTTGCGAAATCGTCTCTTGTTTGAAGCTTTGTGTTTTTGTTTTGCGAAAATGTTTTGTGAAACTAGGATTCGAAAATGAACAAGCATGATTATGTTGCTATTTTGAGTTATCGTATGTGATGCATATTATTACAATGATTAACCATGTATATGGTATGACCTTTGTTTTGGCATGATACATATGTTTTTGAGTTATTCTTTATAAATTGTATATGATACATGTTATAGAGTTTCTCAATTTTAGTATGCATGTTGTTGCCATTTAAATTTGTATGATGTATGAGTTTATGCAATTTTCATATTTGATATGTGTTTTTACTCATATTATGGTCATCGTACAAATTATGAATCAATTGAGTTGATCTTTGAACATGAATGGTTCATGTTATGGGGCGTTGAGTGATAAGGTAAGTGTTAAATGTAACATCCCAAATTTTAAATTAGAGGATTAATTAAGAAAAGAAACATTGACAAATAGAAAAGAAACATTGACAAATTGAATATAAGTTATTTAATGCCCTAAAATATTGAAAACAATTAAATTAAGAATTTTAGGGACTGTTAATGATTTATTGATATCGGTTAAGCTGAAAATAAGCCTGATTGGGATATGGGTGTCGGACCAAGTATCTCTAATTGAGATGATATTGGTCAGGGCTATTAAGAATAATATTGGGAGTCCGAGTATATATTCGGAATAATTTTCAGATGAAGTATTGAGCCCAAATAAAGAGCCTGTTAGTGGTAAAACGATGAAATTTTAATGAATGAGAATAAAAGTAAATTAAAAACCCATTCTTTCTCTTATTCTTTCATTGGCATGCTGAAGGGAATAAGAAAAACACTTCACTTCTTCTTCTCTTCACCTTTTCTTCATTTCTTCTTCTTCTTCCTTCTAAAACCCTAACCTTGAGTGGTGACTTCTCCCCTCTCTACATTTTTGTTGAAGAGGACTTAGAAACTTGGAGTTCTTCCCCTCTTCTTTCCCTCATTTTTGTGTAGCCTTCCTCTCCCTTGTAAACCCACTTCGTTTTGGGTGTGAGGTAAGATATACTCACTCTTTTGTTGAGTTTTGGCCATGGGTATGTGTATTTATTCTTTGGGGAGTAATGTATGTGGATGGGTGGTTATAGAAAAGCATTTAATGCTTATGCCCTAAAGTGGTTGGCAATAAATATGAGGTTTTAATGAAGGCTTAATAATGGTGATGCATTTATGATGGGAAGGAGATAAGAGATAGATGTATTTATGAATATGATTGGGTTTTGGTGAAAACCCTAATTTTGAGATTTGGGGAAAATGGTTAATATTGATTTAAGAACATGTTTTATGAAGAAATGCATGACATTAATGAACACAGATGCGGATGAATGGAGTTATATGAAGGTTAAGGCTATTGTTGTTGGTAGCCCTTGAATTTAATGGATGTGGCTTGATGGGAAGGAATTCCCGAAGCCTAACAAATAATAAAAATGATGTCTATAGCATGTCTTGTGGATGTTAATAAATTATAGATACGATTATGATTAAATAGAATTGAAATAATGTCTTGAGTGGTTGATTGATTGGGATTCTATATGCATGTTAATGTAGGATCCATTCCGAACGACGAGGCGGGTGCGTCTTATCAATCGGAATTCTTCTCTTAAGGTAGGAGAGGAGTCTTGTGTTCTAAATGCATGAATTTGAATGTTATTTGATTGCCATATGTATTGGTATGCATGTTAGCCTTTCTTGTAAGGTTATGAAAAATTGTAATATGGTGTATGGTGTGGATGATATTTTTGGCAACATGCTTTGATGCATTTAGAATATTGATGATGTGCTATATCATGGTATAGAATGATCAATGATATGAAGATTATGCATATATCCACCATGATTATAATATGAATGTTGATGATATTGATTTGAGAATTATTATAATGCCACACACATGTTATAACTAATAAGAACAACTAACAATAAAGAATCCACTAAAAGCCTTGTGGTGATGTTGGTGATGATGATGATGATGATGAAGTGTGTTGAGTGGCATATATATAGGATGCATAGAGTGAGAAATGCATATGATTCGCATTTGCATCCATGGCATACTGCATAGGTGTCGGTGTTGGAATTCTAGGGGATTCCCCTGGTTGGCCCAGTGGGAGGGCGGCTCTGTGCACGAGCGATTTGTAAATCCCCTGTGACTTGGTGTGTAAGTCACGAAGCTGCCCATGTTATGCTACGGGGAGCCTTATGTGGTTGACCCTTGTGGGGGGTGGCTCTTGATGAGCAGGTGGCCCCAGTGGTCCTTGGGATCATAGCTGCCATGATATGTCTCATGGTTGGCCCGCAACACCATATGTTGAATATGTTGTATACCACGGTCATGGTGAAAATGACCAGGTGTTGCAAGATGGGCGATGCGGTATGGTACCAGTAAAACAATTGGCGAAATGCATGCAAATTTAAGAATAAGTGTACACATTTTACTACTACAGTAGGGGTATGATTGGATGATCATGCTTGAGTCCCACAAATTGGTGTTTGTATTCCTATAGTCAGATCTGCAATTGTTGAAATATTCCATTGTGCATATGCATTAGCTTAAGAGCATTTGCATATAGCAAGGAAGTATGTCGAAGGTGATGAGATATGATGATGGATGTGATGAGGATGTAATGATATACTAAGATAACATAAAAGATATGAGTAGCAAATAATAGTTTGTGTGATAGCCAAATTGTGGTGGGAGTTGATTATGTATATACTGTGTACTTTGCCTAAACTGTAAAGTTACTTGTGATATATGTATGATGGTGTTGTGATGATAAAGAGTGTAATGAATGATATGTATGAGCAAAGTATACATGTTTTGATGCATATGTACATAATCACATGGTATTCATATTCATTCCTTTGGAATGCGTGACTCACTCTCTTATGTTGTCCATTTTTAGATTTGTGATGCAGGGCAATTGTGGGGAGAGTGGACACTTTGAAGTACATTTTGGTTGAGGAGGTAAATAGTGGTATAGGAAGTGCCTTGGCCGATGAAATCTAGGTTTTTGTGTAGCATATGATTTATATGTATGCTTATTTTGTGATCTAAATCGTATTTGATGATTTTGAGGGTCATGTAGAAAAATTGGACCTTGGTGAGCATGGCCAATTTTCATTAATGACCCAAATGATGTAATGCAATGAATGATGATGCTGGTTGATGTTTAATTTCATGAATGAATGAGGCATTTCATAATTTATAGCATTTTGTGAAGTTTAAGTTGGAATGATTTTAAATCCTATGCATTGAGTGAAAGAGATTTGATTTGAAGGGTATGAACAATTGGGAGATCATATAAATATAGAATAAAGTGCAACTAATGAATTATGATAGGCTTAAATGGTAGGAAATGAGATTTGATATGGCAAGTTGAGTAAATCTCCCGTTTCTGCACAAATTCTACAGAACTCGCTCAAGCGAGTGGGAATCTCGCTCGAGCGAGATGCTTATGAAACAGGGGTGTGGCCATTGGCCAAAATTCGCTCAAGCGAATGGCCTTCTCGCTCAAGTGAGAATGAACTGGAAGCAGTGGTTGGTCTCTGGACCATTTTCGCTCAAGCGAAATGTGTAACACCCTAATTTTTAATTAAATAAATTAAACCAACAGGGAAATTTTTTCCAAATTCTAAAGTTAATAAACCGTACATAATCTGCTCGAATAACAAAACCAGGCGCAACAAGGAAAAAGGAGGGGAAAAAGACAAGGGGGATGGGCAAATGCACAACAAAAGGGGAAGCGCTTAAGCGAAACTACACTCGGCATCCTGTCATTCCACTCGGTATTTCCCCACTCGGATTTCATGCGTATGGTTCGCTCGGGAAGGTCCACTTCTTAATTCACTCGGATTGACCCTAATACATACTAGTTTCATCCAGACAGCCTATCACACTCCGTGGCTTCACTTGATCGGATTATGTATATATATATATTGGCAACCCGAAAATGATCCACAAAGCCGCTCACTCGGAATCCATGAAGACTTCTCACTCGGAATAACTTTCATGCCCATCACGCCACTCGGGACATTTCACTCACTTTCACTCGGTGACCATAATATTTCCTACTCTGATTTTCCCACTAAGTCAAGGCGTGCTCAGGTTCTCTAGCTACTTACTAATTTATTACAATGGGCCCACTTAGAGTCTTAGGTGCCGTTCCCTAGTCGGTGAACTCTCACTCGGCGGATTCTCACTCGGAAATCGTTGATTAATCTCCACTCAGGAAAACCTCACAGATATCACTTAAAGAATTCAAACCAATTCCCGCTCCAGGCTATATGACCTCACTCACTCGGTGCTATCCGACTCCTCATCACTCGGAATATCTCCCTATCTCGCTTTCCCCAGCAACAACTTAGCTCCGCTTCTACCCATAGTCACACCGACCTCATACGCTCGGAAAGTATACCTGTACACCCATATTCATCACTCGGACATCACTCATAGCGTAGGATAAACACACAATATATATATATAAGGATGTATTTAAATAATTACAATTGCATAACCATGTTCTCTCTACCCAAGAGGGTTCAAGTTCTAATGTAAGGGACTAAAACCAAAATATGAGCCGGCCAAGGCTTAACAAGATCTTATATACAGTATATACATATACACATATATTCACAGCTCTCGGATGCTCCGCTCTGCACTCAGCTCCTCCTTCATCCTTCATTCCGAGAGATATTCACTGAAAAATGTAGCCACAGTAGGGGTGAGCTTTTACATATAAAATGACAGTCAATGACTCGGTATCAGTGTCAGTACGCACACTTACGTTCACTCGGTCACATTCAGATTAAACTAAGGCCATGCAAATTAGAATAATATCAATAACATACACTCACATACATACTACATAAGTTCATCCTTATTCACACATACACATGCATCCGCACACTCGGAATTCATTCATAATACCCAACACATGCCACGTGTACTATCCTAATCAACATCATATCTACATGCATGCCACGTGTACTATCCTAATGACTTTCAGTTACAGTTTCCCCCTTATTGGCCGCTCATCCATCAGCTCTTCCCGCGTGGTACCTGTAACACCCTAATTTTTAAAATGAAAACAACCCGGGACAAGAAAATTTTTCCAAAATTAAATAAACCGAATAGACCATAAAGCAACCGGGTAACAAAAGAAATAAGAGAAGGAAGGCAAGAGAAAATAAAACCGACTCGAGAGGGCATACAGCGGAAGAAGGAAACACTCAGCGAAGCCCAAAATCAGCATTCACTCAGTTAAGCGTGAACCCATACAATTGAGCGAAGCAGCTCCAGTCGCTCGGGCGAAGCACGAATCGCTTAAGCGATGCCAACACAAGGTCTTCCCAAGTCCACGCTCGCTGGAGCGAGTACCTTGATCGCTGGGGCGAGAAGCCACACTCGGCTATCCAGACGCTCGGAATCCAGAGTCATCCTTCAACTCATTCACTTGGAAAATGAGAGCTAACTCTTTCGGCACGCCACAACTTATTCGATCGGGGAGTCATTAAGTAAATCCTCACTCGGACTTATTCTAATTCTAACCACTCGGAATACCGTTTGGCTAATTCGCTCGGATTATTTATAGCGTCCGCTCAGAATTCGTCAAAGGGATTTCTCTCAGAATCCTTATGAGTAGCCCCCACTCGAAAAGAGCCCAACACGAGTCACCAGCATACAACACAGGTCTATACACAATCATACACTCGGAATACCCATTATCTTAACATTATATATATATATTCACCAATACTTACAATTCCATACAAGTAACCCATATCTATAATTCTCCTAATCAATCTTTATAAACAAATATACTTAATCGTCATTTTACATAAGAGCCGGCCAAGGCTACACTGACTAAACATAATGAATACAATATAAGCACTCAACAATCAGGTACACCACACTCGGACTTGAGGCCCTGTCAGCACTTCCGAGCCCGATCTACACATACTGAAAAATGGTGTAGGGGGTGAGCTTTCACACATACAATGACAGTTATTGGCTCGGCTTAGCATACACATTCCTTTTCAACATACTCTATCTATCTTAGTCAATACTAGCATTTACTAACATTTAATAAAGCATCTACACAAGTCACTAGTCGGATTACTCAAGTCATTCATGGTCATCTAACTCCTACTATTCACAACAACATACTCCTTAACAATAACATCAATAATACTTAGCATCAGCGTCAAACACACACACAAATCCAGTCGGAATTCCTTAATAGCATTCACAGATTTTAAGGAGCGTGTTGCTCTCGTCAATGATGCACCTACCTATATGCATGCGGATCCGACTTAACAATAACTCTCAGTTACAGATCCCTTTTCTGGCCCCTCATCTGATAACCCTTACCGTGTGGTACCTGTCTCCAAGGGACGTCTCGAGACTTAACTCTAGCTCCCATGGCTACCACGGGTCCTCTCAGAATCTAGCCAAGGGTCTGTAGCTGGAAATCATCTCGTTGGGTTCCTGACCTTCCACGGGTCACCCTCTATTCATAAATGCAACCTCATGCATGTCACGGTAGTCATCCACACTCAGCAAGTTCATCTTAAGCAATTCATATCATATCCACCCGGAAGTCAACAATAGACCACACAATGTGCTTGATATTCACATTATAATTAACATGCAATTCATACATTAACTCCACAACATCACCAATGTCATCATACATCTCTAGGACAGCCATAGTCATACACCACCTAGATAATAATTATCATTCATTCGGACTCCACTCAGCAACACGCACAATATATATATATATATATATATATATATATATATATCAAACAACACATCCTGAATGTATGCATGTGAATACGAAATAATCAACACGACTCTACTAACACGCACATATGATATTCAATGATCAACAGTTAAACACCTCACAGAGTCATCATAATCATAATCATACAAACACATAAGGTAATACATTCACTCGGACCGTCCAGAAACTATGCATTTGACATACAGAGCGCCCCCTACCTGGGATGAAGATTCCAAAGGCTCCAAGGGCTTGCAGCTCTAGTCGGTTGCTCCGCTTAGCCCATTCACTCGTTCTCAATGGAGCGACCCTGCATTAGTCATCCACCATTACACCTGGCTTTGGAGGAACTCCGAGTGACTCCCACTCTTAAACAGTTCTGCATGCAAGATTAGCGGGGAGACCCAAGCCCCCAGGGTACCACATTGACCTTCCACTAGGTCCAGTAGGGATTTCCAAGCTTCCGAGACGCCCAGTTCCCTGCTCACTCTCTTGAGCAGCTCCATCACAACACTGGTGAATGCTCCGACCTCCTTGCAGCATTTCGTGATGCAGATCTTCACTGAGACTCGGCAGCCTCGAGCAAGGAGAGGGAGGAAGAGGGAAGTCGACGGAGGAGCCGCGGGGAAGAAGACTGATTGCATGCAGAGGAAATGCACACCCTCACCTTCTCTGGCTCGTCGAGTCAAGAAGGAGGACTCTGATCCTCAGCCTCCACGGTCGCGAGCTCACGGTGCAGAGAGCAGAGAAGAAAGAAGAAGAAAAGGAGAATGAAGAGCGAAGAAGAAGGGAAGAAGAGAGAACAGAAAGAAGAAAAGTCTGAAGGGGAAAAATGAATAATAGGGTGGCCCAGTAGCCCATATACGCATGCACGGAGAGAAGGGGAAGTGGGGTGGGAAAGCGTGAAGCAGTACTCCAATCATAATCAGCCAGCAATTATTAATTAATCACTTTTAACCAGTCATTATTTCTTAAGTTGAGTTAATTAAGTTAATTATATAAATAATTTTCCCACCTTGTAATTATTATTTCAATGATTTATTTTCATTCGGTAATTAATTATTATATCGGGATGTTACATTTCTCCCTCTCTCAAAAGAATTTCGTCCTCAAAATTCAAACACATGCTTAGCCTCACTGAACCACTCGGAAAATCACTGCCATACCACAATAAGCAATTACACATCTATGTACCTCAAGTATTCATCCATTGCTTAAATTCCAGTCGGAAAAATTGGCTTCCAAAGCAATTTATCGACTGATCCACCCAGAAAACCGAGACATCATTCTTAACACATTTCCACTCAGAAGTGTCACCATTGACTCGGAATAACATTCCTTCCTTTCACTCAGACTATCTCAACAAACGGATCAGGATACCACAGTCATGCTCTGACTGCAACTCTTCGTTTCTCAATGTTTCCGACTGCTTTGCAATTTCTAATTAGCGTAAATAAAACAACTCTTCATAGTCTTCATTACATTCGGGATTCCATTTCCCACGTAGTTACCCCCATTCAACTCCGCCAGTTCACCCTAGCTATTGGCACTTTCCAGTTTCTTGGCCGCTCAGCCTTACACTCTCAACACTGATCGACATATTTACACCATCGGGTTCCCCGACTCGATGAGTCACTCAGCATGACAAAGAGCTCACACAAAGCATAGGCTCGACATTGGGTCGCATGGGACACATTCTAGATGTTATTCAACCAATTGGGAAGAGTCTAGTCGGTAAACAACATTACCGACTTCCTATAATACCCACTACCGACTGATTCATCTCAGATTAAGCTCTCGGATTTCCAAAATTTCGACCACAAAATTTCTTTCTTAACCAAAATGAACACTCAAACGAGTTCCCATACGCTTCAATTAGCACACTTGCCTGGATTTGCCTCGTACAGGCACCACACTCGGTTCATACATCTCAGATTCTTAACCATTCCTTTGGCTAACTTCATGCCTATAACCCACAAATGCCACTCGGCCCTCTCACTCAAAAATATCAATCGGGGTTTTAAGGGCAGTTCTCATCTGGAAATCCTTCTGTAACATCCCCGTTTTAAAATTTAATGCTGAATAAAGAATGAACCATTAAGACTTGATTTCAACTAGAAATAACTGTTAAGTGCATTTAACTAAGTGAGTTTAAGCCATTAAAATATTAAAATGGTGGCGGACAGGGGATGAGGTGGAGTGCGCGTGACTGACGGGCACGCACTCTCCCATCCCACTCTTGCTTTTGCTGTGCGCATGCACATATGTATATATATATAAGCGTGAGCCTTGGTGAAAAACACTCTCGCTATTTCTTTAGACTCTTTCTCCGTCACTTCATCCTCTGTTTTCTCTCTTCGTCTTCATTCTTCTTCTTCCATCTCACTCTTCGCTCCTGGAGATCTTGATTCCAGTGCTGAAGAACAGACTACGCTCCATCCCAGAATCAGGCGCAGAATACGACAAAGCCAAAGAAGACCGGACGAACCAGGAGAAGGACATCGGACCCAACGGCAAGAACGGAAAAGGTTTCTGAGGAGTCTTCTAAAGGTAGGGGGCGCTTGCATGTCAAATGCATGGTCTAAGAACGGTACCGGATGAACGTACTGCCAAGTGTGTGTGCATGTTTTTATAATTCATTAGAACTGATGCTGTGCATGTATGCATGTGTTCACAATTACTAAAACTGATGCATGATTTGAGATTTTGATGGTGATCTTCGTGACGATGGCGTAGTTTGCTCGTGGATGATAATGATGGGTCTATTTTGTTGTCACTATGAAAAATGTGTATGTGCATGTTCTTAATTGAATTGCTCAATGTTGTTAGTCTGATGATCGACTGTATCATGCGCTGGTGCGATTGACTGAATGATGATGAATAATGGGAGATATCCGTTCTTACTTGACGACTACGGTAATGTGTTCATGGCGCGATGATGTGTAATGATAAATGTGTTAGTTGCATGAGTAAGAGTGGGGTGACCCATGGAAGGTCAAGAACCCCAAGGGAAATGATTTCCAGTTACCAACCCTGGCTAGATCCCAATAGGGCTCGTGGTAGCCGTTGGAGCTAGAGAAATGAGTCTCGAGACGCCGTGGGGGGCCGGTGCCACCTGGTAAGAGCTGAGGGACGAGGGGCCAAAAGAAAAAGGGGGCTGTAACTGAGAGTCTTTTCCCGAGTCGGATCCGCGTGCATACATATAGAAATAAGGCTGATTGTGGTGATGTGTAAATCTATATATGTGCATGTGTATGATTTTGAATGCATGAATACATATTGATGTGGAATAAACTCTGTGAATTATGCGTATTATGAATGTTGTTTGAATTGTATGAATTTGGTTACTTGAGAAAAATTGAAGGAAAGCAGGAGCGTGTACTGACGCTGATACCGAGTCTGTGAGTATCATTTTACATGTAAAAGCTCACCCCTGCAGTGGCCATTTTCAGTGAATGTCTCTCGTGAGGAGGATCAAAGGCAGAGCTGGAATGCTGGGCGGAGTGCTGATGCATTTCGAAGGTTTAATTAAGGCGTTGTTAGATGAAGCCCGGACTAGCTCATACCGGATGTTAACGTCTTTGTGAATGAATAGAACTTTATGAACAAGAAGAAGTCTGATTTTGTATTGTAATTATTGACGTGCACTTTTATGTATATATATGGATGTATGGTTTTGGTGTGTGTAATGCCATGTGTTGCTTTGTTTCCTAATTATGCTTTAATAGATGCGCAGGAACAGCCTGATCGAGCAGGTTATAGCTAAGTCCGAAAGAACCAAGAATTGCCTTAGGAAAACTTATGTCGGATACGTTGGGCGGAGTCGTACCCCGCCCGAAGGCGTATGGCTAAGTCCGCCCAGGCGTCGTCATAATTAGTTGAGTTGGGCGGAATAGGTTCAAACTCTTCCTTTCTCCACAACCTACTAATGTATATGTACCCTGTAACTTCTCATTTTTTCCGAGTGAAAGGCGAGTGTGAGGATTTACTTAGTAAACCATTGTCCATACCCGACGGAGGAAACTACCTTGTAGTTGTGTTAAAGAGGCGTTATGTAAATTTCGTTTAGGCGGCGTTATACCTCGCCCAAGTAACTAGGACAGCCCGCCCAAGATAAATATACCCCGCCTAGCCTAGCAGGATGATTCTAACTTAGCCTTTTCATCAAATGCTACACGTGTGAATGTATTAGCATATTTTCCCTTATCTATTCCTCCTGTTGAGTAACCAGTATCACTCGAAGGGAAGCCTCATTGATTCTATCCGCTGCTGCATTCTTTACCCCGCCTGGACGGTGTCAGACTCCGTCTAAGCGAACAAACGGTGTTGTGCAATCCGCCCTAGTGTAGGTGCGTTACGATAAACCCATTGAGCCGGCCCCAGTTTTAGCTTCCCTGTAGGTTGCTTTATGCGCGTGAATGTTTTTAGTTTTCCCCATTGCCTGCTTCCTTCTACATCAAATGTTACGTGACTGTTTTTTTGTGAAAAATTTTCTCATATTTTGGGATTTATTAGTTGTAGATAATTAGGGTGTTACATTTTGGTATCAGAGCGGACCGAAAAGTCCAAGGCCAAAATATGCTTACCAAGTGTAAGCGGTGGTGATTGTGTCTTTTGATTGAATGGTTGAAATTGTTCTGATGCTGGTTGACCTGATTGATGATTGTCTTGAGGACAAGGGGTTGTTTCCCCTGGTCCGATTGTGTGTATGACTTAGGCGAATGACATAATGTGCTAAGTTATTAATTGTTGGACTAATAACTAGATCGGTAGTGAGTGGCTCCGTATACTTATCCTTAAATGTCAATTTCAGGATAAGGAATGGCGCATCGTCAAAGTATGGAGGCTATAGCCACAGCATTCCAACGCTTTGCTGATGTGTTTGAAAGGCAAGGCCAAACTCATCCTGAGGATGGCCATGTGCTGGACCGCTTCCTGAAGAGGAAGCCGAGTGAATTCTTAGGAGGACGGAACCCTGAGGCGGCGTTCAAGTGGACTCAGGAATTAGAGAGAATTTTTAGGGGTCTTCGCTGTACCGAAGCCCAGAAGGTGGAATGTGCAGTGTATATGCTACGAGATGAAGCGGAGAATTGGTGGAAGATAGCTAGGAGCCAATTCCCCGAAGATGACAATCAACTGACATGGGACGATTTCAAGGCCTGCTTCCTAGACAAATACTTTCCCGACACAGTGCGGAGTCGGAAGGAGCTGGAGTTTATGGAGTTAAAACAGGGCTCCATGACTGTGGAAGAATACGCGACCAGATTTGAAGAATTGTGCCTATTTTATCCGCCCTTCCAGCAGCCAGGAACGGAGCACTCCAAGTGTCTTAAGTTTGAGAACGGACTGAGATCGGATATCAAGAGGGCCTGCAGATACCATGAAATCCGGAGTTTCCCTGCCTTAGTGAACAAGTGTAGAATATTCGAAGAGGATGACAGGGCCCATTCGGGCCAGTGCAGCAGAGCCAACCAACACTTGAGGCCTCAGCAACCACGTTTCAAGAGGCCAGGGAACGTGAGGAGGAATGAACCCTTCACCAGATATCAGGACCATAATGACCGAGGGAGGCAGATGAGAGGACGACCAAGGTATGGCGGATGCTTTAAATGTGGCGGTGATCATTTTGCTAGGGAATGCAATGATACAAATGTTAAATGCTACCACTGCGGAGAGAAGGGACATGTTCGCCCGGACTGCCCCCAACTCCGCCAGGCAAACACCAATGTGCGTCAAGGAGGATATCAAGATCGGACCAGAGTGAATGATAACCCACGACCTGGTGGCAGAGGCAACGGAACCAGAGGAAATATGATGCATGCCCCGAACAATCGAGAGAGGAACACCGGCCCAACAGCGACAGGAAGGATCTACACCATCAATGCAGAGGATGTTGCACCAGCAAACGATCTAGTACAATGTAAGTGCTCACTTGGAATGAATACGCTTAATGTTGTTTTCGATTCGGGGGCAACCCATTCTTTTATAGCTGATGAGTGCGTGAAACGGTTGAAGCTACCAACTGTGTCTATGAACCGGACTCTAGAAGTGGCCAGCCCCACTGGCCCTACTGTGTTCACATCGTCCATATGTAAAAATGTAGCATTTGAGTTGTATGATCGGAGTTTCGCCTTCGATCTGATTTGCATGCCCTTAAAGGGTCTTGATATTGTGCTTGGAATAGATTGGCTTTCAGCCAATAAGGTATTAGTAGATTGTAGAAACCGAGAGATCGTTTTCCCAAAACAACCCACTGAAGATGGCACGGCACAAGGTATAACCCAACTATTTATGATGCTTTGTCTAACCAAAGAAGAGAATGAGCCCCTAGTGAACGACATTCCGGTTGTCTGCGAATTCCCAGAAGTGTTCCCAGAGGACGTCCCGAGTGTACCTCCTCATAGAGAAGTTGAATTCTCTATAGACTTGATCCCTGGAGCCGAACCGGTCTCCAGTGCACCCTACAGAATGTCCTCAACTGAATTGGTCGAGTTGAAGAAACAAGTGGATGAGTTACTTGAGAAGCAGTTCATTAGACCAAGCGTGTCACCATGGGGCGCGCCTGTGCTACTTGTTAAGAAGAAGGATGGCAGCTTGAGACTTTGTATAGATTATCGACAGCTCAACAAACTCACAATCAAGAATCGATACCCACTGCCTAGGATTGATGATTTAATTGACCAGCTGCGTGGAGCCTCAGTCTTCTCAAAAATCGACTTACGATCGGGATATCACCAAATCCGAGTGAAGGACTCGGACATTCCTAAAACTGCCTTTAGGACTAGGTATGGTCACTATGAGTATGTGGTGATGCCGTTCGGTGTGACGAACGCCCCTGCTGTTTTCATGAATTACATGAACAGCATATTCCATTCCTTCTTAGATCGGTTTGTTGTTGTCTTCATTGACGATATTCTAGTTTATTCTAAGACATCGGAGGAGCATGAAGGACATCTCAGGGCGGTACTCCAAGTGTTGAAGGAGAAGCAATTGTTTGCAAAGCCTTCAAAGTGCGAATTTTGGATGGATGAGATCCACTTCCTCGGGCATGTGATCTCCAAGCGAGGCGTCTCGGTGGATCCTGCGAAGGTAGCTGCTGTAATAGCGTGGGAGAGGCCCAGATCGATCTCGGAAATAAGGAGTTTTATGGGCTTGGCAGGTTATTATAGAAGGTTCATCGAAGGATTTTCTAAGTTGGCATTACCTCTGACTAAATTGACTCGGAAGAACGTTCCTTTTGTGTGGAGTCCGGAGTGTGAGAGCAGCTTCCAAGAGCTGAAGAATAAGTTGACAACTGCTCCGGTGTTAGCATTACCGGAGTTACGAGAAAGCTTCGTGGTCTATTGTGACGAATCCGGACTCGGATTAGGATGTGTACTCATGCAGAAAGATCGGGTGGTAGCATATGCCTCTCGACAATTGAGACCCCACGAACAACATTATCCGACCCATGACTTGGAGTTGGCAGCAGTAGTTTTTGCATTGAAAATCTGGAGGCATTACTTGTACGGATCCAAATTTGAAGTGTACAGCGATCATAAGAGCCTCAAATACCTATTCGACCAAAAGGAGCTGAACATGAGGCAGAGAAGGTGGATTGAGTTTTTGAAGGACTATGATTTCGAGTTGAAATACCACCCAGGTAAGGCAAATGTCGTAGCAGACGCTTTGAGTCGAAAATCCCTCCACATAGCAGCCATGATGGCAAAAGAAGTTGAGTTGTTGGAGCGGTTCCGAGACATGAACTTGCATGTTGGCACCCCTTCCTCTCAGAAGATGACAATCGGTACGTTGAGGATTGCCAACGAATTCTTAAAATCCGTGTACGAACAGCAACAGGCGGACTCTTACCTAGCTGAAATGAAGGAAATTCAGGCTAAAGGAAAGGATTTATCCTTGGCAGAAGGATCAGATGGGATCTTCCGGGTGAGGAACAGAATATACATACCAAGTGAAGGAGGATTGAGAAGAATGGTGCTTGATGAAGCCCACAAAAGCCTACTCAGTATTCACCCAGGAACCACGAAGATGTACCACGACTTGAGGAGACAGTTTTGGTGGCCCGGACTAAAGAAGGATGTGGCGGAGTACGTGGCCCGGTGTATCACTTGTCAAAAATCGAAGATAGAGCACCAAAAACCATACGGTGCAATGCAGCCTCTGGAAATCCCCGTGTGGAAATGGGACTCAATTGCGATGGATTTTATCATGGGATTACCCAGGAACCGAGCGGGCCATGATGCCATTTGGGTCATTGTTGATAGATTGACGAAGAGTGCACACTTCTTACCTGTAAATATGAAGTACCCATTGCATAAATTGGCTCGAATCTACATTCAAGAAGTTATTCGACTGCATGGCATACCTACTTCCATCGTCTCAGATAGGGACCCTAGATTTACGTCCAGATTTTGGACCAGCTTGCATCGAGAACTGGGGACGAAGCTTTGGCTTAGTTCTGCCTACCACCCCCAATCGGATGGACAATCCGAGCGAACGATTCAGAGTCTAGAAGACTTATTGAGAGCGTGTGTGTTAGAGTACGGTGGGGACTGGGAGCAGTACCTTCCCTTGATCGAGTTTACGTACAACAACAGCCATCATCACAGCATTGGCATGGCACCTTACGAGGCATTATACGGGCGTAGATGCCGAACCCCGCTCTGTTGGTCGGAAACGGGTGAAAGTCTATTACTGGGACCAGACATCGTAAAGCAAACCACAGAACAGATCCGAGTGATAAGGGAGAAGATGAAAGCATCACAAGACAGGCAGAAGAGCTACCATGACAAACGCATCAAGCCATTGGAATTTCAAGTCGGAGATCGAGTGTTTCTGAGAACCTCTCCGAGTAAAGGAGTTGGACGAGCCTTAAAAAGTGGGAAGTTAAGCCCTCGCTACATCGGACCTTATGAGGTAGTAGAACGGATTGGCCCCGTGGCATACCGCCTCGCGTTACCAATTCACTTGTCCCGATTACACAACGTTTTTCATGTGTCTCAACTAAGGAAGTATTTGCATGACCCCAGCCACACGATGCCTGACGACGAGGTAGAGATCAAGGAAGATCTAACCGCTGTGACTACACCGGTTGGAATCGTGGATCAATCGGTAAAACGCTTAAGAAACAAGAACGTAAGGCTGGTTAAGGTGGAGTGGCAGCAAGGCAAAATCACCTCCTATACGTGGGAGCGCGAAGACGCCATGCGACAGCAGTACCCCGAACTGTTTACCTACGTAAGTACCAACTGAATTTCGGGGACGAAATTCCTTTTCAGTGGGGGAGAACTGTAACATCCCCGTTTTAAAATTTAATGCTGAATAAAGAATGAACCATTAAGACTTGATTTCAACTAGAAATAACTGTTAAGTGCATTTAACTAAGTGAGTTTAAGCCATTAAAATATTAAAATGGTGGCGGACAGGGGATGAGGTGGAGTGCGCGTGACTGACGGGCACGCACTCTCCCATCCCACTCTTGCTTTTGCTGTGCGCATGCACATATGTATATATATATAAGCGTGAGCCTTGGTGAAAAACACTCTCGCTATTTCTTTAGACTCTTTCTCCGTCACTTCATCCTCTGTTTTCTCTCTTCGTCTTCATTCTTCTTCTTCCATCTCACTCTTCGCTCCTGGAGATCTTGATTCCAGTGCTGAAGAACAGACTACGCTCCATCCCAGAATCAGGCGCAGAATACGACAAAGCCAAAGAAGACCGGACGAACCAGGAGAAGGACATCGGACCCAACGGCAAGAACGGAAAAGGTTTCTGAGGAGTCTTCTAAAGGTAGGGGGCGCTTGCATGTCAAATGCATGGTCTAAGAACGGTACCGGATGAACGTACTGCCAAGTGTGTGTGCATGTTTTTATAATTCATTAGAACTGATGCTGTGCATGTATGCATGTGTTCACAATTACTAAAACTGATGCATGATTTGAGATTTTGATGGTGATCTTCGTGACGATGGCGTAGTTTGCTCGTGGATGATAATGATGGGTCTATTTTGTTGTCACTATGAAAAATGTGTATGTGCATGTTCTTAATTGAATTGCTCAATGTTGTTAGTCTGATGATCGACTGTATCATGCGCTGGTGCGATTGACTGAATGATGATGAATAATGGGAGATATCCGTTCTTACTTGACGACTACGGTAATGTGTTCATGGCGCGATGATGTGTAATGATAAATGTGTTAGTTGCATGAGTAAGAGTGGGGTGACCCATGGAAGGTCAAGAACCCCAAGGGAAATGATTTCCAGTTACCAACCCTGGCTAGATCCCAATAGGGCTCGTGGTAGCCGTTGGAGCTAGAGAAATGAGTCTCGAGACGCCGTGGGGGGCCGGTGCCACCTGGTAAGAGCTGAGGGACGAGGGGCCAAAAGAAAAAGGGGGCTGTAACTGAGAGTCTTTTCCCGAGTCGGATCCGCGTGCATACATATAGAAATAAGGCTGATTGTGGTGATGTGTAAATCTATATATGTGCATGTGTATGATTTTGAATGCATGAATACATATTGATGTGGAATAAACTCTGTGAATTATGCGTATTATGAATGTTGTTTGAATTGTATGAATTTGGTTACTTGAGAAAAATTGAAGGAAAGCAGGAGCGTGTACTGACGCTGATACCGAGTCTGTGAGTATCATTTTACATGTAAAAGCTCACCCCTGCAGTGGCCATTTTCAGTGAATGTCTCTCGTGAGGAGGATCAAAGGCAGAGCTGGAATGCTGGGCGGAGTGCTGATGCATTTCGAAGGTTTAATTAAGGCGTTGTTAGATGAAGCCCGGACTAGCTCATACCGGATGTTAACGTCTTTGTGAATGAATAGAACTTTATGAACAAGAAGAAGTCTGATTTTGTATTGTAATTATTGACGTGCACTTTTATGTATATATATGGATGTATGGTTTTGGTGTGTGTAATGCCATGTGTTGCTTTGTTTCCTAATTATGCTTTAATAGATGCGCAGGAACAGCCTGATCGAGCAGGTTATAGCTAAGTCCGAAAGAACCAAGAATTGCCTTAGGAAAACTTATGTCGGATACGTTGGGCGGAGTCGTACCCCGCCCGAAGGCGTATGGCTAAGTCCGCCCAGGCGTCGTCATAATTAGTTGAGTTGGGCGGAATAGGTTCAAACTCTTCCTTTCTCCACAACCTACTAATGTATATGTACCCTGTAACTTCTCATTTTTTCCGAGTGAAAGGCGAGTGTGAGGATTTACTTAGTAAACCATTGTCCATACCCGACGGAGGAAACTACCTTGTAGTTGTGTTAAAGAGGCGTTATGTAAATTTCGTTTAGGCGGCGTTATACCTCGCCCAAGTAACTAGGACAGCCCGCCCAAGATAAATATACCCCGCCTAGCCTAGCAGGATGATTCTAACTTAGCCTTTTCATCAAATGCTACACGTGTGAATGTATTAGCATATTTTCCCTTATCTATTCCTCCTGTTGAGTAACCAGTATCACTCGAAGGGAAGCCTCATTGATTCTATCCGCTGCTGCATTCTTTACCCCGCCTGGACGGTGTCAGACTCCGTCTAAGCGAACAAACGGTGTTGTGCAATCCGCCCTAGTGTAGGTGCGTTACGATAAACCCATTGAGCCGGCCCCAGTTTTAGCTTCCCTGTAGGTTGCTTTATGCGCGTGAATGTTTTTAGTTTTCCCCATTGCCTGCTTCCTTCTACATCAAATGTTACGTGACTGTTTTTTTGTGAAAAATTTTCTCATATTTTGGGATTTATTAGTTGTAGATAATTAGGGTGTTACACCTTCCACTTGCAAAATTTACTCGTAAATCAAGCCTACCTCGAAACCAACCCGAGTCCAAGCCCAGCAGTCCCGAACGCTGACCTGAGTACGATTTCAAATAAATCCTTTTCTTGGATATCTACTCCTCTTGGAGATCCTTCACTCGGAGACTTTCTATTTACCAATTTCCACTCGGAATTCAGGCTTACTCCAAATATAAATCTGAGTTCAAACTCAGCAGCTCAACATCACCCGAACACAGCTATGAATAAGTTTACCGCTCGGTATTTTCTCCCCCTTGGGTAATTCACTCGAAACTTGTACACTCGAAGTTCCATTTTCCGACGAGAAGTACTTTTCTCCTGGATGAAGATCACGTGGTGGAACATCACACGAGTATTAGGAATTCCACACTCGATGCCTTTCCACTCAGAACCGCTCCACACGGTACCATCTACTCAGAAGTGGTACACTCCGAGGCATTTCACCCAAAATTCACACAACTCAGATATTTCACTTTGATTTTGCCTAACACAGAAGTGCCATTCGGACACAGCTCCTTATTGATGACCAAAATGATGCTTCACTCGGAACATCATAATCTTTCCCGAGCAATCCTCACCTTACCAAACACCTTGGCTCAAGGTCCAGGTTTCCTTATTAAACTTACAGTACCACTCGGCTAACTTATAAAACTCAAATTTCAGTGGCAAATTTGATCACCCTTCTTATTTCAATAACCAATCATCCCTTAGTAGCCCTTCTGTACTCAACAACCTCTAATCCTCTCGGAGGAAATATGACAAGGTTAAGCAGTCCTCATTTGATACATAGCCACTTATGATCTACTTACAACTCCTCTCTTCACTCGGGCAGCCTAAAAGACTCACCATCACCATAAGCAGCTACAACTTCACTTGCCCGACTCATGAATTGCTGCATCCATCTTATAGGATGACGTCTCATTCCTATAGGGTTACAACAATTACACAGTCACTGCAACATGTACGCTGCCACAATGCCTACGGCATGAAGAGTCATCTCAGGACAGCATGACTTACACTGACCTGACTCACTCAACTAATACTAGTTCACACGGTAATTAATGGCAGTTCACATACACATTAGAAGCAGTACATCTATATCAGCATTATGTATCACACAGGGTACATCACGCAACAACAAGCATGAAAATTATTTATCACTTCTGTAAAACTGAATGACGGCAATACAATAATCGGCTTCTAGCCGACACCGAGTAAATATTTCCTCTAAATCTTATTCATCACAAAATCATGGCTCGGACTAAATTCTCAGTTCTCAGTTATATAATGACATCACTCATTCGGCTTCATGCAATTCAGTCAGGATTAAGTAATTCACATTCACATATGTTGTCATAACACACCATAGACTCGGCAACGACACTAATACACATACAACCACTCAGTCAGATTTTATAACAATTATTCACGGCTATATTATTGTTCACTACAGCATGCACCATAACCATAACCACACATTACACTCAACAATAGCATCAATATATATATATATGTTCATCTGAGCGAATTTACTTAAATCAATTCCCAACTACATTAAGGATTTCATTCACAACATCATATCCAATCGGGAGTTGCACAATAACGTACATTCTCAATTATGACACCACATTACACTCGGTAACAGTATCGGTACATACATATTCATTCAGTCGAAATTCACTTGTACGTCATCATCTAGTCGGGGTTCATTCAAATCATTCAAATCCATGCAACCCATGTTAGTCTCCCTAACAATGTTCTCACACGCACCGACCAACTCACTCAGCTAATACTTACTCACAAGAATTAATGGCAATTCACATGTATATATAAGCACATATTCACATCAACATTATCATGATGCACCACGTAGGGCACGTCGCACAGCAACAATCATGTAATATAATTTACCCCTACGGTAAAATAGTATAATGGCTACAGGCTTCCGACTTATACAAAAAAAATCGTACACCTCTCCATTACTCATAAGTTAGCGCAACTCTCCTGATGACAATCGTCAAGTAGCAGTTACTATCACCCCAAAATGGTGTAATAACAGTCGGTTCCCGACCATTACCGTGTAATTGCTTCTTCCTTAGATCTTATCCACCTTAAACCATACAGTATCATATACACATATATATGTATACGTGTGTACCAACATTCAATACATACACGCTATCATTCAATCAGAATCTATCCAGCCAGCTCCTGGCTATATCACTTACATTATTTATAATCCCATATAATCACAGCCATAGGCTCACTTTGCACTTAGCGACAGCATCAACACATATATATTCAATCATCCAATCGGAATATCAAATTCACATTCGGCCATACAATTCATATCATTCACCACAGCATGCATTACAGCCACAACATTAATATACATACATTCATTCAATCGGATTCTATTCAATCATGTTATTCTAAATAACATTCCACATATTCATGTAATTCATATTGAGCTCAACAACCATTATAGTGTGCACACATTCTTTTCACCCGGATTTAAAAGGGACTCCTCACTCTGAATTATTTAGTCACTCTTCACTCGGGAAACCTCAACAGTTATCACTCAAAGGGTATCCGGATCGATTCCCACTCGGTATCACCCGTCCTCTTCACTCATTCTTACTCGCCAACTATAATCTCTCCTACTCTGGTTTTCCCACTAAGTCAAGACTCGCTCGGATTTTCTATCTACTTAATGATTTATTATAATGGATCCACTCAGAGTCGTAGGTGTCATCTTCTGGTCGGTAAACTCTCGCTCGGCATCACACTGTCTTATTCACTCGGGATTACCTAGGTTTCCTTTCACTCGGAGGGAGTCACTAACTCTCTTCCTACGTCAACACTCGTCTCTATTTTCGACTTATAGTTAAACTAATCTCTCGCACACAACAAATATGCATACGTATATTACTCGGATCTTCATGCACAGTATAGGAGTTCACGCAACATAGAGGGTGTAATTAATTACAGGCACCAATTTATGTCTTCTACTCCAAAGGGTTTAGGTTCAAGTAAAAGGAACTAAGGCTAACACATTTCTTGTATCTCAAATCATACACTATTCATTCATCACACGTTCAAATTCCTCAACAAGGCACAGGCATATAACCACACCATTCATATACCAAATCATCAAACACATACAATACCGATTAAGTCAGGGCATACAATCAATCGGACCAGGAGGGAAATGACCTCCTATTCACAAATCAATATCACAATAATGATGACCACTCGGTCATACTGTATACAACCGCTTATACTCGGTAAGCATACCTTGGCCTTGGACCTTTCGGTCTGCTCTGATACCAAAATGTAACACCCTAATTTTTAAAATGAAAACAACCCGGGACAAGAAAATTTTTCCAAAATTAAATAAACCGAATAGACCATAAAGCAACCGGGTAACAAAAGAAATAAGAGAAGGAAGGCAAGAAAAAATAAAACCGACTCGAGAGGGCATACAGCGGAAGAAGGAAACACTCAGCGAAGCCCAAAATCAGCATTCACTCGGTTAAGCGTGAACCCATACAATTAAGCGAAGCAGCTCCAGTCGCTCGGGCGAAGCACGAATCGCTTAAGCGATGCCAACACAAGGTCTTCCCAAGTCCACGCTCGCTGGAGTGAGTACCTTGATCGCTGGGGCGAGAAGCCACACTCGGCTATCCAGACGCTCGAAATCCAGAGTCATCCTTCAACTCATTCACTCAGAAAATGAGAGCTAACTCTTTCGGCACGCCACAACTTATTCGCTCGAGGAGTCATTAAGTAAATCCTCACTCAGACTTATTCTAATTCTAACCACTCAGAATACCGTTTGGCTAATTCGCTCAGATTATTTATAGCGTCCGCTCAGAATTCGTCAAAGGGATTTCTCTCAGAATCCTTATGAGTAGCCCCCACTCAAAAAGAGCCCAACACGAGTCACCAGCATACAACACAGGTCTATACACAATCATACACTCGGAATACCCATTATCTTAACATTATATATATATATATTCACCAATACTTACAATTCCATACAAGTAACCCATATCTATAATTCTCCTAATCAATCTTTATAAACAAATATACTTAATCGTCATTTTACATAAGAGCCGGCGAAGGCTACACTGACTAAACATAATGAATACAATATAAGCACTCAACAATCAGGTACACCGCACTCGGACTTGAGGCCCTGTCAGCACTTCCGAGCCTGATCTGCACATACTGAAAAATGGTGTAGGGGGTGAGCTTTCACATATACAATGATAGTTATTGGCTCGGCTTAGCATACACATTCCTTTTCAACATACTCTATCTATCTTAGTCAATACTAGCATTTACTAACATTTAATAAAGCATCTACACAAGTCACTAGTCGGATTACTCAAGTCATTCATGGTCATCTAACTCCTACTATTCACAATAATATACTCCTTAACAATAACATCAATAATACTTAGCCTCAGCGTCAAACACACACACAAATCCAGTCGGAATTCCTTAATAGCATTCACAGATTTTAAGGAGCGTGTTGCTCTCGTCAATGATGCACCTACCTATATGCATGCGGATCCGACTTAACAATAACTCTCAGTTACAAATCCCTTTTCTGGCTCCTCGTCTGATAACCCTTACCGTGTGGTACCAGTCTCCCACGGACATCTCGAGACTTAACTCTAGCTCCCACGGCTACCACGGGTCTTCTCAGAATCTAGCCAAGGGTCTGTAGCTGGAAATCATCTCGTTGGGTTCCTGACCTTCCACGGGTCACCCTCTATTCATAAATACAACCTCATGCATGTCACGGTAGTCATCCACACTCAGCAAGTTCATCTTAAGCAATTCATATCGTATCCACCCGAAAGTCAACAATAGACCACACAATGTGCTTGATATTCACATTACAATTAACATGCAATTCATACATTAACTCCACAACATCACCAATGTCATCATACATCTCTAGGACAGCCATAGTCATACACCACCCAGATAATAATTATCATTCATTCGGACTCCACTCAGCAGCACGCACAATATATATATATATATATATATATATATATATATATCAAACAACACATCCTGAACGCATGCATGTGAATACGAAATAATCAACAGGACTCTACTAACACGCACATATGATATTCAATGATCAACAGTCAAACACCTCACAGAGTGATCATAATCATAATCATACAAACACATAAGGTAATACATTCACTCGGACCGTCCAGAAACTATGCATTTGACATGTAGAGCGCCTCCTACCTGGGATGAAGATTCCAAAGGCTCCAAGGGCTTGCAGCTCTAGTCGGTTGCTCCGCTCAGCCCATTCACTCGTTCTCAATGGAGCGACCCTGCATCAGTCATCCACCATTACACCTGGCTTTAGAGGAACTCCGAGCCACTCCCACTCTTAAACAGTTCTGCATGCAAGATTAGCAGGGAGACCCAAGCCCCCAGGGCACCACATTGACCTTCCACTCGGTCCAGTGGGGATTTCCAAGCTTCTGAGACACCCAGTTCCCTCCTCGCTCTCTTGAGTAGCTCCATCACAACACTGGTGAATGCTCCGACCTCCTTGCAACATTTCGTGATGCAGATCTTCACTGAGACTCAGCAGCCTCGAGCAAGGAGAGGGAGGAAGAGGGAAGTCGACGGAGGAGCCGCGGGGAAGAGGACTGATTACATGCAGAGGGAATGCACACCCTCACCCTCTCTGGCTCGTCGAGTCAAGAAGGAGGACTCTGATCCTCAGCCCCCACGGTCGCGAGCTCACGGTGCAGAGAGCAGAGAAGAAAGAAGAAGAAAAGGAGAATGAAGAGCGAAGAAGAAGGGAAGAAGAGAGAACAGAAAGAAGAAAAGTCTGAAGGGGAAAAATGAATAATAGGGTGGCCCAGTAGCCCATATACGCATGCACAGAGAGAAGGGGAAGTGGGGTGGGAAAGCATGAAGCAGTACTCCAATCACAATCAGCCACCAATTATTAATTAATCACTCTTAACCAGTCATTATTTCTTAAGTTGAGTTAATTAAGTTAATTATAATTATTAAATAATTTTCCCACCTTGCAATTATTATTTCAATGATTTATTTTCATTCAGCAATTAATTATTAAATCGGGATGTTACAGTACCGGCCTCCCATTGACGTCTCGAGACTCATCTCTAGCTCCCACGGCTACCACGAGCTCTCACAGGATCTAGCCAAGGTCTGTAGCTGGAAGCCATTCCTTCGGGGCTCTTGACCTTCCGCGGGTCGCTCCATTCCTACACATGCAACTTATGCGTTTTACCAGCAAGCATCGTTACTCAACCGATACCTCCTTCGTAACCACCAAGGTAGAAACCGATTCAACATAGTCCCTATATTTACTTTGTCAATCACACCAGCATGCACAGCAATCAACAGTTCAGAGTAATAACATCGGACGCATCAACTAACAGCCACACATTCATGTCTCACGGTATTAACAGTAATAGAACCGTGCATCATACTCGTCTATTTCAGAAAGGCCAACAGACTACATTACCACCATCTTGATTGCATGTAATTATTGTATAACTATTAACAAGATACTACTATCATACACATGGAATCCAAGATCAACAATCATGCATAATACACAGTCGTCACAGACACATGCACACACTTAAAGCAGTACATTCATCCGGTACCATTCGTGGACCATGCATTTTACATGCAAGCGCCCCCTACCTATAGAAGGAACTCAAGAAGCTCTTCTGCTCTCCGACGTTTGGTCTGACGCCCTTTCTGACTCGTCCAGTCCCCCTTCGCACCGTCGTACTCTACAATCGGCTCGGGGATGAGGAGTTGTTCTTCCTCTGCTTCAGTGATCGTCCTTCACCAGTCGGAGGGGCTATGACCTTTCTCCAGCACCGTCGTCGTGATCCACAGAAACGAAGAATAAAAACAGGGGAAGAAAAGAGGACGAAGACGAAGAAGAAGAAAAGAGAGGATGAAGCAGTCAGGAAGGATGAATATCATGATGATACAGGGTATATGTATATGCATGCGAAGGGAAGGAAGTGGGATAGGAAAACATGAATCGCAGTCCACTCACGTGACTCACCAATCACAAGCAGCCATTTTTTTTACCAACTAAATTAATTTGTCATTATTCCTTAAATTAAATTGATTATAATTAACAATTATCTTCCTACTTTGAAATCAAGGTCTTAATGGTTTATTTCAGTCGGTATTTAACTTCAAAATTGGGATGTTACAGTTCTCCCCCTCTCAAAAGAATTTCATCCTCGAAATTCAGTCGGCAACTCACCTTGGTTAAACAACTCGGGGTACTGCTGCCTCATGGCGTCTTCGCGTTCCCAGGTACAAGAGGTAGTCCCGTTCTGTTGCCATTCCACTTCAACTAGTTGTACGTCCTTGCTCCTCAAATGCTTTATCGATCGGTCCATAATTCTAATCGGTATAGCTATAGTGGTCAGGTCTTCCTTGATTTCCACTTCCTTATCAGGCATTGTGTGATTGGGATCATGTAGATATTTCCTTAGTTGGGACATATGAAACACGTTATGCAATCGGGATAAGTGAGTCGGTAATGCTATTCGGTATGCCATGGAGTCGACTCGTTCCAACACCTCATAAGGCCCAATGTATCGGGGGCTCAACTTCCCACCTTTCAAGGCTCGCCCGACTCCTTTACTCGGTGAAGTCTTCAAAAACACTCTGTCTCTGACTGAAAACTCTAATGGTTTGGTTCGTTTGTCATGGTAGCTCTTCTGCCTATCCTGAGACGCCTTCATCCTTTCCCTTATCACTTGGATCTGTTCTGATGTTTGCTTTACAATTTCTGGCCCCAATAGCAGACTCTCACCCGTTTCCGACCAGCAGAGTGGGGTTCGGCACCTTCGACCATAAAGTGCTTCGTAGGGTGCCATACTGATGCTGTTGTGGTGGCTATTGTTGTATGTAAACTCGATCAGGGGAAGGTACTGCTCCTAATTTCCACCGTGCTCCAACACACACGCCCTTAGCAAGTCCTCCAGGCTTTGAATCGTTCGCTCGGATTGTCCATCCGATTGGGGGTGGTAAGCGGAACTTAGCCAAAGCTTCGTACCCAATTCCTGGTGCAGGCTGGTCCAAAACCGGGACGTGAACCTAGGATCCCTATCCGATACGATAGAAGTCGGCACTCCATGCAGTCAGACAATTTCACGTACGTAAATCTGGGCCAACTTATGCAGTGGGTATCTCATATTCACAGGTAGGAAGTGTGCACTCTTCGTCAGTCGGTCAACAATGACCCAAATCGCATCATGGCCCGCTCGGTTTTTTGGCAATCCTATGATAAAGTCCATGGCAATTGAGTCCCATTTCCACACGGGAATCTCCAGGGGTTGCAATGCACCATATGGCTTCTGGTGCTCGACTTTCAATTTCTGACAGGTAATACACCGAGCCACGTATTCTGCCACATTCCTCTTTAATCCGGGCCACCAAAATTATGCTCTTAGATCATGGTACATCTTCGTGGTACCCGGGTGGATACTTAGCAAGCTCTTGTGAGCTTCATCAAGCACCATACTTCTCAATTCTCCTCCACCTGGTACATATATTCTGTTTCTCACTCGGAAGATTCCATCCGATCCCTCGGTCAGGGACAAGTCCTTTCCTTTAGCCTGAGTCTCCTTCATCTCAGCCAAGTAGGAATCTGACTGCTGTTGCTCGTACACGGTTTTCAAGAATTCATTGGCGATTCTCAACGTACCTATTGTTATTTTTTGAGAGGAGGGGATGTCAACATGTAAGTTCATGTCTCGGAACTGTTCCAATAACTCCACTTCCCTTACCATCATCACTGCTATATGGAGAGATTTCTGACTCAACGCGTCGGCAACAACGTTTGCCTTACCCGGATGGTACTTTAGCTCGAAATTATAATCTTTTAAAAATTCCATCCATCTCCTCTGCCTCATATTTAGCTCCTTTTGGTCGAATAAGTATTTGAGGCTCTTGTGATCACTGTATACTTCAAATCTGGACCCGAACAAATAATGCCTCCAGATCTTCAATGCGAAGACTATGGCTGCCAGCTCTAAGTCATGGGTCGGGTAATGTTGTTCGTGAGGTCTCAATTGCTGAGAGGCATACGCTATCACTCTGTCTTTCTGCATTAACACGCATCCCAATTCGAGTCCTGACGCATCACAGTAAACCACGAAGCTCTCTTGCAAGTTAGGTAATGCCAACACTGGAGCAGTCGTCAACTTGTCTTTCAGCTCTCGAAAACTGTTCTCGCACTCGAAACCCCATACGAAGGGAATGTTTTTCTAAGTCAATTTAGTCAGTGGCAAGGCCAATTTAGAAAAACCCTTAATGAATCTTCTATAATAACCAGCCAGGCCCATAAAGCTCCTTATCTCCGAGACCGACTTGGGTCTCTCCCACGCCATTATAGCTGCTACTTTCGAAGGGTCCACCGAGACACCTTCCTCAGAAATCACATGTCCGAGGAAGTGGATCTTACCCATCCAGAAATCGCACTATGAGAGCTTTGCAAACAACTGCTTCTCCTTCAACACTTGAAGTACCGCTCGGAGGTGTTCTTCATGCTCCTCAGGAGTCTTAGAGTAGATTAGGATATCATCAATGAAAACTACAACAAATCGGTCTAGATATGGGTGGAATATGCTGTTTATGTAATTCATGAAGACAGCAGGGGCGTTTGTCACACCGAACGGCATCACTATATACTCGTAGTGGCCATACCTAGTCCTAAAGGCAGTTTTAGGAATGTCCGAGTCCTTCACCCGGATTTGGTGGTATCCCGATCGTAAATCGATCTTTGAGAAGACTGAAGCGCCACGCAGCTGGTCAATTAGATCGTCAATTCTGGGCAATGGGTACCGATTCTTAATTGTGAGTTTGTTTAGCTGTCGGTAATCTATACATAGTCTCATGCTGCCATCCTTCTTTTTAACAAGCAGTACAGGTGTGCCCCATGGTGACACACTCGGCCTAATGAATTGTTTTCCAAGTAACTCATCCACCTGCTTCTTCAACTCGGCCAATTCTGTTGGGGACATTCTATAAGGTGCACTGGAGACTGGCTCGGCTCCAGGGATTAGGTCTATAGAGAATTCGACTTCTCTATTGGGAGGGACACTCGGTACATCCTCGGGAAATACCTCTGGGAATTCACAGACAGTCGGAATTTCGTTCACTCGGGCTTTACTCTCACCCTCGGTTAAACAAAGCATCATAAACAGTTGAGCTATACCTTGTGCCGTGTAGTCTTCATTGTGCTGCCTCGGGAAGATTATCCTTCAGTTTCTACAATCCACTAACACCTTGTTGGCTGAAAGCCAATCTACGCCGAGCACGATATCAAGGCCCTTCAAAGGCACGCACACAAGATCGAAGGTAAAACTCCGATTGTCCAACACAAACTTTACGTCCTTACACATTATTGATGTCAACACCTTAGGGCCAGTCGGGTTGGCTACTTCCAAAATCCGATCCATAACCATAGTCGGTAATCGCAATCATCTCACACACTCGTCAGCTACGAAGAAGTGGGTGGCTCCAGAATCAAAAATTACACTAAGTGTATATTTACCGAGTAGGCACTTACTTTGTACTAAGTCGTTCACCTGTGCAGCTTCCTCAGCACTGATGGCGTAGACTCTTCCAGCAGCTGGTTGATCGGTGTTTCTCGTCCGATTATTTGGGGCAAACATCATATTTCCTCTGGCTCTATTGCTTCCGCCCCCCGAGCTTTGACCATTGTTTCCACGGCTCCTCACCTGGAAACCTCCCTGACGCGTATTGGTACTTGTTTGACGGAGTTGGGGGCAGTCAGGGCGAATGTGCCCCTTCTCCTTGTAATGAAAACACTTGACATCTGCACTATCACAATTCTGAGCAAAGTGGTCGCCACCACATTTAAAACACTTGCCATATTTTGGTCGTCCACTCATCTGTCTCCCTGGGTTACTACGATCGTGATATCTAGTAAAGGGTCCATTTCTTTGCATGTTACCTGGCCTCTTGAAGCGTGACTGTTGAGGCCTCAAGGAGGAACCTGCTCTACTATTCTGGCCTGAGTGGGCCTTGTCATCTTCTTCAAATATTCTACACTTATTCACCAATGCAGGAAAACTCCTAATCTCTTGGTATATGCAGGCTCTCTTAATATCTGATCTCAATCCATTCTCGAATTTAAGGCACTTGGAGTTCTCCGTCCCCGGTTGTTGGAAGGGTGGGTAGAATAGACACAATTCTTCGAATCTGGCCGCGTATTCTTCCACAGTCATGGAACCCTGTTTCAACTCCATAAACTCCAATTCCTTCTGACTCCTTACTGTGTCAGGGAAGTACTTCTCTAAGAAGCATGTCTTGAAATTGTTCCAGGTCAGCTGAGTATCATCGTCAGGAAATTGGTTTCTGGCTATCTTCCACCAGTTCTCCGCCTCGTCTCGCAGCATATACACTGCACATTCTACCATCTGGGCCTCGGTACAGCGAAGACCCCCAAAAATCCTTTCCAGCTCTTGAGTCTATTTAAAAGCTGCCTCAGGGTTACGCCCTCCTTGAAATTCACTCGGCTTCCTTTTCAGGAAGCGGTCCAACACTTGGCCTCCTTCAGCTCGTTGCTGGCCCTGTCTCTCGAACACGTCAGCAAAACGTTGGAAGGCCGTGGCTATGGCCTTCATGCTTTGGTGATTCGTCATCCCTTATCCTGAAATTAACACCCCTTCAAGGATAAGTATACCAAGTCACTTACTACCGATCGTATCTCAGCCTAATATTCAGTAACTTAGCACATTATGCCATATCTATATGTTACACAATCAGTCGAACCAGGAGGAACAACCTCCTATCCATAAATCAATATCACAGTATCAATCAAGTTCAACAATATCACAATAATGATGACCATTCGATCATAATACACACAACCGCTCACACTCGGTAAGCATACCTTGGCCTTGGACCTTTCGGTCTGCTCTGATACCAAAATGTAACACCTTAATTTTTAATTAAATAAATTAAACCAACAAGGAAATTTTTTCCAAATTCTAAAGTTAATAAACCGTACATAATCTGCTCGAATAACAAAACCGGGCGCAACAAGGAAAAAGGAGGGGAAAAAGACAAGGGGGATGGGCAAATGCACAGCAAAAGGGGAAGCGCTTAATCGAAACTACATTGGGCATCCTGTCACTCCACTCGGTATTTCCCCACTCGGATTTCATGCGTATGGTTCGCTCGGGAAGGTCTACTTCTTAATTCACTCGGATTGACCCTAATACATACTAGTTTCATCCAGACAGCCTATCATACTCCGTGGCTTCACTCGATCGGATTATGTATATATATTTATATATTGGCAACCCGAAAATGATCCCCAAAGCCGCTCACTCGGAATCCATGAATACTTCTCACTCGGAATAACTTTCATGCCCATCACACCACTCGGGACATTTCACTCACTTTTCACTCGGTGACCATAATATTTCCTACTCTGATTTTCCCACTAAGTCAAGGCGCGCTCAGGTTCTCTAGCTACTTACTAATTTATTACAATGGGCCCACTTAGAGTCTTAGGTGCCGTTCCCTAGTCGGTGAACTCTCACTTGGCGGATTCTCACTCGGAAATCGTTGATTAATCTCCACTCGGGAAAACCTCATAGATATCACTTAAAGAATTCAAACCAATTCCCGCTCCAGGCTATATGACCTCACTCACTCGGTGCTATCCGACTCCTCATCACTCGGAATATCTCCCTATCTCGCTTTCCCCAGCAACAACTTAGCTCCGCTTCTACCCATAGTCACGCCGACCTCATACGCTCGGAAAGTATACCTGTGCACCCATATTCATCACTCGGACATCACTCATAGCGTAGGATAAACACACAATATATATATAAGCATGTATTTAAATAATTACAATTGCATCACCATGTTCTCTCTACCCAAGAGGGTTCAAGTTCTAATGTAAGGGACTAAAACCAAAATATGAGCCGGCCAAGGCTTAACAAGATCTTATATACAGTATATACATATACACATATATTCACATCGCTCGGATGCTCCGCTCTGCACTCAGCTCCTCCTTCATCCTTCATTCCGAGAGATATTCACTGAAAAATGTAGCCACAGTAGGGGTGAGCTTTTACATATAAAATGATAGTCAATGACTCAGTATCAGTGTCAGTACGCACACTTATGTTCACTCAGTCGCATTCAGATTAAACTAAGGCCATACAAATTAGAATAATATCAATAACATACACTCACATACATACTACATAAGTTCATCCTTATTCACACATACACATGCATCCGCACACTCGGAATTCATTCATAATACCTAACACATGCCACACGTACTATCCTAATCAACATCATATCTACATGCATGCCTGCGGATCTGACTTAAGTAATGACTTTCAGTTACTGTTTCCCCCTTACTGGCCGCTCGTCCATCAGCTCTTCCTGCGTGGTACCGGCCTCCCATTGACGTCTCGAGACTTATCTCTAGCTCCCATGGCTACCAAGAGCTCTCACAGGATCTAGCCAAGGTCTGTAGCTGGAAGCCATTCCTTCGGGGCTCTTGACCTTCCACGGGTCGCCCTATTCCTACACATTCAACTTATGCATTTTACCAGCAAGCATCGTTACTCAACCAATACCTCCTTCGTAACCACCAAGGTAGAAACTGATTCAACATAGTCCCTATATTTACTTTGTCAATCACACCAGCATGCACAGCAATCAACAGTTTAGAGTAATAACATCGGACGCATCAACTAACAGCCACACATTCATGTCTCACGGTATTAACAGTAATAGAACCGTGCATCACACTCGTCTATATCAGAAAGGCCAACAGACTACATTACCACCATCTTGATTGCATGCAATTATTGTATAACTATTAACAAGATACTACTATCATACACATGGAATCCAAGATCAACAATCATGCATAATACACAGTCGTCACAGACACATGCACACACTTAAAGCAGTACATTCATCCGGTACCGTTCGTGGACCATGCATTTGACATGCAAGCGCCCCCTACCTATAAAAGGAACTCAAGAAGCTCTTCTGCTCTCTGATGTTTGGTCTGACGCCCTTTCTGACTCGTCTAGTCCCCCTTCGCACCGTCGTACTCTGCAATCGGCTCGGGGATGGAGAGTTGTTCTTCCTCTGCTTCAGTGATCGTCCTTCACCAGTCGGAGGGGCTATGACCTTTCTCCAGCACCGTCGTCGTGATCCCCAGAAACGAAGAATAAAAACAGGGGAAGAAAAGAGGACGAAGACGAAGAAGAAAAAAAGAGAGGATGAAGCAGTCAGGAAGGATGAATATCACGGTGATACAGGTTATGTGTATATGCATGCGAAGGGAAGGAAGTGGGATGGGAAAACGTGAATCGCAGTCCACTCACGTGACTCACCAATCACAAGCAGCCATTTTTTTTACCAACTAAATTAATTTATCATTATTCCTTAAATTAAATTGATTATAATTAACAATTATCTTCCCACTTTGAAATCAGGGTCTTAATGGTTTATTTCATTCGGTATTTAACTTCAAAATTGGGATGTTACAAAATGGCCCTGGCTTGGTGACCGCTCAAGCGAGAGAAAAGGCATTTGGACACTGGACGATTTTCGCTCAGGCGTGCCTAGTCTCGCTCAAGTGAAAATCGAGCAGAGAGCTTCAAATGGTACTGGAGGAATCTCGTTCAAGCGAGGTGGAACTCACCTAAGCGAGATTGGCCCCTAATGCAGACTTCCCTCTCTCACTCAAGCGTTTAGCTGGCTCACCCAGATGTTACTTTTGAGTCTCGCTCAAGCGAGATGGGACTCGCTCAAGCGAGAGAAGCCCCTGAGGCTCAAATTTTCCTTCGCTCAGTCTTTCTCGTTTCCGCCCAAGCGTGCTTACGCTGGCTCGCTCAAGCGAATGTGGGACTCACTTGAGCGATTGGCACCATGATGCATATGTTATGACCTGTTTTTTTAATGATTGTATTTCCTTTGCAATAAAAACCCTTCTTACATTATTTAAACGTTATTTTGGAAATATTAAGGTATCTTGAACTCTATGAAATCCTCCCCTTCAAAATCAATCATACAATAATTAAATTCATTAATTCTTCCGCTGTTTTGAATTCAAAATTTTATTAAAAAAATCATCCTTTAATTTACCCTCTTATATCTTCATATATGGGAGTGGCTGTTCTAGATCTAGGTGTCAAACCTGAAAGCTTTACCACTTAATTTCTTTTCATTGAATAATGATTTCAAAATCGTGAAAAAATTTCCCCGTATTTTCAGGGCATCTCAACCTTGTATCAGAGTGTTGGTTTCCTCTTGATACGATCATGATTAATGTTGTTCATGTACTTGTTGCTTAAGATTGAATTATATGAGCTATGATTGATTGATTTATGGATTATTTGGGTGAATTGTGATTGTTATCATTGAATTGAGATTGATACACTTGTTGTTGAGTCCGGCCAAGAGTCCTTACACTATTTGCCTCTAATAATGAATATGTTGTGATTGTGTATCGAAAAGTGATGTGATTGTGTGATGTGGTGCATGATAAGCTTATAAGTATTAGATGTTTGGTTTAGGGTTTAGGGTAGGAAATGAGATTTGATATGCCAAGTTGACTAAATCTCCCGTTTCTGCACAAATTCTGCAAAACTCGCTCAAGCGAGTGGGAATCTCGCTCAAGCGAGATGCTTATGAAACAGGGGTGTGGCCACTAGCCAAAATTCACAGCGAATGGCCTTCTCGCTCAAGCGAGAATGAACTGGAAGCAATGGTTAGTCTCTGGACCATTTTCGCTCAAGCGAAATGGCCTTGGCTTGGTGACCGCTCAAGCGAGAGGAAGGACATTTGGACACTGGACGATTTTCGCTCAGGCGTACCTAGTCTCACCCAAGTGAAAATCGGGCAGAGAGCTTCAAATGGTACTGGAGCAATCTCGCTCAAGCCAGGTGGAACTCTCCTAAGCGAGATTGGCCCCTGATGCAGACTTCCCTCTCTCGCTCAAGCGTTTAGCTGGCTCACCCAGATGTGACTTTTGAGTCTCACTCAAGCGAGATGGGGCTCGCTCAAGTGAGAGAAGCCCCTGATGCTCAAATTTTCCTTCGCTCAGTCTTTCTCATTTTCGCCCAAGCGTGCTTATGCTGGCTCGCTCAAGTGAATGTGGGACTCGCTTAAGCGATTGGCACCCTGATGCATATATTATGACCTATTTTTTTAATGATTGCATTTCCTTTGCAATAAAAACCCTTCTTACATTATTTAAACGTTATTTTGGAAATATTAAGGGATCTTGAACTCTATGAAATCCCCCCTTCAAAATCAATCATACAATAATTAAATTCATTAATTCTTCCGCTATTTTGAATTGAAAATTTTATTATAAAAATCATCCTTTAATTTACCCTCTTATATCTTCATATATGGGAGTGGCTGTTCTAGATCCAGGTGCCGAACTTGAAAGCTTCACCACTTAATTTCTTTTCATTGAATAATGATTTCAAAATCGTGAAAAAATTTCCCTGTATTTTCGGGGCGTCTCATTAAACCTTGGCCGTTCCTTAATCTAAGGTTCAAGAGTTGAAACCTAGACGGTCGTCATGGAAAGACATTGCATGTTGGCATAGGCGCAAGTTGAATTCTAGGTTTTGAAACCCTAGACGGTGCTGCCTCCATGTGCCTTAACGGCTACGTTGTGAAGCGTTCGCAATAAGGAATTAGGTTTCAAAATGGTTTAAACCCTAGTTGAAATTTTAGAGCTGTTAATGGTCAGAGAAACGTTTTGGCTAGGAAAGACTTGCTAGCGCCTTATTTCCGACCCCATGTGTTTAATTGTCTATTTTAAAAATTAATTACTCTTTTAATGCATTTAAATGGGTTATAATCAATTAATTAACACATTGCATGGTGAATGGTTATGGTCTTAGTTATTTTATTTAAATACAGCCTGCGTGCTGTGCCTCTCTCTATTCTGTTGTGTTTCTTTTCTCAACCCTTCACTCGTATGTAAAGCGAGTTTCTCTTTAATCATGTAATCTTGATCAGGCCAACAAAGTAGAGACTTAGAAGAAAACTAGGGAGTGGTGACTCTAAGAGGATGGTGGATTCAAGAAGTAGGACTTCATGAAGCGATGGCAACATAGTTCCTCTAGGTTTATTTATTTATTTATTTATTTATTTATTTATTTATTTTTCTTCTAGGAAGACCATAACCATCTCACAATTTTGTTTGCATGCTTTGGGGATAATTTTATTGCGGTAAAGCGATTAACACAGACAGTAATTTTAAAATAAATTAAAATCCCTCAAAATAATATTGTTACAAACGCCTTTCAATAAGTACACTCGTCAACACTAATGTCAATAAATAGTGGGTATACCAAAGCAGGGTACTATCATTTACATTAGTAAGACGCGATGGGATAATGGTAATATCCAAACTATTTTATTGGGCTTTAACTTAACTAAGTTTTCAATTGGATTTAATATAACTTAGAGGCATAAACATTGGGCTAAATATTCATAAGATGAATAATCAGTAATGGTTACTTAACCCAATGACTAAGAGTTGTATAAAGATACAAATGGAAAAAAGTTTCCTACCTAAATTGTAACGCCCCGTGTAATTTTCCGAATAAATTTTTCGCGTTTTTGAAAGATCAATTTAAAATTCGTAAATTAAACTCAGAGTTCACATAAAATTCGATAATTGCGGAATATTATCATGCATACTAGTCGTGATTAATAAAATTCATGAAATATTTGCATAGCGGAAACGATTTAGAAGTAACAGTACATAGTACGTAATATTTATTACAACCCATTAAATTAAAGTAGAAATCAAAGTCCAAGCAATATAATATATAGTCATCAATCATGGCATCACTCTTCGTTCTGCGTGGCATTCACTGTAAAAATTGATGTAAGAGTGAGACAGAATATAGAATAAGTATAAAATAGATAAAATTGCACAAACACAATCAATAAATCATAATGATATGATGGATATGCCAGATGAGTTCATTTATATATAATGAGTCTTTAATTAGCCAATGATGTCATGTTGGATCCATTTGGTTTGGTGGGAATACTGCAGTAAAAAGTCTCAAAAAAACTCCAGTAGGAATTAGCATAACCATGAATCCCTACACTTTCATGGCTCCTGCGAAATTATGTGCACAAGTAGGAATTAGCATAACCATGAATCCCTACATTTTCATGGCTCCTGCACAAATAAATATACCAGTAGGAATTTACACCACCATGGATCCCTACACTTCCATGGTTCTTGTGAAAATAGGGCTTAAACTCATCATAGAGTAACCCCCCACCAGGGTAGGCAATCATGGAACCCCTAAATTCCATGGTGCGTCCAAATGCTTATGATGCATGAATGCCTTTAATTCTTATTTCCATTTAACATACCATGATATCCACATTTCCAAAACCTCTTGGATAATACAAGTCCTCAAGGGACACAATACACATAATAATTCACAAAATCATGGATTTACTGTTTCAACCACATATGTCAATAACCACAAGGCATTCATGTACATATAAATTAATTTCGTTATTCATAATTATTCACCACCACAATATACAAAATGTATGATACTCAACAGCATTCATAATAATTCATAATCACTCAAGAATTTAATAATAAATCATTACCCATAGAGAAAAATATCATTTTTATCCATAATAAGCATTATAAGCAAATTTCAACATTTCCAAACAGCGACATACGTTAGTAAAACAATCATAACATGAGAAAATCAAATCCTTTTTATGTGGTTCCACTTTCTATAGATCAATAACATAAATATCTACAACTTTCATGAAGATCATAAATTCAAATTCTAAACAGAACCATCACTTATTCATAGAATACAAAACTGCCTCAAAGAGAATTTTTAAAATGTACACAAATTAGTATTTTTAACGTTTCGGGAGCTACAAAAATAATTTTGGCATGAAACCAGTTCTAAATTATTTTTAACACAAATAGCTACAACTTTCATGAAGATCATAAATTCAAATTCTAAGCAGAAATACCATTTATCCACAAAATACAACACTGCCTCCAGATGAGCTTTCAAAACACACATATATTAGTATTTTCAACGTTTCTGGAGTTACAAAAATAGTTTTGACATGAGACCAGTCATAAATTACTATTAACATAATTATCTACAACTTTCATGAAGACACCAACCACTAATTCACACCACCAAATTCCCAGTTGTGAAAATAAGATTCGGATTTCATAGTTAACAGATTTACAGCTTGTACATACTTCAGTATTTCAGGCATAACTCAAGCTACAAAAATCATTTTGACTTGAAACTACTTTCTATAGATCCATAACATAAATACCTACAACTTTTATGAAGACATCAAAGGCTGATTATGCTTGTAAAATTCCCAGAATATCAATATATACACAGAATATAGAACAAATATTCCACTCGAACATGCTGTAGTATTTTGGCTATAACTTTTGCTATACATATTCAAATTAATTGATTCAGGTCTCAAAATTTAGATAACAAAAAGATATACAACTTTTATGAAGAAGTCAGAGTCAAAATTGTAACATCCCAGTTTTGAAGCTAAATGCCGAATGAAAAATAAACCATCAAGACTCGATTTCAAATAGAAAACAACCGTTAATTGTATATAACTATCAAGTGGATTTAAGCCATTAAAATGATTAAAATGATTTGAGGAATTTAGCAGCCCAACTACCCTGAAAATCAGAAAAAACAATAAACTAATTAAAATATAAAGGATGGTGGTGGCCAGGTGATGGGGCGGAGTGCGCGTGGCTGCTGGGCTCACGCTCTCCCACCCCACTCTTCTCTTCCTCGTGTGAATATATATATGAACGTAAGCCTATGGTCACAAACACTCACTGTTCCTTTAGATTCTTTTTCCTCCATCACTTCATTCTCTCTTTTTCCCTCTTCGTCTCCACCTTCTTTTCTCCCTGTCTTGCTCTTCGCTCCTGGAGATCGTGACGACAGTACTGAAGGAAGGACCACGCTCCATCCCAGAACCAAGCGCAGGATACGACGGAGCCAAGGGAGACTGAACGAACTAGGAGAAGGGCATCAGACCCAACGACGAGAGCAGAAAAGTTTCTTGAGGTTCTTTTGTAGGTAGGGGGCGCTTGCATGTCGAATGCATGGTCCACGAACGGTACCGGAGGAATGTACTACATGAGTGTGTGTGCATATGTGTATGACGACTAGATCTTATGCATGATTCTGGATTCTGTGTGTGTTTTACAGTGGGTATGCAGTGATCGCATGTAATCTAGATGGTGGTGACATAGTCTGTTAGTAATTGATAATGACGAATGAAATGCATGGTTCTATCCCTCTTATCTCTGTGAGACCATGAGTGCGTGCGTGTTAGTTGAACTGCCCGATGATATTATTTTGATTGCCGATTGTTGTATGCTTTGGTATGACTGATAAAACAAATATAAAGGTTGTGTTGGATCTGTTCTTACTTAATGGCTACGAGGAAGGTATCGGTGGTGCGATGATACGTACTGGTAAATGCATTAGCTGCATATGCAAGAGTGGGGTGACCCATGGAGGGTCATGAACCCCGAGGGAATGACTTCCAGCTACGGACCTTGGCTAGATCCTGATAGTGCTCGTGGTAGCCGTAGGAGCTAGAGAAGAGTCTCGAGACGCCCATGGGAGGCCGGTACCACCCGGTAAGAGCTGAAGGACGAGGGGCCAGACGAAGGGAATCCGTAACTGAAAGTCATTATCCGAGTCGGATCCGCAGGCATGCATATAGATATAAGGTTGATTGTGGTAGTGCATATAGCACGTGTGGGGTGTGTGTATGATTTCCGAGTGCATGGATGCATGTGTGTGTGTGTGGAGATGAACTATATGTAGCATGTATATTATAGTCGTTATCTTACATTGCATGAACTTAGTTAACTTGAGAAAGATTGAATGAAAGTAGGTGCGTGTACTGACGCTGATACCGAGTCTTTGATTATCATTTTACATGTAAAAGCTCACCCCTGCAGTGGCTATATTTTCAGTGAATATCTCTCGGAATGAAGAATGAAGGAGGAGCCGAGTGTAGAGCAGAGCAGTTGAGTACCCTGGAATATGTGTGTATATGTATATACTATGTATAAGGTCTCGTTAAGCCTTGGCCGGCTCGTGTTTTGGTCTTAGTCCTTACTTCTGAAACTTGAACACCTTCGGGTAGAAGGAACATGTTGCGTTTGTAATTATTCAGGTGTTTCCTAAACATATGTATATATATTGCGGGTTATATTGTGCTGTAGAAGATGTCCGAATGATAAACATGGATGCATAAGTATACCTTCCGAGCGTAGGAGGCCAGTATGGCTAAGGGTAGAAGTGGAGCTAAGTTGAGGTTTGGAAGGATGAAATAAAGAGTCTAAACATGCGTCGAGTGAGGAATAAGTGAAAATCTGAGCGAATCCCTTCTGAGGAAGGAGTTAAGGCAGTGAGTCAGAATGAAATGGATTCCGAGTACTAGATAATTATAACCTGAGTGCATGAGGATCTGCAACAAGAAAGGTGAATTGGATGAGTCTGAATAGGACTTCTCTACCTAATCCCCGAGTGAATGAGTGAAGGATGACTCTGGGTCCGAGTGTCTATTTAGCCGAGTGAGACTCCTCGCTCCAGCGAGCAATGTATTCGCTCCAGCGAGTGCGGGTTTGGGAAGGCTTGTGTTGGCCCCGCTTAGGCGGAGTCATACCGCGCCCGAGCGACTAGGACGGCTCGCCCAAGCGTGTGGAACCGCACTGAAGCGATTAGGTGTTAGTGTGTAACTTCCCCCCCAAATACCTTCCTTTTCTGCTGTTGCATTAACGTGTCTCACTCGACGGTGTTGACCCCTGCTTGAACGGATGGGCGTCGTGGTGGAGTCCGCCCAGGCGTTGTCATGCTTCGCGGAACCGGACGGAGTGGGTTTAGGTCCCATTCCTTCCACAGGTTACCACGTATGGGAGTCTTACTTCTGTTTCCCTTGCCTATTTCCTTATACTGATTGACTAGCATTTGCTTGTGGAAAAGTTCTCCCTGTTGATCCTCTTGAGTAAACGAGTGGGGGCTGGTGTTGGGTTTCATTTTGTGAACCCCCTCCATCCGCTGTTGCATTGCCATACCCCGCCTAGGCGGTATCGGACCTCGCCTGAGCGAGACAACGATGTCATCGAATCCGCCCAGGCGCTGGTGTGTCACACCGAACCGTATGGATCGGTTCCAGTCCTAATTCCTCTGCTTTTTGCCAAGTGTGTGTGAATGCTCTTCTATTTCTCTTGTCTTTCTCGTCCTTCTATGCCATGTGACCCGTGGCTGCTTTTGTGAAAAATTTCCTCATTGTTTTGGAATTTTTATTTGTTAAAAACTAGGGTGTTACAAAAATCACACGTTTTCAATCTCAAAACTGAGCAACAAGATACGAAAATAAAACTGGAATCCTAGGACAGCATACAACTCTACCCATTTCATAAATATTCACAACCCTGTCCCCTCTTACCTTAATGGAGTTGAGGCAGCTTCCCTTCACTGTCCTTGCTTCAGTTCCGAGGGAGAGGGAAAAGGAAAAAGAGAGAGAAGGCTTGTACGAAGAGAAAATGATAAAAGGGTGTGTCTGTTGCTAAGTTTCATGTGTGTGTATGTTCTAAGAGTTATAGTATTGGGTTAATAATGAGAGAGTAAGTGGCAGACATTGAATGGAGGATTAGGTGAGAATTAATGGAACCTTTTGACCCCTTTCCACTGTCAACTTTGCATGATAGAAGAGAAGATATATTAATATATATAAAAGGTGCTTCGAGTGGAGTGAAAAGGTGCACTTTCCCTGCAGTTGACTTGTTCCCTTTTGGATTTATGTGGACAAGTGGGCCGGTCACTAGCAGGAACGAAGGAAATAGAGTTACCGGGTCTTCTCGCTCAAGCGAAAACCGACTCGCTTGAGTGAGGCACAAGGCTCGCTTGAGCGTAGTTCCTTCACGCTTGGGTCAACAAGGCAAAATTCCACCTCGCTCAAGCGAAATCCGACTCGCTTGAGTGAGTCATCCAATCCTCGCTCGGAATTCATCTGAAACCGACTCAAATACTCAGTTTCTCACTCGGTAAAATCTCTCTAGACCGAGTACTTTCTCACTCGGTGTCCCATCGGTAAAACCTTCCAAAACTGACTTCCACCTAATTGAATACCCACTCAGAAATGTTTCTCCTTAACATACTGGGTTTTACTCGTGTTCCTGTCCTACTACTGATTCCTCTCACCTTTTGTCTTTCACCGGCTAATGTTTCTAAAACCGACTTGTCTTGTCCGGTTTTCCACTTTGTAACATCAATACAAAACCGACTCGTCTCTCTCTGTCCTCACTCGTGATTGTTTCTTCTTGAAACATCTAATCGGATTTCTCTTCCCTCGGTCGGATTTCTTTTAGACTCAGTCGGATTCTCTTCACTCGGACTCACTCAGGATTTCCATTCGGCAAACAATCTATTCTTATCTATTTCTTACTCAACTAAATCATCCCTTAGCCGACTTAACATCAAATCAATTTTCACTCAGGATTTCATATCACCCTACTCACTCGGAAATGGTATCCATGTTCATTCGGAACATATATAGTTTTCACTCAGAATAATTATAACATCCTTCATTCGGAAATCAACACTCAGGAGTAATAAAGTCTTTCTCCACTCGGTTCACTCGGTTTAGACCAACTTCTTCAACTACATTTCCAATCAAAACCCATTAAGGCCATCACCTCTCGGAAAAAGACCCACACATACGAGTCTCACTCGGAAATGGCTCTGTGCATACTACAATTCACTCAGAACGGGCTCCCACTACCATTTTCCACTCGGTATCTATGCACTTAGTATTTATTCATTTATCACCACTCATATTCAAGCCAAGTAATGCCTTAACCACACAATATATATATAACCACTCGGAATCCTTAACTTAATCACTATTTCTTCCATCAATACTTCCCAAATAATTCAACAACACGTTCCAGTCGGTAAGAAGCATCAAATCAATATAAAACACTTATACTTATATATATTCTACTCAGAATGCTATCCATTTCCTCACTAGGGATGTCCTGACTTGGACAAACTCACTCGGATTGCACTCGGATATCTTTCATTCGGCATATCACCCTCAAAGTTGACCTCTTTTCTTCTTCACTCAGGAAGTTATTCCAGTGTACGTCAATCCTATACCGTGTGTCCCCAGTCGGAATCCTTCCACTCGAAGTATATTTTCCTCTGTACTTCACTCGGAAATGAAGGTATTCAGTGAACTTTCAGTCAGAATTGCAACATCTGACTATGATTGACTCAGAAACAAGTCATTCAAAAGCACTTGACTCGGAAATGAGTCTTTGAAGAGTACTTGACTCGGAAATGAGTCTTTCTCAGGTGTTTGACTCTGCAGTGAGTCAGTCTAAGGTGAGTTACTCAGATTCTTTCACCCAGAAGTGGTTCTATCAGTCCCACTTCACTCAGAAGTGTCTCAGACAAGAATTCTACTCGGAATAAACTCTTTCGGCCATGTTCCACTCGGAAAACATAACCTTCACTCAGAATTTCTCTTAGTCACTCAGAATTTCTCTTAGTTACTCGGAATTTTCCTTTTTCACTCGGAATTCTTCTTTGTCACTCGAAATTTTCATTCTTCACTCGGAACAAGGTGCCTTTTTCACTCGGACAGTCCTTTCTAAGGCATGTTCACTCGAAAAATGAATCTTATCATTAAAGGTCTATATAAATCCTATAATTATACCCAAAAATAAAATTTTTGGAGTATTATATACCATCCATAGAGTTTTTTATTCATTGATTAACACTTATAGACCTTTTATACCTCATCATTTACAAAAATGGAACTATTATTAAAAACAGGGATGTTACATAAATAACCAAGTATTAGGTGATCAGCCAAAGCTGACTTAACACTTGGCAAAATATGGATCTTAGCCCACTAGAAAATCTTCCAACGAATTTTCTAATTTGTGGAGGGTATTTTGTTTTGAATCAAAATAGTGGAAGACATATTTAACTTAAATGACCATAATTTAAATATGTTTTGAAAATGATACTTACTACATATTTTCTGTTTTAGATAACCATGACGTCAAACACACCTTCGAACCTTTCGTTGTGATCAATCCTAGACAAGGAAAAATTGTCTGGGTCTAACTTCCTTGACTGGTATAGAAACTTGAGGATTATCCTCAAACAAGAGAAAAAGCATCATGTCTTGGAAAGTCCAGTTCCGGAACCACCCGCTGTAAATGCCTCTAAAGCTGACAAGGATGCTTATAAGAAGCATCAGGATGATGCTTTAGATGTCCAATGCCTTATGTTGGCTACCATGTCTCTTGAGCTTCAGAAGCAACATGAGCACATGGAGGCTTTCGATATGATCGAAAACCTAAGGAAGCTATACCAAGGTCAAGCTGACTAAGAAAGATATAAGGTTTCCTCCGCCCTGTTTAGCTCTAGACTTGAAGAAGGAGGTTCTGTAGGACCTCATGTGCTCAAAATGATTGGGTACTTGGAGAATCTAGCTAGGCTAGGATTCCCCTTCCCTCAGAAGTTAGCCACCAATCTCATTTTAAAATCATTACCTGACAGTTTTAAGCCAGTCATCATGACTTATAACATGAATGCATTGGACAAAACATTTCCAGAGCTACTTAATATGTTGAGGAATGCTGAGCCCAATATTTCTAAAGGAAAGGGCAAGGCCATAATGATGGTCAATTCTAGCAAAGGTAAAGGAAATGTTATTACAGGAAATGGCAAGAAAATTTGGAAAGGCAAGGATAAGTCAAGTACATCAGCCTTAAAACCTGTGGGCGGGGTGGCTAAGGAAGGTAAATGTCATCATTGTGGACAAAAGGGACACTAGAAGAGAAACTGTCCAAAGTACCTAGAAGAGCTTAAGAAGAAGGGAAGTGAGACTTCCACTTCAGGCATTTTTGTTATAGAAATTAACATGTCAACTTCAACATCATAGGTATTAGATACTGGATGTGGATCTCACATTTGTCTTAATGTGCAGGATCTAAGAAGGAGTAGGCAGTTGATGAAGGGCGAGGTAGACCTACACATTGGAAAATGGAGCAAGAGTTGCTACATTAGCTGTAGAGACTTATTTTTTATCCTTGCCCTTAGGGTTGGTCTTTGAATTGGACAATTGTTATTTTGTTCCTGCAATAAGGAGAAACATTATTTCTGTTTCTTGTCTTGATAAGAAAGGGTTTTCCTTTATAATAAAGAATAATAGTTGTTCTGTTTATTTAAATGACATGTTTTATTGTTATGCAAATTTAAGTAATAGACTTTATGTTCTAGATCTCGAAACGCCTATCTATAACGTTAATACTAAAAGGGTTAAAACAAATGATTTAAACCCAACCTATCTTTGGCATTGTCGCCTAGGACATATAAATGAGAAACACATTTCTAAACTCCACCAAGATGGATATTTAGAATCTTTTGATTTTGAATCAATAGATACATGCGAATCTTGTTTATTGGGGAAGATAACTAAGACCCCATTTACCGGGAAAGGTGAAAGGGCGAGTGATCTTCTTGGCTTGATAGATAGTGATGTATGTGGGCCCATAGAGACAATGGCTAGGGGGAGGTTTTTGTTACTTCATCACTTTTACTAATGATTTCAGTAGATATGGATTTGTATTTCTCATGAAACATAAATCAAAATCCTTTGAAAACTTCAAGGAGTTTAAACATGAAGTAGAGAACTAACTTGGCAAGACAATTAAACACTTCAATCCGATCGAGGTGGTGAATATCTGAGCCTAGAGTTTGATTAATATCTTAAAGAGTGTGGGATTATATCTTAACTTACTCCCCCTGGAACACCAGAATGGAATGGGGTTTTTGAGGGGAGAAATAGAACCTTCTTGGACATGGTTCGATCAATGATGAGTCAAACTGACTGATGTAGGAACTTCTTCTATCCTCTTGAAGAAGGGTGGATCTAGGGCACTATTCCTCTTCTAGCCTCTTCAAGCCTTGATTAATCTTCTTGCTTATGGGAAAACTGAAATGGAACAAAGGGGGAAATGACTCAAACTACACAGATTGGAAAAAGAAAAAGAAAAGGAAAATATAGAGATGGAAGGGAGAAAGGAGGAGGATGGATGATGGAAAGGAGGAAAGGACGGGGAGGCCACTCCAAGGGGAGATAATTCCCTTAGAACTCGCCACCAAAAGGGAGGAAATCCCCTTAGATGAGAGCTTGCTAGAGATCACTCTAACCTAGAGAGAAGGGAGAGCTTCTCTCACTAAAACTCACTTAGAAGTGTGAAATTCTCAAAATGGCATTCAAGTGCGTCAAATTACAAAAGGATAGCACCTTATATAGTGCCATAAGGATTTTGGCCAAGGGACTCCCATATGGGCCTCTCTATGATGCCTAGGCCCAATAGTGCAATTGGAAAAGAGTATGGCCTATACATGGCCCAAAGTGAGTGTACATGGCCCAAAAGTGGCCCCATTGACCTTGCAAGGCCCAAATAAACCCTATAAGCCTAGAGAATCTAACTAAGAAGTATATTACAAGTAAAGTATGAATAGATCCTCAAGGATTCCTCATTGGGCTTGGGTCCACCCAAAGCTATGAAGGAAGATAAGGCCCGATGTATGCTCTCTTTGGCCTTTTTGGTCTTGGCCCTTGTGAGAGGACCTTTGTATGCTTCAATTCCTTTCTCTAGGATGGTGTGAGGGTCCTCCCTTATTGTGTTCTCATTATGCTGCCCCTCTTTGAAAGGATTTGTCCTCAAATCTAAGGCATCATCCTTGTCATCTAAGTCAACGGGAGACAAATCTGAAATATTGAAGGAAGCACTCACTCTATAATCACCTGGAAAATCAAGGACATAAGCATTATTATTCATTTTCTTAATGATTTGGAAAGGCCCATCACCTCTAGGATCAAGTTTGGATTTGCGTAAGTTTGGAAATCTCTCCTTTCGAAGGTGTAACCAAACCCAATCTCCAACCTCAAAGGTGATATCCTTTCTCTTCTTATTGGCACAACAAGCATAGTGTTCATTCTTAGTTTGAATTTGGTTCTTAACCTTCTCATGAAAATCTTTGATAAATTTGGCCTTTGCCTCTCCATCCATATGAAGGATAGAATCAGAAACCTCAATAGGCAAAAGGTCTAAAGGAATGAGAGGGTTAAAACCATAAACAACCTCAAATAGACTATGCTTGGTTGTGGAGTGTTGTACCCTATTATATGCAAACTCAATGTGGGGCAAACACTCATCCTAAGATTTAAAATTTTTAAGCACTAAGACCCTAAGAAGTTAAGAAAGGGTCCTGTTTACTACCTCTGTTTGTCCATCCATTTGAGGATGACAAGTGGTGGAAAAGAGAAGCTTCGCTCCTAGCCTTGACCAAAGAGTTTTCCAAAAATAGCTTAGGAATTTGGTGTCCCTATCAAAAATTATGGTTTTAGGAACACCATGAAGTCTTACAATCTCTTTGAAAAAGAGTTTAGCAATATGACTAGCATCATCTACCTTATGACAAGGGATGAAGTGAGCCATCTTACTAAATCGATCCACAACCACAAAGATAGAATCCATTCCCCTTTGGGTCTTAGGCAATCCTAACACAAAATCCATAGATATATCAATCCAAGGTGTAGTGGGTGTTGGTAAAGGAGTATATAAACCACTAGGCGAAAGTTTTAATTTTGCTTTTCTACACACAATACACCTAGCACAATGATTTTGGATATCTTTTTTTATTTTTGGCCAATAGAAGTGTTCATGTAATATGGATAATGTTTTATCTCTTCCAAAATGGCCCATTAAGCCTCCCTCATGGCTTTCTCTAAGTAAAAGATCTCTTAAAGAACTTCTAGGAATGCAAAGTCTATTGGCTTTGAAAAGATAGCCATCTAAAATATAGAAGCCTTTATGAGATGAAGAAGTGGCAGATGAGTTGAAAATGTTAGAAAAATCAAGGTCATTTGGATACAAAGACCTAATCTCATCAAGCCCAATAACTTTGGCTCCTAGGGAGGTTAGTAAAGAGTGCCTCCTAGATAAAGCATCAGCCACAGTATTGGATTTTCCATTCTCATACTTGATGACATAGGGAAATTGTTCAAAATACTCAACCCACTTAGCATGCCTCTTATTTAGCTTATATTGCCCTTTAATGAATTTGAGGGATTGATGATCACTATATATTACAAACTCTTTGGGAATCAAGTAGTGTTCCCAAGTTTGTAGGGCTCTAATTAAGGCATAAAATTCTTTATCATATGTGGGATAATTGATGGCTGCCCCATTAAGTTTTTCACTGAAGAAAGCAATGGGGTGACCTTCTTGTAAAAGAACAACTTCTATACCCACATTAGATGCAACACACTCAAGCTTAAATGTTTTGGAAAAATTTGGACGTGATAAAATTAGAGCATGAGTGAGGCGATCTTTGAGATCTAGGAAAGCTTTTTCCTGCCTTGTCCCCCAAATAAAAGGAATATTCTTTTTCACCAATTCATTCAAAGGGGAGGCTAAGGTAGAAAAATCTTTCACAAATCTCCGATAAAAACTTGTAAGACCATGGAAACTTCTTATGTCACTCACATTTTTGGGTGTGGGCCAATCTTGGATGGCCTTCACCTTTGAGTGATCTACCTCTACACCTTTTGAACTAACTACAAATCCAAGAAAGACAATACTATCCATGCCAAAAGAACATTTTTCAAGATTTGCATAAAGATTGTTTGTTCTTAGGGTAAGCATAACTTATCTAAGATGGCTTAGATGAGAGGTCATGGTCTTTGAGTAAATCAAAATATCATCGAAATAGACCACAACAAAATGCCCAATGAAATCCCTTAAAACATGATTCATTAGTCTCATGAATTTGCTTGGTGCATTAGTCAAACCAAAACGCATAACTAACCACTCATATAATCCAAGTTTGGTTTTAAAAGTGGCTTTCCATTCATCTCTTTATTTGATTCTTATTTGGTGATAGCCACTTTTAAGATCAATCTTGGAAAATATTGTAGAACCACTAAGCTCATCAAGCATATCATCAAGTCTAGGTATAGGATGCCTATACTTGATGGTGATGTTATTGATGGCCCTATAATCGGTGCACATTCTCCATGAACCATCCTTTTTGGGAACAAGTAAAACAGGTAAAGAACATGGGCCTAAACTCTCTCTAATCCAATCTTTAGAAAGTAATTCATTCACTTCATTCTCAATTTTAAGGCTTTCCTTAGGATTACATCTATATGCAGGCCTATTAGGTAAACTAGCACCAGGAATTAAATCTATTTGATGTTCAATGCCCCTAATAGGAGGTAAGCCTTTTGGGATGTCTTTTGGAAAGAGGTCTTTAAATTCATTTAAGATATTTTGAATCCCTTTAGGCAAAGGAAGAGGAAGGTTGCCCATTGAGCACAAGGAAGTGCTAGGGATGTCTTTTGCATACATGATTAAGCATTGTTTATGTGAAAGCATAGCATGTTTCACATCATATTTGGTGGCCAAAAGATTGGCACTAGAGTCATCACAGACAACAACTCCTTTTCCTTTATCTTCTTTTTTATTTTTCTTAATTTTTCCTAGATAAGTTAAAGAAGATCCTAACTTTCTATTTCTTTTAAGCTTCATTTGTAGTTAATCTTTAGCTACTTGTTGTGGAGTTAGGGGGTGTAAAACTATCTCCTTACCATCTAGTTTGAAAGTGAGGGTGTTAGTGAATCCCTCATTGATGACCTTCCTATCAAATTACCAAGGTCGTCCTAGCAAGATATGAGTTGCCTCTATAGGTACTACATCACAATTAACTACATCTTCATATGTGCCTATGGTGAAATTTATTAAGACTTGCTTATTAACTAACATCTCTCCTTTTTCATTTAACTATTGTAACTTATAAGGTCTAGGGTGATCTATTAGTTCTAAGCCCATCTTATTCACTAGTCTTTGGCTTACTACATTAGCACAACTCCCACTATCCACAATGAGAGAACATAATTTGTCATTTATGTAACATCTTGTATAAAAGATGTTCTCTCTTTGTGTAGTATCATCTAGCTTAACATGATTACCAAGTAATCTTCTAATCATGTAACCATTATCCCCTAAAATATGTTCACTGTCATATGAATCACTACTTGAGTCATCACTTAAATAGTGAGAATCAGAATTAGACTCTCATTGACTTGAGTAGGTTCCATTATTTTTCAAAACCATGGTTTTTTTTGTAGGACAGTCAGAAGCAATATGACCTCTACCAAGGCATTTAAAACATTTAATAGTAGATTATCTAGAGGATTAAGGTTTAGATGTGGATTCATGCTTTTCTCTTTGATTCCTAAAAACTTTTCCATTTTTATGTAACTCACTTTGAGGTTTGGAAGATGAAGTGCCCACTTCCCTCTCCCTAGGCTGTCTATCAAACTTACCCTTATTATCTTGTCCTACCCACTTAGATTTATAGGCTCTATTCTCCCCGCTATAGGCTTCTCTCTCTTTAAATTGGCTCTCTACCTTAGTGCATTGGTGAAGTAGTTCCTCTATGTCTACATGTGGAAGGAGTTATACTCTATTCTTAATGTTCCTATTAAGGCCATGTAAGAACCTATGCATTAGGGTTTCCTCATCTTTTTCTAGGTTTGCCCTAATCATAGCTATCTTTAAAGATTTGTAATAGTCTTCTACACTCTTTAACCCTTGGGTGAGTCTATTTAGCTTTGCTAATAGCTCCCCTCTATAGTAACTAGGAACATAACGCTTTCTTAATAGAGCTTTTAAATCCAACCAATCATCTATTGGTGGAAAATTATCTTTCTTTCTATCCTTACACACTTGAGACCACTATACTAAGGCATAGTTTTGAAATGTGAGGGTGGCTATCCTAACCTTCTTTTCATCTTTTATTTGATGAGAGTTAAAGATTTGTTCTACTCTTATTTCCTATTCTAGATAAGCCTCTATGTCACTCTTTCCATGAAATGAGGGTATTTCTAATTTGACTTCTCTTAAGCCTATATCTTCTCTTTTATTCCCATGGTGTCTTCTTTGTCTAGGCTCCTCTTCACTATCATTATTATTATGCCTATGATTTCTTTGATTTCTATGTCTAGTTCTAGGGTTTTCATTATGCTCAAGATTTGTTAGCTTACCATTGATGTTATTCAAGCTATGCATTATGTTATGAAACATAGTTTTATTCTCCCTATCACTAGAAGACATCTTTTAAGGTTGTCAAAGAAATTCAAGACACAAACAAAGAATGTGTAGAAAAACTAGTCGAGGAGGATGAATGCAAAAGAAATGAAAGAAAACACACAACAATCCTAAAATATCAATACTAGGTTTCTAACCTAAGGGAAAACAAGATCCTAGGTTGTCTTTTACTATGTTATTCCTATGTTGCTTATAGAAGTCCTAGATTTAGCTTTAACCTAAGTTGATTATGATTGTCCTAGGTTGTTTCTAACAATTAACTAACCCTAAACAAGCCTAACCAAATTCGGTTCACTAGTTAGTTAACCTAACAAGATTAGTTCAACTAACTAACCAACACCTAACAAACCCTAACTAGAAGTAGTTATTTAGTTATGGAAGTTGCAACTAAGTCTAACAACCCTAACCAACAACTAATTCAGTTATGATCTAGTTAAGACCTAAAATAATTTTGGTTATGATTAGTTGAAGTAACTAGAATTAGTTCCAACCACTAACAAATTAACCTAATTAGTTAAGACAAGCAACTAACTAACAACTACTAGTTATAACCAACAACTAACTAACTAAAAGAAATAACAACCAAATGCAAATGCTCTACTACTAGCCAAAATTACCAAGGGTAAATGAAAGTTAATAATGTCTAAAAGTCCAATGTCCAAAGGTGTGTCCAAAATACAAGACAAAACCCTAATACACAAGACCTAAGAATTTGAAAATTTTCCTAAGTTCTACTAGTTACAAGGCTTTTGCTTCCTTTATAATTTTCTTCAAGCTCTTCCTTGATGTGTAAGCTCAACCTCACCTAGCAAACAAGACAAGCAAACACTCCAAATGAAATTATTAATGAATTCAACAAAAATTGAAACCTCACAAGTGTATCTCTCAAGTGTCTCCTCATAACTCTTACCCTTTCCTTTGGTGTCAAGTACACCCAAGCAATTTACACTCTTACCTCAAGTGTTCCAATAGGCTACCCTCAAGGTATAGAGAAGGGAATTATCAAGAAGTTTGAAGGAAAGACAACATCAAAGATAAAACTTGAGAAGGAAAAATGATAAACTAAAAATGCTTAAGAAGAAAAGGCTACTCAAAGTGGAAGATATTTTTGGATTTTTGATTGACAAGACACTAAAGCAATAAATGTTCAAAGAATAAAAGCTATACTATGGATAACGATTTAAAAATTGAAGACAAAACTAGACAAACAAGAAACTAAAAAAGCAACAACAAAAGGAAAGTACAATGTAAGCCTAGAGACTCTAAAGTTGCAATCACAATTAAGCAAGTAAGGTTCAAACGAAACTATATGGAGACTTAGGCAAACAACTCATTTCAAGTACAAGGGAATTTTGAAATTTGCTTTTGAATCTTGGTGTCTTACTTCACACTTTTTCTTAATGAGGCTTCTTTTTCTTTTTCAACACCCTTTTCAATTTTAGGAGTATAGGGCTTTTGTTTTTCTTTTTCTCTTTTGAATACTTTCTTTTCCTTTTAATGCCTCTTGTATTTTTTTATCAATGCAAAACACCACTTAATGAAATGCCTAAAACCAAAATGAACAATGCCAAAATAAGTTCAAATGTCTCTTCTTTCTTAAGGGAAAATACTTGCAACCTTCTTCCAAAAGGAGTGGAAGGATTATGTTCAACACTTTTTGACAAAATTTTCTTTGATTCAATAATATGAAAACCGAATATGAGATGAGTTCCTAAGGTGTATTCACAAACAAAATTAACATAGAAAGAAACTAAGAGTGAAAACTAACAATCCTAAAATGAGATGACTTTTGAAGGGTCTTAAAGTAAGACCTCCTAACAAGACAAGGATAGAACCTTTGGGAGATTAGCCAAGGTGCTTGAACTAACTCTTTTTCACATGGCTATGCACTTGCTAATTAAGGGAAAATCAACACAAAACCTAGAACACTAGATAAAGTTCCCACATGGCACAACAACTAACTCCTATTTGGCTCTAACTACCAACTAACAAATGAACAAACTTCTAACAACGAAGCAACAACCTCTAACCAAAATACCAAAGTGCCAATTCTGAATTTTTACAAGACAAAACAACAAGAAACCGAAACTCAAAGCAATATGCAAGAAATTTGAAGAAATAGAAACAACTAACACAAAAACTCAAAAGAACACCAACTTTTTATGCATTTTCTACTTTAATATGGCATCAATAAAGCAAGTAGATGATATGAATATAAAATTCCAGCCAGCAAAACAAAGACAAAACCGAAAACTAAAGAGGAAGAAGAGTAGAAAAGAACCTCCCAAGCTCAAGTGATACCAAATGATATAGGAACTTCTTCTATCCTCTTGAAAAAGGGTGGATCTAGGGCACTCTTCCTCTTCTAGCCTCTTCAAGCCTTGATCAATCTTCTTACTTGTGGGAAAACCGAAATGGAACAAAGGGGAAATGACTCAAACTACACGGATTGGCAAAGGAAAAAGAGAAGGAAAAGGTGGAGATGGAAGGGAGAAAAGAGAAGGATGGAGGATGGAAAGAAGGAAAAAAAGGGGAGGCCACTCCAAGGGGAGATAACTCCTTTAGAACTCGCCACCACGAGGGAGGAAATCCCCTTGGATAAGATCTTGCTAGAAATCACTCTAACCTAGAGAGAAGGGAGAGCTTCTCTCACTAAAACTCACTTAGAAGTGTGAAATTCTCAAAATGGCATTCAAGTGTGTCAAATTACAAAAGGAGAGAACCTTATATAGTACCAAAAGGATTTCGGCCAAGGGACTCCCATATGGGCCTCTCTATGATGCCTAGGCCCAATAGTGCAATTGGAGAAGAGTATGGCCTATACATGGCCCAAAGTGAGTGTACATGGCCCAAAAGTGGCCCCATTGACCTTGCAAGGCCCAAATAAACCCTATAAGCCTAGAGAATTTAACTAAGAAGTATATTAAAAGTAAAGTATGAATAGATCCTCAAGGATTCCTCATTGGGCTTGGGCCCACCCAAACCTAGGAAGGAAGATAAGGCCCGATGTATGCTCTCTTTGGCCTTTTTGGTCTTGGCCCTAGTGAGAGGACCTTTGAATGCTTCAATTCCTTTCTCTAGGATGGTGTGAGGGTCCTCCCTTATTGTGTCCTTATTACTGACCTCCCTAACTCATTCTGGGGATGTGCTTTGTTGACAGCAACTTTCACACTTAACCGTGTTCCATCAAAGGCTGTCATAAAGACACCATATAAGATATGGACTGGGAAACGACCTAGTATGTCTTTTCTTAAGATTTGGGGCTGTGAAGCTTATGTTAAGTGTCAAAGTTTTGATAAACTTGGGCCCAAGTTAGATAAATGTCTTTTTGTGGGATACCCAAAAGAAACTAAGGGTTATTATTTTTACAATCCTACTGAGGGCAAAATGTTTGTTGCTTGGAATGCTGTATTCTTAGAAAGGGAATTCATCTCTACAAGAATCAGTGGAAGGAAAGTAGAACTTGAAGAAATTCAAGACTCACAAGGCATTGAAGAGCCAATGGTGGAAATGGAGTAAGAACCACAAAATATTGTGATAACACCAGCTCCAGTAGCACAAGACTTATGTAGATCAGGTAGAATACATCAACAAACTAAAAGATATGGATTTCTTGTAACTCAGGAAGGAGACGTATTGCTAATGGATCAAAATGAGCCAACATCTTATGAAGAGGCCATTGCAAGTCCAGAATTTGAGAAATGGCTAGAAGCCATGGAATCTGAAATGGACTCCATGTACACTAATCAAGTTTGGAACTTGGTTGATGCACCTGAAAGGCTAAAACCTATAGGATGCAAGTGGGTTTTTAAAAAGAAAACTGACATGGATGGTAATATAAGTACCTTTAAAGCAAGGTTGGTGGCTAAAGGTTTCAAGCAAATACATAGTATAGACTATGATGAAACTTTTTCTCCAATTGCTATGCTAAAATCTGTTCAGATTATGCTTGTTATTACTGTATACCATGATTATGAGATATGGCAAATGGATGTCAAGACTACTTTCCTTAATGGAAATCTTCTTGAGGAAGTGTACATGACACAACCCGAAGGCTTTGTTAAGCCTGAAGCATCTAGGAAGGTGTGCAAACTGCAATATTTCATACATGGACTTAAGCAAGCTTCCAGAAGCTGGAATCTTCGTTTAGATGAAGCTGTTAAACAATTTGGCTTTACTAGAAATGAGGATGAACCTTATGTCTACAAGAAGGTTAGTGACTACACAATTGTTTTTCTGGTCCTGTATGTTGATGACATACTACTTATGGAAATGACGTTCCTACCCTTCAGTCTGTGAAGACTTGGTTGGGAAGTTATTTTTCTATGAAAGACTTAGGTGAAGCAACCTACGTGTTGGGAATTAAGATCTATAAAGATAGATCATGAAAACTTCTTGGCCTAAGTCAGAATACATACATGGACAAAGTGTTTAAAAGGTTTAACATGCAAGATTCCAAGAAAGGAACTTTACCTATGGCTCATGGCATAAGCTTATTAAAAGCTCAATCTCTTTCACTAAAGAAGAGAGAGAATAGATGAATAAGATTCTATATGCATCTGCTATTGGATCAATCATGTATGCCATGATATATACCAGACCACATGTCTCATACGCTTTAAGCATGACGAGCAGATACCAGTCTGATCCCGATAAAAGTCACTAGACTGCTGTCAAGAATATCCTGAAGTACTTAAGAAAAACTAAGGATTCATTCTTTATATATGAAGGGGAAGAAGAGCTCATTGTAAAAGGTTACACTAATGCTAGCTTCCAAACTGATAAGGATTACTTAAGATCATAATCTTGGTATATGTTTTGTCTAAATAGTGGTGCTGTAAGCTGGAAGAGTTCAAAACAAGAGACAGTTGTTGATTCTACTATAGAGTTTAAGTATATTGCTACCTCAAATGCTGCAAACGAGGCAGTATGGATCAAGAAGTCCATAATTGAACTTGGGATTGTTCCTATCATTGTGGACCCTATAAGTCTCTACTGTGACAATAGTGGAGCAATCGTACAAGCTAAGGAACCTAGATCACATCAACGATCCAAGCATATACTTACGTGATTTCATCTCATTCGAGAGATCCTTGTCTGAGGAGATGTAAAGATATGTAAGGTGCATACTGATGAGAATATTGTTGACGTACTCACAAAACCTCTTACATATCAAAAACATGAAGGGCACACTAGATCATTAGGCATTAGGCAAATGTCTGATTGGCTCTAGGGCAAGTGGGAGATTGTTGGTGTATGCACTATGAGCTTTTATGCTTTTCATTTGTATCATTTTTCTTCTTAAGATAAAATAAGTATTTAAGTTTAAAATTGTTTTAAAATGTATTTATCCTTGAAGTAATAGGTCATATGAAAGTTATTCCTAAAATGTCCATAGTCAATTATTTATATGGGGACATGTAAATACATTGAGACTAGTGTGTGAGTGTATTGATGACCTAATCTCACAGATCATAGATATAGATGATATCAAGTCTTCACACATGTACACATTAAGGGTAATGATATACTGGACAGACCCACCGTGAGAACGTTGCATGGATGATTACATGAATGTCATAAACGATTCTCAATGTGATAATGGTATATGTAGTCCTTCGACCTGAAGTCACTACAATTCCTACATAAGGAGTTTGTTGTTTTAATACAATCAAATGTCTTTTGTAACAAAAGGACTATAAAGGTTGTGATTCGGTAATGAACAAATTATACAGAGGGATGTGAGTGATGTAGATGGGATTTGTCTCTCCTATGTGACAGGAGTGATATCTGTAGGCCACTTGATGGAGTGAGACTAAGGAAACGTATGGCCATGCTAGAAAGAATAAATATTAGATATTTATTCGGATCAAGTCTACTCCGGTATCAAGTAAAATAAATTGGGCTGTACAAGGATGACGCGACCATACCTTGGGCCCAATTAGGATATCGTGACAAAAGGAACAAATATATAAAATAATTATCACTTATAGGTTATGTTCATATCAAATAATATTCTAACAGAATAAAGCATTGCTAGATGCCGCTCTTATTTTATATTAATAATAAAATAATTTATTATTAATATGACTGAGTATTTTACCTATAGGGTCACACACATAGAGTAAGCCCATCAGATTATGTTTTATTTTATTTTAGTTGGACTAAAATAAAGCTATTGGGCCTAACTCATTTAGAATGAGTAAGGAGCCCACTCTTTAGAGAGAACAAATTAGGTCAAACCTAAGCCTATATATAGAGCATAAAATGCTCATAGGCCGTTCACTAAAAAAGAGACACAAAAACACAAAAGTTGCAAGAGCTACACATTATAAAACTAGCAATTGGTAAGTGTTCCGATTCTGGTGGGAGTGCTTGTGTGGACTCTTAAAGGACGAGGCTACGACTGCTTCGGTGTTCTTCAAGAGGTAATCCTAAAAATGAATTTTTTTGTGTGTTTGTCTTATGCTTTGAAATACGGTGCTTTGCAAATCCTATGGGAATCCTTGTATTTCTGCTGCTCATGTACTAGGGATTCCCTAACAATTTCAAAGACAAAAGTGAGAGTTTTTCTTCTATTTTGAGATTCCGTATTTTGTATTTAGGTTTTCTTCTATGTTGGGAATTGCATTAATGGCTTGTTGCTTTATAATTAACTCTATGACGAACTAAACCCCTTCTCTTGGGATTAAAGGAATAATATGCATATGTATTGAATTGACTATTTTTCATTTTCTCCCTTTATGGAATTTATGTTGTCTATTCAATTTCATGAATGCATAATGCTTCTACAAGACTTCAAGAGGTGCGTAGTTGATTCCAAATGATGTAGGCTACAAGAGTAGGTATATTGTTTGAAAGCATGAAATTAAACCTAGGATCTTAGGTATTGTGAAAGTATGCAAGATCTTTTAAGGGCTAATGGGTTTTCACAAAATGTAATGGACTTAGTTTACAAATTGAACGCGGTTCTTTGGAATAAATGGACAATCCCAATAACAGAGCACTTCGTGATTTTGTAGTACCCAATGCAATGGATAGGAGGCCTAGCATCACAAGGCCTACCATTGAGGAAAACAACTTCGAATTGAAGCCCTCATTCTCTCAATGGTTTAGCAAAACCAATTTGGAGGATTGCCATCTGAGGATTTGAATTTGCACCTCCAAATTTTCCTTGAGTACTGTGATACACTCAAGGTAAATGGCGTCTTAAGTGATGTGATCTGGTTAAGGCTTTTCCCATTCTCATTGAGGGATAAAGCTAGAGGTTGGTTGTATTCACTTCCGAAGGGGTCGATTACAACTTGGGAGCAGTTGTCCTATGCTTTTCTCAACAAATACTACCCACGCAGCAAAATGGACCAACTCCGAAAGCAAATCATCACTTTTATACAAAAAGATGATGAAACCTTGTATGATGCTTGGGAGAGGTATAAGGGGATGCTTAGAGAATGCCCACACCATGGAGTGGAACGGTGGTTAACAATCCACATCTTCTATAACTGTTTAACCCCAAATCAAAGGGTTACCTTGGATGCCACAGCTAGTGGAGCCTTCATGAGTAAAAACATGAAGGAAGGGGACAACCTTATAGAAGAAGTGGCATAGAACATATACCAATGGTCTTTTGAAAAGAATCACAACTAAAAAAACACCTGTTAGCTACGGACACAATTGGTCGCTAATCCATGCCAAGGCCGTCGCTAAGAGGACTAGCGACGGTATTTCAGACGACCAAACGACCGTCGCTAAAACCGTCGTCGAAGATAGATCAGCGACCACAGACACGCCGTTGCTAAAATACCTACGGTATAACACCGTCGCTAACATGGTCTCTGCTTCACTTACTTCAGCCGTCGCTAACTGACCACGCTCAGCGACTACAAGGACCCCGTCGCTACTAGTAGCCATATAGCGATGGGGTTACGATGTCGCTATTAGTGGTTATGTAGCGACCAGCTTACGGCCGTCGCTATGGGTAGCCATACAACGACCACTTTTTTCCGTCGCTATAAGCAGTTATGTAGCGACCATATTTGTCCGTCGCTATGGGTAGCCTTACAGCGGCCACTGGCCTTCGTCGCTATGAGTAGTTATATAGCGACCATCTTTGTCCGTCGCTAATGGGATTTTTTATTTTTTAAAAAATTGTTTAAATATTTATAGGTTTTGTTAATTTAACTTTAAAAATGTTGATTAATATTTTTGTATTGGGTGATAAAATTTTATAATTAAATTTGAATAATTTTTTTAAAATATTAAATTATTATTAAAAACAAAATAATGGATTAAATTTATTTATCAAATAGGTTGAATTATTAATGATAATCACAATAAGGCGTTTTTCTTTGAATTTAATTACCAATAAATATTGACATAATAAATGAAGAATGACAAAATAAATACTGAATGGAATATAATATAAAAACTGTAAATGAAATATAGATGGCGTTGTCGTCGGAACAAGACAGGGTAGGAGGAACCTCCCCTTCAAGAGTCGAAGCCACCAGGTCCGCCTCCTTCTCGGCCCTCCTGGCCTGATATGCCTCCTGTAAATTAAAAAACACTGATAGGATTAGTAAGCTGATTTGTAAATTATAAGCATGTGTGAGTTAAAAGTAAATACCGCTAGATCTATAGTCTTTTGGTTTACCCATGCACCGGCTTTGTTCTTCTTGGTCATTTGCATGACCTCAAACAAAGAAGGCTCCCGGTGCTCCCTCAGCTCCTATGGTGGACAAAAAACATTGAGATTATTATTTGTAAACATGTCAGACGAATCATAATAGAAATGTTTAACATAAATATACTTACAAATCTTTTCTTGTGCTCGAGGGTTGAAATGCTACCCCCAGTGTAAACTGAGGCTGCAGCATCGGCGGCTCTATTTGCCCTGTTCCGAGCACTCGCCTGCTAGAACGGGACACCGCCCCACTTCTGGACCATCCTGTCTCAATGGTCCTCGGGGATCCAACGAGGGCGCTCACCCTTGTCCCTCACCTTCCAAATGGTACTCTTGATGATTTTGGAGGTCTTTGTGGCAAAGACCTTCCTAATCTCATCAATCATACCCTCTGTCCACTTATAATCACGCTGTAAAATAAAATGAGAAATCAAAATTAATAAGAGGTCTATTTTACAAATCAAATCACAACAAATTAATGTGGTAACTTACCGAGAAGGTGTCAAACCACCTATCTTGGACAACCTTCCCAACATCTGTCCAAGATATATTGGACCATCCCACTGGGCCTTTAAAACCTTAGTAATCGCTTTGGTAGTGAGACTACTATCAACAAAGCTGTAATGACAACAATTATATCAGGAGTAAAACAACACATAATCTAGGGAGACTCCCAAAATTCCGACAGAGTCTCCCTTGTAAATGTAACATTTCCAAGTTTAAATAGTTACCCTGTTACAAATAGAAGAGTTCCGAGTACAATTCAATCTATACAAGTACTAGTTAAAGTAATATACAATAAACCAACAAGTCTTTCCACTAAAGTTTAAAATAAAGTACCATACAAATAACATAAAAGTATTTAAGTTTTAGTCACTTACTCGTCTCCGGCCGGCACGGGTACCAACATGGGCAGAGGGAATGCCGGAGGTGGGGTGGCCTGATGGCCAGGGTCCTCCAAGCTACCAACTCCAGGAGTCTGCTCTGGGGTGGTCAGTTGTGGTGGTGATGGGGTGGTCAGCTGTGGTGGTGATGGAGTGGTCTGCTGTGGTGGTGATGGAGTGGTCTGCTGTGGTGGTGATGGAGTAGTTCCCTGCTCTGGGGTGGGAGTCCCCAAACGGGATGCCGGGGTCCTGGACCCACCACCCCTACTGAAGGGCAGTCAACGTCTCGTCATCTGTGGATAAAATCATGAAAAGAAAGGTTAGTCTTAGGATATATATATACCTATGTATATATTTTTAATAACTACATACTCTGTGTCTGTTTCAGTTTCAAATTCCCTCTCTATTTCAATGTCACTGTCGTTATTTGTTTGAACAACTTCATCAGTATCCAGATCAGCCCTAGACTATTTTAATCGAGAGACAAGGTCTTTGTCAATATGTTCACCCCCCGTAGTGGCGAGTGTCTCATCCATTATGACTGGATCAATGTTAAACAACAAATTGCCATCGTTGAGCTCGTGTGGTGCAAGTTGATAAGCGTCATCGACCTCCTCGGAGACATTGTCAGTGATCTGACTTCGGGCCTTGGCCTTGATTACTGCATACCAGTCCTGATGTCCTCCCGGGAAGTCGGTGTAATAAACCTGCTCAGCTTGTTGGGCAAAAATGAAGGGATCAAACCCTTTATATCTATCATTCTTCTTGACCTCAACTAAGCTGTAGTTGTTGTCAACCTTTGTTTCAATACCGGGATGGTTTTTTCCATCTTCACAAGTTTCTCCATAGTCAACGAAGTTGCCATCAACTCCTTAAAGAAGTGACTCAACTCAACCAACGGTTTCCAAATATGCTTCGGTAAGGCATGAAACGCGTACGGGAGTAGTTGTTGCATAAAGACATGGCAATCATGACTTTTCATGCCAAACACCCTGCCCTCCTTCATGTCGACACATCTACTCAAGTTAGAAGCGAATCCGTCACGCAGGGTCAACCCATTCATCCAAATACACACAGCAATCTGTTGCGGTCTAGTTAAAACATATTTTGCATGGGGTTTAAACATTCTTCCATGTCCCGCATCCTTCAATTCCAACTCCTTCCTAGAACACCAAATCGGAAGGTCTAGATGACTCTTCTCGTTGTCCTTTGTTCTCCCCTTGATGTCCATAACAGTGTTAAAAATATTCATGAAAACATTACGTTCAGTGTACATGACATCAATGTTGTGTCTTAACAACAAGTCTTTCCAATATGGCAAATCCCACAAGATGCTCTGCTTCACCCTGTAGTGTTCCTTACCATAACCCATAAACTCCTTAACACTCTTGTCCCAGATGTAGGGATACTCTTCGACCCTCTGCCAAACCCGTGCACCGGATAACCTACGGGGTGGAGGTTCATTAACAGCCTTGTTCTTCTTAAAAGCAGTTTTGTTTCTCCTAAACGGGTGATCCAACGGTAGAAACTTTCTATGACAGTCAAAGAAACTTGTCTTGCCACTAACAGGGAGTGATTTCCCCCCGGTATGTTCCATGCATACAGGGCAAGCAAGCTTCCCAGACGTTGACCATCCAGAAAGTATACCATAGGTCGGGAAGTCGTTAATAGTCCACATCAAAACAGCACGCATCATGAAATTGTTCTTCAAAGACGCATCGTATGTTATTACCCTGATATCCCATAATTGTGATAACTCTTCAACCAACGGTTGCAAAAACACGTCTATGTTCGCCTTTGGATTTTTGGGTCCTGGAACCAGTATAGATAGAAACATGACCTCCCTCTTCATAAACATATCAGGAGGCAGATTGTATGGGGTCAGTATGACTGGCCAAGAAGAGTAAGCTCTTACATATTGACCGAACGGGTTAAACCCATCAGTACATAAGCCAAGTCTTACATTGCGCGGCTCGCCAGAAAAGTCCAGATATAGCTCATCCAAACACTTCCATGCTTTCCCGTCGGAAGGATGGCAAAGAAAACCCTCTTATGTTCGGTTCAGAGCATGCCAACGTATGTGTTTTGCCGTGGACAAAGAGGCATACAGGCGTTGAAGACGCGGTGTTATAGGGAAGTACCACATTTTCTTCCTGGCCGTCCAGGTTACCTTCCCTCTCCTTTTAACGGTTTTGTAGCATTTCTCATTACAATGTAGATATTTTGTGACACTCTTATCTGCAAATTCATTTCTGAACAGCATACATCCGCCAACACAACACTCTATCTTCACACAACCCAACCCCAAGTTTGCCACTTGTTTCTTAGCATGGTACAGGTTTGTTGGCATTCGATGATTACTAGGCATAGTGGAACCCATCAGATTAACCATCCTATTAAAACAACCTCCAGAAAGATTATAATCTGCCTTTAGACTTAAAGCAGCTAGGGAGGCGGATAACTCAGTGTGACTGTTGCACCTGTCCCACAATAGAGTCTGAGCCGCTGCTAACAAATCATAAAATCTCTTCACCTCCGGATTAGGATCCTCCTCTACATTGTCAGAGTCTCCATGACCTGCTTGGTCATCATGTTCTAGCATACGCCCAGTGGAGGGTACAACATGATCCATCACCATTTATTCTATGTTGTTGTACGTATCCCTGTTTCCTCCAACCTCATAGTAAGACTGTTGCATGGTTACGTCTGATGGTCTAGGCGGTAACTGCTCACCATGGTTGTACCAGCAGTGGTATATTTCCATGAACCCTTTCTCAGTTAGGTGGCACATGACATCATCCGCGTATTCAAAACTCATACATTTGCACCTTGAGCACGGACAACGAATCTTCTGAGTCGCTTCAAATCCAGGCGTGTTTGGCGTAGCGAACGGAATGAACTCTAATAGCCCCATCATAAACTCCTCAGTCACTCGCTGACTGTGATCTAGTCGGTTGTACATCCATCGCCGATTTCCCGGTACCTCCATTTACAATATCTAACAAGCACGATTTCTGTTACTTTACATTTTTAAAATTTTATTTGACTATCGCTTATGAATGACTCTATCTCTTTGATGTTGTAAATTGGTAGGGCCCTATCCCATTTGGGATGAATATGCAACCATCCATAACTCATCGATGTTGTATGTGGTCTATCTTGTGTCGTTGATGTTCATTTGAAATTTCGGTAGCATTTAGCATTGGTCCCCGAGTACACAGAGATACGTACGGTATGAAACACCCACGCAGTCATGCACCCTAGGGACAATACGAAACACCATAACCGAAATTTCAAATGAACATTCAACGTCTCAAGATAGACCACATACAACATTGATGGGTTATGCCCTACTGGTTACAAATTCATACCAAACTGTCCAACCGGGACAATTCAAGATCCAACATAACACGGTACATCACCCGGTTGTTTTGAAACTTGAACGAGAATCCAATGGGTACACACACGACTAAACCCTACATTATTAAAGTTGAGTTTCATTTTTTAAGTTCCCTAAGAAAGGGAGCCTGCCAAAATTTTGGCAGAGTCTCCCCTATAAACTAGACATTTCCCAAATTTAAAAACGGCCTGTTACATACAAAAAACTTCCCAGTATAGATAAATATATATGCTACGCATTGTATATGATATTGAGAGGTATTAAGTCCCAAATCATGTTATCAGCACACAAAACCAATGCCTAATGAGCTCTGCTCTCCACTAACAAACAACATTACACATGCATAAAAAATCATGTTATCAGCACACAAAACCAATTCTTAATGAGCTATACTCTCCACTAACAAACAACATTACACATGCATAAAAATCATGTTATCAGCACACAAATCCATTACCTAATGAGCTCTGCTCTCCACTAACAAACAACAATTGACATGCATACACATAATGCGACAGTCAGTGTTAGGGGATTACCTGGGGAAAAAAGTCAGGGATGAATATGAAGCTGTCGATAGACGATCAGAGACCACGCGTAACGTGTGCTACTCTACATGACAAACCAATAAGTGGTTGGACAGTTACAAGTAGCAAGGAAACTAAACAAAGAGAGACATGTAAAGTAAATTATAGATTAAGTTCATCATCAAAATGGGCGGGACAACAAATTAAGGATACAAGTTTACCTTATAGATGCTATTAAATTGATACATTATGATCAATGTTAAGGAATGAAGTGGTGCACAATGAGTAACTTATGTCACTCTTTAATTTATATTCAAAGGTATTGTGATTTTGCATTGCATTCACAATCACATGAACATATTGGCCCTATATAGGTTTCTAACTATCCAACCTGCCTGTGCAGCTACCAACAACAGCAACAACCCTTATGTTTACATTTCACCCGTTCTCCCTTCCTCAGCAGCAGCCAATCGTGAGTGATCTACCAGAGATTGTGTTCCAGTGATCTACCCTTATGCTGTTTCTGCCATGTTTTCAGGTTCTAGCCCAATGGATACAACATATGGTGCACTAAAATACTATAGCAAGGTGGTTGGAGAAGCAACTGCATAGGCTGAGAACTTGGTTGGCACTATATGGAATCACCGTGAGTTTTCTTCTCTGGTTTTTTTTTCTGTCCTCTATTTTCATAGGCATTTATAAACTTGTAAGAGCTTTCTTTAATGTTAGAAAATTGCACATAAGCTAGAGAATAATCCAAAACAGGTCTTAGGTATTGACTTATGATGAAGGATTGTGTGAGTGTTTAACCTTCAGACTTAATTGTATTGGAAATCTATTTGACGCGTGCAGTGAGAACTGGTTCTAATCTAGCTAACGCTGCAGTGACTACACTTATCAAAGGAACAAAGAGAATTTTTAATGGAGGGCCTGATAAACTATTTCAACATATGTTTGGGAGTTTTCCAGGAGAGAATATCCTAATCAAGCTAGGCCTGAAAAATGAACTATTCTTGGCTTTAGCATAGTATTTTATAGGATAGAGATATCTTAATCAAGCTAGGTCAATCTACAAATCCATTGACCAGAATACTAACATGGAAGAATAGACAACTTCATCATCCTATTTCTTGATAACCATTTTCAAGTTTTCCATATTTCCAACAGCTATGACTTGATGTCCTGTTTGGTTTCTCTACTAATCACCTACTAAACTTGTAAATGAGTTATAAAGATTTACTAAGGACATGTTCTTTTAAACACTCTTTTTAGTATATTATATCATATTATACTAGATCAATTAGTTTCTTAAAAAGTCAAATTAAAGATTAATTATAAGGTTTGTAATTTGATTTTTTTAAAAACTAACCAATCGTATAGAATGTATTATTAACATTTCTTCTAATTCTTTCCCTGTTCTTTTCCCCCTACGATCCTCAAACACCAAGAAACACAAATTTGATATGAATTGTGAATTGTGAAACTAATTTTAAAATATATGAAGAAGACATGTTTGAATTCTATGACAGGATGTTCACTAGCACAGATTGGTTTATATACCAAATAAAGAAACCTCTCTAAAAAGAAAGGTGAAATTAGGGTTTTGAGGTATTACCCTTTATTTAATTGTCAGAGGACGGTGTTTTGGCTTCATTCACAGACACAGAATCCCTCATTGTGTTGTGTTTGTTATGTTTTTAGCTTAAATTTTGGCTTAAATTTCTCAATGAGAAGGCATCTATATCTATATTATGCAAAGAAAGTAGGGATTAAGATGCTTGATACAAACAAATCAAATTCCTTTAATAAGCACTAACATATTCCAGTGTGTATTGCTTATATATGAATTATGTATAAGCAGCGGTGTATTTGATATCTTCATAAAGCAAGAATTCTCAAAGTCAGACATACACACAAGCACTGGGCCACAGAAACTATGACCCAAATATAAAACTAAATAAATATGAAGGTCATTTGCAGACAAAAAGATATATTAAAAGAGGGAATGTGTAGAAACACCTTTCAACCTGAGTACACATATAACACAAGCCCCCATTTTCAATCTTTAACTACACACCTTTGAACTTATTTACCATATTTTTCAATAGATCATTCATTAGTATACAAATTCATCTCAAGATTTTCTACTTTAAATAGTTAATTGCTCGTCCTATAGCTTAGTATTGACAAAATTAGATTGTACTGTAATTCCCCATGATGTACATCCTTTTTGATTTAAATTCATTTACATATACAGCAAGAACAGCTTACGTTTTCAAAAAGAGTTGGGAATGAGTGATTTTAAAACAATTAAATGTTGGAAAAGTTCTCTCCAAAGAAACAATTAATGTTGGAGAGAAAAGATTACAAGCTATCCTAAAATCTGATAAAAATAACAAATTGAATCTTCTGGAAACCTGCCTTCAAAGGATAGTAAAAGAAATATCAATTGCAAAAGTTAAGGAAATTCTGTGATCCATGTATGTCTACAAATTAGAAGCAAGAGGCCACAAGTTTCAATTAAAATGGCAAAGATACAAAAAATAAAATATCCAAAAAGAATGTTAAACTTACATTAGAATCAGTATCGACTTTGATATCAGTTGTGATGTTCTTGTTCTTCAACTGGGTGTTAACATCAACCAAGAACAGTTCACCTTTCTTGGTTCCTGATGATGTTATCGCCTGTTACACGAGACACAAACGAGACATAAATGGCTACACACACAAAGGTTAAAGTGATACTAAAGAAAGTATATTTGTAACTGTAACTGATATACTACTTTGCATTAACATTCAACATCCATTCACTTCAACCCAAGTGTCCACATAGTAAGATATGTGACACAGGTTATGCAATTTCTTTTGCATATATGTAATGCTACAATTCTCACACAGAACACTTAAACACAATAAATAGTATACAGAACACATTATAATAGAAAATACAGTAAAACCCAGTGTTATTAAATAACATAATCTCATAACTCATAAATAACTCAAAACATCAAGTCATGAAAACATCTAAATGTTAAACAAACATAAAATAATCATGACAAAAAACAATCTAGTTATCATACTTCCACCCAATGTCAGTTCTATTGTTGTTACCCCTTCCATTTGTAGTAGTGGTAGTGGCAACACCATCAATGGGGTCGGTATTTGTTGCCATTTAGTGCTGTATTAGAGGAACAAAGGGGAAGGAAGAATTATTTAGAAATAACAAAAGCAGAATAACCATGACAGTGGTGCTGTAACAGCACCATGACACCATTGACAGCAACAAATACAAAACCAGAGACAAAACTATAACAGAGTATGACACCATGACACCATTGCAGCAACATTGTATTATTGTATTGCAACTAGAAAAATAGAAATTAAAAATAACAGAGGGGAAGAAAACTAAAATAGAGGAGGTGAAACTATTTTCAGAATGAAGCTGATCATCTTCACCACTTTGTAGTTAATCCCATCATCCTTCCACGATATCTGAATGAAGCTGATCGTGATGCTGATCGAGTGAATGAAGCCTATCTTTCTTGGGAGCAAAAGGACTAACTTCTCCTAGCCTAGCTCCAATCATCTCTCTCAAGTTTTTTCTTACCAAGAGTCATTGGCTGCACTAATTGTTGGCAACTATGGGAAAGAATTCACTCTTATTTTCATGCTCAGACCGAAGCCAAGGCAAGGCAGCTTTGTCATGAACTCAGGAACACCAAGAAGGGATCACGCACAATTTTAGAGTACTTGCTTCGGATTAAAGCCCTTGCTGATGCTCTAATCTCAATAGGTGACCCTGTTCCTTTTGTAGATCATCTTGATGCTATTCTTGATGGATTACTAGAGGAGTATGATGCCCTTATCACAATCATTAATAGGAAAACAAAATATTATGATATTGCTGAAATTGAAGCCCTTCTTCTTTCACAAGAGGCTAGATTAGAGAAACAACATGCAGTACTTCTAACAACTCCTCTAAACCTTGCACAATACCCCTCATCCTCAAATCTTGCTCACAATCCCTCTTTGATGAATCCCATACAACCCATCAAACCCAGCCTCACACTTTCCCAATTCCTTTGCACCTCAGCCATCTTCAAATCTTGCTTACAATCCCTCTTTGATGAACCCTACACAAAACCCATTAAACCCAGTGTGACACCCCCTATTCCACTACTAGAAAAATGACTAATAGCTACAACCAGTTAGCGACCGCCACATGCCGTCGCTAATTAGTGACCGCGTTAGCGACCACAAAATGAAAGCGACCTGGAACACGAAACATAGTGACCACTTCCGCGACCGATATTTCACCGTCGCTACAATTGGTAAAGAACCGTCACTACCTCCGTCACAATATCATACGTCGTTGCTGACCCGGTCGCTATAGTTAATTCCCTCCACTTTTTTGGTTTCCCTCTAATGTATTTATGGTGCCAACTGATAGCGACAGGAAATGTAGGGTCGCTATAGCCGTCCTCCATTGCAACATTCCCTTTTTTTGGGTTTCCATCCATGTTGTTTCCCTCTATGCTAGTGGCGGAGCATATAGCCGTCGCTAGTGTTCTGGAAATTAGTGACGGAGCTACGTTACCGTCGCTATTAATAAAGAGATTAGTGACCGAAGTGCTCAACCGTCGCTAATATTTTCACCTGATTTTTTCTTGTGGAAGTTAGTGATGGTAGGGCGACACCGTCACTATTTGTGAAGAGGTTAGTGATGGTGATGCTCTACCGTCGCTATGTTTTTCATCTTCCCTCCACACTATTCCTTTAAATAATGGAAGGTAGTGACGGTGGGGGTGACATCGTTGCTAATATTCAGGAGATTAGTGACGGATTGGTTCGCCTGTCACGTTAAATTTCGCTTCCCTCCAATTTTTTCTTTTAATAATTGATGTTAGTGACGGTGGGTTGACACCGTCACTACGGTTTAGGAGATTAGGGATGGATTTGTGTTACCATCGCTAAGTGTTTAATTTTAGTGACGTCTTTAGCGACGGGGTTTGAGCCGTCGCTATGGTTTTAATGTAACTCGACAGCAACCCCTTTCCCTGTCATTTGCCCTAACTCTCAATCCTTCCCCCCTCTGTTCCTTCCGAGTTCGCCCGACTCCCTCCTTCCCTCCATCCCTTCCTGTGACTTCCTCCACCTGTCTCCCCTCCCTGATCTTTATCCTGTCGTGTTGTGGCTCTGCATTTGGTGTCTTCGCTGTCGTCATCGAGCCCTCTCTAACGTCATCGTCTCACCTCCCTCACGGTGAACCCCTCTCTGTGTCATCGTCGAGCCTGTGACGGTGGTGTCCATTAGCCCCTAAACTCCGAACAACCCAGGTGAGATTTTTTATTTTCTTCTCCTCCCTCCTCCTTCAGTCTCTCTTTCTTCTCTTTGTGAACTGAGCTCTCATCTTTGTTGGGTATCAAAAAAACTGTGCTGGCTGGCAGGTCTTTAAGAAGAAGTTTTCTTCTTCCATCACCTTGATCCTTTCTGACCAGAAGAGAGTAGACCACCACCACGCGCACACCCCTCTCTAACTTACGGGTTTTGTTTGTGTTCTGTGTGTAGGTTAGTTTTTTTCATGATTGTTTGTTTCTCCCATTAGTAATAATTAATTTTGTTGATTCAATATTGTTTTTCATTAATTTTCCAATTTCTGTTCTGTTCTGTGTCTAGGTTAGTTTCAATTATTGATGTTCTGTAATGTTATGTTCTGTTCTGTTTCGTGTCTAGGTTAGTTTCAATTTTCATGTTCTATTCTATTCTATGTCTAGGTTAGAAATCACAGACCCAGGAGTATATTTTCTTTATGAATCTCATGGAACCAGTGAGTTACATAATCTTGTATACATGAGTAAAACATTTATATCAGACTTTGGAGTAAGCGGACTTGTCAGTGTCCTGTCTATTATATATATGGCCTAGCGAATTGTTGAACTTAAGAGTAAGTTAAAAATAAGTATAAACTCTTTTAAACATAACCTTGGGTTGTAACAAAAAAAATCCATAACATCTAGAAAAGAGTGTGTATGTAACTTTTAATCCTAAATTAGGCATTCACCTTAATTCAACATTCCAATTATATTCTTACCTCCCGTCAGCTCTGCAGTATTCATTTTCTCTCCTTGGCTATGTGTGAAGCTATTTTGGATTTTCTCTGCTCTTGGTTGAACATTGAAATTTGTTGTTCTTGCTTAGTTCCAGTAAGGGAACTTCCAGTAAAAACTCCTCACAGAAGCTAGTTGAACAGCAACCAAACTTGCTAGAAAAGCCATGCTTTCACCCTTCTTCTCTTCTCTATGTGATCACTACACTACACTACATATCTTTTGCTTTTCAATTCATCTTAATTTCCACGTGGCCCCTACTTTACTGAATATGAATATACACAGTAGTTGTTCTCCTTGTTTTCTTATTTTGTCCTTTATTGACATCTTTGATTGATTCTTCAAGCTAACATTTGGGAGCTTATATTTTAGATTTAAGGCTAATAATAAGATTTATAGGTAGGTCTGATTGAATATTGATGGTTTACCACCTGAGTTTATTTTTAAGCAAAACCATTCTTTATTAAATGGTCCTACTTAAACGTTGAAACTTTAAATCTATTCTTGATCCCTTTCTTCCACCTAATTTAGTTTCACTTCTGGTGATATAAAGTTGTTATAGAAACTAACCTTTTTATTCTCTATCCCTTTCATCATTGACCTCTTTTATCCCTCCTATGCTCCTTGTCCCTATCTCTGTTTATTATTTATCTAGCTAGACAACGAAGAAATCAATGAAGTTAACATTTTCAATGTATTCTCATTTGGTTTAGTTTAATTTTAGTATACTTTGATTGGATATGAGCAAAAAATTAATTACCATGATAAAGACATTGAATTTTAACGATTGAGAGAAACTCTAATTATTTATGTATGATGTATGGTAGTATTCAAACAAATTTTAATTTCAGTCAAATAATCCACTCCCAAAATGAAAGCTGGTTCCTAGGCAATATTTATACAGTTTTATAATTTGAATTTTAAACAAGTTCTATATTTTAGTAGAAACATCAATGGGTGAAAATAGAAAGATAATTTTAATATCTGCTTTATTAATAATTCACCCTAGAGAAGTCAAAGTCTAGGGTAGCCAAATATTTGTGATACTAGTGTCACTCAGATACTAGTGTCACTTCTTCTCTAAACTCAATGCCATCTCCACCCTGTCTGATCAGTTGCGGTTGGTCTCGACGTCAACTCTTAGTTCATCAGTAAGACAAATCCACTCACTTTCCATCTCTGTCTATCTTTGTCACTCTTTTTCTAACTCATCTCTACCATTATCTCGAGAAAATACATTGCTTTTTCACAGTTGAATGGATCTTGACACTAAAGAAGATCTCAGCCATTCAGTGGACTTTCTAACTGATGCATCACTACACAATTGCAGCTTGCTTCTTGGATTCTGAATTTCCTTAAGAAGTTATTCCTTCTCATATGCATTAATTCACATTTGTCCAATGAAGTCACCCTCATCAGCTGCAGACAACATAAAATGTAAATAAGAAGGGTGAGTTCTAAACTAGCTATGGTAACAGAACTTTATATTGTAATTTACTACACATCCACGAATTGATTCCATATATTCCAGAGAAGAAAACTGACGGTGATTCCATATATTGCCAAGTTCTCAGCCTATGCAGTTGCTTCTCCAACCACCTTGCTATAGTATTTTAGTGCACTATATGCTGTATCCATTGGACTAGAACTTGAAAACATGGGAGAAATAGCATAAGGGTAGATAAGTGGAACATAATCTCCGGTAGATCACTCGCGATTGGCAGCTGCTGAGGAAGGGAGAACAGGTGAAATGTAAACATAAGGGTTGTTGCTGTTGTTGGTAGCTGCACTAGCAGTAACAGTGATCTCTCTGTGGTTGTTCATTCCTTTGTTTAGTAAACCAAGAGGGAGCTTGACACTAGTGGATACAAAGTAGGATAGGGGAAAAAAGAGAAAGATAAAAGAGTGACACTAAAAAAGAAAGATGAATGTGAAAGAATGTAGAATAAAAGCAACTGAAGACCTTAAAATGCAGGTTGGATAGTTAGAAACCTATATAGGGCCAATATGTTCATGTGATCATGAATGCAATGCAAATATCTCTTCATCGCCAATAATGACAAATAACCTATTTCTCAACCAAAGAAACAAAACCTGAATCATATCCTTCACAAAATAATGCATCTTAATTCATAACACCATTCTTCTCATTATATCAACTGTAACCCACCTTTATCTCCTAACAAATTCCATATATGAGCAATCAACTATAACCATAACTATACATCCTCAATCAAAGCCCTTAAATCTCACACCTCATGAAAAAAGGAAACAAGATCAAACAAAAATTAAAACTCAACCTCAAGTGAAGTTCCAATCTCTACAATGAAACCATAACTTTTACACTTTTGAAGCCATCACACCAAGTCCACAAAGCCATCACGCTGCTCATACCTACAATAGAACTACCACACACCTTTCCTTTTCATGCCACCCTTGTCAAACTAACTAAACATAAGCCATCGTCTTCATCGAAAATATTTGTTTGCAATGTTGTCTTCTTGAATCCTCTGATTGTGTCGTCAAGTTTGACACTCCTAATCATATCCTCCAATCACATCGTCAAGGCAAGAATACGCATGTCTGATTTTGTTTTTCAATTATTCAATTTTTATGGAAATAGAGACTGAACGAGGCAGGGCAAGAGCGTAGTGAGTTATGTGGGTACGATTTGGATAAAGAGATATAAAGTTACAAAGGTCTGACAATGGAGATGGAAAGGATGTGGTCATGGAATGACAACAATAGAAATAGCCGCTGCGAGAGGTACATGTGGTCATTCAAAGGGTTCAAGTGGGTTGTTGTTTGTTTGTAAGAAGAGAGTTTTGTTTTATGATGTCTAAGTATATTTATTTTGTTATTAAGCGGGGTAGGATTATTATGTTACTATAGCTTGACTTTCAGCGGGGTAGGATTGTTAATAGCATCTATAAGGTAAACTTGTATCCTCAATTTGTTGCCCCGCCCATTTTGATGATGAACTTAATCTATAATTTACTTTACATGTCTCTCTTTGTTTAGTTTCCTTGCTACTTGTAACTGTCCAACCACTTATTGGTTTGTCATGCAGACTAGCACACGTTATGCGTGGTCTCTGATCGTCTGTCGACAACTTCATATTCTTCCCTGACTTTTTTGCCCAGGTAATCCCCTAACACTGACTTTCTCATTATGTGTATGCATGTTAATTATTGTTTGTTAGTGGAGAGCAGAGCTCATTAGGCAATGGTTTTGTGTGCTGATAACATGATTTTTTATGCATGTGTAATGTTTGTTAGTGGAGAGCAGAGCTCATTAGGAATTGGTTTTGTGTGCTGATAACATGATTTTTTATGCTGTGTAATGTTGTTTGTTAGTGGAGAGCAGAGCTCATTAGGAATTGGTTTTGTGTGCTAATAACATGATTTTTTATGCATGTGTAATGTTGTTTGTTAGTGTAGAGCAAAGCTCATTAGGAATTGGTTTTGTGTACTGATAACATGATTTTTTATGCATGTGTAATGTTGTTTGTTAGTGGAGAGCAGAGCTCATTAGGAATTAGTTTTGTGTGCTGATAACATGATTTTTTATGCATGTGTAATGTTGTTTGTTAGTGGAGAGCAGAGCTCATTAGGAATTGGTTTTGTGTGTTGATAACATGATTTAGGACTCAATACCTCTCAATATCACATACAATGCATAGCATATATAATTATCAATACTGGGAAGTTTTCTGTATGTAACAGGCCGTTTCTAATTTTGGGAAATGTCTAGTTTACAGGGGAGACTCTGCCAAAATTTCGGCAGGCTCCCTTTCTTAGGGAACTTAAAAAATGAAACTCAATGTTAATAATGTAAGGTTTAGTCGTGTGTGTACCCATTAGATTCCCGTTCAAGTTTCAAAACAACTGGTCGATGTACCGTGTTGTGTTGGATCTTGAATTGTCCCGGTTGGACAGTTTGGTATGAATGTGTAACCTGTAGGTCGTAACCCATCAATATTGTATGTGGTCTATCTTGAGACGTTGAATGAATGTTCATTTGAAATTTCGGCTATGGTATTTCGTATTGTCCCCAGGGTACATATCTGCGTGCGGTGTTTCATACCGTACGTATCTCTGTGTACTCGGGGACCAATGCGAAATGCTGCCGAAATTTTAAATGAACATCAATGACACAAGATAGACCACATACAACATCGATGGGTTACAGATGGTTGCATATTCATCCCGAATGGGATAGGGCCCCACCAATTTGCAACATCAAAGAGATAGAGAGTGATTCACAACCGTTAGTCAAATAAAATTACAATAATTTAAAGTAACAGAAATCGTGCTTGTTAGATATTGTAAATGGAGGTACCGGCAAATCAATGATGGATGTACAACCGACTAGATCGCAATCGGCGAGTGACTGAGGAGTTTATGATGGGGCTATTGGAGTTCATTCCGTTCGCTACGGCAAACACGCCTGGATTTGAAGTGACTCAGAAGATTCGTTGTCCGTGCTCAAGGTGCAAATGCATGAGTTTTGAATACACGGATGATGTCATGTGCCACCTAACTGAGAAAGGGTTCATGGAAACATACCACTGCTGGTACAACCATGGTGAGCAGTTACCGCGTAGACCATCAGACTTAACTGTGCAACAGTCTTACTATGAGGTTGGAGGAAACAGGGATACGTACAACAACATAGAACAAATGGTGATGGATCATGTTGGACAACTTTATGATGCGTGCTGTTTTGATGTGGACTATTAACGACTTCCCGGCCTATGGTATGCTTTCTGGATGGTCCATGTCTGGGAAGCTTGCTTGCCCTGTATGCATGGAACATACCCAGGGGGAATCACTCCCTGTTAGTGGCAAGACAAGTTTCTTTGACTGTCATAGAAAGTTTCTACCGTTGGATCACCCGTTTAGGAGAAACAAAACCGCTTTTAAGAAGAACAAGGTTGTTAATGAACCTCCACCCCGTAGGTTATCTGGTGCACGGGTTTGGCAGAGGGTCGAAGAGTATCCTTACATCTGGGACAAGAGTGTTAAGGAGTTTGCAGGTTACGGTAAGGAACACCACTGGGTGAAGCAGAGTGTGTTGTGGGATTTGCCATATTGGAAAGACTTGTTGTTAAGACACAACATTGATGTCATGCACACTGAACGTAATGTTTTCATGAATATTTTTGACACTGTTATGGACATCAAAGGGAGAACAAAGGACAACGAGAAGAGTCGTCTAGACCTTCTGATTTGGTGTTCTAGGAAGGAGTTGGAGTTGAGGGATGCGGGACGTGGAAGAATGTTTAAACCCCATGCAAAATATGTTTTAACTAGACCACAACAGATTGCTGTGTATTTGGATGAATGGGTTGACCCTGCCTGACGGATTCGCTTCTAACTTAAGTAGATGTGTCGACGTGAAGGAGGGCAGGGTGTTTGGCATGAAAAGTCATGATTGCCATGTGTTTATGCAACAACTACTCCCGTACGCGTTTCATGCCTTACCGAAGCCTATTTGGAAACCGTTGGTGGAGTTGAGTCACTTCTTTAAGGAGTTGACGGCTACTTCATTGACTGTGGAGAAACTTGTGAAGATGGAAGAAACTATCCCGGTATTGATTTGTAAGTTGGAGCAGATTTTCCCACCAAGTTTTTTTGACTCGATGGAGCATTTGCCTATCCATCTACCGTACGAGGCCTTGGTTGGTGGCCCGGTGCAGTATCGTTGGATGTATCCATTCGAAAGGTGAGTGTCAGAACTCTTTAATTTCCTTGCAAGCACTTCTTATAATAGTATTTTCTAACTTAACACTATCTTGTTAATGATGTTGAAGATTCTTACGCTCCTTAAAAGATAAAGTGTCGAACAAAGCCTGCGTTGAAGCATCAATTTGTGAGGCATACTTAGTCGAAGAAATGACAACCTTTGCTTCTTTCTATTTTCCGACGGAGATAGAAACTAGAATGAGTAGAATTCCCCACAATCTTGGGGTAGCCTGCCGCACAGGGTTTGATGAACAAACATCGATTTTCAACTATCCTGGTCACCCGGGGGGCAAGCTCACAAAATGTTACATTGATGAGAAAGATCGAAAGGCGGCTCACTTGTACATTCTTCTAAATTGCCTAGAAATGGAACCCTTTATTAAGTAAGTCATAGAAGTTATATGTTACATTGTAAACGTAGCTTTTATAGTATCTAAATTTGTTTCCTTTGAATAGCTTATACACAGATATGTTAAAACTTGAGCAAAATGATTTAACTGATGACCAAATTCATAGTGAGGTGTCATCTAAGTTCGTTGGTTGGTTAGCGCAACACGTAAGACCTGTTTACCAAGTGTTTTTTTATCTTTGCTTCTAACTCCCGATATCTAACGATGACCTACTTGTTATGTTGTACATAGATACAAGACCCAAACAACCATATTGAAGATTCTTTACTCCAAGCCCTTTCTTGGGGGCCGGTGAAAACTGTTAAAAAATGGCCTATTTTCTACGTAAATGGCTACAAGTTTAATATTCTTCAATGGAGTGAAGGGATGCGCACCCATAACTATGGGGTTTATGTTAAAGGCACCGCCGGACAGTTGGAAGAAGACTTTTATGGAGTGCCGACGGAGATTGTTGAAGTTTCATTCTCTGGACGACTAAGAAGAGATATTGTTCTATTCAAATGTGATTGGTTCGACAATACAATCGGTGTTGGAATAAAGGTTGACAACAACTACAGCTTAGTTGAGGTCAAGAAGAATGGTAGATATAAAGGGTATGATCCCTTCATTTTTGCCCAACAAGCTGAGCAGGTTTATTACACCGACTTCCCGGGAGGACATCGGGACTGGTATACAGTAATCAAGGCCAAGGCCCGAAGTCAGATCACTGACAATGTCTCCGAGGAGGTCAATGACGCTTATCAGCTTGCACCACACGAGCTCAACGATGCCAATTTTTTGTTCAACATTGATCCAGTCATAATGGATGAGACACTCGCCACTACGGGGGGTGAACACATTGACAAAGACCTTGTATCTCGATCAAAATGGTCTAGGGCTGATTTGGATACTGATGAACTTGTTCAAATAGATAACTACAGTGACACTGAAACTGAGGGGGAATTTGAAACTGAAACAGACACAGAGTATGTAGTTGTTAAACATATCTACAAGTTTAATATATCCTGAGACTAACCTTTCTTTTCATGATTTTATCCACAGATGATGGGACGTCGACTGCCCTTCAGTAGGGGTGGTGGGTCCAGGACCCCGACATCCTGGCTGGGGACTCCCACCCCAGGACAGGAGACCACTCCATCACCACCACAGTGGACCACTCCATCACCACTACAGCAGAGCACTCCATCACCACCACCATAGCAGACCACTCCATCACCACTTCTACAATAGACCACCCCAGAGCAGACTCCTAGAGTTGGTGGCTTGGAGGACCATGGCCATCAGGCCACCCCACCTCCGGCATCCCCTCTGCCCATGTTGGTACCCGTGCCGGCCGGAGACGAGTAAGTGACTAAACCTCAAATACTTTTATGTTATTTGTATGGTACTTTATATTAAACTTTAGTGGAAAGACTTGTTGGTTTATTGGATGTTACTTTAATTAGTACTTGTATAGATTGAATTGTACTGGGCACTCTTCTGTTTGTAACAGGGTAACTATTTAAACTTAGAAATGTTACATTTACAGGGGAGACTCTGCCGAAATTTTGGGAGTCTCCCTAGATTGTCCACTGTTATTCTCCTGATATAATTGTTGTCATTACAGCTTTGTTGATAGTAGTCGCACTACCAAAGCGATTACTAAGGTATTAAAGGCCCAGTGGGATGGTCCATATATATCTTGGACAGATGCTGGGAAGGTTGTCCAAGATAAGTGGTTTGACACCTTCTCGGTAAGTTCCTAGCTCATTTGTTGTGACTTGATTTGTAAAATAGACCTCTTATTAATTATGATTTCTCATTTCATTTTACAGCGTGATTACCAGTGGGCGGAGGGTATGATTGATGACATTAGGAAGGTCTTTGCCACAAAGACCTCCAAAATCATCAAGAGTACCCTTTGGAAGGTGAGGGACAAGGGTGAGCGCCCTCGTTGGATCCCGGAGGACCATTGGGACGACATGGTCTAGAAGTGGGGCGGTGTCCCGTTCCAGCAGGCGAGTGCTCAGAACAGGGCCAACAGAGTCGCCGATGCTGCAGCCTCAGTTTACACTGGGGGTAGCATTTCAACCCTCGAGCACAAGAAAAGATTTGTAAGTATATTTATGTTAAACATTTCTATTATGATTCGTCTGACATGTTTACAAATAATAATCTCAATGTTTTTTATCCACCACAGGAGCTGAGGGAGCACCGAGAGCCTTCTTTGTTTGAGGTCATGCAAATGACCAAGAAGAACAAAGCCGGTGCATGGGTAAACCAGAAGACTATGGATCTAGCGGTATTTACTTTTAACTGACACATGCTTATAATTTACAAATCAGCTTACTAATCCTATTATTGTTTTTCAATTTACAGGAGGCGTATCAGGCCAGGAGGGCCGAGAAGGAGGCGGACCTGGTGGCTTCCACTCCTGAAGGGGAGGTTCCTCCCACCCTATCTTGTTCTGACGACAACGCCATCTATATGGAGGCTGTTGGCGGTGTGAACAAGAAAGGGAGGGTATTTGGATTGGGTGGCGTCGGCACGCAGCTGGCGAAAAAGGGGAAGACCCTTTCCTCTTCCTCTAGTCTTCCGACTGAGGTCGTTCAGGTAATTCAAAACCTGAACGAAGAGCTACAGGAGGAGCGACGTCAGAGGCAGCTGTTGGAGGACCGGGCCGAGGCGGACCGACGGCGGGCCGAGGAGCAGCACGTTGAGACTCGTCGGCAACTTGCTCAGCAGCAGGAGCTACTGATGCAGTTGATGGCGAGGCTACCTCCCCCCACTTCCCAGGCGCCCCCACCACCACCCCAGGATCCCCCACCACCATGATTGTATTTTTATTATTTATACACATTGTATATTTGATTTATAGTTTTTATATTATATTCCATTCAGTATTTATTTTGTCATTCTTTATTTATTATGTCAATATTTATTGGTAATTAAATTCAAATAAAAAAGCCTTATTGTAATTATCATTAATAATTCAACCTGTTTGATAAATAAATTTAATCCATTATTTTGTTTTTAATAATAATTTAATATTTTAAAAAAATTATTCAAATTTAATTATAAAATTTTATCAGCCAATACAAAGTACTAAAATATTAATCTATATTTTTAAAGTTAAATTAACAAACCTATATAAATATTTAACCAAATTTTTAAAAAATAAAAAATTCCAATTAGCGACGGCAATAGATGGTCGCTATATTGTAAACATAGCGACGGCGTAGAGTGGTCACTGGTTGGCCAGAAACAGCGACGGACTGCAGTAGTCGCTGTATGGCTTCCCACAGCGACGGAAGTTTACGGTCGCTGGTAGACAAGAATTAGCGACGGCTTCCCTGGTCGCTATATGAGTAACCATAGCGACGGCTGTCCTGGTCGCTATATGAGTAACCATAGTGATGACGTAAAATGGTCGCTGGAAGGCCACACTTGGCGATGGACGCGTCGGTCGCTATGTGTCTAACCATAGCGACGGCATATGGTGTTCGCAGTGTGGCCGTTAGTAGCGACGGCATTGTAAGGTCGCTGTATGGCAACAATAGCGACGACTTGAGTCAGTCAAGCAGAGACCATTTTAGCGACGGCATTATGCCGTCAATATTTTAGCGACGGTGTGTCAGTGGTCGCTGATGTGTTTTCGACGAAGGTTTTAGCAACGGCGTGTGTCCCGTCTGAGATGCCGTCGCTAAGAGTTGTAGCGACGGCGTTGGCATGGATTAGCGACCAATTATTTCCGTCGCTAACAGGCATTTTTTTAGTAGTGTTCTTTCGCACCTTCGAATCAAAATCCATCATCTAATCATGGCTCATCTCATTCTGGTTCTCGTGGTTCCTGAGGCAGATCTTCCTTTCATGGAAGGGGATACTATGTTCGTGGTGGTAGACCTTCTTCACAATGTCAAATCTATCACAAACATGGTCATGAAGCTTTTGCTCATTTTCACAGATTTAATACAGACTTTACACCCACTTCAGCTGCACCGTATCCCTCACCATACCCCAAACCTCAACCATACCCTCACCCTTCACCATATTCCACTAATCCCTACCCTTCATTCCTACATTATCCTACCCTACCTCTGGCTCCTCTTCCACAACGACTCCTAGCCTATATTGCAGGTCCTCACTCTGTTTCAGAACAGTCCACTCAGGCTTGGGGAGGTTACGTAGATATTACTTATCTATGATAACTAGGCTTCCATGCATATTACCTCGAATCTTGTATTCCATGAGGGGACTAAGCATATTGAAGTTGATCGTCACTTTGTTAGAGAGAAAATCATATCTAGTGAAAAAATTTACTAATTTTGTTAATTTTAACGACCAAATATATTCACTAAGTCACTAAGGGGTCATTGGATCAACTATATAATTAGCCTAAATTAGGGTAACTATATATTCTGTAATCATGTATACTTGCCTGTAAATTCAATAACTCTATTATGCTCCAACACATGAAATTCATAATGTGTCTTCTCATTTTCTCCCTCTCAACACTATGTATGCCTAGTGGAATCACTACTCACTAGTTTCTTTTCTTCTATTTCAATTTTGGTCAACTCTCTCTCAACACTATTTATGCCAGGTGGAACCACTTCCTACTAGTTTCTTTTCTAGTTTTGTTTTAATTTTGGTTAACAGTTTTGTTTCGGTGCAGTAATATAGGACACAAGAATAAACACCAGAAATTAAAGAAAATTTTCCACTAGATTAATTGATTGACATCCCAAAGTATAAGAGCATAGCATATACTCCTCTGGTCCCAAATATAAAAAAAAAACTAATTTCATACATATGAAGAATATTGGTTGAAATTAGTTAATCGTATTAATGATATCAAATATTTAATCTAGTTTCTTAAAATATCCTTAATATTATTTATCACATAATGAATTAGTTGTCTTGGGAATATATAAAGGGGATATATTTGGTAGAAAAACATTTAATGATATTGGAAAAATATAATTTGCTTATATTTTAGGACTAAATAAATTCATTAAAATTTGGAATCAGAATAGTACTAGTCTCCACTTTGAAATTCAGAAACAACATGAAAGAAAACTAACATAACACAAGACTCAATCCCTCACTCTGAGAGCTCTACCTCTCAGTCACTAGTATTAAAACAAAGCTTTTCCACATACTCTCCTATGTCCTAATTTCCCTTGTATAGACTTATATCTGTCCTCGCACTTTGTTCCCACTATAACCAACTATAGTTGATCCCCTTCAGTTATGGGTTTCTCCCTGCTTACATAAACTTTGCTAGTCTTTGGACCTCTATTTGCCTAGGGCCCAGCCTCATCATCAAGCTGCCTTCACTTAGCTCCTTGATTTGTCCAACATTACTATTATTAACAAAAGCTAAATAAAACATCCAACAACAAACCCAATAGAAAAACCAACATCCATGCCATGCATTCTGTTTGTGCCACAAAAATTGATGGCCAAAAATCATTTGTTTTTTTATAAAAGAAACTCACAACTCCAGTGGGTTAGTAGGTGGTGATGGTGAACTTCTGGTCACTGTAGTAGTCCTTGAACAGTAGATCTACACCAATCAAACATAAACCCATTACAAGATTCATAAAAAACCATCAATTTTTGACAGTGACAAAGAAAATCCCCTAACCCCTACCAAAAAGAAATCAAAAATTCATCAGAACAAGCATAGAGAGATAGATAGAGTTTCCCTAGCTTTCTTGCCGATTTCAGTGTAGAGACTAGGACCCTTAGCCATGGCTTGTTTTGGGGCACATTGAAAGAGGAAGGGAAGAAAATTTTAGGACAACAAGTTAGGGGACTTACCAGATTGAGGTTGAAGGTTGGAGGAGACTTATCGTGGAGGTCACCGGAGTACGCGTACGTCGTAGGGTCGGAGGCTTCTGACTTGGGACAGTGAGAGAGTGAGAGACCGTGAGAAAATACAACATAGAGCTATAGGGGGACTTACATTGGAGGGTCAGAGGCTTCTCGGAGGTCCGGAAACTTGGTTGATGAGGTTTGATGAAGGAGAGCTATAGGGGGAAAGATAGAAATAGAGACAGAACGATTTTAGGGCAACACAGAAACTGAAAGAGAATCGGGAAATGATCGATATGTTATTTGCTTTAGCGACGGCACAACACCGTCGCTTATAGCGACGGATAGTGACATGTGTCGCTAATATACCACACTAGCGACGACTGTACCCGTCGCTTAATTTCAAAACCGCTCCAAAATTTTAAAACCCTTCAGGAACCTTAGCGACAGAAGCTGTCCGTCGCTGACGTATCCAAAACATAGCGACGCCGCAACACCTCCGTCGCTAGACTGTGGTTATAGCGACGGTATGAGGGAGTCGCTGTTGCATTAGAAGACATAGCGACCATAATATCCCCGTCGCTATCAGTTGGCGCCATAAATACGTTGGAGAGAAACCAAAAAGTGGAGGGAAATAACTTTAGCGACCGGATCAACGACGATGTATGAGTTTGTGACGGAATTAGTGACGGTTCTTTACCAATTGTAGCGACAGGATAGTGTTGGTCGCTGATGTGGTCACTATTTTTCATATTCCAGGTCCCTTTCATGTTGTGGTCGCTAATTCGGTCATTGATTAGCAACGGCATGTCGCGGTCGTTAACTTAGTGTAGCAATTTGTTATTTTTCTAGTAGTGAGTTTTCCATCCAAAACTCTAGGTAAATACTCTCTTGATGTTATTTCTTTACTTATTGCTAAAGTAGAGGCCTTGTCTGTTAAATTTGATAAGCTGGGAACACGTACTGCTAATGTGGTATGTGATTTATGTGGTGTTGTATTTCATACCATTACAGGTTATCAAATTAGAATATCCCAAGGTCCCAAATCATAGATGCAACAAGTGGATGCCATAAGGAGCTATGGTGGAAATTTTGAGAACAATTACAAAGGACAAGGACCACTAGGATTCCAAAATTGACTCCCATCATTTCAAGGAAATCAAAGTAACTTCAGGCCTCCACAAGGATCCTATATTCCATAAAAATCTAAACTAGAGTCCTTGATGGAGACATTCATTGCTGCCCAACTAAAGCAAAATGATGAGTTCTCCGAGGCCATAAAGAACTTAGCTTCTAAGCTAGACCCATTTGCCACCCACAACAAAATATTGGAGACCCAGATTGCCCAACAAGCCTCTAGCTCCACAAGAATACCAGGGACCTTTCCTGGAAAACCAGAGGCGGGCCCGTCTAACCATATTATGGTTGTCACTCTTAGGAGTGGTACTCAATATGAGGGTCTAACCGGCATGATGGAATTGGAAGCTAAGGTGGACAAGAAAGTGGATGAGTCTCCTTCTCATCCGGTGACTGAAGAATAGAAACCATGTGAAAGAAAAGAGCAGCAAATGACTACCTATGCAAAGTTTTTGAAGGATATTTTGTCCAACAAAAGGAGGCTAAAAGAGGATGGTATTATGGAACTTACTGAGGAGTACAGTGCATTGATCCAGAAAAGCTGCCACCCAAGCTTCAGGATCCAGGTAGCTTTTCTATCCCATGCATGATTGGTGATATACCAATAGATAGAGCTTTATGTGACTTAGGAGCTAGTGTTAGCTTGATGCCTCTGTCTATTTTGAAGAAGCTAGGATTGGTTAAATTGAAACCTACTAGGTCTATTAAGTATCCTGTAGGTATCTTAAAGGATGTTCCTATTATTAAGGTAGGAAAATTTTTATTCCTACTGATTTTGTTATGCTAGAGATGGATGAGAATTCTATGATCCCCATTATATTAGGCAGGCCATTTTTAGCCACTGTAGGTACCGTGATTGATGTTAAAAATGGTAAGTTATCTCTTACTGTTAGAGACCAAAAAGTTAATTTTAATTTGATAGATGCTTTGAAAAAAGCTTTTGATGATGATGTTTGCTATAGCATTGAATTAGTTGACCAAGTGGTGAAGGAAGAGATTCTTCCTAAGGACCTACTTGATTCTGTTTTTCTGAATAAGCTTGTAGAAACATCAAAAAGTAGTGAAGGTAACATACCATTAAAACATAATACTAAGGTCATGTGTGAAAAAGTGGTGAGCCCAAATGTTGAACTTAAACCTTTACCTTCCACACTAAGGTATGAATTTCTTGGCCCTATTAGGTTCTTGACTGTGATTGAGGTATAGAGTCTGGCTGAAGACGTTAAACTTAGCACTTGTGGGGAGGTAACCCCACGTTTACTTTTCCATTTAATTGTATAATGTTTCTTTTTAAGGCATGTTGTTATTTCATTTTTCCATTTCAAATGCATGATTATTTTTCCATTTATACATATGCATCAATAAGCACAAGATCTTTTCCATCATTGCATGATTTTTAATGGACTTCACTAGTTTTGGGAGCTGGAGTTAAGGCAAGAAAATTTTTGAAAACCAATAAAATCCATTGGCAGTGGGAATTTCCCACTGGCAGTGGGTTTCTCTAACTTGAAATTTAAGAAGAATTTTTTGGGCAACTCATTGAGATCCACTGGCAATGGATTTTTCCCACTAGCTGTGGATCTCTCTAACTTAGTGGTGTGTCTTATGCGTAACGTTTAAAGGAAAGGGACATCAAGTTCCACTGGCCGTGGAACTTAACAGGTGTAGTATACAAATTTAATGAGCCAAAATAGTAGCGTCCACTGGCCGTAGATCACACAACATGGCCCCTTCTATTAGTAACTTGCTCGTAATGCTCTCTCATGTCTCATAAATTTATACACACCACACTTCTCTTTTTCTTCCTATTTGCTTCAAACCTTTGAAAAACTCTTATTTTTCCTCTAGCATTTCTTTACTCTCATCATCATCATTACATGTGCTCAAGCATATAGTCACATCACCTCCCAAAATAAGTAAGAATGCTAATCTTTTATCATTTCTTTTGCAATTCACTCCTTATTGAGGTTTTGCAAGAATTTTCAATATTAAGTGTTTCTTTCAAAATTGGATATTTGGGAGGCTTGGTCTATACATTGTGATACTTGTTAATGGTTCAATTTGGAATGGGTATGCTTTGAATTGGTTGAATTGTTCATTGTCCTTATGCATAGTTCATCATTCCCATTTACCTGTTCTTGTTTTGTGCTTTAGTGTGTTACTATATTTTGCTAAACATATACTGTTTGACACTCATTGAAGCTATATGGATTCAATCAAAACCATGGGGGTTGTTCAAAATTCAAGTTCGGGGTATTTCATGTGGGATATATATTTACTCACCAAGTGTTTGTGAAAAAGATTGTTGCATGCTATTGGTTTTGAAACCTGAACTTTATCTTTCTGATTCATGTTCCTATGAGCAATCCCCTATCATTAGGCATCTTTCCTTTCAATTTGGTATGATTTTTGAAGTTTTCATGAGCTATGTTCACCCAATATTTTTAAAGTTTGGATGGATTTTTTCCTTGTGTGCCTAACATTGTCATTTAATTTGTGCCTTTTAGCAAGGAATCATGTCTACGGGAAAAACCAAATCCATCAGGAAGAAGAGAAAGAACAAAGTTTGCAGGGCATTTACCATTATCTCTTTTTCTTACACATTAAGGATAATGTCCGAACTTAGTTTGGGGTATAGGTAAACTGAAACTTAGCCTGATGATTTTTCTTATTTGTTTTCATTGTCATTGCATGATTATTTTTCCATTTATTTTTTTTATTTTGGTTGTGTCTTAGGATAACATTGTTAGTTCTGATAGTGATTACTAAAGTATAAGGTGAGTTTAATTTTGAGTAAATGGACCACATGCATATTAGGTTCCCAAAACTTTAAAAAAATTTAATTTTCTTGATGATGATTGCCTGATTGGTAGGATGAAAGACTCGTGACAAATCCATGCTTTCTAGGATCTGGACTAATCACTATAATGAGGTTTTTAAGCCTAAGAGGGTTTTGCAATGATTAAAAATTTAACCCTTATTTCCTTTCTTTGAGTGATTCACACATGTTAGGCATTCTAGAACTTGGCTTTTGACCAATTCAAAATGGTTGGTGAATGCATGTCATGGAATGAAAAAAGCACTTTATGCCTTATTCTTTAGCCATAGAAATTGTTATTAAATCAACCTATTAGTTGCCCCTTTTGAGCCTAATGCAATTTTCATATTTCTTTTTCAAATTGCCTATATGCTTCCTAATTTTCAAGATTCTTGTAAGAGAAACAAAAGAATAGCAACTAGGGAAAAAGTTAATTGTTAATAAAAGGGGTATAATGCAATTGTGGAGTTTTGGTTTTAAAAATAGAATGAAATAAAAAAGAGAAAGAAAAGAAAGGAAAAGAGAAGGATGATAATGAGACAAAAGGAGTTGATTACTAAAACATGAATTATGCTCCTAAGAGTGTTTGAATATGAAAGGGAATGTTTATTCTGTCTTGCTTTGAAACTTATTTTTCTCCGGAATGGTTTAGCCCTTTGTGTTTTTCCTTTTTCTTGATTTCCATACCTACATATCGAACCTTTGGCCATGTTACAACCTTTAAAAGACCTTTAGACTGTGACATGTATTCTTGGTAACTATGCAGTCTATGGTCAATTGCCAAGCCTATGGTAGTGTTTAAGGTGTGTTGATTTAAGCGATTTTATATACATACTTAAAACACTAAGAGAGAATGTGAGAAGAGGGTACCCTTGGTTCAATCTTAGTGAAGTGTGGATTGTTCATTGTTGGGATTTTAACTTGACATTTTCAGGTAATTATCTTAAAGAAAAACATAATGAAAATAATTTGAATTAATTTGGGGTTCCTTAATTTTGCATGGGTTATTTATTCTTAGTTTACCATCCTATAGATATAGTGATTGCTTGAGGACAAGCAATGTTCTAGTTTAGGGTATTTTGATAGGTGTCTAGTTTGAATTAGTTTTAGGGACCTTTTGAGATTATTTTTAGTTTATTTATGTTAGTTTTTCCCCTTAATCCCCTTGATTTTCTTTTATTCTACACATGCTACTCAGGTGTCTATGTTTTGCACAAAACATTTTATTATAGGTTCATAAACAAGGAAACAATAGGCATTTGATGAAGCAATGAATGGATAGAAAGGATTCAAGACATCAAAAGCACAAAAATAAAGCCATGTAGACCCTTGGAATGCACTATGGAGAAAGGATACATCAAAAAGAGCACTCCGGGAGCATTTTGGCGAAGTTAAGAGAAATCCACTGCTAGTGGATCCCGCTGACTTAAGCCAAAATGCGTAAAAGTGGAGACGGAAAAATCCACTGGCCGTGGGTTTTTCCCACTGGCCGTGGACCTTGCTAGAAAAATGAAGTTTTGGTAGAGAAAAAACCCATTGGTCCTGGTTCTTGCTGTTTGGAAATCCACTGCTAGTGGGTTTTTCCCTCTGGTCGTGGATCTTGCTGCCTGGAACCTAGAATTGAAGATTTTTGGGCCCCTGTCGCGATCCACTGGCCATGGGTATTTCCCACTGCCAGTGGATTTTGCACGTTCTGCATTTCCCTTATTTTATAGAGAAGTTTTTGAGGGAAATAGGAGGGGGCATGCATAGACACAAAAGACAAAGAGACTTTAGGCACTTTTTTAGGAAAGAAAATTAAGAGTTTTCTCAAGGGATTTCAGAGGAGATTCAAGGACCAACACTAAGGAACATTGGTTCGCAGCGTTTTGGATGAAGATTTGGAAGACAAAAGTGAGAGCTTTTCTTTTATTTTTAGAATCTTTATTTTGTATTTGGGTTTTCTTCTATGTTGGGAATTGAATTAATGGCTTGTTGCTTTGTAATTAACTCTATGACGAACTAAACCCCTTCTCTTGGGATTAAGGGGGTAATATGCATATATATTGAATTGACTATTTTTCATTTTCTCCCTTTATGGAATTTATGTTTTCTATTCAATTTCATGAATGCTTAATGCTTCTACATGACTTCAAGAGGTGCGTAGTTGATTCCAAATGAATTAGGCTATGAGAGTAGGTATATTTTTTGAAAGCATGAAATTAAACCTAAGATCTTAGGTATTGCGAAAGTATGCGAGATCTTTTAAGGGCTAATGGGTTTTCACAAAACGTAATGGACTTAGTTTACAAATTGAACACGGTTCTTTGGCAATTAGGTACATTAGTAAGGCTTCGAGAGAAGGTAGCTAATTACATTAGGAAAATCTACCTTAGAAACTAAATTTTATAATTGGGGAAGTGAATTACATGAAATTAGATACTGGCATATAAACCTTTTAACTCCCAAGAGTTTTCCTTTGATTGATTCTTAGAAAGCAATTGATTTCCATTCCAAAGGGCATTAAGTTTTCTATTTCTATTTTTAGTTTGATATAAAGTGAACTTCCCTTTAATTGAACCAATTTGTCTGGATAATCAAATCATAGTAAACCGGTACTTGGGCACAATCCCTTTGGAGAACGATAATATTTTATATTACTTCGATAAATCGTGCGCCTACGAAATGGATATCACACATCCCGTGCTCTAATACACCAAACCTCTTTGGATTCCTATAAGTATTCTTCTACAACACCCACTCTTGGGGTAGACCCTAGTATTTTTTTACAAGCCACTCCTCGCTCAAACCTGAGTATTTTCTCAAAAGCCTCTCCATGTCAACAATGTTTCTCACTAATAGAGTCCGACAACACACCATACCTGTACTACCAGAGGATTGGAAGAATTATTACAAATAAATAAGTCCTTTGACTTTATAGAGCTAAGTGATAAACCACAAAATTGGGTTTGTGAAGAAAGAAAGGACTTATTTTCCCATAGGACTCAGTACATTTAGTAAGTGAAAGATGGTTGGAAAATGTACTAAGCCAGAAAGCATGACTTGGGATAGTATGCTATTAAGCACACAAAGGCATATCTCAAGTTACCATTATAACATCCCAATTTTTATACAAATATTCAATCAAGGGAGGAAATAAATGACAATTATTTACATATGGAAAGATTAATGTCCCAAAAATATAGAAATAAACTAATTTGACTCTATTATGACTTTTTATAAATTACTAAGCTTCATGAGCTAAAATTTATGCCCGATTAAAATATGAGTGTCAGACTAAGTATCTCTGATTGAGATGCCGTTGGTCAAGGCGGTAGATAATATTATTGGAGATCCGAATATGCATTCGGAATAATTTTTAGAATGAATATTGAGCCCGAACAGAGATCCTATTTATTGATAAACAGAAGAGTTTTATGAAGGGTTAAAAACTTAAAACAAAACTCCCTTCTCCTCTATCAAATTCACGTTACTATTCTTCTCCAAGAGTAAAACACACTTGTTTTTTTCCCTTCTATTTTCCACACCTCTTCATCTTTTTCTTCTTCAAAAACCTAAAGAAGGTTATGTGTATTTCCCTCTCCATTTTTGGAATCTCCATTGAGCTTGGAGGAGACCATTATGGTTTGAAGCTTCTCCCATTCTTCTCTCTATTTTTGTCACAATCTCTCTCTCCCTTTTGATTCCTATTTTCATTTTTGGAGCAAGGTAGGTTTCTTGCCATTTCCTTGTGTTTTGAACCTAGAAAATGGATAGTTATGGCTTGGGAGAGTATTTAATGTATATGGGTATTGAATGGGAGCTTTAAATAAGAAAAACCTAAGGTGGGGTAAAATAAATATGGACTTTTATGAGCATTTATTGGGGAACACGAAAATGATGTTAGAGGATGAAGAAGATTGATGTGTAATTATGATGTTTGTTGGGTTTTTAATAAAAACCTAACCTATGAAATTAGGGGAAATGTGTAATGTAGAAAGGGTTAGCATTTATTGATGAAAGAAGTGTTATTAATGATATGGTATTGGCATTTAATGATGATTTATGATGTTGGTTGGAAGCCATAAATGAAAAACTCACCCAAGGTGTTGGTGGGCAATTAATGTGTGTCGGTAACCTAGTTTGTAGGGTTATTGTTTCTAATTATAATGAGCTTTCATTCAAGGGAAGGAATTCCCGAAGCCTAATTAGGCAAATGAACAAACTTATAAATAGTTTCTACATGATGAGAATCATGTATATATATATGTGTACATATTGATAATGAGACTTGAATGGATGATTGATGTGGTCCTACAATTGATTTATGTAGGATTTGATACGACTTGTGAGGCGGGAACATCAAACCCAGATGTCTACTTCTCTTGAGGTAAGAGAGGGGTTCATTTTCTAAATGTATGATGCCTTGTATGTTGATAATGTATGTATTGATGCCATGTTGCATGTTTTTCCTTGAAGGGATGTAGTGCTTAATGTGTGTGATATGAAATGGAGATTGAATCTTGTGATGGGTATTGTGAAATGGTAAATATATATTTGATTATGTGGGATTAATATTATGATTGAGTATGAGTGGTACCCTAGATGAGAGGGTGAGATAGTCCTTATGAGGTTAAGGCATGCATGAGCATTGTTGCATACATAGCATGGCATGCATAACATGATGCTTGAAAAGTGGTTTCCATTACTTGAGATTTGAGATATAAAAGGCTTGTGAGTTCCCATGATATTGAGCCAATGATTGCGATCACCCAGTGTTTGAAATGAAAGGCCCTGCGGGACCATTGAGATTGAATGTCTGTGGTTGCGATCACGAGGCAGGAGTACCCCTTGCGAGGCGAGAAACCATTATGAATTGTTTAATGTGGTTGTGATCACGAGAAAACACCTTGCGAGGCTACTAGAGGGATACCCCTTGTGAGGCGGGGAACCAATGAGAATAAATGAATGATTATGGTGGTTGTGATCACCTGATGAAATAAAATCGGATCCGTGCATATGCATCTTTAAACACCAGCATATGCATTAGCCATAGAAGCATGGCATTGAGTGATATCCCAATGAGGGAGTGATGTGAAGTGTATATGGAATCCTCTTGATCACTAACTATAATTGTGTTATTGGTTTGGTATGGCTCAATGAATCTTTATGGATATGAGTGTTCTATGAATTGGGTGATTGATTGATTTTAGTGCCATTTGAACTCCTTTTTGGGAGAAGATATTTAACTTGCATTCATATGTATATTATCACAAATTGTTGGATTTTTCATCATTGAGAAAGTATACTTACTCTCCATGTGGTCTACCATTTTAGCTCTTGTGTTATAGGGCTTGATCATGGAGCTCATGGGTGGAAGATTTATGTGAAGGAAGTTATTTTGGGTAAAGAATGCCTTGGCCGGTAATTGTTTTGATTTTATGGCTTATATGCAAACTTTTGTAATGTATATACATGATGGATATTTTGTATAGCCATGAATTAATGTGGATAACTTGTATGGATGATAAATAGATGAATGATGATTTTGGAGGTCATGTAGGAAAATGAGACATTTGGGTGTATGGCTCATTTTCATTTGTGACCTTGTCATTGTATGAATAATGAATATAGTGTGAATGCCTTATAATTTTGATAAATGAATGAATGGTTATATGAGGATCTAAATCTTATAAAGTGTACAAGATGATAGACTTAATTATGATATGATTCATGAGTTTGAATAGAGATCATAGAGTATGATTAATTGGAATATGTTTAAAATACCTTATATGATGTATGTGGTGCATTAAACCAATTTAATTTTGCCTTGAATGGATTTTCATATGTTGAGTTGTGAAAAATTACAAGTTTCTGCGTATGTTCGCTCAAGCGAGATGGATTCTCGCTCAAGCGAGAATCCCCTGTGTTAATAGAATGGCCACTGGCCTAATCTCGCTCAAGCGAGAGTGGGTTTCGCTCAAGCAAGACGCCCCTACAATGAGTACATACATATTGGATAATTCTCGCTCGAGCGGGCTTACCTTCGCTCGAGTGAGAGCTATGTTGAATCGTCTTTGGACGTGTTACGCTCAGGCGAACCAGCATCTCACCCAGGTGAGATTACCTATGCATCAGGTATTAGCTATTGGAGGAAATTCGCTCGGGCGAGTCGCCCGAGCGAGAGCGAGGTGTTTAGCTACTAGACTAATTTCACTTGAGCGAATGGCCTGTGTTCTTAGAGGCTCACTCAAGCGAGAGGGAATGGGATTGGCTACTGGAGAAATCTCGCTCAAGCGAGATGGGCACCTGATGCTTCTCTCTTTTTTCGCTCAAGAGTGTTTTCCTGGCTCGCTCAAGCGTACCCCGCAGACTCGCTTAAGCGAGAGAGGCACTTGCTTGAGCGAGTGGTGTTGTGATTCTCCAAATTGCATTGTTTTGATTATTTTCTTTTTCCTTTGCATCAAATCTTCTTCTTAAATCATCTTAAAAATACTTGGGACATATGATGAAGTCGTTAAACCTCATGATGTTTAACCTCTTTAAATCCAATCATATAGCATCAATTTAAATAATTCTTTCTGCTATTTTTAATTGAGGATTTCTTATAATCATTTTTAACTTACCTTTTCATATCTCTATATATGAGATAGGTCTTTCAAAGATCCAGGGTGGTGAATTAAAGCTTCACCACCTTATGTCTTCTTTAATTAATGATGTTAAAATCATGAAAAATTTACCCCCAATTTTTAGGGTGTTTCAACCTGGTATCAAAGCTTTGTTTGTTCCTTATTGCTATGATTGATTAATATTATCAGAACATGACATGCATTTGGTGAATGATTATCATTGTTGTTTGACTCGTATGCATTGATTGTGGATGAAATTTGATTTTATAAGTCTGGCCATGCTTTCTTCACACTATTCTTCCTCAATGATGAATTCTTATGATTATGTGAATGCATATGACATCATGATATGATGATATGCTTTTTATGAGCTTTCATATGAATTGGTCGATGTTGAACTCCATGATGGAGGGCCATGATTTAATTATATGATGAATTGTTATAGCATGAAACTATAGAGTGGTCTATGAATTAGTTTACTGATGTTAGTTGAATTTAATGTTATGATTATAGATATTGTGATGGCTCGTTGTCGTCAAGATAACGATGACGTTATAGCTAGAGCTTTGAATCGCTTTGCGGACCTTCTTGAGTTGCAAAACCGTGATAGACAAGAGGCGGAAAGGCAAACTACTCCTGCTACTCAAGGTACTCAAGGCCTTGACATGTTCTTGAAGCAGAAACCCTTTGAGTTTCATGGTGGATTTAGACCCGAGCAAGCTTATGTTTGGATCTGAGATGTTGAACGGATCTTTGACAGTTTCAAATACACTGAGCTCCAGAAAATGGAGTATGCTATTTTTATGTTGAGAGATGAAGCTGAGACTTGGTGGAGACTCACCAAGAGTAGGATGATTGTTGCTGCTATCCCCTTGACTTGGGAAAACTTTAAGCTGGAACTCATGAGAAAATATGTGCTTGAGAGTTATAAAAGTAAGACGGAGCTTGAGTTCATGGAACTTAAGCAAGGCACAATGACAGTGGAAGAGTACGCTTCTAAATTTGAAGAACTCTGTGAATTTTACCCTCCTTACCAGCAAGAGGGAACCGAAGCCTCTAAATGTGCGAAATTTGAGAACGGTCTACGCCATGACATTCGAAGGGCCATGTGCCATCAAGAGATCAGATGCTTCATAGTACTTGTGAATAAGTGCCGTATTTGTGAGGAACATGCTCTACCTCATCATTCAAAATTTGACTCTAAGTTGAAGGGTCAATCTTCCAATTTGAAGAAGCAAAGGAATTTCAGAAGGGGATGTTTTCAAAGGGGTGCTCATTCTAGTGTCCAGGCTAGAGGTGGTGGTCATAGTAACACCTTGGGCCGGGGCAATGCAAATACCAATGGGTCAAAATGCTATAGGTGTGGTGGTCATCACTATATTCGTGAATGTGTACACCGTGATGATGTGGTGTGTTTTAATTATGATCAAGTGGGACATATCCGTCCTGCATGTCCTTTGCTCACAAGGCAGACTCCTATGCAAGCTAATACCCCCAACTGTGCTATTGCTCCCACTCAAGGGAACCCTGGAGGCCACAATGGTGGTCGGGGCCGTGGTAATAGAAACAATGGTGGTCGAAATGGTGGCCGTGGTGGCTATAATGGTGGAAGGCATGGTAATGGTCGTGGTAACAGCAATGGTGCTCGTGAGGGAAATAGAAATGGTAGGAATCCTCAACCAACTGCTGGAAGAGTCTTTGTTGTGACCGGTGAGGAAGCAGCTCAAGCCGATAACTTAGTCAAAAATAAGTGTGAAATACTCAGAAATTTCGTGCTTGTTATTTATGATTCGGGTGTGACTCATTCTTTTATATCCGAGGATTATGTACGGCGATTGAGATTTTCAGTGTGTTTAATGAAAAATGCTCTTGTGGTTACCACCCCAACCGGTACTTGTCTCAGATCGGTTAACCAGTGTGATAACGTTAACGTGTTCCTAGAAAGGAGAACGTTTGTTATGTCTTTCATTTGCCTACCTATGAAGGGATTAGAGATCATTTTTGGTATGGATTGGCTCTTCGCCAATAAAGTTTTGGTTGACTATCAACAACGGACTATTATTTTCCCTTCTTCAGATATGAGGAAATTTGATGTGCAAGGTATAGCTCAACTTTGCATATTATTATCTCTTGCCGATGGGACAAATGGTCCCGATCCCCTTAATATCCCTGTGGTGTTAGAATTTTTGGATGTGTTTCCAGAAGAGGTACCCGATTTGCCGCCTCCACGGGAGGTTGAATTTGCTATCGACCTTGTACCTGGCGGGGAACCGGTGTCTATCGCTCCTTATAGGATGTCTTCTATAGAGTTAGCTGAACTTAAGAAGCAAGTTGAGGAGCTACTTGAGAAGGAATTTGTTTGACCCAGTGTATCACCCTGGGGGGCTCCTGTCTTATTGGTTAAAAAGAAGGATGGAACCATGCGGTTGTGTGTTGATTACCACCAATTGAACAAGATGACAACAAAGAATAAATATCCCTTACCATGTATCAATGATCTACTGGATCAATTAAGGGGTGTTGTGGTGTTTTTGAAGATTGATTTACGCTCTGGTTACCATCAAATTCGGGTGAAAACCGAGGATATCCCGAAAACTGCTTTTAGGACGTGATATGGTCATTACGAGTACGCTGTGATGCCATTCGGAGTGACTAATGCTCCAGCGGTGTTCATGAGTTACATGAACTGCATCTTTCATGATTACCTAGATCGCTTTGTTATGGTATTCATCGACGACATCTTAGTGTATTCCAAGAGCCATGAGGAACACGAGGAACATTTAAAGCTTGTGTTGAACATTCTTAGAGAGAATCAGCTGTACGCTAAGCTTTCTAAATGTGAATTCTGGTTGACGAGCGTCCAGTTTCTTGGACATGTGATATCCGAAGAAGGTGTTTCGGTGGATCCTTCTAAGGTTGAGGTCGTTATGGTATGGCCTAGATCTACATCGATTACTGAAATCTGAAGCTTTCTTGGACTTGTCGGTTACTATCGGAGGTTCATCGAAGGTTTTTCTTATCTTGCTAAACCTTTGACAAACTTGACAAGAAAGAATCAACTGTTTGTGTGGATGGTCGAGTGTGAAAGATGTTTTGAGGAGCTAAAAATAAGGCTGACTTCTGCGCCTATCTTGGCATTGCCTGATTTACAAGAAGACTTTGCAGTATACTGTGATGCTTCCAAGCATGGTCTTGGATATGTTTTGATACAAAAGGAACGTGTTATAGCTTATGCTTCACGGCAATTGAGACCTCATGAAGTTAACTACCCAACTCATGATTTAGAGTTGGCGGCGGTTGTGTTCACTTTAAAATTTGGCATCATTATCTCTATGGTTCGAGGTTCATGGTCTTTAGTGATCACAAAAGCTTGAAATACCTCTTTGATCAAAAGGAATTGAATATGCGCCAAAGGAGATGGATGGATTTCCTGAAGGACTATGATTTTGAATTGAAGTATCATCCGGGAAAGGCTAATGTAGTTGCAGTGCTCTTAGTCGGAAGTCCTTGCATATGTCGGCCATGATGGTCAAGGAATTTGAATTGGAATTTGAATGTTGGGACCGAAATTCAATCTTCCAAGAAGTTTTGTTTTGCTACACTGAAGGTATGCAATGAGTTTTTAGAGCTTGTGAAGAAGAAATAAGAAGATGATGATTACTTATAGGAGATGAGAAGATCTCAACGTGATGGGAAAAATCTATTCCTTCTTGAGGGTGTTGATGGCTTATGGCGTGTAAAAGGTCGTGTGCATGTGTCTTTATTTGGAGATTTGAGATATACGTCACTGGAGGAGGCACACAAAAGCATTTTTAGTATTCACCCTGGTGCGACCAAGATGTACCAGGATGTAAAGAAGAATTTTTGGTGGCCCAGAATAAAATGTAATATTGCCAACTTGGTAGCTTCGTGCCTTATTTGTCAGAAGGTAAAGGTAGAGCATCAGAGACCTTCTGGTACATTGAGACCACTTGATATCCCCGTTTGGAAGTGGGATGCTATTGCTATGGACTTTGTGTCCGGTTTACCTAGGACGAGGTTCAGATGTGATGGAATTTGGGTGATTGTGGATCGCTTAACAAAGAGCGCATATGTTCTACTAATCAGTATGAAGAGTTCCTTATGGGATTTGGCATAGTTATATATCGAAGACATTGTGAGGTTGCATTGTGTTCCATCAAGTATTCTTTCTAATAGGGATCCCCAATTTACTTCCCGATTTTGGGGAAGCTTGCATGAGGCGATGGGTTCTAAATTGAAGCTAAGCTAGGCGTATCATCCTCAGACTGATAGGCAATCTGAGAGGACTATTTAAAGTCTTGAGGACTTATTACGTGCTTGTGTTTTGGAGCATGGTGGTTCATGGGAGAAATATTTGCCTCTGATCGAGTTTACCTATAATAACAGCTTCCTCTCTAGTAATGGCATGGCACCATATGAGGCGTTATATGGAAGGAAGTGTCGAACTCCTTTATGTTAGCTTGAAGTTAGTGAGAACTTGGCCTTAGGGCCTGAGATTGTTTAAGAGACCACTGAACAAATTAAGATGATCTGAGAGAAGATGAAAATCGCTCAAGTTCGACAGAAGAGCTATTATGACAAGAGGAGGAAGCCACTTGAATTTCAAGTTGGCGTTCATGTGTTCTTATGAGTCTCGCGTGATAAGGGTATTGGGAGAGCTCTGAAGAGCAGAAAATTAAGCCCTAAGTTCATCGGACCTTATGAGATCTTAGAGCGGATCGAAGATGTTGCTTATCGGATTGCACTCCCTCCACATCTTGCAAACCTACATAATATGTTCCATGTATCGTAGTTGAGGAAGTATATTCACGATCCCTTGCACTTGATACCTATTGATGATGTTGAGGTGCGGGATGACTTGTCCGTTCCTCCAGTTTCTGTTCGTATTGTCGAGTATTCCGTGAAAAGGTTACGGAATAAGATGGTACCTTTGGTGAAGGTAGCATGGAAGCATGGAAACGTGGAGACACTCACATGGAAATGCGAAGATGATATTCGGGAACGGTATCCTCACGTATTCGAATCCGATATGTCAAATATCAAGGACGAAATTTCTTTAAGGTGAGGTGGATTGTCACATCCCAATTTTTATACAAATATTCAATCAAGGGAGGAAATAAATGACAATTATTTACATATGGAAAGATTAATGTCCCAAAAATATAGAAATAAACTAATTTGAGTCTATTATGACTTTTCATAAATTACTAAGCTTTATGAGCTACAATTTATGCCCGGTTAAAATATGAGTGTCGGACCAAGTATCTTACATTGAGATGTCGTTGGTCAGGGCTGTAGATAATATTATTGGGGATCCGAATATGCATTCAGAATAATTTTTAGAATGAATATTGACACTGAACAGAGATCCTATTTATTGAAAAACAGAAGAGTTTTATGAAGGGTTAAAAACTTAAAACAAAACTCCCTTCTCCTCTATCAAATTCACGTTACTATTCTTCTCCAAGAGTAAAACACACTTGTTTTTTTCCCTTCTATTTTCCATACCTCTTCATCTTTTTCTTCTTCAAAAACCTAAAGAAGGTTATGTGTATTTCCCTCTCCATTTTTGGAATCTCCATTGAGCTTGGCGGAGACCATTATGGTTTGAAGCTTCTCCCATTCTTCTCTCTATTTTTTTCACAATCTCTCTCTCCCTCTTGATTCCTATTTTCATTTTTGGAGCAAGGTAGGTTTCTTGCCATTTCCTTGTGTTTTGAACCTAGAAAATGGATAGTTATGGCTTGGGAGAGTATTTAATGTATATGGGTATTGAATGGGAGCTTTAAATAAGAAAAACCTAAGGTGGGGTGAAATAAATATGGACTTTTATGAGCATTTATTGGGGAACACGAAAATGATGTTAGAGGATGAAGAAGATTGATGTGTAATTATGATGTTTGTTGGGTTTTTAATAAAAACCTAACCTATGAAATTAGGGGAAATGTGTAATGTAGAAGGGGTTAGCATTTATTGATGAAAGAAGTGTTATTAATGATATGGTATTGGCATTTAATGATGATTTATGATGTTGGTTGGAAACCATAAATGAAAAACTCACCCAAGGTGTTGGTGGGAAATTAATGTGTGTGGGTAACCTAGTTAGTGGGGTTATTGTTTCTAATTATAATGAGCTTTCATTCAAGGGAAGGAATTCCCGAAGCCTAATTAGGCAAATGAACAAACTTATAAATAGTTTCTACATGATGAGAATCATGTATATATATATATATGTGTGTACATATTGATAATGAGACTTGAATGGATGATTGATGTGGTCCTACAATTGATTGATGTAGGATTTGATACGACTTGTGAGGCGGGAACATCAAACCTGAATGTCTACTTCTCTTGAGGTAAGACAGGGGTTCATTTTCTAAATGTATGATGCCTTGTATGTTGATAATGTATGTATTGATGCCATGTTACATGTTTTTCCTTAAAGGGATGTAGTGCTTAATGTGTGTGATATGAAATGGAGATTGAATCTTGTGATGGTTGATTGTGAAATGGTAAATATATATTTGATTATGCGGGATTAATATTGTGATTGAGTATGAGTGTTACCCTAGATGAGAGGGTGAGATAATGCTTATGAGGTTAAGGCATGCATGAGCATTATTGTATACATAGCATGGCATGTATAACATGATGCTTGAAAAGTGGTTGCCATCACTTGAGATTTGAGATATAAAGGGCTTATGAGTTCCCATGATATTGAACCGATGATTGCGATCACCTAGTGTTTGAAATGAAAGGCCCTGCGGTACCAATGAGATTGAATGCCTGTGGTTGCGATCACGAGGCGGGAGTACCCCTTGCGAGGCGAGAAACCATTATGAATTATTGAATGTGGTTGTGATCACGAGAAAACACCTTGCGAGGCTGCTAGAGGGAGTACCCCTTGTGAGGCGGGAAACCAATGAGAATAAATGATTGATTATGGTGGTTGCGATCACCTGATGAAATGTAATCGGATCCGTGCATATGCATCTTTAAACACCAGCATATGCATTAGCCATAGAAGCATGGCATTGAGTGATATCCCAATGAGGGAGTGATGTGAAGTGTATGTGGAATCCTCTTGATTACTAACTATAATTGTGTTATTGGTTTGGTATGGCTCAATAAGTCTTTATGGATATGAGTGTTCTATGAATTTGGTGATTGATTGATTTTAGTGCCATTTGAACTCCTTTTTGGGAGAAGATATTTAACTTGCATTCATATGTATATTATCAAAAATTATTGGATTTTTCATCATTGAGAAAGTATACTCACTCTCCATGTGGTCTATCTTTTTAGTTCTTATGTTGTAGGGCTTGACCATGGAGCTCATGGGTGGAAGATTTATGTGAAGGAAGTTATTTTGGGTAAAGAATGCCTTAGCCGGTAATTGTTTTGATTTTATGGCTTATATGCAAACTTTTGTAATGTATATACATGATGGATATTTTGTATAGCCATGAACTAATGTGGATAACTTGTATGGATGATAAATAGATGAATGATGATTTTGGAGGTCATGTAGGAAAATGAGACCTTTGGGTGTATGGTTCATTTTCATTTGTAACCTTGTCATTGTATGAATGATGAATATAGTGTGAATGCCTTATAATTTTGATAAATGAATGAATGGTTATATGAGGATCTAAATCTTATAAAGTGTACAAGATGATAGACTTAATTATGATATGATTCATGAGTTTGAATAGAGATCATAGAGTATGATTAATTGAAATATGTTTAAAATACATTATCTGATGTATGTGGTGCATTAAACTAGTTTAATTTTGCCTTGAATGGATTTTCATATGTTGAGTTATGAAAAATTAAAAGTTTCTGTGTATGTACTGATATTCTCTCTCAAGCGAGATGGAGTCTCACTCAAGCGAGAATTCCCTGTGTTGATAGAATGGCCACTGGCATAATCTCGCTCAAGCAAGAGTGGGTTTTGCTCAGGCGAGACGCCCCTGCAATGAGTACATACATACTGGACAATTCTCGCTCGAGCAGGCTCGCCTTCGCTCGAGCAGGCTCACCTTCGCTCGAGCAAGAGCTATGTTGAATTGTCTCTGGACGTGTTATGCTCAGGCAAACCAGCATCTCGCCCAGGCGAGATTTCCTATGCATCAGGTATTAGCTACTGGAGGAAATTCGCTCAGGCGAGTAAAGTCTCGCCTAAGCGAGAGCGAGGTATTTAGCTACTAGACTAATTTCGCTTGAACAAATGGCCTGTGTTCTTGGAGGCTCGCTCAAGCAAGGAGGAATGGGATTGGCTATTGGAGCAATCTCGCTCAAGCGAGCAGGGCTCGCTCAAGAGAGATGGGCACCTGATGCTTCTCTCTTTTTTCACTCAAGCGTGTTTTCCTAGCTCGCTCAAGCGTACCCCGCGGACTCGCTTAAGCGAGAGTGGCACTCGCTTGAGCGAATGGTGCCCTGATTCTCCAAATTGCATTGTTTTGATTATTTTCTTTTTCCTTTACATCAAATCTTCTTCTTGAATCATCTTAAAAATACTTGGGACATATTATGAAGTCATTAAACCTCATGATGTTTAACCTCTTTAAATCCAATCATATAACATCAATTTAAATAATTTTTTCCGCTGTTTTTAATTGAGGATTTCTCATTAATCATTTTTAACTTACCTTCTCATATCTCTATATATGAGATAGGTCTTTCAAAGATCCAGGGTGATGAATTAAAGTTTTTTAACCTTACGTCTTCATTAATTAATGATGTTAAAATCGTGAAAAATTTACCCCCAATTTTCAGGGTGTTTCAACTATGGCACCTAAGTAGGAAGATGGTTGGACATAGTGAGCTTTCTTTGTCTTCATGGTAGATCTTCCTAGTTGTGTTACTTGTTCTTGAGTATACTATCATTTCTTCATTTCTTATGAGCTTTTGTACACGAACGTCTGGTGTTCGTTCATGATCTTTTCTCTTTCTTCCATCACACTTTGATTAGCGTGTTCTAGCTCATCTTCTTCTTCTTTTCATAAGCTCTCTCTCTTTTTCACTCTTCTTTCTATACTCTCTGGTGTTTCTTTTTCTGCTTCAGCTCTCCGTATTAAATTTTGCTCTGCTTTTGTTTTCTTCTATGTTTTTCCGAGGAGCATTTGATGAAGAGACTAATTCTATTTATATAGAATCATCTTGTTGAGCTCAAGGAGAGACTGTTAATTATATGACCATTGAGAGAGTTATTATACAAGGGACAAAGCCTTTCTTGTTGGAGTTACACAAAGGGAAAGAGCTTTTGTTGTTAGAGAGAGACGTTCTGTGCTAGCAATATAGGTTTCAGAGCTTTGAAATGTGTGTAGTCGTAGGTGGAGTAGAGGTAGTATAAGTTTTAGGAAGAGGAAAAGCTTTGATTGAGGAAATTTCTAAATGCGTATGATAGAGGTAAAACTCAGATACTTTTTAGACTAGATTAGAATCCACCCTGTTTAATCAATCTTCCATTCGAGAATCTTTTCTTTAAGCTTTAATGGAGATGACTTGTGACCATTGATGCTTCATGTATCAGACCATTTCTAAAATGATTCAGGATGAGGAGACAGTGTCTGATGCTTTCATGTATTCTAAAGCTTGAATGCAATTTTCATGAATAGGTCTAGTGAGTTATTATGATGCGAGAGAATTCCTTCTGAGGCGAATTACCAGACTGTGGATTCTTCTTTTGTCTTAGAATGTAGAGTCCATGTTGCGATTAAGCTTTTTAGAATCAATTTTCATGAATAGGTCTAGTGAGTTATTATGATGCGAGAGAATTCCTTCTGAGGTGAATTACCAGACTGTGGATTCTTCTTTTGTCTTTGAATGTAGAGTCCATGTTGCGATTAAGCTTTTCAGACTTTTGATGCATAGGTTCCCCTTTTCTTTTGTAGCTTAAGCCTTATGTTTCCTGAAACACTTAAATACCCACATCAAATAATAACACATGGCTTTATTTAAGTTAGAATACATAATGTTAGTTATTAACAAATCTCAAGGAATCTAGTTTATTAAAAAAGATGGTTTTGACTTTGACCAGAGTTTTCTTCAACAATATGATTGTTATCCTGAATTTTAGAAAAATTGGACATTTATAGGTAGGGATGGCAAAATGGGTCAGCCTCATTGGGCTAGCCTGCCAAGCCCGTCAAAATAGGCGAGGCAAATAAGATTTCTTAGTCTGCGTCCTGCCACAACCTGATTGACGTGCCAAAACCTTGGCGGGGTGAGCCGGCCCGACGGGCCTGCCAAAAGAAAAAACAATATAAATATAACTATTAATTAATTAATACTTTATTTTATTAAAATATATACTTCCATTTTCTAAAATTAAAAAAAAAGTGTATCTCTTACTACTTCTACATTTCTTTTAATAATATCTTCTTTAATTTTTTAGAAGAATATTTTAAAAAAATATTTTTTTAAATTTTTTTTATCTTATTTTGACATATTTTTTAAAAAAGTTATAATTTTAACTTTGGCGGGCCGACCCGTTTTGTCATCCTTGTTTATAGGTATCTTTGTGTGAATCGAAAGACATTCCTTGATGCATTAATAAAATGTATAGTTTTAGATCTCATTTAGTTTAGGAATTCATACATTATTGTTTGTTTTATTTTGTTTTGTTTAATATTTTTTTTATCTCTCTTCACCCAAATTACATTGTGTTCTACTTTGTAGTGACATCTACTAAAGGATCAAGTTTGACCCAACAACCACAAGAACTAATAACTAAGAGTTGTATCATTGTTAAAAGCCCATTAAAATTCTTCATTAAAGGGCCCAACTTAGGTTAAGCCCAAGTGGATCTTTATAAAAGATAGCTCTATTATAGTTTTAAACAACCCAAGGTCATGAACTTGGATATACTGGAGGAGTCTAGAGATCAACCTATTTCTTTCTTTGAGTGCTAATAAAGGTAGTGGTAGGAAGGACCAAGATTAATATATAAAATTAGAGAGCACAACACATCTTCTAGTAAGTACTTTTAGTGTTTTCTTGCTTACTATTAGTTATGTTCAGGATTTTTTTGTTTCCTTTTAAACATGTGTGTAATCCCCTTTGTTTATTAAGTTTGGAGTAGCCTCGATCGAGGAATAATGTAATTAATTTCTTTTCTAAATCTAATTTAACTATTTTGGTTTTCAAGTTAACCATTGCAATTTTTATGATTATTTTAAGTGAACAAATTCTTAGGTAATTATTAGACCATAAAGGGAAAGGACCAAGAGGAGAACCTCTTTATCGAACTAGTGGTGATTTTAACATGATATCTAAGACATAAGCTCTAACACCCTCGAAAGCATTTTGAGTTTTAATGAACTTTTAATCATTAGGACTACCCATGAGAGTGATTTGTAAGTCAGTTTAATGAGGCACAACTATTCACATGCAACAAGGGTCTAACAAGTTTAGGGAGCTTTGCCCCTAAGAAGAAATTAATTGAATTGAAGGAAATTAAGAAAACTTATTTTTTGTCACTAAAAAAATTGGTGAATTTTGGTAGTTAAATTTAAGGTTTCTAGCAATTATCAATGAACAAATTTATTCTCTGACATCATTCACAGCTATAAGAATCTGAGTGTTGGAAAAAGCTATTAGTGGGTTTAAGTTAAACATTAACAAACCTGCTAGTAAGTTCTAAAAACTTTACTAGCAATGTCTCCCTTAGATTTGGTAGTGAAACATCCACAAAGGTACTAGTAAATACCTTATAATATTTTAATGTTTAAAAGTTCTGAAGCACCACAAATTAATTTAATAAGATTTGATTTCAAAAATTACATGCATAAATAATTACATTAATATTCAGTCTAATTCTTCATTTATAATTAGTTGTTGTATCTAATCTATCCTGTATAGGGGATGGAACCTTAATTTTTGGAACTGACATCGCTCTCTTACTATATATTGCACTAGTCTAATGGAATTCGATATTCTATCTCCTGGTCCAGTAGGGAATCAAAAGTTTTGATGTCTCTCTCCAGTTATCACATTGGTTTATCACGTTGAAGAGTGAAAGAAGTTGCCACCTACAAGGGCACTTCGATGCTCAAGTCAGTCCAGATACTTAATATCAAAGCTCGGGATAAGTTATATAACGTAACGTACCTTTATGAGTCATAAATGAGATATATTTATAGAGTTTAGTGGCAATTGAGTCCTACATGATGTTGTGTCAATACGGATAAATCATGGGAAAGCTAACACCTCCACATGCATTCCTGACATCTTCTGTAGATTGGTCATTAGTGTGCCCCAAGAAGGTCGGTCAGGCTCACTCTAACTCTTACCCTTAGGCACTCTGGTTAGGGGATTAGGACAATGTTGGGGTCGGCCGGTCCTGTGAGATTCTTTTTCTGGAGTGTCCTTTCACCAAAGGACACTGTTTCGATGTCATACCATCTGAAGCAATATGAAGCCCATATCATTTTCCATCAAACCTGTTAAAGTGACTTGAGAGTTACTTCAATGGGCTAAGTCATGGCTTGATTACAGGAAGGTTAATTATCGATGTCTCTATTACATGTCTGATGTGATACCTCTTTTGATAGGCATGACTTGAACTATCGGCCGGTGTTGGCCACTATACTTATTCATGGGAGAACCTGGACATGTGGCATATGTTGGTTGGTTGCAACAATTCGTTTCAGTGGGCTTGTCGAACAGAATGTGAAACAATGCATCCTTTCAAGTTCTAACCCAACTGCCCCTAGTCTTATCTATAAAAGGGGGTTCAGTCACACAATCAAGTCACTTTACTTTCTTAGTTGAAACTTTGCCTCAATTTCACTTGCGTATACCGGCTCTATGTTGTCAAGGCTCCCTGACGTGTACACAAAGAACATATTGTCTCGTCTATTCTGCAGGTAGCCACTTCGTCCTTTCATTTTAAGCATTAATATAAATCTTAGTTATTAAGAATGAAAGGAAACATGAGTGATAAATCGGTGAGGATTATATTGCCTCTACTACCACAACCGTCTATATCATCCTGACACAATCTACGGGTGTTGCTAACCCGTATCCTCTCAACTTTACAAGTAGGGGCAAAGTGTCCATTAAGGATGATGTCTAGATAAGAACAGGGTGAGTACATAAAAAGATATGACACATTGTCATATTCGTTTACGGTTTTAGAGATAGTTAAGTAATGCCAAATTTTATCATACTAATGATATGACTTTTTATAGTAGTGTCTCCTTTTTCTATCACACTATTATACCAATGGTGTTCCAAAGGCATTCTAGTATTGATTCCCTTAAGGCTGTAACGACTTATCTTATCCACACCAACATGATAGCTCATAGAATAAACTGGTTGGCAAAGAAGGTAAAGAATCAATACTTCTAGGTTTATGTAGAGCCTCTCAACATTGCATCTAAATACTCTATTGATGTAGACAATGAACAAGTCCTTGACTTTGAAGTTCATGTTAGCGAGGAATACAAGGATTACTTCTTTGTTGTTTCCTTTTTAGTGACATACTGGATTTGTCGTATTCTGTCGAGATGCCTATTTAAGTAATACCTTTATCTATGATGTGCTTTTTATTATTTACCTGTTTATAGTACTCTAACCTTGTGGAAATGTTTACAGAGGAGATGATGAAAATCGATCCCCTTGGTAAGCTAAGGGCTGTGAAGAAAGCTCACAACCTTGATTACAAAGAAAATGATATCCAACCAAAGTAAGGAGGACAAAAATTCCAATCCAAGGTTATATAAGAATTCTAGTTGACCAGGTAGGTAACCTAGAGCTGAATCCAGATGTGCAATCTAAGCCCTCTAAGAAGAAAGCGCAACGTCAACCTAAGAAGGAGCCAATGTGAAAAGACTCAAGAGGTAGGGGACCTTAGAGGAGGTTAGGGTGGGGTGGCGAGGCCTAAAACACTAGGGCATGTACATTTATAATTATTCTTCTACCCATCCAATCCCTACAACTCAATAGTTATTCAAGCAATAAATATTCAGTGCATCAATTCAAGGCATAAGACTTACTTCAAGTTACTATTATTACAACCAATTTACATGCTAACTATATACACACACAGAGACACACAAGATGTATTTTATGATAAAGATTGTCTTGTGAGAGAGAGAGAGAGAGACAAATCTGAAGCGTACAACCATACATGAATGGTCATGATTAAAATTTTTTCGAAGTCACGTGATCAATATATTTTAAACTTGACCATTCATAATAAGATATAATGGTTTAGATCTATTCCTCTCACTCTCATCTAAGAAAGTCTTTCTCATGTGATACATCGTGTATATATATATATATATATATATATATAGTTTCCAATTTCTTTACTTGGTATTTCCCACATTCTGTTTATGCATATCTACATTCGTTTCATCAATTCAACTTATCACATTGTACCATCTCAATCACCTTTCATCCATCACTCAAATGAACACATATTGCTAAGACCATCAATCACTACTACCAATTCTCATACCAATACGACATTTTAAATTACCAATTTTTATTAACCTATCATTGCATTTCAACCTCTAATTTATGCATTTGCACTACATACACTACGGTCCATCAACACAATCAAACTACCAATTTTATAATTCTATTACTTTCTAATAATTCTATTCATACCAGCTATCAATAAATATATATACACACATAGACACACACACATATACTTAACATACAATCTATTCATTATTTACTTATTTATCATATTCTTTCATCTTTGTTGCCTTGGAGAAGAAAACGCAAGGACTCAGTGGGTTTCCTCTGATCTTAACTCCAATTTACAAGTAAACACATGTATTTACACACAATCAATCAAACCAACCATAACCTCAATAATAAACTAATCCCTAACTACCCGAATAACTCAAGAACACTAAAATCATAACAATTTGAAGGGGAAGGGATATTTATAAGTTTTGGCTTACCAAACAAAGGCTGAAATAGCGGTGGTTAGGTTCTTTTTTACAAAACCAAACAAGAAAACTATGTCTACAAACATGAATTGAGGGAAATTGAGGTTTAATCCAAGAGATGGAAGAAAATACCCAATGTGTCCCAGATTCAAACGTAGGTTAGCAAAGTGAAGAAAAGAGATTTTATGGTTACCTTTGCTTGTGAGGAAAATGATAAAGGAAAGGATATGGTTCCTTCTTGACCTTGGGTGGAATGAAGATGAAGATGAGGTGAAGATGGTGAAGTGTAGGGAGTGAAGTAGATTCATGATTATGGGTGGTGATGGATGAGAAATTGTGAGCTCCGGATAAAGGAGAATAAAAAAAGTGGGTTGATGCATGGAGGGGTAGAAGGGCATAACAAGGAGTAGTAAAAGAGAGAAATTGAGTGGAAGGTGCAATAGTGAATAGTTGAAGAGAGGAAAAGGATTTTAAGGTTTTTAGTTAACTAGAATAAGTAATTTGTACATTTAGGACATGGTTAACTTTATGAAAAAGTCAAAACTAGCTTCTTGGCATATCCCTCTAACCATAGTTTAATATTGTAATTTTCCTTATTTAGATTTAAAATAAACAAGAAACTAAAGCATACTCATTAAAATGTCTAAAACTAGACCAACACATTAATTTTATTAAATTTCTAAAAATAGGATGTTACAACACTCCCCACAAAAAAAAATTCATCATCAAAATTCTAGCGTACCTACTAAAACAACTCCAGATACTACTTTTGTAACTTGTTTTCTCTTTTCCATATTGCCTCCTTATTGCTTCCTTGTTGTCAAGCAACCTTCACCAATGGTATCTCCTTGTTTCTTAACTACTTAACATTCTTAGCTTGGATTTGAATTGGTAAGATAGGATAGGTTAGGTTCTCTTTCACTTGAAAATAACATATGGCTCTAATACATGAGGGGGATCGAGCACATACTTCCTCAACTAAGACATATGGAATACATTATGTAAATTAGAAAGGAGAGGTGGAAGTGCAATCTAGTATGCAACTGAGCCAACCCATTTTAGAATCTAATATGGTCCCAAAAAACTTAGGGCTTAACTTCTTAGCCTTTAACGCTCTCCCAATCCTGGTAACTAGTGACACTCTTAAAACACATGGTCCCCTTCTTGAAATTCCAAGGGCTTCCTTCATTTATCATAGTAATTCTTTATCAGTCCTAAGAAATCTTCATCCTACCCCTGATAATCTTAATTTGATCCATTATCTGGTGAGCTAAATCTGGTCCCAATGCCAAGTTCTTTACTGTTTCAAACCAACAAAGTGGTGTTCTACATTTCCTACCATACAAGGCTTCATAAGGTATCATGCCTATGCTGGATTGGTAACTGTTGTTATAGATGAACTCTACCAACAAAAGAAATTGATCCTAACTACCCCTGTGATCTAATACACAAGCTCTTAACAGATCTTCTAAGGTCTGAATCATTCTCTTATATTACCTATCGGTCTACAGATGGTAAGCTAAACTCAACTTAAGTTTGGATCCTAACTCTCAATACAAACACTTCCCTAAAAATGAGATGTGAACCTTAGATCTTTATCCGACATTATGTTTGATGGTATACCATGTAGTATGATTACTTCCTTAACATATAGCTGAGCTAACTTCTACAAAGGACTCCTCATACTCATAGGAAAAAAGTGAGGAGATTTTTTCAATCTATCCATTATAACCCAAATGGCATCGTTGCCTGACCACGTCTTCAACAAACCTAACATAAAATCTATGGCGATATTATCCTACTTCTAAACAGGTATTTCCAACAGTTGCAAACCACTAGACAACTTCTGGTGCTCCACTTTCACCTTTTGACAAACCAAACATGAAGACACATAGTTAGCTATCTCTCTCTTTATCCAAGACCACCAAAAGCTCTTATTCAGATCCTGATACATCTTTGTTGATCCAGGTAGATACTTAACATATTCTTATATATTTCCTCTAAGATCATTCTTCTCACATCAACATCATTTAGTACATAAATTTTACCTCTGACTCTCCAAATCCCATCTGATCCTTCCCATAACCCTACATCCTTTCCTTTAGCCTGAACTCCCTTTAACTCTTACAGGTGTAAGTTTGACCTTCGTTAATTACATGCAAGCTTCAGAAACTCATTAGTAACCTTCAATGTTCCTAAAACTATGGTAATTAGTGACTTCACCTTCATGACTAGATTCAGATCTCTAAACTACACCAACATTTCCATTTCTTTTACAATTAAATATGCTATATGAATGGACTTTCTGCTAAGTACATATGCCATTACATTAGCCTTCCCTAGATGGTACTTCAGATCAAAGTCGTAGTCCTTAAGGAATTCCATTCATCTTCGTTACCATTCAACTCTTTCTAATCAAACATATACTTCAAACTCTCATGGTCACTGAACACCTCAAACTTGAATCCATAAAAGTGGTGCCTCCAAATTTTTAATGCAAAAACCATAACTGCCAACTCTAGGTTTTTAACAGCTTAAAAGCACATGCAATCACCCATCTTTACTACATTAGAACACAATCTAAACCTAACTTAGAAGTATTATAAAATACTACAAATTCTTCATGTAGATTTGTCAAAGCCTAATGTAAATGTGAGCCTCAACCTTAATTCTTAGAAACTACTTTCGCATTATGGTGTCCACACAAAACGTTGGTCCTTACAAGTTAAACAAGTCATCGACATAGCGATTCTTGAGAATCCTTTGATGAACCTTTGGTAGTAATAGACTAAACATCAAAGCTCCTTATTTTGATAACTGAACTAGGTTTTCCCCCCGTAGCTTTTCCCTTGGACGAATCCATAAATACACCTTTACTTGAGATCATATGACATAAGAACTTTACTTCTCCCAACCAAAACTCACACTTAGATAGCTTAGCACACAACTGATTTTCTCTCAATGTTTACAACACCAAACAAAGATGCCCTTCGTGTTCTTTCCATGTCTTAAAATAGATTAAAATATCATTAATGAAGACAATAACAACTAGTCCAAATATGGATGGAACACTCAGTTCATGTAGTCCATGAATACAACTAGAGCATTGGTCACTCTGAACAGCATCACAAGGTATTCATAAGGACCATAACACATCTTGTAATCTGTTTTCAGAATATCCTCCAACTTCACATGGATTTGATGATACCCTGACCTTAGGTCTATTTTTGAAAACACTAAAGCACCCATCAACTGATCTATAAGATAATCAGTCCTTAGTAGTGGATAGTTATTATTCACCGTCACCTTATTAAGCTGCCTATAATCCACAACGGCCTCATACTACTTTTCTATTCCTTAACCAATAATATTAGTACTCCCCAAGAAGATACACTAGGTTGGATAAACTATTTCTCTAACATATCTTCAACTTGTTTCTTTAATTCAACCAATTCCATAAATGACATATGATACAGTGCCTTAGGCACTGGTTCTACTCTAGGTTCAAGATTGATTGATAACTTTATCTCATGTTCAAGAGGTAAAATCAAGACATCCTCAAAAAATACCTTAAGAAACTTACAAATAACCTGTAACTCACTTACTTTTGGCTTGACATTCCCTCTAGAAAGAGCAAAAACCATAAACAACTGACCCACTCCTTTTAGAAGGAAGTTCATAAGGCTTTTCAGAACATCATCATTCTGACATAACTTACCCCTAGGTGTGAAAGATCACAGTCTTATTATGGCAATCTACCATGACTTGGTTAATTGATAACTAGTCCATCCCAAGGATCACTTATTAATCCTTCAATGGTAAAAACACAAGATTCACAATAAAACTCCTACTGTCTATAAGCACAGAACAATCTTCACACATTCTAGCAGTCCTGAGATGAATATAGACGTAGAAACTATTAACTCAAAAATCATAGGTTTAACAAATAAACTCAAGCCCTTAACATAATCCTTTAAGATAAAAGAATGTGTAGTGCCCGAATCAAACAATACAGATAGAACGACACCATTGATTTTACATTTACTTTACACAAGGTCTTTTGCTTGGAGTACCTAAGACCTACTAAAAGCAAATACTCTGACTGTTGTTTGATGTTGATTCCCTCTTCTTTGTCCTCTATTTCTCTTTAGAAGTTGAGTTCCATGTCTATTTCTCCCATAGTTCCCTCGATAATCGACATCGACTCGGTTAACCATACTTTGTTGCCTTGACGATTCTAGGGGCAATTAGGGTGGTTATGGCCCTTCTGATTACACTAAAAGCAAACTGCCTCTTCCTGAAACCTACACTTATGAGATTGGTGGTTTCCTCTATATTTGTACCATTTCTGATTCTGATAATGGCCTTCACGTCTCCTTAAAGAGGAAGATGAGCCTCCTCAAAGGCGGTTTGGATAAAATGTGGCCTACTTTTTGAAATTAACTTATTTAGGCCTTAGCTGTCTGCCAACGTTCTCGTGGGTTAACATTGTTTAATGGTTTTCCTTAAAAATTCTGCACTTGCTTACCAGAATTGAGAAGTTCTGGATTTCTTAATGGCTAATTGCTTATTTGATTTTTGGACTCAAGCCATTCTCACACTTCACTCATTTGGAGAGTTTAGTACCCGCTTGTTGAAAGGGTAGGTAAAACAGACACAACTCCTTAAACTTAGGGGCATATTCCCTCACAGAGAGGGATCCTAACTTCAACTTCAAGAACTCCATTTCTTTTTAGTTTTTGAGATTAGCAGGGAAGTACTTCTCTAAGAAGTACTCCTTGAAATTCACTTAATTCAATTGCCTCCTAGCCTCCAACATACGCTTCCTAGCATGAAGCCACCAATGCTCAGCATCTTTAATCATCAGGTATGTCGCATACTCAACCTTCTGACTTTCTGTACATGGAAAAGAGCAGAAAGTATGCTTTATCTCCTTAATCTAAAGGTAAGCCACCTTTGAATTACAACACCGACGGAATTGAGATGGCTTCCTTTTTACAAAGTGGTCCAGTCCCTACAGTGCTCTATCATTTCATTACTGGCCTTGTCTTTCCAGGATGTCGGTAAAGCAATTAAATGCAACAGTCATAGCATCGTCATTTCTGTTTCGAGCCATGAATCAACCTACAACCATAACCATATTTAGTTTCACAAATAGGAAATAATGCTAACTTTTTATTTATATAAAGCAATTCACTTAACAACCATACAAGTCATTCAACATATATAGCAATACATTAAGTCAATGAACAATTCACCAAGCACACAGAATAGTAAACAAAATCCTTAGCCCTGGACTTTTAAAGATCACTCTAATACCACCAATTGTGATACCAGAAATCAAGACTATGAAATCTAAGGTAATCGTCTTGGGTCATAGAGAATTAGGGTAGGATTTTTTCTTTTTTTTATTGATTACCTCAGGCCCGTAATCTAGACTTCAGGATCACTTGAAAACACATATAAATTTATTTTAGACTAATTCCTAGGTTAGGCATTCACCATTAGTCATGCATATATACATGTATTTGTATATACCCTGTCTTATATCAAACTAAAGCAACCTACATATATTCTACCTATTACATACCATCCAAAAATTATGTATAAGCCAACTAGTTCAAGATATATACATTCACAAGCCAAAAGATTAGTTAGATTGTCCAAAAAGGATTATGGGAATTATTTACACATGTAAATTTGTAAAACATTAAACTAAAGACTATATTCACGAGTCCCGCCAACCGACACTCCTAAACTCTTATTTCATTTAGACTTTTGTCTTTTTTTAACTAATGATGTTATGATGGATCCATACTATCGATGGGTAATCACTACAATGAGCAATTCTCGTAATATATTTCTTTTTACCAGTATCAAATCGAAACGCCCCCTTGCAACACTGTCACTTACAGTGACTCAGATATACATATATACTTTACTCCAGCCTTTTCTGGCTTAAACCCAAGTATTCTTTCAACAAACCATTCCTGGCTCAACCCAAGTATTCTTTCAAAAGCCTCTTCAGGCCAAACAGTGTTTCCCACACTAACAAGTTTTGGCAACCTACTAGACTTTACAAGTTGTTTAGATAAAAGAAGGTGACTCATAGAACTTAGTGTGTGAGTGTACTGATGATCTGATCTCACAAATCATGGATATAGATGATATCAAGTCTTCACACAGGTACACATTAAGAGTAACGATGAACTAGACAGACCCACCATGAGAACGTTGCTTGGATCGTTACATGAATATCATAAACGATTCTCAATGTGATAATGGTATATGTATTCCTTCAACCTGAAGTCACTATGATTCGTACATAAGAAGTTTGCTGTTTTAATACAATCAAATATCTTTTGTAACAAGAGAACTATAAAGGTTATGATTAGGCAATGAATAAATTATGTAGAGGGATGTGAGTGATATAGATGGGGTTTGTCTCTCCTAGGTGACAGGAGTGATATTTATAGGTCACTTGATGGCGTGAGACTAAGGATATGCATGGCCATACTAGAAAGACTAAATATTGGATATTTATTCAGATAAAGTCTACTTTACTATCAAGTAAAATAAATTGGGTCGTACAAGGATGACGTGACCCTGCCTTGGGCTCAATTAGGATATCATGACAAAAGGAACAAACATATAAAATAATTATCACTTATAGGTTATATTGATATTAAATCATATTTGAACATAATAATGCATTTCTAGATGCGGCTCTTATTTTTTATTAATAATAAAATAGTTTATTATTAATATGACTGAGTATTTTACCTATAGGGTCACACACATAGAGTAAGCCCATCAGAAAATGTTTTATTTTAGTTAGACTAAAATAAAACTATTGGGCCTAACTCATTTAGAGTGAGTAAGGAGCCCACTCTTTAGAGAGAATAAATTAGGTCAAACCTAAGCCTATAAATAGAGCATAAGATGCTCATAGGCGATTCACCCAAAAGAGACACAAAATACACAAAAGTTGCAAAAGCTACACACTGTCAAACTAGCATTTGGGAGGTGTAGAATTTCTGGTAGGAGTACTGGTGTGAACTCCTAAAGGACGAGGCTAGGACTGCTTCGATTTTCTTCAAGAGGTAATCCTAAAACACTTTTTAAATTTGATGTTTGTCTTATGCTTTGAAACACAAAGTTTTACAAGTCCAATGAGAATCCTTGTATTTCCGCTGCTTATGCACTAGAGATTCCCAATAGTGGCATCAGAGCTTGGTTGCAAAACCGTGTTTTAGGTAAATATTTATTTAAAGAACATATGAAAAAACTTTCTTTTACGAAAAGAACTATAAAGGTTGAATAGTTTTGTAAAGGTTGCATCTTTTATTAGATATGATGTAAAGGTTACATTTTTAGTGAGATATTATGCAACGGTTGCATTTTTTATGAGATATGTTGCAAAAGTTACACCTTTTTGAAAGCTAGTATCAATTTAATTTTGTTTTATGTATATTGATTTTTTTCAATATTTTAATCAAAGAACATGTTTTTTGGATGTGCTTTATTATATGAACATGTTATATGTTGCAATGGTGATTGTTTTGTATGTGTTCTAATTATAAAGCATAATTTTATATTCGTATAATTAAATTGAAACCAAAGGTGGTATGCAATGCATGTCTATGTGCTTTCTCTTTCTAATATGAATTGTTCATGCGAGATTGTATTTAGAAAGTTTAAGAGTTAAACCCTAGCCGTATGAAAACTAGGATTCAAAAGTTGAAATCTAGCCATCATAGTATTTCATTTATTTGTAAATATTACAAATAAAATATTTGATTTTAATATTATATTTTAAATTCGATTTGTAAAAGTTTCAATTCAAATTTTAAATGTTTGTTAAATTTAAAGTTTGTATTACAAATTTAAATACTTTATTCTTATTAATTTTAATAGGATTTGCATCGTATGTGATCTTTTTAAAATTAATGTGATTTGTAGGAGTTACAAATTAATTCTTATTTATTATATTTAATATGATTTATAATTGTTACAAATAGAAGATAAGATCTTTATTAAATTTAATAATTTTTAAAATCAAATATTTAATCCTTAATAAATTTGATAGGATTTGCAAAAGTTACAAATTAAAGATAAGATCTTTATCAAATTTAATAGGATTCAAAATACAATATCTTGAACTCTAGAGATAAGGTTTAAAATTTAAACCTTGATCATTCCCAAAAATAAGATGATTGATAAGACTCCAGAGATAAGGTTTAAACCTTAACTATTCTTATTTTAGAATAGTTGTTGGGATCAAAATATAAGGTTTAAAAGTTAAACCTTGGCCGTTCTGAAATTTAGAATTCGAGAGTTGAAACTTAAAATTAGGATTTCAAATTGTTTGAAATCCTAACCGAATATTTTGAGTTGTTAATGGTCAGTGAGACGTTCTGGTTAGGAAAGACTTGGTACTAAAGTGGTCACACTAGACCCACCTCTCTTTCCTGGGAACTAACCTGATTATAATACTAAATTTTTGGGTTGGAACGTCACTCGGCACCCTACAAAGGTTAGCCTCCCTTTGACTCTGTCCGTTGAAGGGTCAACGGAACCGCTAAACTTCTCTATGTAATTTTCCTTTTATGACCCCGTGTGTTTTATTATGTGTTTTAAAATTTATTTTATTTTAAATACAATTGATCACTCTATTAATTGATTAATTAACATGTCCAACGGTGAATAGTTATGGTCTTAGATTTATTTATTTAATTTAAATACAGCCTGTGTGTTGTGTCTTTCTCTATTCTTGAATTTCTTCTCCCAACCCTTTACTCGTATGTAAAACGAGTTTCTTTATTACATTGTAATCTTGAAAAAGCCAACAAGGTGGAGACCTAAAAGAAACCTAAAGTGGTGACTCTTGATGGATATGACCTTGAAAGGAACAAAAGAGTGGTGACTCTAAGAGGATGGTGGTTTCAAGAAGTAGGACTTCATGAAGTCAAGGCACCATAGTTCCTTTAGGTTTATTTTATTTTCTAGGAAGACTATAACCATCTCACATTTTTTAATTGCATGTTTTGGGGTTTTATTTTGCGTTAAAGCATTTAATGAAAGTCGGTAATTAACAATAAGAAAATTGAAATCCCTCAAGCCCGTCAATCATACCTTCCAGTAAGTAATAACGTCAAACTTGATATAGATAAAGTACAGGTCACACCATAGTTGGGTGCCTTTATTTATGTTTAGTAGGACATGATTGGATAATTGGATTATCCAAGTATAACTTATTAAGTTTTATTCAAATAGATATTTTTCAATTGGATTGGAATAGCCAAAAGGTATGAATAGTCTAAAACATGTTCCAATAAGCAACACTCATCAATGTTAATTTTAATAAAGTGTAGGTTCTGCTAAAGTAGGATGCTTTTATTGATATTAGTAAAGGATGATGGATAATTGGATTATCCAACCATTTGTTATTGGACTTATCTAGGTAACTTTAATCATATTTAAGAACCTATAAGCGTTAATATTAAGTTTAAATGCCTTCTAATAAGTAACACTCGTCGAGATTGATGTCAATAAATAATGGGCCTGCCAAAGCAGGTGCTATCATTTATATTAGTAAGGCACGATAGAATAATTGTAATATCAAATTCTTTTTATTGGGCCTTAACTTAACTAAGTTTTTCAATTGGATTAAAAATAACTTAATAAGATGAATAAGGGTAAAGACTTACCCACTTAATCATCCAAGAGTTGCATGAGATTCAATTGAAAATGTGTTTCCTACATAAATAACCAAGGGTTGGGCGATCAGCCAAAGCTGACTCAACACTAGGCCAAATATGGATCTTGGCCCACTAGAAAAATCTTTCAATGGGATTTTTCTGATTCAGTGAGGGTATTTGTTTTGAATCAAAATAGTAGAAGACAATATATTTATTTAATGACAAAAAGTTAAGTATGTTTGAAGTAGAAGTGGTAGATTTACATATAATTTGTTTTAGAATAACCATGATAAACCAAATATTATTTTTGTTGCAATCTGTCCTTTGGAAGAACACTCTATTTAGAAAAATGCCCAGATAGGTATCGAGACTTGCGAATTATCTTTAATAAAGAGGAAGCGGTAGTGTGTCATGTTTGGCATATTTTAATATTATCTATCGTTGGGTATTGAATTCCCTATGGAGTCTGCATAAACTCTAAGCTATAAAAGGCAATATAAATATATGGAGATATACGATATAATTGTATACAGACTCTATTAAGGCCGAGTTGGTTTGGAAGTCTAAAAGGTGATCAAGAAAGGAAATTATTTCTAGTTTTAGCCAAATAAGACATTGAAATAATTTGTCTAAAGAACTTGAAGGAGTTTAAAAGAAAGGCTAGTAAGACTTTTGCTACAAGTCATGTTATAGAAGTCAAGTTATTTTACTTCAATGACATTAATATCAGATACTAGTTGCAGATCTCATATTTTGAAAGATCAAGGAAGTAGATCACTTGCTAAGAGTGGAGAAATCTGTGTAAAATTAAGCAAAAGTTGCTACAATAAAGATAAGATCTTCACGTATTAGGCTAGTTAGTGAACTAGACATTGAATATATTGTTTCTTATTGGACAAGAAAGGTTTTCTTTTATAAAATAACTTTATTTCTTCAAAAGGATGTTAATGCACAATTGAGTAATGGATTCCATATCCTAAATCTCAAAACACCCATCTATAACATAACTATCAAAGTAGGTTAAAGTAAGTGATTTTGAACCTTACTTACATGGTATTGTCTCATAAGGAAAATAAATGAGAAAGACATTTCTAAATACCATTAATTTGATTTTGGAATCAATTGAGACATGTAAATTGTAACATCCCAATTTTGATTTCAATTAGGAAATTAATTGTTAATTAAAATCAACTTAACTTAAGAAATAATGACAAATTAATTATGCTTAGTTGGTAAAAGGTGGCTGCTTATGATTGGCGAGTCGCGTGAGTGGGACTGCGATTCACGTTTTCCCACCCCGCTCTCCTTCTCTTCGCACGCATGTACATATATCCTGTATCACCGTGGATATTCATCCTTCCTCACTGCTTCATCCTCTGTTTCCTTCCTTCTTCATTCTTCGTCCTCTTTTCTTCCCCCTGTCCTTGTTCTTCGTTTCTGAAGACCCACGACGACGGTGCTGCAGAAGGGTCAGAGTCCCCTCTGACTAGTGAAGGATGATCATTGAAGCAGAGGAAGAACAACTCCCCATCCCCGAGCCGATTACAGAGTACGACTGCACGAAGGGGACTGGACGAGGGAGAAAGGGCGTCAGACCAAACGTCGGAGAGAGGAAGAGCTTCTTGAGTCCCTTCAGAAGGTAGGGGGCGCTTGCATGTCGAATGCATGGTCGATGGACGGTACCGGATGAACGTATTACCGTGCATGCATATGAATGTGTTTGTGAAAATTATGTACAATGCATGATTGTGAATCCTTGACTGCCATGTGTGTGATTGTAGAGTCCTGATTATGGTTATACACTTGCATGCATGTATTCAGGGTCGTTGTGTCGAAGTCTGATAGTTGGTTATATATATAAACGCTTGTGATGCATGTTCTCATTGTTGTTAATACCGAAAGAATATGTGTGCTTGATTAATGATTGAATATGGAGAATTTGGGGGCTCGGGAGTGACACTAATGGTTACTAGGAGTGAGTCGGATAGTTGAGGGTACTCGTGGTTGACGCGTATAGGCTGTATGTACAGGAAATGGGATGACCCGTGGAAGGTCAGGAGTCCCAACAAAATGATCTCCAGGTGCAGACCCTGGGCTAGATCCTGTGAGAGCCCGTGGTAGCCGTAGGAGCTAGAGTTAAGTCTCGAGACGTCAATCGGAGGCCGGTACCACGCGGGAAGGGCTAAAGGACGAGAGGCCAGTAAGGGAACCTGTAACTGAAGATCATTGCTTAGTCGGATCCGCAGGCATGCATGTAGACGAAATGTTGGTTAGGATAGGACGAGTGGGATGGCTCGGAGTGATACGAGTGAATTCTGAGTGAGTTGATGCATATTTCGTGTGACGGGAAGTGAATCTTTGTAATATGTATGTAATTGCATGTCTTTAAAAGCATTATATTCTGCATGGTTGAAATCCAAAATTGTATGCAACCCGAGTGAACGTGAGGGCAAGTATTGATGCTGATGCCGAGTCATTAACTGTCATTTTAAATGCATAAGCTCACCCCTACTGTGGCAAATTTTTCAGTGAATGTCTCTCAGGGTGACGAATGGAGGAGGAGCTGAATGTTGGGTGAAATGCTTGTGCGCTATGGGGAAATAGATGTTATGTATATACTGCTTATGTGTTTTGTTAAGCCTTGGCCGGCTCATGTTTTAGCCTTAGTCCCTTTTATTAGAACCTGAACCCTCTGGGGTAGAAGACATGATTTTGGTGCCTGTAATTATTTATATCTACTATGTTGTGTGAAATCCTATACAGTGCATAAAGATCCGAGTAATCTATGTACGCGTACTTGTTATGTGTGAGAGGTTAGTATATCTATAAGTCGAAATGGAGCCGAGTGTTGATGTGGGAAGAGAGTTAGTAATTCCTTCCGAGTGAAAAGAAGTCTAGGTAATCCCGAGTGAACAAGACAGTGTGATACCGAGTGAGAATGAGTGAACAAGACAGCGCGGAACACCGAGTGAGGATTGATCTAGACGTTTTCCGAGTGATAACTGTTAGGATTTTCCGAGTGTGGAATAATTCACAATTTCCGAGTGAGAATCCGCCGAGTGAAGGTTTCCCGACAGAAAGGCGACACCTAAGGCTCTAAGTGGACCCCATGGTAGGAAATTATTAGTAGCAAGGGAATCTGAGTGGGTCTTGACTTAGTAAGGATAACTAGAGTAAGAAAGATTATAGTTACCGAGTGAAAAGGATGAGCGAAATATCCGAGTGGCAAAAAGGAAGTGGAAGTTATTCCGAGTGAGAAGTCTTCATAGATTCCGAGTGAGTGGCGATGGGAATCATTTCCGAGTTGTTCGTATATGTGTCCCGATCGAATGAAGTCGTGGAATGTGCTATGTTTTCTGAATGGGGCTGGTATGTATAAGGGCCAATCCGAGTGAATAGAGAGTGGACCCTTCCGAGTGAACCGGCGCTGAAACCCGAGTGCGGGAATGCCGAGTGGAGTGGGCGAGTGCCGAGTGTAGTTCTCGCTGCAGCGAGTGTGCATTGTTGTGTGATCCGCCCGAGAGTTTTCCTTCTTCCGCTGGCAGCCTCCTTGAGTCGGTTTTATTCCTCTTGCCTTCTTTTCCTTATTTCTTTTGTGCCCGATGGTTTTGGTTTAATTGTGAAAAATTTCCTCTGTTTTGTTAATTATTTGTTTATTAAATTAGGGTGTTTCATTTTGGTATCAGAGCAGACCGAAAGGTTCAAGGCCAAGGTATGCTTACCGAGTGTAAGCGGTTGTGTGCATTGTGACTGAGTGGTCATCATTATTGTGATATTTGCTGAACCCGATTGATATTGTAATATTGATTTATGGATAGGAGGTCGTTTCCCTCTTGGTCCGACTGATTGTATAACATATGGAAATAGTATAATGTGCTAAAGTTACTGAATGTTGGGCTGAGATTCGATCGGTAGTAAGTAACTTCGTAAACTTATCCTTGAAAGGGGTGTGAATTTCAGGGTAAGTCATGGCGAATCGTCGGAGTATGGAAGCCATAGCCACGGCATTCCAACGCTTTACAGACGTGTTTGAGAGGCAAGGCCAGCCTCAAGCTGAAGATGGCCAAATGTTGGATCACTTCCTGAAGAGGAAGCCGAGCGAGTTTCAAGGAGGACGTAACCCTGAGGCAGCTTACATATGGACTCAAGAGTTAGAAAGGATTTTTGGGGGTCTTCACTGTACCGAGGCCCAGAAGGTGGAGTGCGCAGTATACATGCTGCGAGACGAGGCAGAGAACTGGTGGAAGATTGCCAGAAACGTGTTTCAAAACGTGTTTCCTAGAAAAATATTTCCCCGACACAGTAAGGAGTCGGAAGGAACTGGAGTTTATGGAGCTGAAACAGGGCTCCATGTCTGTCAAAGAATACGCAGCCAGATTTGAAGAGCTGTGTCTGTTTTATCCACCCTTCCAACAACCCTGGACCGAGAGCTCTAAATGCCTCAAATTCGAGAACGGACTGCGATCGGACATTAAAAGAGCTTGCAGATATCAAGAAATTAGAAGTTTCTCAGTACTGGTGAATAAATGTAAGATTTTCAAGGAAGATGACAAAGCCTATTCGGGCCAGAGCAGTAGGGCAGAACCCTCCTTGAGGCCTCAGTAGTCACGCTTCAAGAGATCAGGTAACGTTGGGAGAAGTAGAACCTCTACTAGATATAAGGATCAGAGTCGAGGGGGGCAGAATGGTGGACGTCCAAGATTTGGCAAGTGTTTTAAATGTGATGGTGACCACTTTGCTCAGAATTGTGATGGTGGAGGAAGTGTTGTATGTTTTCATTGCAATGAGAAGGGGCATATCCGCCCCGACTGCCCTCAGTTGCGCCAAGCAGACGCCCCGGTGCATCGTGGAGGCTTCCGAGGGAGAGGCCGTGGGAATGGTAGCCAACGATCGGAAGGCAGAGATATTGGAGCCAGAGGGAATATGATGTTCGCTCCAAACAACCGAAAGAGAAATACCGACCAACCAGCTGCTGGGAGGGTGTACGCCATTAACGCAGGGGAGGCCGCATAAGCGAATGACCTCGTGCAAAGTAAGTGTTTACTTGGTAGATATACACTTAATGTAGTTTTTGATTCGGGAGCCACCCATTCTTTTATAGCTGATGAGTGTGTAAGGCGTTTAAATTTATCGACTATGTATATGGATCGAACTTTGGAAGTAGCCAATCCGACTGGCACTAAGCTGTTGACATCATCGATGTGTAAAGATGTAACGTTTGTATTGGGCGATCGGAGTTTCACCTTCGATCTGGTGTGCATGCCTCTGAAGGACCTTGATATCGTGCTCGGCATAGATTGGCTTTCAGCCAACAAGGTGTTAGTGGACTGTAGAAACCGAAGGATAATCTTCCTGAGGTAGAACAATAAGGACTACACGGCACAAGGTATAGCCCAACTGTTTATGATGCTTTGCTTAACCGAGGGTGAGAGTAGAGCCCGAGTGAACGATATTCCGACTGTCTGTGAATTTCCAGAGGTGTTTCCGGAGGATGTGCCGGGTGTCCCTCCGAGTAGAGAAGTTGAATTCTCTATAGACCTGATCCCTGGAGCCGAGCCAGCCTCTAGTGCACCTTATAGAATGTCCCTAACAGAATTGGCCGAGTAAAAGAAGCAAGTGGATGAGTTACTCGGAAAACAATTCATTAGGCCGAGTGTGTCGCCATGGGGCGCACCTGTGCTGCTTATTAAGAAGAAGGATGGCAGCATGAGACTATGCATAGATTACCGATAGCTAAACAAACTCACAATTAAGAACCGATACCCGTTGCCCAGAATTGATGATCTGATTGACCAGCTGCGTGGCGCTTCAGTCTTTTCGAAGATCGATTTACGGTCGGGATACCACCAAATCTGGGTGAAGGACTCGGATATTCCTAAGACTGCCTTTAGGACTCGGTATGGCCACTACAAGTATGTAGTGATGCCGTTCGATGTGACAAATGCACCTGCCATATTCATGAATTACATGAACAGCATATTCCACCTGTACTTGGACCGATTTGTAGTAATTTTTATCGATGATATCTTGGTCTACTCCAAGACCTCTGATGAGCATAAAGAACATCTCCGAGCGGTACTTGAAGTCTTGAAGGAGAAGCAGCTGTTTGTGAATTTTTTGAAGTGCGAGTTCTGGATGGATAAGATCCACTTTCTCGGACATGTGATTTCCAAGGAGGGTGTCTCGGTAGACCTTTCGAAGGTGGCAGCTAAAATGGCATGGGAGAGACCCGAGTCGGTCTCGGAGATAAGAAGCTTTATGGGCCTGGTTGGTTATTATAGGAGGTTTATTGAAGGTTTTTCTAAGCTTGCTTCGCCACTGACTAAATTGACTCGGAAAAACGTCCCATTTGTATGGAGTTCCGAGTGCGAGAGCAGTTTCCGAGAGCTGAAAGACAAGTTGACGACTGCTCCAGTGTTGGTATTACCAAACTTGCAAGAGAGCTTCGTGGTTTATTGTGATGCGTCAGGACTTGGATTAGGATGCGTACTAATGCAGAAGGACCGAGTGATCGCTTACGCCTCTCGGCAATTGAGACCTCACGAACAGCATTACCCGACCCATGATTTAGAGCTGGCAGCTGTAGTTTTCGCATTGAAGATATGGAGGCATTACTTGTACGGTTCTAAATTCGAAGTGTACAGTGACCACAAGAGCCTCAAATACCTATTCGACCAAAAGGAGCTGAACATGAGGCAGAGGAGATGGATGGAATTTTTAAAGGATTATGACTTCGAGCTAAAATACCATTCGGGTAAGGCAAACATTGTTGCCGACGCGTTAAGTCGGAAATACCTCCACGTAGCAGTGATGATGGTAAAGGAGGTGGAGCTGTGGGAACAGTTCCGAGACATGAATTTGCATGTTAATGTGCCTTCGTCTCGGAAGATAACAATCAGTACGTTGAGGATTGCCAATGAATTCCTGAAATCCGTGTACGAGTAGCAGCAGTCAGATTCCTACTTGGCTGAGATGAAGGAGACTCAGGCCAAAGGTAAGGATTTGTCTTTGACCGAGGGATCGGATGGAATCTTTCGAGTGAAAAATAGAATATATGTACCGGGTGGAGGAGAATTAAGGGGAATGGTGCTTGATGAAGCCCACAAGAGCTTACTCAGTATTTACCCGGGTACCACAAAGATGTACCAGGATCTAAGGACATGATTCTGGTGGCCCGGATTAAAGAGGAATGTGGCAGAATATGTGGCTCGGTGTATCACCTGTCAAAAGTCGAAAGTCGAGCACCAGAAGCCGTATGGTGCATTGCAACCCCTAGAGATTCTCGTATGGAAATGGGACTCAATTGCCATGGACTTTGTCATGGGATTGCCAAAAAACCGAGCGGGCCATGATGTAATTTGGGTCGTTGTTGACCGACTGACGAAGAGTGCACACTTCCTACCTGTGAACATGAAGTACCCGTTGCATAAGTTAGCTCGGATTTACATTCACGAAATTGTCCGACTGCATGGTATGCCGACTTTGATCGTATCGAATAGGGATCCTAGGTTCACGTCCCGGTTTTGGACCAACCTGCACCAGGAAATGGGTACGAAACTTTGGCTAAGTTCTGCCTACCACCCCCAATCGGATGGACAATCCGAGCGAACGATCCAAAGCTTGGAGGACTTGCTAAGGGCGTGTGTGCTGGAGCACGGTGGAGATTTAGAGCAGTACCTTCCCCTGATCGAGTTTACATACAACAATAGCCACCACAACAGTATCGGTATGGCACCCTATGAAGCATTATATGGTCGAAGATGCCGAACCCCACTCTGCTGGTCAGAAACGCGTGAGAGTCTGCTATTGGGGCCAGAGATTATGAAGTAAACCTCAGAACAGATCCGAGTGATAAAGGAAAGGATGAAGGTGTCTCAGGATAGGCAGAAGAGCTACCATGATAAACGAACCAAACCGTTAGAGTTTTCAGTCAGAGACAGGGTGTTTCTGAAGACTTCACCGAGTAAAGGAGTCGGGCGAGCCTTAAAAGGTGGGAAGTTGAGCGCCTGATACGTTGGGCCTTATGAGGTGTTGGAACGAGTCGGCTCCATGGCATACTGAATAGCATTACCGACTCACTTATCCCGATTGCATAACGTGTTTCATGTGTCCCAACTAAAGAAGTACCTACACGATTCTACTCACACAATGCCTGATGATGAAGTAGAAATCAGGGAAGACCTGACCACTGTGACTGTACCGACTAGAATCGTGGACCGGTCGGTAAAGCGTTTGAGGAGCAAGGATGTACAACTAGTTGAAGTAGAATGGCAACAGAACGGGTATACCTCTTACACTTGGGAACGTGAGGATGCCATGAGGCAGCAGTACCCCGAGTTGTTTAACCAAGGTGAGTTACCGACTATATTTTGAGGACGAAATTCTTTTGAGAGGGGGAGAACTGTAACATCCCAATTTTGATTTCAATTAGGAAATTAATTGTTAATTAAAATTAACTTAACTTAAGAAATAATGACAAATTAATTATGCTTAGTTGGTAAAAGGTGGCTACTTATGATTGGCGAGTCGCGTGAGTGGGACTGCGATTCACGTTTTCCCACCCCGCTCTCCTTCTCTTCGCACGCATGTACATATATCCTGTATCACCGTGGATATTCATCTTTCCTCACTGCTTCATCCTCTCTTTCCTTCCTTCTTCGTTCTTCGTCCTCTTTTCTTCCCCCTGTCCTTGTTATTCGTTTCTGGAGACCCACGACAACGGTGCTGCAGAAGGGTCAGCGTCCCCTCCGACTGGTGAAGGATGATCATTGAAGCAAAGGAAGAACAACTCCCCATCCCCGAGCCGATTGCAGAGTACGACTGCGCGAAGGGGACTGGACGAGGCAGAAAGGGCGTCAGACCAAACGTCGGAGAGAGGAAGAGCTTCTCGAGTCCCTTCAGAAGGTAGGGGGCGCTTGCATGTCGAATGCATGGTCGATGGATGGCACCGGATGAACGTATTACCGTGCATGCATATGAATGTGTTTGTGAAAATTGTGTGCAATGCATGATTGTGAATCCTTGACTGCCATGTGTGTGATTGCAGAGTCCTGATTATGGTTATACACTTGCATGCATGTATTCAGGGTCGTTGTGTCGAAGTCTGATAGTTGGTTATATATATAAACGCTTGTGATGCATGTTCTCATTGTTGTTAATACCGAAAGAATATGTGTGCTTGATTAATGATTGAATGTGGAGAATATGTGGGCTCGGGAGTGACGCTAATGGTTACTAGGAGTGAGTCGGATAGTTGAGGGTACTCGTGGTTGACGCGTATAGGCTGTATGTACAGGAAATGGGATGACCCGTGGAAGGTCAGGAGTCCCAACAAAATGATCTCCAGGTGCAGACCCTTGGCTAGATCCTGTGAGAGCCCGTGGTAGCCGTAGGAGCTAGAGTTAAGTATCGAGACGTCAATCGGAGGCCGGTACCACGCGGGAAGGGCTAAAGGACGAGAGGCCAGTAAGGGAACCTGTAACTGAAGATCATTGCTTAGTCGGATCTGCAGGCATGCATGTAGACAAAATGTTGGTTAGGATAGGATGAGTGGGATGGCTCGGAGTGATACGAGTGAATTCTGAGTGAGTTGATGCATATTTCGTGTGACGGGAAGTGAATCTTTGTAATATGTATGTAATTGCATGTCTTTAAAAGCATTATATTCTGCATGGTTGAAATCCAAAATTGTATGCAACCCGAGTGAACGTGAGGGCAAGTATTGATGCTGATGCCGAGTCATTAACTGTCATTTTAAATGCATAAGCTCACCCCTACTGTGGCAAATTTTTCAGTGAATGTCTCTCAGGATGACGAATGGAGGAGGAGCTGAATGCTGGGTGAAATGCTTGTGCGCTATGGGGAAATAGATGTTATGTATATACTGCTTATGTGTTTTGTTAAGCCTTGGCCAGCTCATGTTTTAGCCTTAGTCCCTTTTATTAGAACCTGAACCCTCTGGGGTAGAAGACATGATTTTGGTGCCTGTAATTATTTATATCTACTATGTTGTGTGAAAACCTATACAGTGCATGAAGATCCGAGTAATCTATGTACGCGTACTTGTTGTGTGTGAGAGGTTAGTATATCTATAAGTCGAAATGGAGCCGAGTGTTGATGTGGGAAGAGAGTTAGTAATTCCTTCCGAGTGAAAAGAAGTCTAGGTAATCCTGAGTGAACAAGACAGTGTGATACCGAGTGAGAATGAGTGAACAAGACAGCGCGGAACACCGAGTGAGGATTGATCTAGACGTTTTCCGAGTGATAACTGTTAGGATTTTCTGAGTGTGGAATAATTCACAATTTCCAAGTGAGAATCCGCCGAGTGAAGGTTTCCCGACAGAAAGGCGACACCTAAGGCTCTAAGTGGACCCCATGGTAGGAAATTATTAGTAGCAAGGGAATCTAAGTGAGTCTTGACTTAGTAAGGATAACTAGAGTAAGAAAGATTGTGGTTACCGAGTGAAAAGGATGAGCGAAATATCCGAGTGGCAAAAAGGAAGTGGAAGTTATTACGAGTGAGAAGTCTTCATAGATTCTGAGTGAGTGGCGATGGGAATCATTTCTGAGTTGTTCGTATATGTGTCCCAATCGAATGAAGTCGTGGAATGTGCTATGTTTTCAGAATGGGGCTGGTATGTATAAGGGCCAATCCGAGTGAATAGAGAGTGGACCCTTCCGAGTGAACCGACGCTGAAACCTGAGTGCGGGAATGCCAAGTGGAGTGGGCGAGTGCCGAGTGTAGTTCTCGCTGCAGTGAGTGTGCGTTGTTGTGTGATCTTCCCGAGCATTTTCCTTCTTCCGCTGGCAGCCTCCTTGAGTCGGTTTTATTCCTCTTGCCTTCTTTTCCTTATTTCTTTCATGCCCGATGGTTTTGGTTTAATTGTGAAAAATTTCCTCTGTTTTGTTAATTATTTATTTATTAAATTAGGGTGTTTCATAAATCTTATTTATTGGAGAGATAGTTGAGACCTCATTCATTGAAAAGTGAAAGATGAGTAATTTATTATCTATTACATGACAATGTATGTGGGCCTATTGGAACAATAACTAGATATATTCTTCAATACTTCAACATACTAATTGAAAAGTCAATGAGTATGGATTTTATGTAACATAAGTTAGAAAGTCTTTGAAAAGTTCAAAGAATTCATAATGAAGTGAAAAACCAAATTGGCAAGATAATTAAAGCTCTTAATTAGATCAAGATAGCAAATAATTTAAGCTTCAAGTTTCATAACTATCTAATAAAGTAAGAGATTACCTCTTAACTCATTCCTCATGGAATGCTTGCCATAATAGCATCTCTACGAGGAAAAGTCAAACTTTGTTGGACATAGTTTGATTATTGATTATTATCAAACATCTCTAACTCCTTCAATGTTCCTTTATTGACAAAATTTCCACACTTAATCATGTTCCATCTTAGACTTTCTTAAAGAAACCATATATGATATGGACTAGGAAGAAACCTAGTATGTCTTTAATAATGATTTGAAAATATAATGCTTCTATAGAGCATCCAACTCTGACATGGTCAAATCTAAATTAGTTAAATGTCTTCTATCAGATACCTAAAGAAAGCTAAGGGTTATCATTTCTACAATCCATCTAAGAACAAAATGTTTGTTGCTTAGAATGTTGTATTCTTGAATAAGAGTACATCTCTTAAAGAATTAATAGGAGGAGAGTATAACTTAAAGAAATTCAAGTATCACAAAGGATTCAAAAGTCAAAGATGGGCTTGGAGCAGAAATCACAAAGTTTTGTGACATCATTAACTCTGGTACAAGACTTACGTAAGATCAAATAGGATATTTCACCAAATCTGTAAGATGTGGATATCTTATGAATAAAGAATGAGGCATATTGCTAAATTACCAAGCTTCTTATGAAGAGGCTAATGCAAGTTTAGATTCTAAGACATGGCATAAGACCATGGGATTTGAAATGGGCTCCATGTATATTAACAAGGTATGAACCTTGGTTGACGCACCCAAAGGGTAAAACCTATAGGATGCAAATGAGTTTTCAAAAGGAAAACTAAACATGGATGTAATAAGAGTACCTTTAAAAGCAAAATTGACAAAATTCAATTAGCTTAAAAACCATTTAGATCCTGCTTGTTGTAGCAGTATACCACCATTATGAGATATGGTAGATAGATTTCAAGATGAAAATTATCTTAAGGATGTGTATATGACACAACCTAAAGGCCTTTTATGCCTGAAATATCTAGGAAAGGTATGTGAGCTATAAATGTTCCATTTATGGACTAAAGCAGGCTTTTAAAAGCTAGAATCTTCATTAAAGAATGAAGATAAATCTTGTATCTATAAAAAGGTTAGTAACTACATAATTATAGTTCTAGTATTACATGTAGAAGACATGCTTCTTCTAGAACTAATATTCTCATTCTATAGTCATGAATATCCTTAAACACTTAAGAAGGAGTAAGGATTTGATCTTGATAAATGGAATATGAGCTCTTTGTAAAGGTTACATTGATCAATCTTCTGAGTAATTTGAATGACTTAAGATTGCAATCAAAATATATGTGTTGTCAAGATGGTTTTGATGTATGCTTGAAAGGTTCAAAGCAAAAACCAGTCGTTGGTTCTACTAACAAATATAAGTATTTGCTATGTTAAATTACCAAAAAAAGTTGATTTACATTTAATTATTCCAAATGTTTTGTACCTTATGAGTTTCCACTATGATGACAATGGAACCATAGAATAATATAAGGAAGTGGATTAATCCAAGCATTTTACTTAAATAGTTCCATCTTTGGAAGATGTGAAAATATGCAATGTGCAAACTAACAAAACTGTTGGGAACCCACTAGTAAAACCGTTTGCCTAGCAAAAGCATGAGGGCATTATAGACGTCATTGGGCATTAACCTTATCAGCTCTAAGTGCAAGTGGGAGATTGTTGGAAATATACACTAAGAGCCTATACAGGACGCATCATTTTGAATAAGGAATTTTTTGTTAAATATTTTAACAGCATTTATTTATCTTTAGAGTAATAGGTCATATGGGAGTTATTCCTAAAATGTCCCTAGTCAAGTATATACATGGGGACATGTAAATATAATAAAACTAGTGTGTGAGTGAACTGATGATCTGATCTCACAGATCATGAATATAGATGATATCAAGTCTTCACACGGGTACACATTAAGAGTAATGATGTACTGGACAGACCCACCATGAGAACGTTGCATGGATTGTTACATGAATGTCATAAACGATTCTCAATGTGATAATCGTATATGTAGTCCTTTGACCTAAAGTCACTATAATTCCTACATAAATAGTTTGTTGTTTTAATACAATCAAATATCTTCTGTAACAAGAGGACTATAAAGGTTGTGATTAGGCAATGAATAAATTATGCAGAGGGATGTGAGTGATGTAGATGAGATTTGTCTCTCCTATGTGACAGAAGTGATATCTATAGGTCACTTAATGGAGTGAGACTAAGGATATGCATGGTCATGCTAGAAAGAATAAATATTGGATATTTATTTGGATAAAGTCTACTTTACTATCAAGTAAAATAAATTGGGTCCTACAAGGATCACGCGACCCTACCTTGGGCCCAATTAGGATATCGTGACAAAAGGAACAAACATATAAAATAATTATCACTTATAGGTTATATTGATATTAAATCATATTTGGACATAATGATGCATTTCTAGATGTCGCTCTTATTTTATATTAATAATAAAATAGTTTATTATTAAATGACCGAGTAATTTACCTATAGGGTCACACACATAGAGTAAGCCTATCAAAAAATGTTTTATTTTAGTTAGACTAAAATAAAACTAACTAAAATAAAACTATTGGGCCTAACTCATTTAGTAAGCCTATCAAATTAGGTCAAACCTAAGCCTCTAAATAGAGCATAAGATGTTCATCGGCGGTTTACCCAAAAGAGACACAAAATATGCAAAAGTTGCAAAAGCTACACGTTGTTAAACTAGCATTTGGAAGGTGTAGTGTTTCTGGTGGGAGTACTAGTGTGGACTCCTAAAGGACGAAGCAAGGACTGCTTCGATTTTCTTCAAAAGGTAATCCTAAAATGCTTTTTAATTTTGAAGTTTGTGTTATGCTTTGAAACATGAATTTTTGCAAGTTCAATGAGAATCCTTGTATTTCCGCTGCTTATGCACTAGGGATTCCCTAATACAAATTATACACTAAGTTATGACACAAGACCAAGGTCTGCTAGAGGTAAAAAAAAGTAATAAAGGTCTTTGTCTTGCAAGAAGAGAATGAATAAGAGAATTGGACTTGAGAAAGTTTTTAATAAAAGCTCATAAGTTCTCCATATATGTCTCTATTTTGAAGTTCAATCTTCCTTGGTATTTATAGAAGCTGGAAGATGAGACCGTTGCTATTTCTTGAAAGGAGATATAGACATTGGAAATCCTTTGAAGGTATTTGCCTTAAGCTTCTTGTTACCAGACCTTGAGGATGAAACAGATTCAAGAGGATGGTGAAAGACCTCTTTAGCTCTTTCGTGAAAAAGGTTTCTCATGCATGAACCATTCGTAATCTATTTCTTGATTGAGCAAAAAATTAGATGTCAATTCTCTTTAGGCTTTTTGAAAAATTCTGACACAAGCTCTAAATATGATCAGTATGCATAAGAGTAGGCACGCTGACAATTGCTACTGATCTTGATCTTGTTCCTTGTTTTCTTCGATGAGAAGCACGGATATATGATAAGTGCATGAATCCTAGTGCATTACTTAAATAGAATTTAGGAACGTTGCGAATGGCTCTTTGATCAGAATGCTTCTTTCAGACTTTTGATTGTCTGCCAGACTTCTGGAATGTTGATACTCCCCATTTGTTTCATAGCCTAATACTTGTATCCTGGAAATAGTTTAGGTGTAACACCTTATTATTTGCAACTAATAATTCCGAAAGTATGAGAAAATTTTTCACAAAAACAGTCACGTAACATCTGATATAGAAGGGAGCAGGCAATGGGGAAAACGAAGAGCATTCACGCGCATATAGCAACCTACAGGGAAGCTAAAACTGGGGCCGGCTCAATGGGTTTATCGTAACACATCAACAATAGGCGGATTACAAACGCCGTTTGCTCGCTTAGACGGGGTCTGACACCGTCCAGGCGGAGTATAGTAATGCAGCAGCGGATAGAGGGAATTTCGCAATAAGGCTTCCCTTCGAGTAATACTGGTCACTCAACGGGAGGAATCAGATAAGGGAAATATGTTAATACATTCACATGCGTAGCATTCGGGGGAAGGCGGAATTAGAATCATCCTACTTGGCTAGGCGGGGTATATTTATCTTGGCGGACTACAATACAATGTTCACTTACCCAGGCGATGTTCAATACCGCTCAGCGAGACGGAATAATGCAACGGAGAAAGAAGGTACATGGGCGGAAACTCGAGTTGATATCTACTTACTTCAGCATAGTTCTCCGCGTTTGGGCGAACTGTCCTAGTTACTTGGGCGAGGTATGACACCGCCTAAACGACATCTGTACAACGCCTCTTTAACACAACTTCAAGGTATTTTCTCCATCGGGTATGGACAAGGGTTCACCAGGTAAATCCTCACACTCGCACTTCACTCAGAAAAACGGAAAGTTACAGGGTACAAATGCGATAGTAGGTTGTGGAAGAAGGAAGAGACTAAACCTATTCCGCCCAACTCAACTAATTATGACAACGCCTGGGCGGACTCAGCCATAACGCCCAAATCCGGGGTCAACATCGGGGTCTGGATTGTATTAGCATCACAACGGATAGGAAAGGATAATGGGCGATATCTCACTCTGGTAATTACTCGCTTCAGCGCGAATCCTCGCGCTTGGGCGAATTGCTCCCATTTCTCCGGGCGGGGTACGACTCCGTCCATCGTATCCGACATGAATTTTTTTTTTTCCTAAGACAATTCTCGAATTCACCCAGACTTGGCTATAACCTACTCAATCATACTGTCCCTGCGTTTCCATTAAAGCACGATTATGAAACAAGGCAGCACATAGCATCACACACACAAAACCATACATCCATATATATACATAAGAGTGTATGTTAATATTTACAACACAAAATCGGACTTCTTCTTGCCCATAAAGTTCTATTCATCCCCAAAACATTAACATCCGGTATGAACCAGTTAGGGCTTAGTCTAACAACGCCTTAATTAAACCTTCCAATTGCATCAGCGCTCCGCCCAGCGTTCCAGCTCTGCTTCTGATCCTCCTCACGAGAGACATTCACTGAAAATGGCCACTGCAGGGGTGAGCTTTTACATGTAAAATGATACTCACAGACTCGGTATCAGCGTCAGTACACGCTCCTACTATCATTCAACCTTTCTCAAGTAACCAAGTTCATACAGTTCAAACAACATTCATGACACACATAATTCACAGAGTTTATTCCACATCTAAATATATATTCATGCATTCAAAATCATACACATGCACATACATAGATTTATACATCACCACAATCAGCCTTATTTCTATATGCATGTCTGCGGATCCGACTCGGGTAAAGACTCTCAGTTACGGTCCCCTTTTCTTCTGGCCCCTCGTCCCTCAGCTCTTACCAGGTGGCACCGGCCTCCCCACGGCGTCTCGAGACTCTCTTCTCTAGCTCCAACGGCTACCACGAGCTCTATTGGGATCTAGCCAGGGTTGGTAACTGGAAGTCGTTTCCCTTGGGGTTCTTGACCTTCCATGGGTCACCCCACTCTTACTCATGCAACTAACACATTCATTAATACACATCATCGCGCCACGACACCTTCGCCGTAGTCATTAAGTAAGAACGGATTTCCCACACTACTCGTAATCAATCAGTCATCACGCCAGCGCATGTTACAATCGGTCATCAGATTAACAACAGTGAGCAATCCAATTAAGAGCATGCACACACATATTTTTCATAGTGACAAGAAAATGGATCCATGCATATCATTCATCATTATCATCTACTAACAGGCTACGCCATCGCCACGAAAATCACTATCAGAATCATAAACCATGCATCAGTTTTAATGATTATAAATACATGCATACACACACACCCACGCTCAGCAGTACGTTCATCCGGTACCGTTCTTAGACCATGCATTCGACATGCAAGCGCCCCCTACCTTTAGAAGAACCTCAGAAACCTTTTCCGTTCTTGTTGTTGGGTCCGATGTCCTTCTCCTGGTTCGTCCGGTCTTCCTTGGCTCTGTCGTATCCTGCGCCTGATTCTGGGATGAAGTGTGGTCCGTTCTCTAGTACTGGAACCAAGACCTCCAGGAGCGAAGAGTAAGATAGAAGAAGAAGAAAGATGGAGACGAAGAGAGGAAGTAGAGAATGAAGTGACGGAGAAGGGGGTCTGAAGAAATAGCAAGTGCGTTTTTCACCAAAGGCTCACGTTTTATATATATATATATATATATATATATATATATATATATATGCATGCGCACAGTAAAAGAAGAGTGGGATGGGAGAGTGCGTGCCCAGCAGTCACGTGCACTCCACCCCATCCCCTGACCACCACCATTTTTTTTATACTTTAATGGCTTAAACCTACTTAGTTAAATGCAATTAACAGTTATTTCTAGTTGAAATCAAGTCTTAATGGTTTATTTTTCATTCAGCATTTAATTTCAAAACTGGGATGTTACATTAGGCACACAAATTAGTCAAAGATAGTAGAGACTTCACTTTCTAATGAAAATTCTTGATGAGCGATATTAACAAATCCAATGGTCTAGAGTTTGGGGTCTCGACCAAGAAAACTTAGAACAAATTCTTTTTCATCCAGACTTTTTCTCAACAATTATCATATCACGTAGTATTATGTTTTTAATGTCCATGCTATGAATATATCACAGTTGTAACAGCCTTGATTTTTGAGAATAGGAAACCAGACCCTCAGGACTCCTCAGAATACTCTATTGAGCTTTCCATTGAAAGCTTGTGACGCCGACCGGATCCTTGAGTGGTCGGTATGAGAAAATAATGAAGAAGGAAAGCTAAGCAAGGTATTAATTATGAGGTATAGGAATATTTAGAAAATATAAACGATAAGAAAACCAACTCAAAGAGCACAGAGAATTAGAAGAAAGATTAGAAAATATGTCGATAGTCAAAAGACTGATAATGATAAATAATGTGTTAATGACAATTATTTTGTTTAATTGAGTATTAATTTATTGATAATTACATTAGTTGATAATTATTTCTGTTAATAATATTTAATAGATAATACTTAATCCTGGAAATTAATATATAATTTCAATCAATAATTATTAATTTCAAAAATAAATAAATAAAAATATAATAATAGTAATAATAATAATAAAATATTAAATATTTAATTATTTAATTTTAAAAATTTAACTTTAAGTGTTTAATATTTATAAATTTATTTATTTTGAAATTTTATAATATTATTGATATAATAATTATTTATTTTTATAATTATTGATGATATTTTATTTTAATTTAGTATTAATGGGTTAATGATCTTTATAATATTTTTGTAGAATAATTGACTATTATATATTTTTAAATATTTTAATATTTAATTAATAATTTCAAAAAATAAAAAAATAAAAAATAAAGGTATATATACATATATTTAAATCTGTGTATAGTTAATTATGATGATATTTCATTGGAATTTATTTAATTGTTTATCAATATTTATATTTAAATAATAAAATATTGTCGGGCTCCTTAGTATTGAACTGTGGGGCCCAGCCAACGATTAAGTTTTGATAATTCAACCCAAGACTACTGGTCCACTAGGAAAACTAGTCCTATCAAAACCCTCTCGTGGTGAATCAAGGATAATAGGTTCAGTCCAACATGCCCGGCGAGTGGTTCATGTACCTCCCTCGAGTGATTGTGTATATACTTTAAGATATCCAATAGTAGCACGCCCAGTCCCTGGTGATTCATTTTAATGAGTTAGGAACTTTTCCTAAGAAATCGAATTCTAAGTTGGGCCCTATCGACCTTGTTTCTCAAAGAAACGACTAATTCAAATTGAATCTTCGAACTCGGCTCGAGCACCTTAAGTGTTTTGGGCCTAACTTTCTCATACAATCTTCGAATCGAATGAGTTTGGTCTCAATCTCTTCGTTTTGAAAAGATCTATAACCTCTGTTTCTTACCTTGAACTTTGATTCCCACTCTGTCATCCCTAAAACTGTGAGCCAAGTATTTGTACTTTGAAAACCCATTATTTAACCCCTTTAATCTACGCATGATTCACTTGAAAAATCCTAACTTATTCATATGATCTTCGATTAACCCTATCTCAAAATCTCTGTAAAAAAATTATCTACGCTTTATTTAAAGCCCTCAAAGGCTGAATCCTTCCCAATCTGTACAGTTTTTACAATCTTTACAGACATGTTCTAATTTGGCAACTACACTAAACAGTTTTAGAAAAAAATTTGTATCTTCCTTATACGGTATTAGAATGACTTTGTTCTTTTTTCTATGGCTTTGTATCAAGGAGATCTATAAACTTCATGCAGGGAACAAAAGCTAATTCCTTACCCATTTTTCCCAGCAAATTTATTTTTTCCATAAACTCATTTTTGTCACAATCTAGAGCAGGTTTCATATTTTGGGCATATCTCTCTCGTATGATGGTGGATTTTCATATACCATTGCTCATTTTAAAAATAAAACAAAGATCTACAACTTTTGTGTTAGAAGTATTTCCTAATTCACACTCCACAAATTGTTATATATTTATTTTAAAAGCCTCTGAAAAGGGAACTAGTTACTCGTCGGGTACCCGATTTTCAGTACCCTAAATTATTTTTTCGGCATCCATTACACGACACCTGTCCTCTCCACTCTCTACATCACGCCACCTAGCCCCTCATGTGGCACCACCAAGTTTCACTCCTTGCTTAACACCACCAAGTTTCACTCATTGCTTAACAAGGAGAACAACTTGTTTAACAAGTTGCTAAGCTGAAAATCATGAAGGGATATGCCTATATTTCCAATTGCCATATTCTGCTCAAATTTTCCCATTCAATCACCATTGTGCCCACTTGCTCCTGCATGCTACATGAAGCCATTCATCTCATGCATGACTCCATGATCATGCCACTTTACCATACCATGCCACCATGATAAACGATTCAATTCTTCACTTATTTCTCTAAACTCCAGTAGCACTTTCTATTATTCAGCCATTATATTCTCTTTCTCTAGCTACCATTCTACCACCCTAAGCCACCAGAACCACCACCTCCTCATCTCCAAACCATCAAAGACCACCACCATAATATGAGTTCAACTCCTTCTTCCTCTATTTTCCTCTAAAACTGCGGCACCTTCCTTAGCTCTGGCTATCTTTCTACTTCAATTTCATCATCAAGAAGCCACAATTCTAGCCATCTTTCATCATCACACCTTTCTTCAAAATCGTGGCCATCTTTAGCCATCAAGGTAAGCTCTTCCATTTTTGTTGTTCTTGATCCTTACCTCCCTCAATTTCTTACTCAAAATTTCAACAATTGTATATGAATTTACTTGCTATTTTTCCTTGAAACTGTGACCCCTCTCCTTCAATTTTGGTTGCATATTTCGTTTTCCTAGGTACAAGAATGATCAGCGAGCGGTTCAAGGTGTTTGACGAATTTTCAGTGAACTCATCCTTTTCCCCTCTCAAAACCATGACTGCCTATGAGGTAAGGGGAGTCCTTGTTTCGTTTTGTTGCATTTTAAATTACCCTATAATATTTCTCTAGTGCCCAGGGATAACCCCTTCGAATTTCGTGCGATTCAACGATTAGATCTTAAAGTGCATAATTTTTCATTATCAATAGTAAATTTTATCATACTTTATGTTAGTAAGCATTTTTATAAATCTCGTAAAGCATGCCTCGATATTCATGTGCCCCGTGAAGTTTTATTGCAATAAGAGTTATAACGAAGAAATTAGGAATTTTAAAGTTTAGGTAGGCTCAGTTATAATTTGATTTGGTTGTATTAGTGTTTTATGAATTTTGAGATATTATTATGTAATTTGTTATAATTTTCCGGGTAAAGCCCCATTAGAAAGGTTAGATTTATTAAGTATTCTAGGAGCCATTTCGAGAAAAACATATTCTTTGAAGAAATTTTGCCAACTGGGATAATCATGACATTTTATTTTATTTTATAGGGTTTTGAGAAGTATTATCTTAATTATACGGGTTTTTATCTTTTAAAGAAACTTTAAGAATTTAATTAGGAATATAAAATAAATAAGCAAAGAAACTAGAAGTAAATTCAAAAGTTAAAATAGGAAGTAAATATTAGGAGTTAAGTGTTCTAGTAAACAAATAAAATAAAAGTTATGAAAAGGGCCTTAGAATTTATATATGAAATAATTGACCAAAAGAACTAGAGTGGCTTGTAAATTGGGTAACAATTTTTTTATAATGAAAACTTATGCTTTTGACTAAGTTCAAGATTTAGAAGTTAGAATGGTAACTAGATTCTTAAAATAATAAACGGACTATTTAGGGAGAACTTGAGTTATAATTAACTAAGTGAATACAATTAAGAAAGAATTAACGAGTAGGATTAGTAAGGGAATAATGTAAAAATAGTAAATAAAAGGAGAAGTAAGGAAATGTTTAATACTAATATTAGTATACAAAAAGGGATATCACTAAGGATACACCCATGAAAAATATAGAGGAAATAACAAGTCATTTGATAATAAAAAGAACAAGTTATTTAGTGAGTAAAATTAATTTAGTTAGTCAAAGAAAATAAAAGGTAGATCACGTAGTGGTAACTTGAGTTTCATGATTGGAGTAGGAACCAAGTAATTAGAAACTAGCATGATATAAATAAATGCGTTAACGAGTAATAGAAGAATAAATTAGAATAAAGATTTTTAAGAAAATTGATAAGGAAATAGATATGAGATTTTGGTGAATTATAGTAGGAATAACAATATTTGGAGAAATAATTTGTAATATACCAACTAGGATGACCATAAGTCAAAGGAATTAAATTATAGATATAATTAAGGCTCTAGAGTTAGGAGGAGTAGAAGTAGAAATTAGTATTACACATAATGATAGTTAATATGAGTATAATAAGGCTTAATAAGGGAAGATTACTAAGGATAAAAGTTTAGAAGAAAATGAAAGATAATTATATTAAATTTTATCAGTAGAATCTAGTAAGAATAAATACCAACTTAAATAGCATATGAACAATTAGAAGAATAATTAACCAGTGTTAGTAAGTAAATAATAATGAAAAGTTATTGGTCCTTAAATAAATTAAACTAGTACTCCTGGGAATAAGTATAATTATACAGTAGTACTTAAAAGTTGAGTGCTCAAAATATATTTTCAACAAACCAAATTCTTATAGCGATAAGCTTAGTAGTTATACAAGCTCGCTTAGTAACTAGAGATAAATTATATATATATATACTATAAGAATGACTCAATTAGTAATAAGCCTAATTAGTTAAGTCGAGATAAATAATCTGATGTATGCAAGTAATGTGTTTGCATGTTGAAACAGGTTTTGATGAATGACAAACAATTGAAGGATCAAGAAATTTAATTGATAAATACAAAGGATGTTGTACAAATAATTAATTAAAAAATCATGAAGACCAAGTTGATTCGGATCAAGAAATCAAGAATTAAATGCATAAAGTCCAAAGAAATGATTCAAGGCATTCATAGAAGTTTAAAACAAGTGAAATAATCATTCAAGTGCCAAAGAATCAAAGAAATCAAGAACCATGAGCTATATGATCAAAAACGTATCAAAATGCATCAAAAATTAAGGAAACAGGTGCAGGAGAAGCCCAGGAATCGATTCAGACCTTTGGGAATCGATTCCTAGGTGTAAAAGGAGGCAGGAATCAATTCAGCTAATGTAGGAATCGATTCATCAAGCTAGGAATCGATTCCCCCCTTAGAAGAATCGATTCATATGACTAGAAATAGCTAGGAATCGATTCCCTCCCTACAGGAATCGATTCCCCTTTCCCAGGAATCGATTCACTCATTATTTCTAATGCAAAAATACATTGGAAGAATCGATTCATCACTTGAATCATGCGTTGAATCATGGAAAACATCAGTGCGCTTTTTCAGAAACTCAAACTGTGCTGATTTTTCTCGAGACTCAAATTGAAACGGTGTTGCATTAATTGAGGAAGACAATCTCTTTCTCCAAGCCAGAAATCAAGCACGTAGGAAACATGGAGGTAGAAAAATTTCAAATTAATTGCCTAAATTGAGGATCGGAGGTTGAAAGAAACCATGCTCTTTTGCCTATAAATAGAGAGGAAACTGAAGGCAGAAGACACACCTCACAGCAACGAAAAACGCCTTGCTTTCTTCTTGCTTTCTTATTCTCTAAGCTTAAAGCTCTTTGTTTCCTTCTTTGCAATTATAATTTTGAGAGTTATAGTGTGTGAAAAATATTTTCTTGAGCGTTAAAATTTGCATATCCTTTTCTAAGAGAAGAAAAATATTTTTCAAGTGATTAAAATTTGTATATCCACTCTATTGAGAGAGTCACACTTGTAAAATCATATTCATAAATTTTAGGTTTTTGGGTTGGGTTTCAACCTTGTAATTGAGAGATTATGAGATTGGGTGGGTAACCATTTTAGCTTGTGAAGATTAAGTTCTTGAGTGTGGGACACTAAGAAGCTATAATTGCTCAAAGCGTGTATCTCAAATTCTCAATAGTGGAATCCTTCAAGTGGGTTGCTTGAAGGCGAGACGTACACCGGTGTGGTGGAACTCGTTATATCGGTTTGCAAATCTTTCTTCCTTAAACTTCTTTATTATTGTGATTTAATTTGCTTGGTAAATTAAAGTGTACTAGCAACGTGATATAAACTATTTTATTAATCATTTAGATTATTTTGTTTAATAATCCAAGTTATATTCTTGAATTAATTATGCTATAATCAATTGTTACTTTCTAAGTGCTAAAATAGCTTCCTAATTAATTTGATATTATTACTTGCTCCTTTGTGTATCATTCTTATTTATCAAATTGATTACAAAAAGAATTAATTTCAAAAGCATTCCAATGAAAATTTTTAATACTCAATTCACTCCCCCTCTTGAGTAATTGAGGCCACTTGGTTAACAAGTGGTATTAGAGCTTGACTTTTGGTAAATTAAGCTTAACAGCTTCAAGAGAACGAATGGCCTCGAATTCTTTAAACCTTTTTCCTGAGGGTGGTCCTACAAATAGACCTCCTGCTTTTAATAGGGAAGGTTATGCTTTTTAGAAAGAGAGAATGAAAATTTTTGTTCAATCAATTGATTTATGAGTTTGGAATGCTATTGAAAATGGGCCTTTCATACCTATGCATATTCTTGATGGTAAATAAATAGAAAAACCCATGGATGATTGGACTAGTGATGAAGAAAAGAAAGTATAGTACAATTATAAAGCTAAGAATCTAATCACTTTAGCCTTAGGTCCCGATGAATTCTTTAGAGTAGCAACATGTAAATCTGCCAAAGATATGTGGGATACCCTTCAAATAACTCATGAAGGAACTAGCGATGTTAAGGATTCTAAGATTAATACATTAACAAGCCAATATGAAAGCTTTAGGATGAACTCTATTGAGACGATCTTAGAACTACAAAATAGATTTACTTTGATCATTAATCATCTTATTACTCTTGGCAAATCTTATTCTAACAAGGAGCTCATTTACAAAGTGTTAAAAAGTCTTACTAGGGAATGGCAACCTCTTGTTACTGCTATCAAACAATCACCAAATATAAATGATATGTCCTTTGCTACATTGCTTGGTAAGTTACAAGAACAAGAACAAGAGTTGAAAGATTTAAAACATGCGGAGGAAGAAGAAAAAGCCTCAAAGAAGAAAGGGCTAGCTCTCAAGGCCACCTCAATTGATGAACATGAATCTGAGAGTGATCTTGACGGGGACGAAGAGCTAGGACTATTCGTGAAGTATTTTGGAAAACTCATGAGGAACAAACGCTTCCAAAATGGGTTCACACACAAAGGTAAGAAACCTATTTCCAAAGAAAATAATTCCTCACCAACTTGTTTCGAATGTGGAAAGGAAGGCCACTTTAAGGCGGATTGCCCAAACCTAAAGAAGAAAAACAAAGAAAGAAAAGGGAAGAAAAGAAGAGCATATATCGCATGGGATGAAAATGAAGTAAGTAGCTCGGATGAATTGGACAACGAAGAAGCAAACCTCTTCCTCATGGCAAACCATCAAGATGAAGATGATGAGGTAAATTTCCATGACTTAAATAAGGAAGAATTATTTGATGCTCTTGAAGAATTGTATAATCAATTTATAAAAGTTTATAATAAGCATAAGTTATCAAGAAAAACCATTGACACTCTTGAGATGCATCTTATAGAGCTTAGTAAAGAGAATGAAATTTTGAAAAAGAAAGTAGTAAATGTTCAAGCATGCTCTAAGACTAAACCTTGTGAATTTGAAAAGAAATGTGACATACTTGAAAAGAAAGTGTTAGATTTAAACAAGACACTTGAGAAATTTACCAATGGTAGAGATAATTTAAATGCACTTCTTGGAAAACAACGTTGTATGTTCAATAAAACTGGATTAGGTTATAATCAAGGATCACATGCTTACAAGAAAGAAAAACATTACAAAAATTTCTTCGTACCACCTAGTAAATCATCTACACCTTTCATGAAATGTAATCACTGTGGTCTTAAAGGTCATAATTCTTACAATTGTAATTTTAGAAGATTAGGACAAAAAGTTGTGAGAAAAGTATGGGTTCCCAAGGGAACATTTTCACAAACTAACCTACAAGGACCCAACATAAAATAGGTACCAAGTTCTCTAACTTAACTTTTATAGGTATGCTTTAAAGCAAGTAACACCCATTGGTACTTGGATAGTGGGTGTTCAAAACATATGACAGGAGACAAAAGTAAGTTTATATCATTTACTCCTCGAGACAAACGTTTTGTTACTTGTGGAGACAACACAAAAGGAAGAATACTTGGAATCGATAACATTGGTAAAAACTCTTCTACTTTGATAAATGATGTATTATATGTTAAATAACTTAAACATAACTTGCTTAGTATTAGTCAATTATGTGATAAATGATATAAAATTGTTTTTTAATCAAATTGTTGCATAATTGAAAATAAGCTAAACAAGGAAGTAAAGTTCATTGGTCAAAGAATCAATAATATTTACATGATTAATATTGATTGTCTTGCTTCAAATGATGTGCAATGTTTCATAACTAAAGAGGATGAATCATGGCTATGACATAGAAGAATTGCTCACATTCATATAGACCATTTAAACAAACTTGTTTCGAAAGATTTAGTAATTGGTTTACCAAAACTAAAATTTGAAAACAACTTTTATGACACATGTCAAAAGGGAAAACAGGTAAAGGTTTCCTTTCAAGCAAAAAATATTGTTTCAACAAATAGACCTTTATAACTTTTACATATGGATTTATTTGGACCTTTAAAGGTTAAAAGTTTTGGTGGAAATTATTATGGTCTCGTGATTGTGGATGATTACTCTAGATATACATGGACATTATTTCTTACTCACAAAAATGAAGCATATCAAGCATTTAAGAAACTTACCAAGATCATCCAAAATGAAAAAAAATTGAAAATAGCATCCATTCGAACTGATCATGCGGGAGAATTTGAAAACCAATCTTTTGAAAAATTTTATGAAAAATATGGCATTGAACATAATTTTTTGGCTCCAAGAACTCCACAACAAAATGTAGTTGTTGAAAGGAAAAATCAATCTCTAGCGGAGCTTGCAAGAACTATGTTGAATGAAAGTAATATTGCGAAACATTTTTGGGCTGATGCGGTAAATACCGCTTGTCATGTAATGAATAAATGTTTAATAAGGCCTATTGTAAAGAAAACCCCCTATGTGCTTTATAAAGGAAGAAAACCAAATATTTCTTATTTTCATGTGTTTGGATACAAATGCTTTGTTTTTAACAATGGAAAGGATAATCTCAGTAAATTCGATGCAAAATCTGTTGAAGCAATATTTCTGGGTTATTCATCAACTAGTAAAGCTTATCGACTCTTTAACAAACGAACTTGTACAATTGAAGAGTCCATACATGTTAAATTTGATGAATTTAACCAAAACCCTTCGAGAAAGGAAATTGATGATCTTGTAGGTACTTTCCAAGAGATGACCTTGGAAAACAAAGAAAAGATCAAAGAAGATCCAATTCAAAGCAAGATGCCTCAACAAAAAGATTGGATCACATCAAAAGACCATTCCTTGGATAACATTATAGGTGATATCAATAAGGGTGTAAGTACTCATCGCAAATTCAACACTTGTAATCATTTAGCTTTTGTTTCACAAATTGAGCCTAAAACTATTGATGGAGTTATTATTGATGAACATTGGATGTTGGCCATGTAAGAAGAACTAAATCAATTTGAAAGAAATGAAGTTTAGGAACTAGTGCCAAGATCCAATGATCACCAAATAATAAGAACTAAATGAGTATTTAGAAACAAGTTTGATGAAAATGGAATAATCACTAGAAACAAAGCTAGGCTAGTAGCTAAAGGATATAATCAAGAAGAAGGTATAAATTATGAAGAAACATATGCTCCTGTAGCTAGGTTAGAAGCCATTAGATTATTACTAGCCTTTGCATTTTGTAAGAATTTCAAATTATATCAAATGGATGTTAAAAGTGCCTTCTTAAATGGATACATTCAAGAAGAAGTGTATGTTGATCAACCTCCCGGTTTTAAAAACTATCAATTTCTAAATCATGTTTTCAAACTAAGAAAAACGTTGTATGGTTTGAAACAAGCTCCAAGAGCTTGGTATGAAAGATTGAGCAAATTTCTTCTAGAAAAAAATTTTGAAAGAGGAAAGGTTGATACAAAATTATTCATAAAGCACAAAAAGAATAACATACTTTTGGTACAAGTTTATGTGGATGATATCATTTTTGGTGTCACTAATGAATTACTTTGCAAAGAGTTTGCTAAGATTATGCAGAATGAATTTGAGATGTCGATGATGGGAGAACTCACATTCTTCCTTGGACTACAAATAAAGCAAACCAAAGAAGAAACCTTCATTAGCCAATCCAAGTATTGCAAAAAACTACTGAAGAAGTTCAACATGGACAAAGCAAATGAAATTACCACACCTATGAGCACTTCATGTTATTTGGACAAGGATGAGAAAGGTAAGGATGTAGAACTCACAAAATATAGAGCTATGATTGGATCCTTACTTTACCTAACCGCTAGTAGATTGGATATCATGTTTGTTGTTTGTATGTGTGCTAGATTCCAAGCTTGTCCTAAAGAATCACACTTAACTGCTGTTAAAAGGATTATGAAATATTTAGTGGTAACTCAAAATGTTGGATTGTAGTACCCAAAAGGTGTCGAATGTTACTTAATTGGTTATTCTGACTCTGATTTCATGGGTTATAAATTGGATAGAAAAAGTACCAGTGGTACTTGCCATCTACTTGGTAGTTCTTTTGTTTCTTGGCTTAGCAAGAAACAAGTCAGCGTAGCTTTATCAACAGCTGAAGCAGAATATGTTGCAGCTAAAAGTTGTTGTGCTCAAATCCTATGGGTGAGACAACAAATTCTTGATTTCAGTGTTTGTTCTAAACTAAATACCCATTAAATGTGACAACACCAGTGCCATAAATATCTCCAAAAATATGGTTATGCATTCACGGACAAAACACATAGAAATCCATCACCATTTCATACGAGATCACATTTTAAAAGGAGATTGTGTTCTTGAATATGTTGAAACTTCTAAACAATTAGCAGACATTTTCACTAAACCCCTTCCAAAAGAGCAATTTATAAACATTAGAAGGGAGTTAGGTATTTTAGAAATTTTTTTATTACACTTAAAAATTCATTTTTATTCTCTTATATATTTTTGTCTTGAACATATTTTAATCTTTAACTTAAAGATTTATTATATCTCATAAATCTTCATATTTTTGAAAAATATTAATTTACTTGATATATATATATATATATATATATTATCTTGAGAAACTCATATTTTCAATAACCCATAAATCTCTTGTTTTATTTTTAAGTCCCCAAGAAGCATCTACTTAATTAAACATATTTATTGAACAAAATAATCTATTATGAACCACATGATCTCAAAAACAAATACAAATTGGCCTTTGATTTTCTTGATACTTTTATGAAACAAAATCATTGGCAAATTGTAAAAAATTTTAAATCCCTTCACGTTACACTATGACACCATTAGGAGGCAAAGTCATATGATAAACATTACCATTTCCAAGCAAATTCTCGTGACTTCCTAAGACTGCAAGCATGTCTATTTCAAGGCATTCTCGTGACTTCTAGTGACCATTTCTATGCAATTCACATAAATACAAGGACAATTCCCTATACACATATTCCTTTCCCGTGATTTCTAGCAACACACTCAAAGGTGCCTATTTCATAACTTATCATGTGAACCTTGGCATAAAGACAAAACTTCATTCTTCCATCTTCTCTTGACCATCAGCGCGTAAACCAAGCCAAATTCAAGGGAGGAATCGATTCCCACTCAAGGTGAATCGATTCCTATGTGTCTTGTGCCTATAAATTGCCAAATTCTCTCCCCTCTTAAACAATTCATTCCCACAAGATTTCTTCTATATATAAGACTGTTATTCATGAGACTTCATACCCCTCTCCATCTACTCTAATTCTTCTATTTACTTTCCATATATTCCTTTCACTAAACTTTTTGTTTCTTCTCATTTCTTTCCAAAAATCTTCATGGCTTCATCATCCCAAAATTGAAAGAAAAGAAGAGGAGATGCTAGCTCTTCATCCTCAAATATCAATGATCTCTCAAGATTATTTGATGATCAAACCCAACTTCAGAGGTACCTTGAAAAGTACTCAGAAAGACTTCTCATACCCACTCATTGGCTTGATGTTCTGCTCTTTGACGAACATGATTTTCCTGTACTCAATATTCTTAGGCAACAAAATCTTATGGAGTTCGTGGCGCTTGAAGAGAATCACATTTATCCTGAGTTGATTAAAGCCTTCTACTCAACCTTAAGGATCTCAAATGGGCGTTGCTTAGCCAAAATCAAAGGGGTAATCATTACCCTTGATGATAATGTTCTTCATCAAGTCGGGAAGCTTCCAATCAACAATGTTGGTTTCTTTGGCTTTGAACCTTCTCCCGATTGGGAATATAATTCTATTGATGCTCGTGCCTTTCTTAATCTATCTTCTGTTTCCAAAAGCACTGTTAGGGAGCTAAACATTTATCATCGTCTTCTGCACTACTTCTTGGTCAAAATCATTCTTCCAAAAGGGTCAAACAATGCTAGAGTAAGTGAGAACCAAACTCTTATTCTTTGGGCTATGCTCTATCAAAAAGAGATAAATTGGATCAAACTTATCTGTAATCATATGATTGAATCTAAAAGACTCACCAAACTTCCTTATGTTGTTTTAATCACCAAGCTTCTCAAGCATTTCAATATTGATCTTTCAAATGAAGTAAAGGAAACAGTTGGGCACAAAGGTAAAATAGGGAGCACTCATCTCTCAAAAATGGGTTGGCATAACCAAGATGATGCTTGGCAATACTCACCCCCACATGCATAAAACAGTGATGATAATAATGATGATCAACCTCAACAACAAGCATTTCCACCACCTTCTATAAATCCAAATGATGCTTTCTTCAATAGGTTGACCTCTCACATTGATACCCGCTTTGATGCAATAAATACTCACTTTGATGGAATGACTTCTCGCATTGATGGAATGGAGAACAATATGAATGCGCGTTTTGATCAAATAGAAGACAACATGACTACACATTATAATGAACTCTCTCAACAATTTTCTGAGTTCCGATTTTTTAATCCTTAAGTTAGTCTTTGTTGTATCCATCTTTGCATGCATCTTGTTTAATAAAATTTTGTTGTTTGCTTAATCTTTCTTTTTAGTTCTTTATTTTTTTTGATGATGTCACAGGGGGAGATAATATCTAAAATCAACATCCATATCTATCCTTGTTAAATTGCATGATTAAGGGGGAGCTTTATAAAATATTTCTTTATAACAAGTAGTATACCAGTAATCAATATGCATGAAAATCATAATTAAATTTGATAGGGGGAGCTTTATGCTTTGAATATATAACTGTTATGAAACTAACACCCCAAGAGATGAACAATTGTTGTCATCATCAAAAAGGGCACGAATGTGTTTGCATGTTGAAACAGGTTTTGATGAATGACAAACAATTGAAGGATCAAGAAAGTTAATTGATAAATATAAAGGATGTTGTACAAGCAATTAATTAAAAGATCATAAAGATCAAGTTGATTTGGGTCAAGAAATCAAGAATTAAATGCATGAAGTCCAAAGAAATGATTCAAGGCATTCATAGAAGTTTAAAACAAGTGAAATAATCATTCAAGTGCCAAAGAATCAAAGTAATCAAGAACCATGAGCTATATGATCAAAAACGTATCAAAATGCATCAAAAATTAAGGAAACAGGTGCAGGAGAAGCCCAGGAATCGATTCAGACCTTTGGGAATCGATTCCTAGGTGTAAAAGGAGGCAGGAATCGATTCAGCTAATGCAGGAATCAATTCATCAAGCTAGGAATAGATTCCCCCTTACAGGAATTGATTCATATGACTGGAAATGGCTAGGAATAGATTCTCTCCTTACAGGAATCGATTCACTCACTATTTCTGATGCAAAAATACACTGGAAGAATCGATTCATCATTTGAATCATGTGTTGAATCATGGAAAACATCAGTACGCTTTTTCAGAAACTCAAACTGCGTTGATTTCTCTCAAGACTCAAATTGAAACGACGTTGCATTAATTAAGGCAGACAATCTCTTTCTCCAAGCCAAAAATCAAGCACGCGGGAAACATGGAGGCAGAAAAATTTCAAATTAATTGCCTAAATTGAGGATCGGAGGTTGAAAGAAACCATGCTCCTTTGCCTATAAATGGAGAGGAAACTAAAGGCAGAAGACACACCTCACAGCAACGAAAAACTCCTTGCTTTCTTCTTGCTCTCTTATTCTCTAAGCTTAAAGCTCTCTGTTTCCTTCTTTGCAATTATAATTTTGAGAGTTATAGTGTGAGAAAAATATTTTCTTAAGTGCTAAAATTTGCATATCCTTTTCTAAGAGAAGAAAAATATTTTTCAAGTGATTAAAATTTGTATATCCACTCTATTGAGAGAGTCACACTTGTAAAATCACATTCACAAATTTTGAGTTTTTGGGTTGGGTTTCAACCTTGTAATTGAGAGATTATGAGATTGGATGGGTAACCCTCTTAGCTTGTGAGGATTAAGTTCTTGAGTGTGGGACACTAAGAAGCTGTAATTGCTCAAAGCGTGTATCTCAAATTCTCAATAGTGGAATCCTTCAAGTGGGTTGCTTGAAGGCGAGACGTACATTGTGATGCCCCAAAATTTTGGAACAAATATTTCGCATTTTTAAAAAAATATTTTGAAATTTGTGATTTAAATTTTGAGGTCACGTATAAATTAATAAATGCGGAATATTACCATGCATACTAGTCATGAACGAATAAAACATAATACATTTATATAACAGAAACGATAAATAAGATTACAGTACATGGTACATAATATTATTACAACCCATTAAAAATTCAAATGAAATCATAGTCCAAGCAATAAAACATAAAGGCTTCATTAATTGCATCACTCGTCAATCTGTGTAGCACGCACTGTAAAAATAATGTAAGAGTGAGATAGAATATAAAATAAATATAAAATAAATAAAATTGCACAAACACAATCAACAAACCATAATGATATGATGAATATGCCAACCAGGTCATTTGCATTTAATAATCCTTAATTTAGTCAAATGATGTCATGCTGGATCCATTTTGGTTTGGTGGAAATACTGCAGTAAAAAGTCTCATAGAGACACAAGTAGGACTTAGCATAATGCCATGAATCCCTATACTCCATGGCGCTCAAGTACCGAAGTATACAAGTAGGACTTAGAATAAACTATGAATCCCTACACTCCATGGCGCTCAACGAAAATAGGGCTTTAACTCATCATAGAGTAACCCCCTACCAGGGTAGGCAATCATGGAACCCCTAAATTCCATGGTGCGTCCAAATGCTTTATGATGCATGAATGCCTTTAATTCTCTTTATCGATTTAACATACCATGATATCAATATTTCCATAATCACTTGGAAAACCACAAGTCCTCAAAGAACACATCACATATAATAATTTTCAGGATCATGGATTTACTGTTTCAACAACATATCTCAATAAATCACAAGGCATTCATGTATACATTAATTTAATCATTCATAATCATTCATGACAAAAATATATGTATATACTGTATGTCATGTATAGGACACTCAATAACATCCATAATAATCAATAATCCCTCAATAATTCAATAATAAATCATTACTCATATGAAAAATATCATTTTCATCCATAATAACCATTATAGGTAAAATTAAAAGATATGAGAGGGTGAAATTAAAAGATTAATTTTATGATAATTTTCCGAGTTAAAATCAGCAGAAGAATTAATCAAATTAAATGTTGCGAAAATAAACTTTAAAAGAAAGGACCTCATGAAATTCCATGAGTCATACAGAGTCTAGAATTCCTTTAAAAAATTGCATGAATGCACTTTTATTGCAAGGGAAATGAAATGAGTTGAAATCAAGATAAAAAGAGCAACAGAGTGTCCCTCGCTCAAGCGAGAACCATCCGCTTGAGCGAGACAGCGTGGGCACACACTTGAATGAAGTAAAGAAAAACTGAGCGAAAGGAGTTATTATGCATTAGGGGTCGGTCTCGCTCAGACGGGATAGGTTCTCGCTCAAGCGAGAGTCCCTTCTGTATGGCAATCGGTTTCTGGGAAGGGTTCTCGCTCAAACGAGATGGGTTCTCTCTCAAGCGAGAGCCACTTTTATATGGCAATCGGTTTCTAGGCAATTCTCGCTTAGGCGAGAGTGAACCTCGCTCAAGCGAGCTTGCCCAGTATCAGTGTTTGGCTACTGGATGAAATCCACCCAAGCGAATGGGGTCTCGCCCGAGCGAAGGCGAGGGGAATTAGCCACTGGAAAAAATTAGCCCGAGCGAATGGTCTTGAGGATGGCATTCACCCCAGCGAGGTGAGTGAAAAACCAAGTGATAAAAGAAAAAGGGAGTTATAGGGTTCACTTCATTCAAGCGAATTCCGACTCGCTTGAGTGAGACACACAAGTCTCGCTTGGCAAGGCTCCCCAACACTTGGGTTCTCATTCAGCAATTTTCCTCCAAAACCGACTCCCAGCACTCGGGTTTTCACATAACTAGAGCTACAAATATCCTTTTAACTTGAAACCACTTTCTATAGATCCTTAACCTAAATATCTACAACTTTTGTGAAGACATCAAGGTCTAAAAACGTATGTATAATTCTCAGATTATTAATATATACACAAAATAGAAGATATGTATTCCAAACAGACATGCTGTAGTATTTTGGCTAAAACTCATGCTATACATATCCAAATCAGTCAGTTCAAGTCTCAAAATTCACATAACAAAAAGATCTACAACTTTGATGAAGAAGTCAGAATCAAACTCACACGTTTTCAGCTTTAAAATTGAGCAACAATTACGAAATAATTCTGGAATCCTAGAACAGCATACAATTCTACCCATTCCATATTTATTCACAACCCTGTCCCCTCTTACCTTGATGAAGCGTCTTAGACTGGTTGAAAAACGTTTTATTCTTACTGTCCAGCTTCGAATCAGAGTGACTTGTGTGTAGAGAAGGAAATGAGAAAGAGAGACTTTTACTAATTTTTGTTGTTCTGAGAATTCAGACTTGGAAAAGGTGTGGTATTGATTTAATAATGTACAAGACAAGTGGGGGACAAGCTTTCTCGTGACTGGAGGTTAGGTGCATCAATTATGGAAATAATAGAGATTTTAGATAAGGAATGAGCTGTATTGTTGACTTTTACCACCGTCTACCTACTGGAGCCTTGTATGATTGAAGAAAATATATTAAAATATGTATAAAATAGTGTAAAAGATTAATTCTGACACTGGTTCGGTATTCTGGGGATATATGCCGACTGGAACTCTACCCGGTCAGCATATATGTCGATTGGACACTACCGAGTCAATATATTAGCCGACTGGACCATTACCGAGTTAGTCTGAGGAGAATTCATCCATCTCCTCTTTCAGAACTGCTTCACTCGGAAGGGAATTCACTCGGAAGTGTTTCCGCTTGAAACACTCGGTCAGATTTTCCTTCCTCGAAATGACTTTACTCGGAAATGTCTCACCCGGCTCAACAGAACCAATTCCTCTTTCATTCGGTCTTTCGTTCGGCTAAATCATTCTAGACCGACTCCACAGTCGCTCGGTCTGTCACTCGGCTAAATGTTTCTAAAACTGACTCATCTTGCTCGGTTTCCACTCTACAGAATCAATCCAAACCTGACTCCTCTCGCTCGGTTTTCCACTCGGCGACATCAATACAAAGCCGACTCATCTTTCCCCCAAAAGTACTTAGAGATCTTTCTTCACTCGAAAATACTTCTCTCGGGAAGTGCATAACTCGGAATTCATATGACTGAAAGGATCATTCGGAATTTGTCACTCGGAAATGTTATAACTGAGGTCATTCGGAGTCAACCTTTCTCTGTTCCAGAAGTACCTCACCTAATGACTCACTCGGTATATATTTCAGTCGGTGTCAGGAAAGTTACATTCAACTCTAAGCTAACCCACTTAGAATTTCACTACTCGGATATGATTTTTCCTTCGGTTGGACGTACTTCTTTCGAAAACATTGTACTCGGAGAAGTTTCATTCAGAAATGAGACACTTGACGATGTTTGACTCGGAAACGAGTCATTTGAAGACGTTTGACTCGGAACGAGTCATTCGAAGGCGATTCACTCGGAACTTTCCCAGAAGTGGTTCTCTCGAACACACTTCACTCCAAATGTCTCCGAGGCCAGGACTCCACTCGGTAGTGGCTCCCTCGGTCATGTCTTACTCAGACAACATAGCCTTCACTCGGAATTCTCAATCTTCACTCGAAATTTTCAACCTTCACTCGGAAACAGATCTTTTATTCACTCGAAAAGTCTTATTTCTGACCTGTTTCACTCGGAATTTCTTGCTCACTAACATTTTACTCGGTAATGTTCCAATCAAAGTGCTACCAGAGGTTAATACTGTAGAAAACTACTTGAACGAATCAAAAGCAGCTTCAATTTGCAGCTAAACTTATGTAGAAAGTTAATATAACTGGGTCATTAATGATCTAGATTAAAGATGTTTATACATGAGATTGAAATCTTTGGGATGTTACAATTCTCCCACCCTAATAAAAATTTTGTCCTCGAAATTTAATATAACACACCCCTCAGAGGAACAATTCTGGGTATTGCGTCCTCATCACATCTTCACGCTCCCAAGTTAAAGTTACATCATTTCCTTGTTTCCATGCAACCTTTACTAATGGTACATCCTTGTTCCTCAGGCGTTTAATCGACCTTTCTATAATCTGTGATAGCAATCACATGAGTGGGATCTTGTACGTACTTCCTCAATTGTGATACATGGAACACATTGTGCAAATTTGCAAGGTGAGGAGGAAGTGCAATCTGATAAGCCACTGGGCCAATCTTCTTTAGAATTTCATACGGTCCAATGAACCTTGGACTCAACTTTTTACTCTTCAAAGCTCGGCCAATCCCTTTGTGAGGCGAAACCTTCAAAAACACATGATCACCCACTTGGAATTCAAGTGGTTTGCTCCTTTTATCGTAATAGTGCTTTTGTCTATCTTGGGATGCCTTCATCTTTTCTCAGATTATTTCTATTTGTTCAGTAGTCTGCTGCATAATTTCAGGTCCTAACGCCAAACTTTCACCAGTTTCTAACCAACAAAGGGGCGTTCGACACTTTCTACCATACAATGCTTCAAATGGAGCCATACCAATACTGCTATGGTAATTATTGTTATACGTGAATTCAATCAGTGGAAGAAACTGTTCCCAACTACCACCATGCTCAAGCACACAAGATCGCAGTAAGTCTTCCAAACTTTGTATGGTACGTTCTGACTACCCATCTGTTTGAGGATGATAAGCCGAACTTAATCGGAGTCTTGAACCCAACTCCTGATGTAAGCTTCCCCAGAATCGGGAAGTGAACCTCGGATCTCTATCTGACACAATACTGGATGGTACACCATGAAGTCTCACAATCTCTTTCACATATAATTGTGCCAACTTTTGTAGAGAATTCTTCATATTCATTGGAAGGAAGTGAGCAGATTTTGTCAATCTGTCTACAATAACCCAGATTGCATCATTTCTTGAACGTGTTCTTGGCAATCTTGACACAAAGTCCATTGAAATGTTGTCCCATTTCCAGACAGGAATCTCTAATGGTTGCAGTTCACCAGATGGCTTCTGGTGTTCCACCTTGGCTTTTTGACATACCAGACATAAAGACACATATTCAGCTATTTCTTTCTTCATCCTTGGCCACCAAAAGCTTTTCTTCAGGTCTTGATACATCTTAGTTGATCCTGGATGAATGCTCAACATACTTTTATGTGCTTCTTCTAGAATTTTCCTTCTTAGATCAACATCATCTGGTACACAAATTCTGCTTCTAATCCTCCAAATTCCATCTAATCTTTCTTGTAATCCCATATCCTTTCATTCGCCTGCATCTCTCTCAATTCATGTAATTGCAAGTCCTTTTTCTGCTTCTCACCTATCAGTTTCAGAAAATCATTGGTTATCTTCAAAGTACCCAAGGTCATACTTCTTGATGATTTCATCTCCACTCCCAAGTTCATATCTTTGAACTGTTCTATCATTTCCATCTCTTTTACCATTAAAGATTCCATATGAATGGATTTCCTGCTAAGTGCATCTGCTACCACATTTGCTTTTCCTGGATGGTACTTCAAATCAAAATCATAATCTTTAAGAAACTCTATCCACCTTCGCTGCCTCATGTTCAATTCCTTCTGATCAAACAAATACTTTAAGCTCTTATGGTCACTAAACACCTCAAACTTGACTCCATACAAATGATGTCTCCAGATTTTCAAAGCAAATACCATTGCTGCCAATTCTAGATCATACGTCGGATAGTTCATTTCATGTGGTCTCAACTGCCTAGAAGCATAGGCAACCACCTTTTGTTGCTGCATCAAAACACAACCTAAACCCATCTTAGAAGCATCACAATAAACCACAAAGTCTTCTTGTGGATTAGGCAAAGTTAAGACTAGAGCAGATGTAAGTTTCATTTTTAGTTCCTGGAAGCTTTTCTCACATTCTGGCGTCCAAGCAAAAGGTTGATTCTTCCGGGTCAGACGAGTTATTGGTGAGGTAATTCGAGAAAACCCCTCAATGAATCTCCGATAATAACCAGCTAACCCTAGGAAGCTTCGTATCTCAGTGACTAAAGTAGGTCTCTCCCAGTTTGTTACAGCTTTTATTTCAGAAGGATCCATAGACACTCCTTGGCTTGAGATTACATGGCCTAGGAACTTTACCTCTTCCAACCAGAACTCATATTTAGACAACTTAGCATACAACTACTTCTCTTTCAGAATCTGCAATACCACTCGAAGATGCTTTTCATGTTCCTCCCATGTCTTAGAATAAATCAGAATGTCATCAATGAAGATAATAACAAATTGATCCAAGTATGAATGAAACACTCGATTCATGTAATCCATGAATACAGCTGGGGCATTGGTCACTCCGAAAGGCATCACAAGATACTCGTAATGACCATAGCGTGTTCTAAAGGCTGTCTTTGGAATATCCTCAGACTTGACACGAATCTGATGATAACCCGATCGTAGATCAATCTTGGAAAATACTGTAGCACCTCTCAATTGATCTATCAGATCATCAATTCTGGGCAAAGGATATTTATTCTTCACTGTCAATTTATTCAATTGACGATAATCTACACATAATCTCATGCTTCCGTCTTTCTTCTTGACGAGCAATACTGGCGCTCCCCATGGCGACACACTAGGCCTGATGAAATGCTTCTCCAACAACTCTTCAATTTACTTTTTCAGTTCTGCCAGTTCAATAGGTGACATATGATATGGAGCCTTAGACACTAGTTCTGCTCCTGGAATTAAGTCAATTGAGAATTCTATCTCACGTTCTGGAGGTAAACTTGAGACATTCTCTGGAAATACTTCAGGGAATTCAGAGACAACTAGCATCTCAATTGCTTTAGATTCACCATCTCCTTTGGAAAGAGTAAACAAGGCAAACAATTGAATTTCACCTTTTAAGGCAAAGATCTTGAGGTTGTCAGAAATAGGATTTTCTTCTGATGGGAATATCACGGTCTTGTTATGACAGTCCACCAAGACTCGATTCGCCGATAACTAGTTCATCCCTAGAATTACTTCAAGATCATTCAAAGGTAAACAAACAAGATTGACAAGAAAGTTTCTACCTTCTATGAGTACAGAGCAATCATTACACACCTTAGTAGTCCTAAGTTGTGTACCGGTGGGAGTGGAAATAGTCAGATCATGTATCATAGACTTCACAGGTAATTGAAGACGTCTAACACACTTTTCGAAAATAAAAGAATGTGTAGCACCAGAATCAAACAACACAGATAAAATGGTACCATTGATCTCACACTTACTTTTCACAAGATCGTCTGCTTGGTCTGCCTCTGAACCGCTGATGGCAAAGACTCTTCCTGTTGCTAGTTGTAATCTCTGGTCTGTTGACTCCCTATTCTGTCTTGGAGGTTGAACAGCACGTGTGTTTACTCCACTGCCTCCCTGATAATTAGAACCTCTTTGATTATTTATAGTGTTATTGTTGTTGTTTTGACGGTTCTGTGGATAATTTGGACTGATGTGACATTTCTTATTACAACAAAAGCAAGTGACATCTCTTAGGTGTCTGTTACAATCACGTATATGGTGATTACCTCTGCACTTAAGACACTTTATATTCACATGATTATTACGTCTCTCAGAAGATGATGATGATCCTCCCTTGAAACGATTTGGATAAAACGATCCTCTCCTTTTGAAGGCAACTGACTGAGGTCTCAGTTATCTATTAATCTTCTCTTGTGCCAATCTGGCTTGATGGTTTTCTTCAAAAATCTGACATTTATTGATCAAGATGGGGAAACTCTGAATTTCTTGATAACCGATAGCTTCTTTGATTTCAAGATTCAACCCGTTCTCGAACTTGACACATTTTGAGGCTTCAGCACCAGCCTGTTGAAAAGAAGGGTAAAAGAGAGATAATTCTTCAAATTTTGTAGCATACTCACCAACAGACATTGAGCCTTGTTTCAGCTCCATAAATTCTAGCTCTTTTTGGCTCTTCACACTCGCTAGAAAATATTTCTCCAGAAAACAATCTCTAAAGTTGATCCAGTCTAAAGGTCTGTCAATCTCAATCATACGAATTCTGGCATGGATCCACCAGTTTTCTGCTTCCTCAACCATCATGTAGGTGGCATACTCCACCTTTTCGAATTTAGTACAGGGCAAGGCTCGGAAGATGCGTTCCATTTCCTTGACCCATAAGTATGCTACCTCTGGATTATAGCCTCCTTTGAATTGTGATGGCTTCCTTTTTAGGAAGTTATCTAATCCGTGAAGTCCTCCAGCACTTCTTGGTTGATTTTGCCTCTCTATGGCTTCAGCTAAGCGGTTGAAAGCGGCTGCCATAGCGTCGTTATTGTTTTTTGCCATCCTACATTCGTAGTTTGGTTTATACTAATTCTAAGGGAAAATATATATCATATATAATTACAAGATTATAACATAACCATAAGAAATTTACAATTTAAGCAACAATTCATATAGCACATACTTAACATATTATCAAGCAAGTAATCAAACAATTCATGTAGTATATCAATGAAACAATACATGTCATAGCAATTTGGTCCTGAATTTTTGAAAATGCTCTGATACCACCAATATGACGCCCCAAAATTTTGGAACAAATTTTTCACGTTTTTAAAAAGTCATTTTGAAATTTGTAATTTAAATTTTGAGGTCACGTATAAATTAATAAATGCGGAATATTACCATGCATACTAGTCGTGAACGAATAAAACATAATACATTTATATAACGGAAACGATAAATAAGATTACAGTACATGGTACATAATATTATTACAACCCATTAAAAATTCAAATGAAATCATAGTCCAAGCAATAAAACATAAAGGCTTCATTAATTGCATCACTCGTCAATCTGTGTAGCACGCACTGTAAAAATAATGTAAGAGTGAGATAGAATATAGAATAAATATAAAATAAATAAAATTGCACAAACACAATCAACAAACCATAATGATATGATGAATATGCCAACCAGGTCATTTGCATTTAATAATCCTTAATTTAGTCAAATGATGTCATGCTGGATCCATTTTGGTTTGGTGGGAATACTGCAGTAAAAAGTCTCATAGAGACACAAGTAGGACTTAGCACAATACCATGAATCCCTACACTCCATGGCGCTCAAGTACCGAAGTACACAAGTAGGACTTAGCATAAACCATGAATCCCTACACTCCATGGCGCTCAACGAAAATAGGGCTTTAACTCATCATAGAGTAACCCCCCACCAGGGTAGGCAATCATGGAATCCCTAAATTCCATGGTGCGTCCAAATGCTTATGATGCATGAATGCCTTTAATTCTCTTTATCGATTTAACATACCATGATATCAATATTTCCATAATCACTTGGAAAACCATAAGTCCTCAAAGGACACATCACATATAATAATTTTCAGGATCATGGATTTACTGTTTCAACAACATATCTCAATAAATCACAAGGCATTCATGTATACATTAATTTAGTCATTCATAATCATTCATGACAAAAATATATATATATATATACTGTATGTCATGTATAGGACACTCAATAACATCCATAATAATCAATAATCCTTCAATAATTCAATAATAAATCATTACTCATATGAAAAATATCATTTTCATCCATAATAACCATTATAGGTAAAATTAAAAGATATGAGAGGGTGAAATTAAAAGATTAATTTTATGATAATTTTTCGAGTTAAAATCAGCGGAAGAATTAATCAAATTAAATGTTGCGAAAATAAACTTTAAAAGAAAGGACCTTATGAAATTCCATGAGTCATACAGAGTCCAGAATTCCTTTAAAAAAATTGCTTGAATGCACTTTTATTGCAAGGGAAATAAAATGAGTTGAAATCAAGATAAAAAGAGCAACAGAGTGTCCCTTACTCAAGTGAGAACCATCCGCTTGAGCGAGACAGCGTGGGCACACACTTGAATGAAGTAAAGAAAAACTGAGCGAAAGGAGTTATTATGCATCAGGGGTCGGTCTCGCTCAGACGGGATGGGTTCTCGCTCAAGCGAGAGTCCCTTCTGTATGGCAATCAGTTTCTGGGATGGGTTCTCGCTCAAGCGGGATGGGTTCTCACTCAAGCGAGAGCCACTTTTATATGGTAATCAATTTCTGGGCAATTCTCGCTTAGGCGAGAGTGAACCTCGCTCAAGCGAGCTTGCCCAGCATCAATGTTTGGCTATTAGATGAAATCCGCCCAAGCGAATGGAGTCTCGCCCGAGCGAAGGCGAGGGGAATTAGCCACTGGACAAAATTCGCCCGAGCGAATGGTCTTGAGGATGGAATTCGCCCCAGCGAGGTGAGTGAAAAACCAAGTGATAAAAGAAAAAGGGAGTTACAGGGGGTCACTTCGCTCAAGCGAATTCCGACTCGCTTGAGCGAGACATACAAGTCTCGCTTGGCAAGGCTCCCTAACACTTGGGTTCTCATTCAGCAATTTTCCTCCAAAACCGACTCCCAACACTCGGGTTTTCACATAACTAGAGCTACAAATATCCTTTTAACTTGAAACCACTTTCTATAGATCCTTAACCTAAATATCTACAACTTTTGTGAAGACATCAAGGTCTAAAAACGTATGTATAATTCTCAGATTATTAATATATACACAAAATAGAAGATATGTATTCCAAACAGACATGCTGTAGTATTTTGGCTAAAACTCATGCTATACCTATCCAAATCAGTCAGTTCAAGTCTCAAAATTAGTATTCATATTATTCACCACAACATATATCACAACCATAACATCAGTATTCATACATTCATCCAATCGGATTCACTCAAGTCAATTCCGAACTATATCAAAGATTTCATTCTCAATATCATATCCACTTAATCATATAATTCACATTGGGCTCAATGACAATCATAAGTGTGCACACAGATATTCAATCGGATCCGATCCATTGTTAATAAATTTTATTGTTGTAACATAGGCTCTCAGCCTTTTACTCAGCTCCCAGCTGATCCGGCCATTTTAATGGTACCAAACCGTTTGCCCTCTCATGTGACACAAACACTCTCAGCGTCAACGGCAGTGTCACGGGCTAAACCCCGAGCCCTGCTCAAGAGGTTTGCCTGAGCCCTGCTCAAAGGACTTTAATTTTAAACCCCGAGCCTCGCTCTAGGGGGTGCCTGAGCCTCGCTCAAAGGACTTTTTCACACATATTCATCTGATTGCCGTTTCTGTATTAGCGTCCCACACTATATGTTCATAGCATTTCAAGGGGGCGAATCAGATGCATATGGTCGTATTTATCAAATACATTGCATGCAGCCATTATAGAACTACAACCAATTCCACACAGCATATACATTCACTCAGAATCCATATTTTCATCGCATACATCACATGCCTTTTAATATAAAAGCCTAGACAGGGGTTAACACCACAGTTCTCATATTATGCACTCAACACTGAATGTCAATAACATGCATCCCGTACTTTTAAATACAAACTCACCTACGAAATCAGTATAGCAACCTCATACACTCTGCATCTCAATAGAATCAACATGCATTTAATATATAACATCTACGGATATTATCCACTATCTCCTAGTATAATGGGCTCGGTATTCATGACACCACACAGATGCATTTGATATAATTATTATAAGTCACACGGATTCAGCACTGCATTCGTATATAATATACTCATCAATCCTAGTAACATTCACATGCATTTTGTTATTTTAATTCATAAACAAGAACCGGCATAGCAACATCTCAGTACATGCACTCAGCATTTTAGATGAAATCAACACGTATTTCAACATAAAATCCCCGATAGGAATCGGCACATCAGACCACATCTCATGCACTCAAGGTGGAATTCCACGACACTACATAGTTCGTAACTATTACAGACCCGGGTGTTGCTCAACTATCAGTCATAAGATGCTAAACAACACATTCAAGTATAACACACAAAGCAAAGTGATTTCACCCAGAACCCGTCCATAAACCATGCATTTGAGATGTAAGGCAGCCCCCCTACCTGGAATGAAGATTCCAGAAGCTCCTTTGGCTCACAGCTCCGATCGGCTGCTCTCCGATCAATCCTTCAGTCACCCTCCTTCACCGAACACTCCCGTCGTCATATTCTGCATAGCTTGAAGGAATCGGAAGCTGTCTCACACTCTCGAGCAGTTCAGCCACCGAGACACTCCCTGCATGCAAGGACAGTAGGGGTTCCAAAGTTGTTCCCTTACCCGACCAGTCCTGTCTCCAAGACACCCAGACTTCCATGCATCCAACTGCGTAGGCAAGGACAGTGGAGGTTCCTAAACCTCTGAAACACTCAGCTACCTGCTCACTTCTTGAGCAGCTTCGTCTCACCATCAATAAAATACTTCAACGACTCTGGGTACTCAACACTGCATACTTCCTCTCGAGATGCCATTGGCCTTCGAGTGGAAGAAGAAGAAGGAGACGAAGACTAAGATCAGTAAAGGAGAAGGATGCAGGTTGCATGTGTAGGGGAAATACACAGCTCTCCTAGTCTTTTCTCTAGCAGCGTGACTAATGAGGGAGATAGAAAGCTGAAGCTCTTTTATACCACTAGGGACACATGCGTCCTTTCACCTAGCATTACTATTATTATCATTCAGCTACCTTTAACCAACCAGGAGTCAATCTAAATCAACCATTAATCTGAATTCTGTAATTAACCCTTAATTAGTGGCTTAATCTCTATCGGTAAAAATCAAGATGTTACCGGGGAACCATGCAATCCTGGTACACTTTGACTCAGGCCAATATCACTAGGACTATGGAGATCCAAGACCCATTATGATATGATGATATAAGTTGGATCCATGATATTGGGACAGCGAGTCATGTATACCCTGTGTTGTGATATGGGGACTTAGTGGGCTCCGGTCGCTCTAGTATGGAAACGTTGTGTCTAGGGGTAGCCTGGGCGGGACAGATTCTAATATGATATGATGATGAGAGTTAGGCCTACATGCATCATGATGGCTAAGAAAAGAGATCAAAATTAATGAAATGGAACTCATGCATTACATTATCTTATTTGTGTGAATATATGTTTATTTGTGATTAATATTTATGTATGAAGGAATTAGTAGTGAGGGGAAAAGTAGAGAGGAATATGTTCAAGGGTGATTTTAATGAGACTGAGTTAGAATAAATGACTTAGAAGAAAATGAGTAGGACTCCCAAGGTGAGGGAAATATTGTATGAAAACCTAATTGGATTGTGTGGGAAGGACTTCAGTAATGATGACTCTCTGATTGTTGTGGAAGTGGAGATTCACCCTTACGCTATTTTTTAAGACTTTGGATTTGGACCATACACCGTAGAGATTAGCATAGACTCCACATCGAGGATTAGCCAAACTCTTCTTGGATCAAGGACGAGTAGGATATATAGATTATTCTCTTCTTTTTATGGGAGCCTGCGTGCTCCTTTTTACTTTCAACATGTACAGTTATGGTTACGACCATATATTGTATATGATTATGTTATATATAAGATGTATCTATTCCACCAAGTTTTCTTGTACAAAAAACAAAAACTTCCACATTTTTTTTAAAACTTGTAACCTCTTAGTTGACCAGGAAAATCTAGTGGAAGGGATTGTCCTAGTTAACCGAAGGTGTTACAGCAGTCATATGATTATCCATTTAATGCCTATAAAAATAATGTACCATTCATAATTCAACAAGATATACACATTAGTTCAACCCACAACAGCTCTTATATTAAATATCATGCATAAAGCTCATTAATGATAAGAAGATATAACATGCTATATGGAGCTAAGTGATTGGTATATGTATGTTAGGTATTTCATGCTATTGGGAGATAGATATGTACCCAAAATGTATTTGAAGATCAAAGGTAAAAAGGTTACAAAATAGGCACAGTTACAAATAGGGGCCACTCATCTAGGCAAGTATGGCTCGCCTGGATGAATGGAGTAAATTTTGACATGCTTTCCTAGGCGATTGTGACTAGCATAGGAGAATTAGGTCCAAAGGAATTGCCAATTTAAACACTTGGTGAGTCTATTAAAATATATAAGTAACAGGGCAAAACTAGACAAGACCTGCAACATTTTATTATTAGGATCATATCAACTGCCCCTACTCCATTTAGCTACTGGTCCTATTACACATTTCCATTAAGTTACTTTATGTATATTTCCATTATGGACACACACACACATTCATACATAATTACTTCATGCATCCAATTTAATTCATCAATAATACTCCCACGCAGTGTTCAACTTCAATTCAAGTCCCTGGATATCAAATTTCAGCATGTCCATTCATAGTTGTTCTTCCACCCATCCAATCCCTACAACTCAATAGTTATTCAAGTAACTAACATTCAATGCATTAATCCAAGGCATAAGATTTACTTCAAGTTACCAGTGTTACAACCAAGTTACATTCCAACTACACACACATACGTATCCAATTATCAATTTCTTAACTTGGCATTTCCCACCTTCTCTTTATGCACATGTACATTCATTTCATCAATTCCATTTATCATATTATACCATCCCAATCACCTTTCATCCATCACTTAAATGAACACATATTTTCATGACCATCAATCACCAATTCCAATTCTCATACCAATAAGGCATCAAAGGTTACATTTCAAATTACCAATTTTTATCAACCTATCATTGCATTTCAACCTCCAGTTTATGCAATTACACCACATACTCCACAGTCCATCAACATAATCAAACTACCAATTTTACAATTCCATTACTTTCTAACAATTATATTCATGCCAGATATCAGAACACATACACACATAACATTTATTCACTATATTATCTCCTCTTCATTACCTTGGAGAAGAAAACGCAAGGACTCGATGGGCTTTCTCCGGTCCTAGCTCCAATTTACAAGTAAACACATGCATTTACACACAATCAATTAAATCAATCGTAAGCTCAACAATAAATTAATCTTGAACTACCCAAAAAACTCAAGAACACTAAAATTATAGCAATTTAAATAGGAAGCAATTTTTGTAAGTTTTGACTTACTAAATAAAAGGCCAAAAAAGCGATGGTTAAGTTCATTTTTACAAGATAAACAAGAGCACAATGTCTACAAGCATGAATTGAGGGAAATTGAGGTTTGATCCAATAGATGGAAGAAAATACCCATCGGGTCCTAGAATCAAACCTAGGTTACCAAAATAGAGAAAAGTGATTTGGTGGTTACCTTTTCTTATGAGGAAAATAATGAAGGAAAGGATGTGGTCCTTCTTGACCTTGGGTGGAATAGAGATGAAGATGGTAAGGTGTTGGAAGTGAAGTGGGATCATGATTTTGGGTAGTGATGGAGGAAAAGTTGTGAGCTTGAGATGTGTGAGAATGAAAGAAGTGGGTTGATGCATGAAATGGGAGAAGGGCACAACAAGGAGTGGTAAAAGATAGAGAGATTGGGTGGAAGGTAGAATAGTGAGTGATTAGTAGAATAGTGAGTGGTTGAAGGAGAAGGATTTTGAGTTTTTTAGTTAACTAGGATAGGTAATTTGTATATTTAAGACGTGGTTGACTTTATGAAAAAGTCAAAATTATCTTCTGGGCATCTTCTAACTAAAGTTTACTCTTCTAATTTTTCTTATTTGGATTTAAAATAAATAGGAAACTAAACCATACCTAATAAAATGTTCGAAACCGAACCAACACATTAATTTTATTAATTCTTTGGCTTTAGAAAAGGAAGGAAGAGCTTATGTGTTTTTTCTGACCGATGATTTCCCCCCTCGGGCATCCTTCACACCGTAAGCTCAAAGACTAATCCTTAATCCCAATAGTCAGCACACTAAGTAGTATGAGACTGACCAACTAAATTATTTACTCCATTCACACGAGCATGATATCAAACCCCTAACGAAGATATGATATGATTCCTCACTTATCAAGCAAGATGATTTCTTTTATTTTCATATATTATTTATTATATTATATAAATATAAATATATAGTATATAACATATAATAAGGTTAAATATGCATTTTATCTCTATAAAATTATTAAATTTTAATTCTCGTTCCCATAAAAAATTTGTTACATCTTTCATCCCTAATAATTTTCTATTAATTTTTTGTCCATCATTGTTATACCTTAAAATGTTGTTAGGTCTTTGAATTGGCAAGCGCACCAATCGTTTGTAGTTTTCAAATTTAGATATCATTCCACTGAGATTGAAAGTTCCAGTAATTCACAGTAATTTCTATTTACTATGGTAAATTTATCAAAACTTATTAACAAAAGAATGATTTATAAATAATATATACAATATTCACAGAATTTGATGATTGATTTGTTCATAAGGTAAAAAGGTGGTAAAGATAAAATTTATCTAGAAAGTGAGATATAATTCAGAATAATCTCAGATACTTGAAGTAAAAACACATATTGACAAATTATGTTGGAATTAGGATCCTCGTACTAAAATATAATGAAATGATTACAAACATACATATTTAATTATCAAGTTTATGTCATTGCAGCTTAAAATCATTATAACCGATCCCTCGTGATATAAATTCTAAGTGGTCACCGTAAAGTCTGATCCCTCATGAGCTTTCTCAATAAAAACTTGCATTAAGTCCTGGCCTTATGGCAACAATAATAGCCAAATCTATTCCTAGTAATTGGCATATTAAGGGTATTTCAACTTTTACTTTCATTAAAACATATTTTAATTCAGCATGAATAATCATCCTCCCGTTTGACATTCATACTAATAAAACAAGTTTCAATATGCATGAAAATCATTCTCCCGTTTGACGTTCACACTAATAAAAGATTGAAATACTAACATGGTACTTGAATCATAAACATGCAAAGGTCATAATCATAACATTATATAATAGATTGATTCACCAAATTCCAACATAAACAATTTAGTTACACATGGTAAAAGTAACATTACGAAGGCATGGAAACACTTCACGATATAAGAGTTCACAATACTACACAACACTCTCAAGTATCTAAAAACCACTCTAGACTTACAAACTCACAAAAGAACACTCAAAACTCGAAAGAAAGGAAGGAAGTTCTAAAACTCAGAGTTGAATTCCATGCCTTGAATGCCTTGGAAGTGGCCTATTTATAGGGCTGAGGAAGGGTCCTAGCACGTAGCGTCGGCCTGGCGTGTAGCGTCAGACTGGTGCGTAACGTCAGGTTCCTGACTCAGCCCCCATTAAACGCACATGATTAAGGCTATTATTGATATTAATTAATTAAAATCATCAACAGACATTGGGCCAATTATCTCCCACTACGATTTGGCATCTGGTGTGAGTGGGTTGGCCATTATTTGGCCACTAGGCAGAGTGCTTGGCCACCTGGAGGTGGAGTCCACGTAGCTTCTGACGCTACGCATGGATGTGACGTGTAGCATCAGCATTAAAACTTCCCATGCTACACGTGGAGTTGATGTTACGCGTCAACTCTCCAGTTCTTCTATTTTTTCTTGAATTTCTTTAATTTTTCACTGCAAAACTAGAGAAATTTGATCAAGGTAGATAATTTCCAATAACTTCCATTTATTACAATTAAAACCTAAATTTCTAACAAATTAAACTAATTTTTATTATTTTTTTGACATAATTTTATTAAGAACTTTATTGTAACAAATACCTCTAACTTTGAGACATTGCTCGTCCTCGAGCAAGAGAAAAACTTAAAAATAAATTTGAAATCAAATTCCTGAAATAGTCTAAGAATTTACCACAAAAAGCAATTTCACAATTTACCATTTAAAATAATAAAAAATAGATATCTTATGTAATAAAGGCTTAAAGATAAAAAAAATTTCAATATCTTATTAACAAATCAAGCATAATTTCAGGCTTACCTCACAAGTGTTTATCTCTGTACAAAGGTAATTTGTCAGCTCAATCGATCATAAAATCAAACAAATTTAATTTTGATTTTCATCTAATCAATGGTTATTAATACAGAATCAAACAAGAATCACAAGGTCTTTTTAAGGGTTGTAATATGGTTTGGCTACAAGAATTTATGGTTTTTCTTGAAAGCAAAAACACGAAATCATAAAAGAGCATTTTATAATTTTTAGGCTTTCTCTTGGCCCAAATCTCATTGCCCTTCTTGGTGAATACCCCTAACTTAATCCTTTTCATTATTCCTTTTTCTTGTTATGCATATATATTTCTTTTTGTTTTTCATTTTTATTTTTATTTTTCATATACATGTATTATGATAATCTTGAAGAGAACTAAGTTATAATTTTCACTCCCCTTTTATGTAAGAACACTCAAACATTTTTGTTTAAAAAATGCTTTTTTATTCAATCAAGTAAAGGGAATGGTTAAAGATTATTTACGGGTTAGGGGTGCCAAAGAAATTATTTTTAAGGCTCAAAATTTGCTATCAAAGGATAAATGTGATTTTACCATGGTAAGCTTTCTGGCCTTAGCTTGTGTTTACCAAAAATTTTGCCTTGATCATGCTCTTGGATCCTCTGTACAACAACACAAATAAAAGAATTGAGCAAGATTAATTTGAATGAAACTATGTCGAAATTAGCTTGATAGTTAATAAAATCGTTGTAATTAATTTTATCAAAATTCCTAAATTAAAAAATTGATAATTGATTTAAAAAATGGTTTTATTGTGTAAGAACCTTAAGTGTATAAATTTCTTTATTTTCAAAATTTGATTTATTTATTTAAAATATAAAACTTGTTTTTGATTTTTTTTAAAGAAAATATTCAAAAATTAAACACACCACATAAAATAAAAACAAACCATAATATAATCCAAATCAAATATATCAGACCAATAAAGAAAATATCAAACTAAAAATAAATGTATAAAAAGTAATGGAAATGCATAAAAATAATGAGATGGTCCTCAGTCCTCATCCTCTATATGATCATCCTCCTCCTCCTCATCAGCATCACCCTCAGTGTCATCACGAGCTCTAGAAGATCCACCTGCCTCTGGGTATGTGGGCTGGTCACCAGGCCAAGCTACATGAGCAGCAAAATCAGCCGGTGTCATGAATGGTGCCCTCTCTCCCTGTATCCTGTACTGATAAAAAGAATCATGTAAGTGTACATAGACGCGGTGAGAAGCAGTCATCATCTGAATCATATGCTAATGCTCTACACTCATCCTAGAAAATCCCTCAGTAATGGCATCAATAGATGGTGGCTGAACTGGTGGTCTCCTCTGTCTCTATCTGGGCCAAGCCTCCTGCTCAAGAGGTGGAAGCTCACATTGATGAACAAAATAGTCTTGTTCATTGAAACCTTAGGGACTCTCCCTGAAAAGCTAGTGAACTCAGGTGATGGTACCTATACTCCCTGCCTCCTCAGTAAGGTAGAAATGATGAGAGGGAAAGGAACAGGCCGATTCACTTTATACCCAAGGGTATATAAGTGAATTTACTCAGAAATAAGATCAGCAATATCGATGGAGTGGCCCTGAAGTATGGAATAAATCAAACAGCAACGATCAACGGGTATAGAAGAGAGATGAGAAACTGGTGTGATATTATGGAGCATCAAATGAGACCACGCCTAAGCTATAGGGGTCAACTGGGTCTTAAGGAGGTTTGATGGAGATCTTCCAACCTTATTAAGGTTAAAGAAGATTCCATCCTTGCTCAAAAAATGAGCAACCTGATCCAGGAAGTATCCTAGATCACCATCCTCAGTAGCAACCTTGTTTCTGTTTTCCTTCCAGAAACAAGTATCACCCTCAGGAGTAGGCTCCCAAGGATTACCTAGTTGGGTACTAATAGTGTCTCTATCATATGTAATGTGCCGACCCCTCACTAAACTCATCCTCTACTGACTGATGTTCGGTGAGTCCTGGCGTGTCCTATAAGCATTAGCATAAAACTCCATGACCAAGATGGGATCCCCCTAAGTAGGTAAAGAAAATAGGGGTCCCCACCTCCTCCTCTGTATCTCATCCTGAAGCTCAGGATAGTCTCCAGCACTAAGATCAAGGACCCTCTCCCAGATCAGTTTCTGGCCCTTGATCTGGTGAAATCTCGCCCACTTGGCGTCAGTCCTAAACCTGGTGGGATCTTGAAGTCCCAACTGCTCCTCTCCTTGAAGATCAATATCTTCAGAAGTACTATCAATATCTGTGGCAGAAGTGGTAGCCCTTCTTCTTTTAGGACCAATGGAAGGAATAGATTTCCTAGGACCCATCTACAAAAGAAAATTTATTTAAATCAATCAATAAATCACACAAACAATAAATCACATATCATACAATATATTTTTCTTTTTTGGATTTTATAAATTTTAACAAAGTAAATTATGCATTTAAACAAAAATTAACATGCATATTTTTGGATTTTTAATATAAATAGAAAATAAATTCACACAACATGCAATACAAAAATTAAAATTCATAAAACACACATATTTACAAATTTATTTATTTTTAAGCAAGAAAGTATAACAAACATACAATTTAAGAAATTTTATTAATTTTAAAAGAAAAACAAAATAAAACAAAAATGATACAAAAATATTTTATTTTAATTTATTTTAAAAATAATACAGATAATAAACAATATATACATTCAATAAAAATAAAACACAAAAATTAAAAACAAATTCAAAACAGGGGCTGACGCTACACGTGGATAGGACGCTACGCGTAATCCCTGTTCTGCCCACGCTACGCGTCAGTGGGACGCTACGCGTGGGCTCACAGAACTGAAACAACAAAATAGGGGTTACGCAGCAGCAACCCCTTTCAATATTCAATCACATATTTACCTATTTCTAACAGCAAACAAATCCCAATGGTCTTTTAATCCTAATCCTAACCACATGCAATTCTAAGAATTGAAAATCAAAAACAAACTAAGGAAAAAAAGAGAAAATCACTTACTTGGAATCCTTGTAAAATTGAAGAAAGATGAGAGAATGTGGGTGATTGAGAGTGCTTGAGAGGTTTGGACATTGAGAAATAGGGTTTCTGAGAAAAATAAGGCAGAGAGGGAAATTTAGGTTTTTTAAAAACGTAAATTGGGCCTTTCTGATTTAGTTTTAAAAACTGAACGCAGGCCCTGACGCTACGCATGGCTGGGACGCTACGCGTCAGGGCAAAATGTTTACCTCCACGCTACGCCTGAGTGGGACGCTACGCGTGGGGGTGCTTTTTTTTTATTATTATTAATTAATTTTGAAAAATATAAAGAAGAAATAATCGGTTGCCTCCCATTGAGCGCTTGATTTACTGTCTCTAGCTTGACACCCTGCATATCACAGATCAGTTAAATAACAAATGGTGGTGAGTCTGTTGATCTCACCACCCAGATATGGTTTTAATCTTTGCCCATTAACCATCCAACTTCTTTTGGAAGTTGGATCTTCAATTTCAACTACTCCATAAGATTTAAATTCCTTAATTATAAATAGGCTTGACCACTTAGATTTTAATTTACCAGGAAATAGTCTTAATCTTAAATTAAATAATAAAACTTGTTGACGTGGTGTGAAGTGTCTATTTTTAATTTTCTTGTCAAGGTAAGCTTTCACCTTATTTTTGTAACTTCTAGATGACTCATAAGCATTATTTCTCATTTCCTCCAACTCAAATAACTGCAACTTTATTTTGTCAGATGCTGCGTTTGCATCAAAGTTGAGGAATTTTAATGCCCAATATACTTTATGTTCCATCTCTACTGGAAGATGATAAGCTTTTCCATAGACCATTTAGAAAAGAGAAATGCCAGTAGGAGTTTTGAATGTAGTTCTGTATGCCTAGAGTGCATCATCAAGCTTTTGTGACCAATCTTTTCTGGAAGAAGACATAGTCTTTTCTAAAATTCTTTTCACTTCACGATTTGAAATTTTAGCTTGTACATTGGTTTGTGGATGATATGCCGTGGCCACTTTATGTCTCACTCCATAATGTTGTAACACCTTCTGAAGAACTTTGTTACAAAAGTGTGATCCTCCATCACTGATCAAGGTTCTTGGTGTTCTAAACCTACAAAAAATGTTTTTCTTCAAGAAATTCACTACAGTTTTAGTGTCAGCATTAGGTGAAGCGATTGCTTCTACCCATTTTGAAACATAATCAACTGCCAAAAGGATATATTGATTGAATTGAGAGTAAGGGAATGGTCCCATGAAATCAATACCCTAACAATCAAATACCTCAACCTCCTGAATGTTTGTGAGAGGCATTTCTTGCCTCCTATTGACATTACCTATTCTTTGGCAGTTACCACAAGCTTGCACAAATGAGTGAGAATCCTTAAAAATGGAGGGCCAATACAAACCTGATTGAAGAATTTTTAAGCAGTTCTCTCTCTATTAAAATGTCCTTCATAAGGTGATTTGTAGCAATGCCACAATACATATTTCTTTTCCCAATCGGGTACACAAGGACGTAGCAAATTATCCACACTAATTTTGAATAGATGAGGTTCATTCCGGACAAAGTATTTTACATCTTTAAAAAAATTTCTTTACTGCCAAGTTAAATCATTTGGAAGAATTCCCACTGCTTTAAAATTGGCCATATCAGTAAACCATGACCGTTTTGTTATTTCAAAAAGTTTTTCATCAGGAAATTCTTCCAGGATGTCTTTTTCTTTGGGAGTAACCGCATCATTCATTAATCTAGAAAGATGGTTAGCGACCATACTTTCACTACCCTTTTTATCTTTGATTTCAAGATCATATTCCTGAAGGAGTAGAATCCATCAGATTAACCGAGGTTTAGAATCAGTTTTGGTCAAAAGGTACTTGATTGCCACATGATCAGTGAAAACAATTATTTTTGAACCAATCAAGTATGATCTAAATTTTTCTAAGGCATATACGATGGCTAGTAATTCTTTTTCAGTAGTTGTATAATTTATTTGATTTTCATTTAAAACTTTACTAGCATAGTGTATAACCCTAAAAACTTTTTCATATCTTTGACCTAAAACTGCTCCCACAGCATAATCACTTGCATCGCACATAAGTTCAAAGGGTAAATTCCAATTAGGAGTAACAATTACAGGGGCAGAAACCAATTTCTCTTTTAAAGAATTAAAAGCTTTAAGACATGCTTCATCAAACTTGAATTCAACATCTTTATTTAGAAGATTTGTTAAAGGTTTAGCAATTTTTGAAAAATCTTGAATAAACCTTTTATAGAATCCAACATGTCCTAAGAAACGTCTAATACCTTTTATATTTACAGGGGGTGGGAGTTTAGAGATCACCTCAATCTTGGCTTGGTCTACTTCAATACCTCTAGAAGAAATTTTGTGACCAAGTACAATTCCTTCTTTCACCATGAAGTGACATTTCTCCCAATTTAGCACCAAATTTGTTTCAATACACTACCTCAGTACGATGTCCAAGTTGGTTAGACATGATTCAAATGAATTCCAAGAGAATGACAAATCATCCATGAAAATCTCAATGCTCTTTTCAATTAGATCATCAAAAATAGCAAACATGTATCTCTGAAAAGTAGCAGGTGCATTACACAATCTGAATGGCATCTTTCTATAAGCAAATATGCCAAAAGGACATGTAAAAGCAGTCTTTTCTTGATTAAGACGGTCAAGAGCAATTTGATTATATCCAGAGTATCCATCAAGAAAACAATAGTAAGCCTGCCAAACAATCTTTCAAGCATTTGATCCATAAAAGGGAATGGAAAATGATCTTTTTTGTTGCTTGATTTAATTTTCTATAATCAATACACATTCTCCAACTGGTGACAGTTCTTGTTGGGATTAATTCATTTTTATCATTAACAATTACTGTCATACCACCCTTTTTTGGAACAACGACTTACCCATGCACTATCATAAATAGGATAGATAATACCTGCTTTCAGCAATTTCAAAACCTCCTTTTTGGTTACCTCTTTCATGGTTGGATTGAGGTGCCTTTGAGGTTGAGCAGCATGTTTAAAATCATCCTCCAACAAAATCTTATACATGTAGTATGATGGACTTATACCTTTCAGATCTTCAAGTGTCCATCCAATTGCTTCTTGATTTCTTTTCAACACTTCTACCAGTTTTTCTTCTTTTATTTCACTTAACAAATTACTAATAATTACTGGTTTTAGATTACCTTCTTTCAAAAAGATGTACTTTAGGTTGGAAGGTAGCACTTTCAATTCAGGCCTCTGGATTTCTTCAACAGGTACTTCTTGGATTTCTTCAATTTTTCTTGATTTAGGGGAAATTTCTTTCCCTTGATCAAGGTCTTCAAGATACCTGTCCACCTGTCTCTCTTCTTCTTCACTCAGACATTCCACAGAGTTAGTTAATAACTTATTTAAAGGGTCAGAAATTGACATACCTTTGGATATGGAAAGGCAAACTTCGTCAAGAACATCCACCTTAAAACAGTCTTGTTTTGAGTTGGGATGTTTCATGGCTTTGAAAACATCAAAGTTCACCTCTTCATCATGTACTTTTACTGCCAGTTTCCCATTATCTACATCAATAAGTACCCTAGTAGTCTTCATAAATGGCCTTCCCAGGATCAGGGGGACTTCAGCATCCTCTTCCATGTCTAAAACCACAAAGTCAACAGGGAAGTAGAACTTATCAACTTTTACAAGTACATCTTCCACAATACCGTAGGGTCTCTTGATTGATCTATCGGCCAATTGCAGAGTCATACTTAGAGGCATTAGATTAATGCTAACCCCTAAGTATAACAAGGCTTTCTAATATTTATACCTCCAATGGAGACGGGAATGGTGAAACTTCCAGGGTCTTTCGACTTTTCTGGCATGTTATATTGCAAAATAGCACTACAACCTGCTTCAAGTTCAACAATTTCCTCATTATACCTCCTTTTTTTGGTAAGCAATTCTTTCATAAATTTTGCATATATTGGCATCTGTTCCAATGCCTCAAAAAATGGAATGTTTATGTGTAATTGCTTAAAGATTTCAAGAAATCTTTTGTATTCCTTTTCCTTAACCTTTTTTGGTGGTGCATGTGGATAAGGTAGATCCTTAACTAGAGGTGTCTGACCCAAATACTGATTTTTTTATTTTTTATTTTTTATTTTTTGATTTTTTTATTTTCTTTTTCATCATCTTTTTCATTTTTTCATCATTTTTTTCTTCATTCTTTTTTTCTTTCTTTTGGTTTTCTTATTTTTCATTCTTTTCTTTTTTTTCTTCTTCTTTCTCATTCTTTTCTTTTTCTTCTTTTTCTTCTTCTTCTTTTTTATTACAATCATTTCTTACAACTTTAACACTTCTTCTAAAAATAGCCTTACATTGTTCTCTTAGATTTTAAGTATTTACAAAAAAACTAGAGCTTTTTATATCGGCAACTTCTTTTGTTAACTGTCCCAATTACATGTCCGACGTTTTACGTGCGGCCTCAGTTGTTTGCATATATTGTAGCAATTGTTGGATAAATTCCTCTATCCTAGTTAACCTTGCTGTTTGATCAAATTGTGGTTGTTGTTGTTTGAATTGATTATTAGAAGGTCTGTTGGAAGGTCTAACATCTTGTTTCCAGCCAAGATTCTGATTCTGCCAACCTTGCGGGTAATTATTAGGAAAAGAATTACCAAGATTGATAGGAAAAGTACCTAAAGGTATTCTTTCATGAATTAGGAAATTGGCTTGTTCTTGATCATTTCCATCAAGGGCACAGTAACCGCATAGTTGTTCGCCCATGCAATGCACACATTATTTCAATTGAGCGGGTGGTGGTGATGATACTTGAGCAATTTGAAGTTTTTCCAATTGTTTGCTTATTGCTTCCATTTGTTGTGTTAGCATTTTTTGCTGAGCTAAAACTGCATCTTTACTCCCAACTCAAGCATACCTGGTTTCCTTGATGTACTACCTCTTTCATGCTTTGCTTGATGGTCACTGGTTGACATAGACTCCATGATTGATATTGCCTCTTCAACAGCTTTGTCCATTAAAGAACCACCTGCACATGCATCTAACATCATCTTAAACTGAGGTAATAAACCATGATAAACGATTCTTACCTTCCCAGCATCATCCGAATTATGGTTTGGACATTTCCTAAGAAGTGCTTTGAATCTTTCCTATGCTTCACCAAGTGATTCATCATGATTTTCTGAAAAAGAATGCATGGCTGTCATTGCTTCAAAATATTTGAGGTGAATAAAATCTTTCCAAAAATTTGGTTTCAACATTGGAGCAGTTTGTAAAACTACCGGGTGGACAAGATTTAAACCATTCTTTAGCTTTCCCAATCAAAGAAAAAGGAAACAATCTCATGTAAACAGATTCTTCTTGATTGGGTTTGAAACCAATTATGCTGCATAACTCATAAAAAATAGTTAAATGTTTATACGGTTCCTCATTATTTAAACCAGCAAATTGATTATTTTGAATAATGTTTAGAGTAGCTGGTTTAATCTCTACAGTAGCAATAGGTCCTTCGTACATCCCTAAAACACGAGGTGGACCATTGATAGCAGCAAACTATCGTAATGTTCTTCTTTATTCAGCAGCCATATTAGAATTTTCAAAATTTTCAAAAGAAGATGAAGTTGAAGAAGAAGTTTTTGTCTTTTTAAATTTTAAAGCTTTGAGTTTCTTTACAAACTTCTCGATCTCAGGATCAAAGAACATTTTCCCTACAGAAGATCGAGTTTGCATAAACAAACTAAATACAGAAAGTTAGTGTAACAATGTTAAGAAAAATGAATGAATAAAATAAGATTGAAAATTTAACTAAGGCAAAAAAACATTTACCACGGTAATTAAAAATTTACTATTTTACTAAATCAATTCAATCCCCGGTGACGGCGCCAAAAAACTTGTTAGACCTTAAAATACTATTAGGTCTTTTAATTGGAAAGTGCACCAATCATTTGTAGTTTTCAAATTTAGATATCGTTCCACTGAGATTCAAAGTTCTAGTAATTCATAATAATTTCTATTTACTATGGCAAATTTATCAAAAATTATTAACAAAAGAATGATTTAAAACAATATATACAATATTCACAGAATTTGATGATTGATTTGTTCATAAGGTAAAAAGGTGGTAAAGATAAAATTTATCTAGAAAGTGAGATGTAATTTAGAATAATCTCAGATACTTAAAGTAAAAACACAAATTGACAAATTATGTTGGAATTAGGATCCTCATACTAAAATATAATGAAATGATTAGAAACATACATATTTAATTATCAAGTTCATGTCATTATAGCTTAAAATCATTATAATCGATCCCTCGTGATATAAATTCTAAGTGGTCACCGTAAAATCTGATCCCTCATGAGCTTTCTCAGTAAAAACTTGCATTAAGTCTTGGCCTTATGGCAACAATAATCACCAAATCTATTCCTAGTAATTGACATATTAAGGGTATTTCAACTTTTACTTTCATTAAAACATATATTAATTCGGCATGAATAATCATTCTCCCGTTTGACATTCACACTAATAAAACAAGTTTCAATATGCATGAAAATCATTCTCCCGTTTGACGTTCACACTAATAAAAGATTGAAATACTAACATGGTACTTGAATCATAAACATGCAAAGGTCATAATCACAACATCATATGATAGATTGATTCACCAAATTCCAACATAAACAATTTAGTTACACATGGTAAAAGTAAAAACAACACCTACAGAGGTTGACATTACGAAGGCGTGGAAACACTTCACGATATAAGAGTTCACAATACTACACAACACTCTTAAGTATCTAAAAACCACTCTAGACTTACAAACTCACAAAAGAACACTCAAAACTCGAAAGAAAGGAAGGAAGTTCTGAAACTCAGAGTTGAATTCCATGCCTTGAATTCCTTGGAAGTGGCCTTTTTATAGGGCTGAGGAAGGGTCCTGGCGCGTAGCGTTAGGTTCCTAACTCAGACCCCATTAAACGCACATGATTAAGGCCATTATTGATATTAATTAATTAAAATCATTAACAGACATTGGGCCAATTATCTCCCACTACGATTTGGCATCTGGTGTGAGTGGGTTGGCCATTATTTGGCCACTAGGTAGAGTGCTTGGCCACCTGGAAGTGGAGTCCACGTAGCTTCTGACATTACGCGTGGATGTGACGCATAGCGTCAGTATTAAAACTTCCCATGCTACGCGTGGAGTTGCTGCTACGCATTAACTCTCTAGTTCTTCTATTTTCTCTTGAATTTCTTTAATTTTTCACTGCAAAACTAGAGAAATTTGATCAAGGCAGTTAATTTCCAATAACTTCCATTTATTATAATTGAAACCTAAGTTTCTAACAAATTAAACTAATTTTTATTATTTTTTGACACAATTTTATTAAGAAATTTATTGTAAATTTGAGGACTAACAATCGTCCATATAAAATGTTCATAAATAATCTCTTATTAATTTAATTATTTTGTATTAGTCCATCATTTTTCTATTAATTATAATTATTTCAACAAATTCACATATTGTTGTCCAATATGTTGTCTAATTATCTCACATATCATTTAATTATAATTATTTTATACCTTCGTAATACTGTTATTTCCTATAATACCCGTACTGACTTAGGTATCAAAGAATCTTTTATAGGTGCACATCCGGTGTGTCCCCTCGACTTCGGTATGGAATTGACATCAAATTCACCCTATCCTTGAAGAACTTAGGATCCCCATTAGACCTAGGTATAAAATACCGTACTCCACTGAGACGGTGTAAAACTAAGAGCTCGTAAGATAACTCTAGACATCGGTCAAGACGGTCAACCCTTGACCCCAATTCTAGGACAGAACATTAGCACACCCGGTGGGACCGCGTAAATTGAGTCCCATATCACAACAAGAGCAAGTCATGGATCGCTAGAGAGGTAGTGAAACCCCCAGAAGGGCACGTCCAAAATATGGCAAGGACTCTAGATTATAACAAGGGTATAGTAGAGACCTCGGGGATGGAGTTGAGGACGCAGGCGATGGTATAGCCGGATCCCTTGGACGAAATCATCAGGCAATTATGACAAGAGATTCAAGAGCTTCGAAGAGAAGATGGAAGAGAGAATGTTAGTGGAAATAGAGGATAGTAGAATGTTCAATATCAGCAGGGGCATTCCCAAACTCAACCCTATGATAAGTAGGAGTCCACGTACCATATTGAAAAATGAGTAGCCAAAGGAGGGCCATGAAGCACAGTAGGGGAGTGAATATCAGTTTAAAATAACATTCACTAGGAGGTTGATGAGCGTCCCTATACCAAGGCACCTTCAAACCTGCAGCCATTGTTAGTAGGGAAGTACTCAAGAGAGTCTGACCCTGGTAGTCATTTAGATGCATACGTGAATGAGTCCTTATTTCTAGGAGTTGAGGAGGATGTTATGTGTAGGATGTTCCTAAGGACGTTGTCCGCTAAGGCCTTGGGATAGCTCAAGAGTTTACCCTCAGGATCGATTGATTCATTGGATGATATAGCCCATGCATTCTTACAACACTTTGTGGTATCCAAAGACATTCCTAAAACGTCTCATACATTAGCACAAATTAGACAGGGGCCAGAAGAAAGCTTAAGAGATTTTCTGAAGAGATTATATAAGGAAGCTGCATCGATTTCAGGGTTAACGGAAGAGATTCAGATGCATATTACGGTGGAAGCTTTACAACTGCGGTCACCTTTCGTCTTATCCCTAGAAAAAGGACCACCCCATACCTTTGAAGAGTTCAGGGGCAAAGCTGCAAAGTATGTGGGGAGAGAGATGCATCTAGCAGCTACTAGCCAGAAGAGTGTAACACCAGAAGGGTTTCAGACGTCAAATAGGAAGACAATGAAGTCAGAAAGAAAAGGTCTTGGTAGAGATATGTTTCCAAGGCCAAGAGAAAGAAGGAACGTGAATTCTGTCCAGTACACTCCGTTGGCAGTACGGCTGAGCCAAATTATGAGGGAAGTTGGTTTGAGAGGAATGATGGTATACGGAGTAAGGAAACTGTAACACCCCAAAATTTTAGAAAATAAATTATTAGCATAATATTAATTAGATATTTGATGCCTAAAATACATAGGATAATTAATTATGCAATAATTTTGACTTACCAATAAATTTAGATTTACTGAAAACGGACAATTTAATAGATGATGTAGGACCCACTAAGTTAAATGGGATATTTGATGGGCCTAGAATAATGATGGATTTATTGTGGTTATGGGGGTATATTCACAATGATTTTTTGTGTTTGGGAAATATTTATTCATACATGACGTATCTAATTAATCGGTAAAATAACAAACCAAATAGAAATTAAGAAAAATTCCAAAATCTCCTTTTTCTTCTCCTTTTCACCATGGGCCATTTTCCCCCTTTCTCTAAACTCTTTTGTCCATTGGACAAAATGGGTTTTACTAACCAATATGCAAAAGATAAAGTTTCATGAACCAATGGACAAAGGGGTGCAACTTTGGCTTTTTCTCTCTCCTCCCTCTCTTCACATTTTTGTTTGGCTTCTTCTCCATTCTACCCATCTTCATCTTTTTTACTTCTTCTCTTCCTCTAAACATCACAAAACTGCCCACCTCTTCTCCTCCACCATTTATTGCAAAAATCAACTTCTAATCTAAGATTCATGAAGGATTAATGGAACATTAGTGCAAGGCTTGAACCAACTCTCCTTCTTTCTCTTTATTTTCATGTTCATCAAAGGCTTGGGTGAAAGGTTGGTGATTTTGACCCTTTAAGGTTTCTAGTTGTAGTTTTAAGGTTCATAGAGTATTATAATGAAGAATTAGGTGTTATTTTGATGAATAAATGCATATGGAACCAAACCCTAGGCTAGATGACCATTGGGAAATTATTGTTTGTTGTTAGAATATTTTTAGGAGCTTGAAATTGATTTGAATTGGTTGTTGGAATTGAATTAAATGTTGTTGAAAGAAATGGTTTGATGTTGGTTGGCATTAAATGCAAAAATTAGAATTTAGGAGCATACTTTATGTAACATCCCAAAATTTTGAAATGAAGGATTAAATTAAAGAAATTAATAGTGAATAATTGTATGAAAAATAATTAATGTCCCAAAATATTAGGAGTAACTAAATTACGACTTTTGGGGACTATTGGTGATTTACTTGGACCGGTTAAGCCGAAAATAAGCTCGATTGGAATATGGACATCGGACCAAGTATCTCTGATTGAGATGATATTTGTCAGGGTTGTTGAGAATAATATTGGAAGCTTGAATATATATTCATAATAATTTTCAAATAAAGTATTGAGCCCAAATAAAGATCCTGTTCGTGGTAAAATGATGAACTTTAATGAGAAGGATTAAAAAGAAAATTAAAAACCCATTCCTTCTCTTATTCTTTCGTTGGCATGCTGAAGGGAATGAGAAAAACACTTTACTTCTTCTTCTCCTCATCTTTTCTTTATTCTTCCACTCCTTCTTACAAAACCCTAAGCTAGGGTGGTGAACTCCCTCTTCTCCCCCTCATTTTCATCCTTGGAGCAAGCTAATAGATTAAAGTTCTTCCCCTCTTCTCCTTCTCATTTTTCATGTGGCTTCCTTCTCCCTTGAAAACCTACTTTGTTTTGGGTGTAAGGTAAAATATACTAACCATTTTATTGTGGTTTTTACCATGTATATATGTCTTTATGTCTTGGGGAAGCAATGTATGTGAATGGGTGGTGTCCTAAATAAGGTCTATAATATGTCTAGTGCATGTTAAGAAATTATAGATACGATTATGATTAAATAGAAATGAATGATGTCCTAAATAGTTGATTGATTGGTTCTATATGCATGTTAATGTAGGATCTATTCCAAACGACGAGGCGGGTATGTCTTATCAATCGAAATTCTTCTCTTGAGGTAGAAGAGGAGTCTTATGTTCTAAATGCATGAATTTGAATGTTATTGGATTGCCATATGTATTAGTATGCATGTTAGCCTTGCTTGAAATGATATGAGAAATTGTAATGTGGTGTATAGTGTGGATAACGTGTTTGGTAACATGCTTTGATGCATTTAGAATATTCATGGTGTGCTATATGGTGGTGTAGAATGATCAATGATATAAAGTTATGCTTGTATCCACCATGAATGTAATGTGATTGTTGATGATGTTGATTGAGAACTATTGTAATGCCACATAAATGTTTAAATTAATAAGAATAACCAATAATAACGAATCCACTAAAAGCTGTGTGGTAATGTTGGTAATGGTGTTGATGATGATGTATGATGAGTGACATGTATAGGATGAATAGAGTGAGAAATGCATATGATTTGCATTTGCATCCATGGCATACTGCATAGCCGCCGTTGTTAGAACATTAGGGGAGTTCTCTCAGCTGACCTAGTGGGAGGGTGGCTCGGTGCATGAGCAAGTCTTATTTCCCTTGTGACTCGGTGTGTAAGTCACAAAGCCGCCCATGTATTGCTTAGGGGAGCTACATGTGGCCGACCCTTGTGGGGGGTGGCTCTTGATGAGCAGGTGACCCCGGTGGTCCTTGGGATCACAACCACCATGATTTGATATCTGGCCAGCCCGCAATACCATATGTTGAATATGTTGTATACTGCGGTCATGGTGAAAATGACCAGGTGTTGCAGGATGGGCAATGCGGTTTGGTACCAGTAAAATAATTGGTGAAATGCATACAAATTTAAGAATAAGTGTACATATTTTACTACTGCAGTAGGGGTATAGTTAGATGATCATACTTGAATCCCACATTTGGTGTTTGTAATCCCACAGTCAAATCTGCAATTGTTGAAATATTATATTGTGCATATGTATTAGCTTAAGAGCATTTGCATATAGTAAGGAAGTATGTCGAAGGTGATGAGATATGATGACGAATGTGATGAGGATGTAATGATATACTAAGACAACATAAAAGATATGAATACCAAATAATAGTTTGTGTGGTAACCCAATTGTGGTGGGACTTGATTATGTATATGCTTGTGTACTTTGTCCAAATTGTAATATTACCTGTGATGTATGTATGATGGTGTTGTGATGATAAAGAGTATGGTGAATGATATGTATGTGCAAAGTATACATGTTTTAATGCATATGTACATAATCACATGGTATTCATATTCATTCCTTTGGAATATGTGACTCACTCTCCCATGTTGTCCATTTTTAGACTTGTGATGCAGGGTACTATGGGAAGAGTAGACATTTCAAAATGCATTTTGGGTTGAGGAGGTAAATAATGGTATAGGAAGTGCCTTGACTGGTGAAATCTAGATTTTTGTATAGCATATAAGATGTATATATGCTTATTTTGTTATCTAGATTGTAGATGATGATTTTGAGGGTCATGTAAGAAAATTGGACCTTGGTGTGTATAGCCAATTTTCATTTATGACCAAAATGATGTAAGATGATGAATTATGATGTCTGATGATATTAATTCTTATGAATGAATGATGTGCATTGTGATTTAAAGTATTTTATGGAATTTATGAGAAGATGATTTCAAACGATATGCATAGAATGAATGGTGATTGATTTGAAATGTATAGATATTTGGATGAGATTATACATGCATGGTTATATGGATATAATGCATTAGAATAGGCTAAGATGGCATGAATTGAAGTTTGAGGTGCTAAGTTGTGTGAAATCCACGTTTCTGCACAAGTTCTATAGAACTCGCTCAAGCGAGTGGGAATCTCGCTCGAGCGAGATGCTTGTGAAACAGAGGTGTGGCTACTCGCCGAAATTCGCTCAAGCGAATGGCCTTCTCGCCCAAGTGAGATTGGACTGGAATTAGTGGATGGTCACTGGACCATTTTCACTGAGGCGAAGTGGCCTTGAACGGAGACTTGCTCAAGCGAGGAGAAGATAAACCAGACACTGAACGATTTTTGCCCAGGCGAGCCTCGCCTCGCCCAAGCAAAAATCAGGAAGAGAGTTCTTAATGTCACTGGGACGATCTCGCTCAAGCGAGAAGGAACTCGCTCAAGCGAGATTGGCTCCTGATGCAAATCTTTTCTCTCGCTCAAGCATCTCGCTGGCTCGCCCAGGGGTGCTTTTCGCATCTCGCTCAAGCGAGGTAGGGCTCACTCAAGCGAGAGGAGCCCTTGATACCTAATTATTTCTTCACTCAGCCTTTCTTGTTTTCGCTCAAGCGTGCCTACGTGAGCTCACTCAAGCAAATGTGGTACTCGCTTGAGCGAGTGGTATCCTAATGCACTTGTGTGTTTCATTTTAAATGATTATAATTTCCTTTATATTAAAACCCATCTTGCATCATCTTAAAAATCGGTTTGGACATATTATGAACTTCTTGAACTACAGGAAATACCTTCTCTTTAATCTCAATCATGCAATATCAAAATTAATTAATTCTTTTGTTGTTTTTAATTGGAAATTTATTATAAAATCATCTTTTAATTTACCCTCTCATATCTTCATATATGGGAGTGGTTTATCATAGATCCAGGTGTCGTATTAAATGCTTCACCACTTTAATTATTCGATTTATAAATGATTGATAAACGTGAAAAATTCCCCAGTATTTTTGGGGCGTCTCACTTTAATTTAAAGGAAAAATTCATTTTAGACTTGGAATGGTTTATAGATGATTTTAAAATAATTATGAGGCTTTAAGTGATGTTCTAAAATTAATTTGGTGTTGGTAGGATGTATGAATTTGTTAGTAAGCCCTAAATTACTCTTGAAGTAGGAAATGATGACAATGTGACATAAAGGGTTTCATGAATGTATGAACCTTGTTAGTGGACTTAGATATCATGGTTAGATGTGGTTTAGTATTTAAAATGGTTATTGGGTAATTATTGATTGAAAAAGTGTAGGATATGTAATGAATTAAATGAAGGGCATAATTGATTGAAGAGAATTGAGTATGTTACTAGATTAAATAATTTTGTTGGAGTGCATTAGGACTTAAGAGAATAATTATGGAATTGAGAAGGTACTACTAAATGTAGTTTAAGAATTTGAATGATTATTGAGTAAGAGAGGTTAGAAAAAGTATGTAGTGTTGAAAATGAGTTGGATGAAGAACATGGGCCATTAAAGTTAAAAGAAAGGATTGATGGTGTAACATCCCATATTTTAAAATAGAGAATAAATTAAGGAAATAAATATTGGATAATTGAATTTGAACTAATTAATGTCCTAAAATATTAGAAATAATTTAATATGGATTTTCAGAGACTGTTAATGAATTATTGAGACCGGATAAGCAGGAAACTAACCCGGATAAAATATGGGTGTCGGACCAAGTATCTTTGATTGAGATGTTGTTGGTCAGGACTGTAAATAATATTATTGGGAATCCAAGTATGTATTCGGAAAATTTTTTAGGATAAGTATTGAGCCCGAACAGAGAGCCTATTTGTTTAAAAACCGAAGAGTTAAATGAAAGATTAAAAATAAAAAAATAAAACCACACTTTTTCACTCTCATTTTTGTTCAAATGCTGAACCATTTTGGCAAACACTTTCTTCTTCTTCTCCTTCCAAAAACTAAGCAAGTGGTGTGCCCATTCTTCTCCTCCATTTTTGTTTTCTCTAGGCTTGAAGAAGGTGACATTGATTTGAAGCCCTCCTTCCTTCTCCCTCAATTTTTGTCACCCATCTTTCTCCTTCTAAAGCTCATTATTGTGTATTGGTGGAGGTAAATTTCTCTCCTTTTACTTTGAGCTTATGCCCTAGGTTTTGGGTTTTTAAGGTTTGAGAGAGTAATAAATGTGTATGGTCGTTGGGAGAAGCATTTAATATGGAAACCCTAAGGTGGGGGTGGTCTTAAATGTAAGCTTGATGGATCATAAATGGGTTACACAAAAATAGTATTAGAAAATGATGAATATTGATGTGTATTTATGATATGGGTGGGTTTTCACAAAACCCTAACTTATGATTTTGGGGGGGGGGAATGTGTAATATAGATAGGGTTAACATTTATTGATGAGGGAAGTGTTATAAATGATGAAGTAGTGGCATTTAATGATGATTTACAATGTTGATAAGAAGTCATAAATGGAAAACTCACCAAGGTGTTGGTGGGAAGTTAATGTATGTGGTGACCCAATAAATGGGGTTGTTGTATTAGTAATAATGATTGGTGATTTAAGGGAAGGAATTCCCAAAGCCTAAATGGGCAAATGAATAAAACCTATAAATAGCCTCTACATGATAAAAATCATGAGTACACATATGTATATGTATGTTGAAATGGTGTTTGAATGAATGATTGATATGGCCTTATAATTGATTGGTGTAGGGCTTGATAATACTTGTGAGGCAGGAACATCAAACCCGGAAGTTTACTTCTCTTGAGGTAGGAGAGGGGTATATTTTCTAAATGTATGAGAACTTGTATGATGATAATGTATGTATTGATGTAATGTGGCATGTTTCCTTAAATGGATGTATATCATATGTATGTGATAAGAAATTAAGTTAGATTCTTATAATGAATGATTATGGATAAGACCTTATTGAGGTTAAGATTGATATAATGTGTGATGACATGATATAGATTCCATGTGTGGCTTGATGAATATTTGAAATCCTTGACTTAATGATTCTTGAATATTATGATCAGAATATATACATATGTTTGAATATGTGGAATTAACATGGTAATTGAGTAGGAGTATACCCTAGATGAGAGGGTGAGATAACCTATATGAGGTTGAGGCATGCATGAGCTTTATTGCATACATAGCATAGCATGCATATCATGATGATGTTGAAAAGTGGTTGCGATCACTTGATGTTGGAATATAAAGGGCTTGCGAGTTCCTATGATTATTGGACCGGTGGTTGCGATCACCTGGTATTTGAAATGAAAGGCCCTGCGGGACCATTGAGATTGTATGTCCGTGGTTGCGATTGTAACATCCTGAATTTTAAAATATAGGATTAATTAAGGAAAATAAATATTGACAAGTTGAATACGAATTGTTTAATGTCCCAATAAATGGAATCTAACTAAATTAAGATTTTTGAGGGCTGTTGGTAATTTTTGGAGACCGGTTAAGCTGAAAATGAGCCCGGTTGAGTGATGGGTATCGGACCAAGTATCTCGGAATGAGATGATATTGGTCAGGGCTGTTGAGAATAATATTGGGAATCCAAATATACATTCGGAATAATTTTTGAATGAAGTATTGAGCCCAAACGAAGAGCCTGTTAGTGACAAAAACGATGAACTTTAATGAATAAAACTAAAAATAAAGCAAAAGCCCAATTCTCTTCTCCTTATTTTCGTGAATTGCTGAGAGAGTTGGAAAGACACATCTTACTTCTTCTTCTCTTATTTCCTCCTCCATTCTTCTTCTTTTCTCCTCCCAAAAAGCCTAGCCAAGGTGGTGACTCTCTTCTCCATTTTCGTTGAGGAAGCTTAGAAGTTTGGAGTTCTTCTCTCCTCTTCCTCTCATTTTCGTGTGGCTTTCCTCTTCTTGGAGAACCCATTTCGTTTTGGGTGTGAGGTAAGCCCTTTTACCATTTTTAGAATGGATTGATGATGATAATATGGGGTATTATGATTTGGAGAGGAGATGCATGTGCATGGGTGTTTATTAGAGCATTTAATGTTTATGCCCTAGAATGGGTCATCATAAATGTGAGTATTTATGAAGAGAAAATGGTAGTTGGTGCATTAATGAGGGTAGAGAATGAAGGTTTATGATGTATTAATGAAGGTGGATGGGTTTTGGAGGAAACTCTAACCTTGAAGTTAGGGGAAAATAGCTAATGTTAGTTTAAGAATATGTTTTATGGGGAAATATATGTCGTTGAGGAGTTTTGTGAAGCTTGGGGATAGGGTTGTCTTGTAACCCTTGAATTTAATGATGATGGCTTAATGGGAAGGAATTCCCGAAGTCTAATAAAGAATAAAAATGATATCCACAACATGTCTAACACATGTTGTGACATTATAAATATGAATATGACTAAATAGAATTGAATTGATGACTTGAGTAGTTGATTGATTAAGGTTTTACATGAATGTGAATGTAGGACCTATTCCGAACGACGAGGCGGGAGCGTCTTATCAATCGGAATTCTTCTCTTGAGGTAGGAGAGGAGTCTAAGTTCTAAATGCATGAATTTGAATGTTATTTGATTGTGGTATGTAGTGTTGTGCATGTTAGCCTTGTTTAAATGTTGTGAGAAATGATGATATATGTTGTGATGTAGACAATATGTTTGGCAACATGCTTTGGTGCATGGTATGTTATGTGAAGGTGTGTAGTGAGCAGTGATATGATGATAAGCTGTATTTACCATGAATATGATATGAATGTTGATGTTGTTTGTTGAGATTGAGAATAAGGAGAATACCACCTAAAGAGTTAAACTATTATGAATAATTAATGTTAATGAAAGCCTTATGGTGATGTTGATAATGGTGTTGATGATGTTGGAAGATGAGTGGCATGTATAGGATGCATAGAGTGAGGAATGCATATGATTGCATTTGCATCCATGGCATACTGCATTGCTGCCGGTGTTGGAATTTTAGGGGATTCCCCTGTTGGCCCAGTGGGAGGGCGGCTCAGTGCACGAGCAAGATATATTTCCCCTATGACTTGGTGTATAAGTCACGAAGCTGCCCATGTTGTGCTTCGGGGAGCCACATGTGGTTGACCCTTGTGGGGGGTGGCTCTTGAGGAGCAGGTGTCCCTGGTAGTCCTTGAGATCACAGCTGCCATGATATAATTCGTGGTTGGCCCGCAACACCATATGTTGAATATGTTGTATACTGCGGTCATGGTGAAAATGACCAGGTGTTATAAGATGGGTGATGCGGTTTGGTACTAGTAAAACTATTGGTGAATGCATGCAATTTAAAGAATAAGTGTACACATTTTACTACTGCAGTAGGGGTGTAGTTAGATGACCACGCTTGAATTCCCACAGTTGGTGTTGAATTTCCCACAGTCAGATCTGCAATTGTTGAAATATCCCTTGTGCATATGCATTAGCTTAAGAGCATTTGCATATAGAAGGAAGTATGCCAAGGTGGTGAGATATGATGATGATGGGGTGAGGTGGTAAAAATATATTTTAGACAGCATAAAAGATATGAATACCAGATAATGGTTGTATGACAATTCAATGGTTGAATATCGTGGTTATGTATATGCTTGTGTGCTTTGTGTGAAATTATGTTGGTATATGGCATGGTGAATATTATTGATGTGCAAAGTATACATGTGTGGATGTCTATATGCATAATCACTTGGTATTCATATTCATACCTTTGGAATGTGGACTCACTCTCCCATGTTGTCTATTTTTAGACTTGTGATGCAGAGCATTATGGGAAGAGTAAGCATTTTGAAGTATATTTTGGCTGTGGAGGTAAATAGTGTATAGGAAGCGCCTTGGCCGGTGATATATGTAAACATAACTATTTTGTGTAGCATGAGATGTAATGAATACTTGTTTTGGGAATTCAGATGATAAGTGATTTTGGAGGGTCAAGGAGGAAAATGAAAAGTGGATTGTGTAACTCATTTTCATTCATGACCCTAAGTATGTATGAAGGATTTATTTATATTGGGATTTCTCTATATGTGATGAATGAAGAATTATATTTGAGTAATTCTTTTATAAAGTTAAGGAGATGAAGAATTGATTTTTATATGTTTGACAAGTTGTAATGGAAAGTTATGAATATGACGGTGTAATATAATGATTGAGAAATGATGAACTCTATTAATGTTGACTGAATTCAATTTCAGTGGGTTGGGGTTGTGTAAAATTTCGAGTTCTGCAGGTTATCTGATGAACTCGCTCAGGCAAGCTAGGTTCTCGCCCGAGCGAGAGCCCCACCTGTTTGGGAATTGGCTTCTGGGCAATTCTCGCTTAGGCGAGAGTGAATCTCGTTCAAGCGAGATTGTCCCAATATCAGTGTTTAGATACTGGAGGAAATTCGCTCAGGCGAACGGAGCCTCGCCCGAGCGAGAGAGAAGGGATTTAGTTACTGGACGAAATCCGCCCGAGCGAAGGATCTTGGGGGATGGTATTCGCTCAGGCGAGACGATTGAATGGTGTATGGGTGAGTTCCTGGACAAATTCTGTCCGAATGGGAGTTTTTGAAAACAATTTAAGTTGTGGGGAATTTCCGAGTGAAATTCTGAGTGACCTATGTCCGAGTCATGACCTTCCGAGTGAGGAAGTGGACATAATCCGAGTGAGAAGGCTCTTGAGTGTGATAATCTGGGTCGTGGAGTCCCGAACGGGGAATTTCCGAGTCCAGTGTAACCTGTCCCGAGTGGAGTACCCCAAATGTGTAATTCCAAGTGGAAAGGTACCGAATGGGGATACTCGGTGTGAGTTTGTCCAGAAGTGCACTAGAATAACTCCGTGTGAGTGAAAAAGAAAGGAGGTCAGTGTTAGGAATGAGATGCCGAGTGAGTGACCAATTAGGTGGTGAGTCGGTCTCTGGAATGTTTTACCGAGTGGAACCCCGTATGAGTGAAGACTCGGATTTGGAACGAATTTACCGAGTGGAAGACTGAGTGAGAGAGGACTCGGTCTGGACTGATCCTACCGAGTGGAGGCTTGAGTGAATGGTGGGTCGGTTAGGGTTATCTTGTTGAGTGGAAAATCTGAGTGCTGGGAGTCAGTTTCGGATAGACTCTACCGAGTGAAAACCCGAGTATTGGGAGTCGGTTTTGGAGGGGTTTTGCTGAGTGAAAACTCAAGTGTTGGGGAGCCTTATTGAACGAGTGGGTATAAGCTCGGCTCTGGAAGTCATTTGCTTGGGTGAGGAATCTCGCCCAAGTAAGTAGTGGGTAGTATTGATACCGGTCGCATTTTGCTTGAGCGAATGGCTTCGGTAGAGGTGCTCGCTCACGCGAGTCGGTATTGCATTTGATTCTGGACAGATTTCGCCCCTGTCCGCTGGCTTCGCCCAAGCGAGGCTTGTGTGTCTCGCTCAAGCGAGTCGGACTTCGCTTGAGCGAGATGACCCCCTGTAACTCCATTTCTCTCTTCGCTCTGTCACTCCTGTAACGCCCAAAAATGCATTATCCAAATTAATTTCCCTTCTTTTTACACTGAAACTTGAACCCATATTATTTTATGAGTACCTTAAGTGCAAAATTGGGTTTATTAATTCCCCAGTGGTCGGTTTCTTAAAATATAATCACATTTCATTCATGTACTCAATTTTCCTTCCGCTAATTTAATTGAGGAACTTTTCTTAAAGTTAATTCTCTTAACTTACCTTCTCATATCTTCACATATGAGACAGGTCTCTGATAGGTTCAGGGAATTGAATAAATAGCTTCACCACTTGTAATTATCATGAATTAATTACATTAAAATCGTGAAAAATTTAACTAGATTATTGGGGTGTCTCAGCGATCATGAGGCGGGAGTACCCCTTGTGAGGCGGGAAACCATTATGAATTATTGAACGTGGTTGCGATCACGAGAAAGCACCTTGTGAGGCTGCTAGAGGGAGTACCCCTTGCGAGGCGGGAAACCAATTTAAATGAATGAATGATTATGGTGGTTACGATCACCTGAGGAAATGTAAACGGATCCGTGCATATGCATCTTAAACACCAGCATGTGCATTAGCCATAAAAGCATGGCATAGAGTGGTATCTTGTTGAGGAGATTATGTGAGGAGTAGGTGGAACTCCCTTTTTAATTACTAATTGCAATTGTGTCAATGATTGGTGTGACCTTGTGAATTTTGATGGATACATGTGTTTAATGAATTTGATGAATGATTGGTCTTGTGCTAATTGAACTTCTCTTGGGAAGAAGATGTTTAATATTATATTCATGTATATATTATCACAATTGTTAGATTTTCATCATTGAGAAAGTATACTCACTCTCCATGTGGTATATCTTTTTAGCTCCTGTGTTGTAGGGCTTGCCTATGGAGCTATTGTGTGGAGAAGAGGTATGAAGGAAGCCTATTTTGGGTAAAGAATGCCTTGGCCGGCAATTGTTTTGAGTTTGTGGGTTCTACTTGAATTTTTGTAATGTATATAGTCATAATGAATGTTTTATATAGCCTAGGATTGGTATAGACATTAGTATGGATGATGAATAGACAATGTTGATTATAGAAGGTCATGTAGGAAAATGAGAGCCCAGAGTTTATGGCTCATTTTCATTAATGACCTTGGCCTTATTCGGAAATGAAAATGAAGCTTGATGTAGTTAAAACTTATAGAGGAATGATAGTTTACATGAAATATTGCATTTTATAGATCATGCTAAGTAGTAAGTTAGATTGAAATGTAATTTTTGCATTTTTACTAATAATCTCGCTCAAGCGAGATGGGTTCTTGCTGAAGCGAGATGGGTTCTCGCTGAAGCGAGATGGGTTCTCGCTCAAGCGATAATCCCCCTGCATGACATTTGGCTATTGGCCAAATCTCGCTTAGGCGAGAGTGTGTCTCGCTCAAGCGAGACTGCCCTGGCATCAGTGGTTGGCTACTGGGGAAAATCACCCAGGCGAGTTGGATCTCGCCCAAGCGAGAGGGAGGGGATTCACCACTGGTCAAATTTCGCTTGAGCGAAAGGCTTTTGGAGGTGGCGTTCGCTCGAGCGAGTGAGCGTTGGGTAGATTCTGGACGATTTTCGCCCTACTCGCTTGCTTCGCCCAAGCGACTTCTGAGGATCTCGCTCAAGCGAGATAGGGCTTGCTCAAGCGAGTCGGCCCCTGATCCTTCTCTTATTTCTTTCGCTCAACTCGCCCTATGTCTCGCCCGAGCGCTCCCTTGGGACTCGCTCAAGCGAGTGTGGTTCTCGCTTGAGCGAGGGATGTCCTGGTCCTCCAAATTGTATTGCCTTGATCACTTTTCATTTTCTTTATATATTGTCTTTATCTTAAACTAACTTATGAACCCTTTGGATATATTTTGAGGTCATTAATCCTTATGATGTTTAACCTCTTCGAACCCAACTATATAGCAACAATTTAAATAAATTTTCCACTGTTTTCAATTGAGAATTCCTCAATAGTTGTTTCCCTTAACTTACCTTCTCATATCTTCATATATGAGTTAGGTCTTTTTAGATCCAGGGTATTGAATGACAGCTTCACCACCTATGTTTTTCATAGATTAATAATACTAAAATTATGGAAAATTTACCCCTATTTTTAGGGCGTCACAACCTGGTATCAGAGCATTATTTGCTCTTTATTGCTGTGATTAATTATTATTATTATTAGAGCATGACATGCATTTAATGAATGATCACCATTGTTGCTTTACTATGTATGCATTGACTATGGATTAAATGTGATTGTTATAAGTTCGGCCAAGCATTCTTCACACTATTCTCCCTCAATGATGAATTCTTATGATATGATGATATGCTTTTATGAGCTTTGATATGAATTGATTGATATTGGACTCCATGATGGAGGGCCATAACTTAATTTTTATGATGAAGTACCATAGTATGAAACTATAGAGGGGTTTATGAACGAGTTTACTGATGATAGTTAAATCTCATGTTATGATTATAAATATTGAGAAGGCCCGTCGTCATCAAGATAATGATGACGCTATAGCTAGAGCTTTGAATCGTTTTGCGGACCTCCTTGAGTCGTAAAATTGTGATAGACAAGAAGCGGAAAGACAACTTGCTCCTGCTGTTCAAGGTACTCAAGGCCTTGACATGTTCTTGAAGCAGAAACCATCTGAGTTTCATGGTGGATTTAGACCTGAACAAGCCTATGTTTGGATCCGAGATGTTGAGCGGATCTTCGATAGTTTCGAATGCAATGAGCTCCAGAAAGTGAAGTATGTTGATTTTATGCTAAGGGATGAAGCGGAGACTTGGTGGAAACTCACCAAGAGTAGAATGATTGTTGCTGCTATTCCCTTGACTTGGGAAAATTTTCAGTTTGAACTTATGAGAAAATATGTACCTGAAAACTACAAGAGTAAGAAGGAGCTTGAATTCATGGAACTCAAGCAAGGCACAATGACGGTGGAAGAGTATGCTTCCAAATTTGAGGAACTTTGTGAATTCTACCCTCCTTATCAACAAAAGGGAACCGAAGCCTCCAAGTGTGTAAAGTTTGAGAACGGCCTACGCCCTGATATTCAAAGGGCCATTTGTCATCAAGAAATCTGAAGCTTCACGGTACTTGTGAATAAGTGCCGCATTTATGAAGAACATATTCCCCCTCATCATTCCAAATTTGACTCTAAGTTGAGAGGTCAATCTTCCAGTTTCAAGAGGCAAGGAAATTTCAGAAGGGGACGCTTTTAGAGGGGTGCTCATTCTAATGTCCAAGCTAGAGGCGGTGGACATGGTAACACTTTTGTTCGGGGCAATGCAAATGCCAATGGGCCGAAATGCTATAGGTGTGGTGGTCCTCACTATGTTCGTGAGTGTGTGCACCATGATGATGTAGTGTGTTTCAATTGTGATCAAGTGGGACATATCCGTCCTGCATGCCCTATTCTTACAAGACCGACTCCGATGCAAGCAAACACTCCCAACCGTGCTAATGCACCCGCTCATATGGACCGCGGAGGCCACAATGGTGGTCGGGGCCGTGGTAATGGAAACAATGGTGGCCAAAATGGTGGCCGTGGTGGCTATAATGGAGGGAGGCATGATAACGGTCAAGGTAACTGTGTTTGTATATTGAAACAGGTTTTGATGAATGACAAAGAATTGAAGGATCAAAATACAAAGGATTTTGTACAAGCAATTAATCAAAAATTCATAAAGATTAAGTTTATACGGATCAAGAAATTAAATGCATAAAAATTGTGAAGTACAAATAAATGATTCAAGGTATTCTTAGAAGTGTAAAACAAAGAGAAATAATTATTCATGTGCCAAAGAATCAAGAACCATGAGCCAAACGTATCAAAATGCATAAGAAATTCAAGGGAACAGGTCCAGGAAAGCCAGGAATCAATTCAAGAACTACCAAGAATCGATTCATGTTGATTTTTGCAAAGAAGAATCGATTCAAGACTCAAGGAATCGATTCAAGGGGCTGGGAATCGATTCCTCCTTAAGGAATCGATTCATGCACATTAATACCTCAAGGAATCGATTCAATGCCTGCAGGAATCGATTCATGCTATTAGGAATTGATTCCCCTTGCTACAAATCGATTCATACGCTATTTTTGATGGAAAAATAGCCTGGAGGAATCGATTCATAGCTGGAATCATGCGCTGAATCATGGAACTTATCAATACGCATTTTCAGAAACTCAACTTCGTTGAATCCTCTCTCCAGACTCTCAAATTGAAACAGCGTTGCATTTATTGAGGTAGACAATTGCAATTCTCAAGTCAGGAAACATGGATCGCTGGCAAATTAAGTCTTCCAATGCATTAATTAAGGAATCGGTAGAAATTTGTTTTTGGCAGCAAGTGCCTTCAAGTGCCTATAAAAGGAGAAGAAGTGAAGAGGCAGAAACACACCCAACAAGCAACGAAATTCCCTTGCTTTCCTTCTTACTCTCTCTGTTTTTCTCATTGATCTCTGCTTCTCAATTGATCTCTTCTTTATTATTTGGAAAATTATTTTGAGAGTGAATCTTATGAGTAAAATTAATTTTTAAGAGCTAAACTTGAATATCATTTCTTGAGAAAGAAAAATTATTTTGAGTGTTAAAATTTGCATATTATTTTCTAAGAGAGGAAAAATAATTTTTGTATGCTAAATTTGCTTATTCTTTCTTAGAAAGGAAAATATTCTCAAGTGCTTTAATTTGTATATCCACTCTTTTGGAGAGTTATCTTTGTACACCTAAATACCAAAAATTCTAGAGGTTTAGGTTGGGGTTTCAACCTTGTAATTGTGAGATTGAAAGATTGGGTGGGGTGCCCTTGTACTTTTGAGAATTGGGTTCTTGAGTGTGGGACACTAGGAAGCCGCGATTGCTCAAAGTTGTATCTCTAATCTCAAATAGTGGAAATCCTCTAAGTGGGTTGCTTAGAGGCGAGACGTACACCGTGTGGTGGAACTCGTATATATCGGTTTGCAAAATTTTCTCTTCCCTAATCTCTTTAAATTTGTGCATTAAAATTGCTTGCTTAATTTGTTATGTTTAATAACTTTGTTATTTAAACTTCTTTATTATTCCTAATTAATTTGCTTGATTAAATTAAGTGCATATTTTCTTAGCTTAATATAAATCGTATATTACTTAGATTAAATTGTTATTACTTGTGATTAATTTTATCATCTTCAATAAGCATAATAATTAAAGAATCATTTCAAAAGCATTCCAAGTAAAATTTTTAATACTCAATTCACCCCCTCCCTCTTGAATAATTGAGGCCACTTGGTTAACAAGTGGTATCAAAGCTTGACTCTTGGTAGATCAAGCTTAACAGCTTCAAGAGAATAATGACCTCAAATTCTTTAAACCTTTTTCCTGAGGGTGGTGCTACAAATCGACCTCCTACTTTTAATGGGGAAGGTTATGCTTTTTGGAAAGAAAGAATGAAAATTTTTGTTTAATCAATTGACTTAAGAGTTTGGAATGCTATTGAAAATGGTCCTTTTATACCCATGCATATTGTTGATGGTAAATATGTTGAAAAACCCATGGATGATCAGATGAGTGATGAAGAAAAGAAAGTACAGTATAATTATAAGGCTAAAAATCTCATTACTCTTGCATTGGGTCCTGATGAATTTTTTAGAGTAGTAACATGTAAATCTGCCAAAGAAATATGGGATACTTTACAAATTACTCATGAAGGAACTAGCGATGTTAAGGATTCTAAAATTAGTACTTTAACTAGCCAATATAAAAGTTTTAGAATGAATTCTGGTGAAACCATCTTAGATCTTCAAAAAAGGTTTACCTTGATTATTAATCATCTTATTACTCTTGGAAAATCTTACACTAACAAGGAGCTTATCCATAAAGTTCTAAAAAGTCTTACCAGGGAATGGCAACCTCTTGTCGCCGTTATCAAACAATCGCCAAACATAAATGATATGTCTCTTGCCACATTATTCGGTAAGCTTCAACAGCAAGAATAAGAATTAAAAGACTTGAAAATGGCGGAGAAGGAAGAAAAGTCTTCCAAGGAGAAGGGGCTAGCTCTTAAGGCCACCTCTATTGAAGAAGATAAATCTGAAAGTGATCAAGAAGATGATTGTAACACCCTAATTTTTAATAAATAATTAAACCCAAAAACAGGGAAGAAATTTTCATAAAAACAACCACTGGTCACTCGGCATAGAAAAGAAGAGGAAGGCAAGGGAAAAAAAAATGAAAGAACATTCATACACACGGCAATCAGTGGAAGGAACAAGGCTTGACCGATCCATTTAGTTCAGCGAAACCCATCATCACCTGGGCGAATCCCACAAACAACGTCCACTCGCTTCAGCGTGACCCCATACGCTTGGGCGAAATAGCTCAAGTCGCTCGGGCGAGGGACGATTCGCCTAAGCGATACTCACACAAGAGTCTTCCTGAAACATACTCGCTGGAGGGAGCACCTTGTTCGCCGGAGTGAGAAGTTCACTCGGCATCCTGCCATTCCACTCGGTTTTAGCGTACGGTTCACTCGCGGAGATTCACTTCTTAACCCACTTGGATTCCCCTTAATACGTACCAGTTCTATTTAGACAGCATTCCCACTCCCTGGCTCCACTCGATCGGATTACATATACATATACATTGGCAACCCAAAAATGATTTCCAAGTCACTCACTCGGAATCTATGAAGACTCCTCACTCGGGATAACTCCCACGTCCAATACGCCACTCGGGGTATTCTACTTACTTTTCATTCTGTAACCATATTATTTTCTGCTCTAATTTTCCTACTAAGCCAGGACTTACTCGGGTTCTTTAGCTACTTGCTAATCTATTACAATGGGTCCACTTAGAGTCTTAGCTGTCGTTCCTTGGTCGGTGAACTGCTCACTCGGCGGATTCTCACTCGGAAATCGTTGATTATCCTCTACTCATGAAATTTCATAATTGTTACTCACGGGATTCGAACCAACTCCTACTCTAGGCTATGTGACCTCAATCGCTCTGATTATTCAACCTCTCATCACTCGGAATGACTCATTATCTCGCTTTCCTCCAACAATAACTTAGCTCCACTTTTACCCATAGTCACACTGATCTCCTACGCTCGGAAGGTATACTTATACACCCATATTCACCACTCGGACATCACCTACAGTATAGAACAACACACAACACACATATATATATATAGACGTATTAAATATTACAACGCATTAGCATGTTTTCACTACCCGAAAGTGTTCAAGTTCAGATATAAGGACTAAAATCAAAATACGAGCCGGCCAAGGCTTAACAAGACCTTATACACAGTATTTACATATACACATATATTCCATAGCGCTAGGTTTCTCTGTTCTGCACTCGGCCTCTTTTTCATCCTTCATTTCGAGGGATGTTCACTGAAAAATGTAACCACTGTAGGGGTGAGCTTTTACATGCAAAATGATAATCAAGACTCGGTATTAGTGTCAGTACGCATACTTACTTTCACTCAGTCGTATTCAGGTTAAACTAAGACCATGCAAATCAGAATGATATCTATAACATACATACTACATAAAGTTCATCTCTATTCACACGTACACATGCATCCACACATTAGGAAATCATCCATAATACTCAACACATGCTATGCGTACTATCTTAATCAGCATCATATCTACATACATGCCTGCGGATCCGACTTAAGTAATGACTTTCAGTTACAGTTTCCCTCTTACTGGCCGCTTGTCCATCAGCTCTTCCCGTATGGTACCGGTCTCCCATTGACATCTCGAGACTCATCTCTAGCTCCTACGGCTACCACGAGCTCTCACAGAATCTAGCCAAGGACTGTAGCTGGAAGCCATTCCCTCGGGGGCTCTAGACCTTCCACGGGTCACCCTATTCTTACACATGCAGCTAATGCATTTACCAGCAAGCATCACTACTCAACTGATACCTCCTTCGCAACCATCGTAGTAGGAACAGATTCAACACAGTCGTTACATATACTTTGCCAGCCATAACAACATGCACAGCAATCGGACAGTCAAGGTAATATCGTCTGATAAATCAACCAACAATCACACGTTCATGTTCTCACAGTGTTAACAGAGATAGGACCATGCATTTCATTCATCTATAACAAGGCTAACAGACTAGATTACCACCATCTGGATCACATGCAATTATTGTACAACTACTATCTTACACACAGGATCCAAAATCAATAATCATGCATATTATTCAATCGCCACAAACACATACACACACTTAAAGCAATACATTCATCCGGTACCATTCGTGGATCATGCATTTGACATGCAAGCGCCCCCTACCTACGGAAAGGAACTCAAGTAGCTCTCCTGCTCTCAACGTTCGGTCTGACACTCTATCCGACTCGTCCAGATCTCCTTCGCACCGTCGCACTTTGAAATCGGCTCGGGGATGAGAAGTTGTTCTTCCTCTGCTTTAATGGTCGTCTTCCACCAGTTGAAGGGGACTCTGACCTTCCTTCGGCACCGTCGTTGCGTTCTCCAAAAACGAAGAGCAAAACAGGGGAAGGGAAAAGAGGATAAAAATGAGGAAGAAGAAAAGAGAGGATGCAGCAGTGGAGAAGAACGAGTATCCACGGTGATACAGGGTATATATATGCATGCAAAGAGAAGGAAGTGGGATGGGAGAACGTGAGTCGCAGCCCACTCACGTAACTCGCCAATCACAAACAGCCATCTTTCACCAACTATGCCTTAATTAAATTGTCATTATTCCTTAAGTTAATCCGATTATGATTATCAATTAACTTCTCACTTTGAAATCAAAACCTTAATAGTTTATTTTTCATTCGGCATTTAACTTTAAAATTGGGATGTTACAGTTCTCCCCCTCTCAAAAGAATTTCATCCTCGAAATTCAGTCGGTCACTCACCTTGGTTGAACAACTCGGGGTATTGTTGTCTCATAGTGTCTTCGCGTTCCCAGGTACAAGAGGTAGTCCTACCTTGCTGCCACTCTACTTTAACCAGTTGTACGTCCTTGTTCCTTAAACGCTTTACCGATCGGTCCACGATTCTAATCGGTATAGTCGTAGTGGTCAGGTCTTCCTTGATTTCCACTTCATCATCAAGCACTGTGTGGCTGGGGTCATGCATATGAAACACGTTGTGCAATCGGGATAAGTGAGTCGGTAATGCTATACGGTATGCCATGGAACCGACTCGATCCAACACCTCATAAGGTCCAATGTATCGGGGGCTCAACTTTCCACCTTTCAAGGCTCGCCTGACTCCTTTACTCGGAGAAGTCTTCAAAAACACTCTGTCTCCGACTGAAAACTCTAATGGTTTGGTTCGTTTGTCATGGTAGCTCTTTTGCCTGTCCTGGGACGCCTTCATCCGTTCCCTTATCACTCAGATCTGTTCTGATATTTGCTTTATAATTTCTTGTCCCAACAGTAGACTCTCACCCGTTTCTGACCAATAGAGTGGGGTTTGGCATCTTCGTCCATATAGTGCTTCGTAGGGTGCCATACCGATACTGTTGTGATGGCTGTTATTGTATGTAAACTCAATCAAGGGGAGGTACTGCTCCCAGTTTCCACCGTGCTCCAACACACACGCCCTTAGCAAGTCCTCCAGGCTTTGGATCGTTCGCTCGGATTGTCCATCCGATTGGGGGTGGTAAGCGGAACTTAGCCAAAACTTCGTGCCCAATTCCTGGTGCAGGCTGGTCTAAAACCGGGACGTGAACCTAGGATCCCTATCCGATACGATAGTAGTTGGCACTCCATGCAGTCGGACAATTTCTTGGATGTAAATCTGTGCTAACTTATGCAACGGGTACTTCATGTTCACAGGTAGGAAGTGTGCACTCTTCGTCAGTCGGTCAACAATGACCCAAATCGCATCATGGCCCGCTCAGTTTTTTGGCAATCCCATGACAAAGTCCATGGCAATTGAGTCCCATTTTCACACGGGAATCTCCAGGGGTTGTAATGCACCATACGGCTTCTGGTGCTCCACTTTCCACTTCTGACAGGTGATGCACCGAGCCACATATTCTGCCACGTTCCTTTTTAATCTGGGCCACCAGAACTGGGTTCTCAGGTCATGGTACATCTTTGTGGCACCCGGGTGGATACTTAGCAAGCTTTTGTGAGCTTCATCAAGCACCATTCTTCTTAATTCTCCTCCACTCGGCACGTATATTCTATTTCTTACTCGGAAGATTCCATCTGACCCCTCGGTCAAGGACAAATCCTTACCTTTGGCCTGAGTCTCCCTCATCTCAGCTAAGTAGGGATCTGATTGCTGTTGCTCGTACACAGATTTCAAGAATTCATTGGCAATCCTCAGCGTGCTGATCGTTATTTTCCGAGAGGAGGGGATGTCAACATGTAAGTTCATGTCTCGGAACTGTTCCAATAGCTCTACCTCATTCACCATCATCACTGCTACATGAAGGGATTTCTGACTTAACACGTCGGCAACAACGTTTGCCTTACCTGGATGGTACTTTAGCTCAAAATCATAATCTTTTAAAAATTCCATCCATCTTCTCTGCCTTATGTTCGGTTCTTTTTGGTCGAATAAGTATTTGAGGCTCTTGTGATCACTGTACACTTCAAATCTGGACCCAAACAAATAATGCCTCCAGATTTTTAACGTGAACACCAACGCTGCCAATTCCAAGTCGTGGGTCGGATAATGCTGCTCGTGAGGTCTCAATTGCCGAGAGGCATACGCTATCACCCGGTCTTTCTGCATTAGCACGCATCCTAATCCGAGTCCTGATGCATCACAATAAACCACGAAGCTCTTTTGCAAGTCAGGTAATCCAACACTGGGGTAGTCGTCAACTTGTCTTTCAGTCCTCAGAAACTGCTCTCGCACTCGGAACTCCACACGAAGGGAATGTTTTTCCGAGTCAACTTAGTTAGTGGCAAGGCCAACTTAGAAAAACCCTCAATGAATCTTCTATAATAACCTGCCAGGCCCATAAAGCTCCTTACCTCCGAGACCGACTTGGGTCTCTCCCATGCCATTATAGCTGTCACCTTCGAAGGGTCCACCGAGACACCTTCCTCGGAAATCACATGTCCGAGGAAATGGATTTTATCCATCTAGAAATCGCACTTTGAAAGCTTCGTGAACAGCTACTTCTCCCTTAACACTTGAAGTACCACTCGGAGGTGTCCTTCATGCTCCTCAAGAGTCTTGGAGTAGACCAAGATATCATCGATGAAGATTACTACGAATCGGTCTAGATATGGGTGGAATATGCTGTTCATGTAATTCATGAAGACGGCAGGGGCGTTTGTTACACCGAACGGCATCACTACATACTCGTAGTGTCCATACCGAGTCCTAAAGGCAGTCTTTGGGATATCCGAGTCCTTCACTCGGATTTGGTGGTATCCCGATCGTAGTTTAATTTTCGAGAAGACTGAGGCTCCACGTAGTTGGTCGATCAAGTCATCAATTCGGGGTAATGGGTATCGGTTCTTAATCGTGAGTTTGTTTAGCTGTCGGTAATCTATACAAAGTCTTATGCTTCCATCCTTCTTCTTAACAAGCAGCACAGGTGCGCCCCATGGTGATATGCTCAGTCTAATGAATTGTTTTCCGAGTAACTCATCCACTTGCTTCTTCAGCTCGGCCAATTCAGTTGGGGACATTCTATAAGGTGCACTGGAGACTGGCTCGGCTCCAGGAATCAAGTCTATAGAGAATTTAACTTCTCTATTGGGAGGGACACTCGGCACGTCCTCGGGAAACACTTCTGGGAATTCACAGACAGTCAAAATTTCGTTCACTCGGGTTTTACTTTCACCCTCGGTTAAACAAAGCATCATAAACAGTTGAGCTATACCTTGTGTCGTGTCGTCCTCCTTGTGCTGCCTCGGGAAGATTATCCTTCGGTTTCTACAATCCACTAACACCTTGTTGGCTGAAAGCCAATCTATGCCGAGCACGATATCAAGGCCTTTCAGAGGTACACACACAAGATCGAAGGTAAAACTCCGATCGTCCAACATAAACGTTACGCCCTTACACATTGTTGATGTCAACACCTTAGGGCCAGTCGGGTTGGTTACTTCCAAAGTCCGATCCATATCCACAGTCGGTAATCGCAGTCGTCTCACATACTCATCAGCTACGAAGGAGTGGGTGGCTCCAGAATCAAAAATTACATTAAGTGTATATTTACCGAGTAGGCACTTACTCTGTACCAAGTCATTTGCCTGTGCAGCATCTTCCGCGTTGATTGTGTAAACTCTTCCAGTAGTTGGTTGATCGGCGTCTCTCTTCCGGTTATTTGGGGTAAACATCATATTCCCTCTGGCTCTGCTACCTCTGCCGCTCGGTCCTTGGTTATCGTTCCCTCAGTTTCTCTCTTGGAAACCTCCATGACGTGCATTGGCGTTTGCTTGACGAAGTTGGGGGCAGTCGGGGCGAATGTGCCCCTTCTCCTGGCAATGAAAGCACTTGACCTCTATACTATTGCAATTCTGAGCAAAGTGGTCACCACCGCACTTAAAACACTTGCCATATTTTGGTCGTCCACTCATCTGTCTCCCTTGGTTACTGCGATCTTGATATCTGGTAAAGGGTCCACTTCTTCCCACATTTCCTGGCCTCTTGAACCGTGACTGCTGAGGCCTCAAGTAATGGTTGGTTCTGCTGCTCTGGCCCGAGTGGGCCTTGTCATCTTCTTCAAATATTCTACATTTGTTCACCAATGCTGGGAAACTCCTGATCTCTTGATATCTGCAGGCTCTCTTCATATCTGATCTCAATCCATTTTCAAATTTAAGGCACTTGGAGCTCTCCGTCCCTGGTTGTTGGAAAGGTGGGTAGAATAGGCACAACTCCTCGAACCTAGTCGCATACTCTTCCATAATCATGGTGCCCTGCTCCAACTCCATAAACTTCAACTCCTTCCGACTCCTTACTATGTCGGGGAAGTACTTCTCTAAGAAGCATGTCTTGAAATCATTCCAAGTCAGCTGAGCATCATCCTTCAGAAATCGGTTTCTGGCTATCTTCCACCAGTTCTCCGCTTCATCTCGTAGCATATACACTGCACATTCCACCTTTTGGGCCTCGGTACAACGAAGACCCCCAAAAATCCTCTCCAGTTCCTGAGTCCATTTAAAAGCTGCCTCAGGGTTCCGTCCTCCCTGAAATTCACTCGGCTTCCTCTTCAGGAAGCGGTCCAGCACGTGGCCATCCTCAGCTCGAGTCTGGCCCTGCCTCTCGAACACGTCCACAAAGCGTTGGAATGCTGTGGCTATAGCCTCCATGCTTTGGCGATGCGTCATCCCTTATCCTGAAATTAACACCCTTCAAGGATAAGCATACCGAGCCACTTACTACCGATCGTATCTCAGTCTAATATTTAGTAACTTAGCACATTATGCCATTCCTATATGTTACACAATCAATCGGACCAGGGGGAATAACCTCCTATCCACAATTCAATATCATAGCATCAATCAGGTTCAACAATATCACAATAATAATGATCATTCGATCAGAAAGCACACAACCGCTCACACTCGGTAAGCATACCTTGGCCTTGGACCTTTCGGTCTGCTCTGATACCAAAATGTAACACCCTAATTTTTAATAAATAATTAAACCCAAAAACAGGGAAGAAATTTTCATAAAAATAACCACTGGTCACTCGGTATAGAAAAGAAGAGGAAGGCAAGGAAAAAAAAATGAAAGAACATTCATACGCACGGCAATCAGTGGAAGGAACAAGGCTTGACCGATCCATTCAGTTCAGCGAAACCCATCATCGCCTGGGCGAATCCCACAAACAACGTCCACTCGCTTCAGCGTGACCCCATATGCTTGGGCGAAATAGCTCAAGTCGCTCGGGCGAGGGACGATTCGCCTAAGCGATACTCACACAAGAGTCTTCCTGAAACACACTCACTGGAGCGAGCACCTTGTTCGCCGGAGTGAGAAGTTCACTCGGCATCCTGCCATTCCACTCGGTTTTAGCGTACGGTTCACTTGCGGAGATTCACTTCTTAACCCACTTGGATTTCCCTTAATACGTACCAGTTCTATTTAGACAGCATTCCCACTCCCTGGCTCCACTCGATCAGATTACATATACATATACATTGGCAACCCAAAAATGATTTCCAAGTCACTCACTCGGAATCTATGAAGACTCCTCACTCGGGATAACTCCCACGTCCAATACGCCACTCGGGGTATTCTGCTTACTTTTCATTCTGTAACCATATTATTTTCTGCTCTAATTTTCCTACTAAGCCAGGACTCACTCGGGTTCTTTAGCTACTTGCTAATCTATTACAATGGGTCCACTTAGAGTCTTAGGTGTCGTTCCTTGGTCGGTGAACTGCTCACTCGGCGGATTCTCACTCGGAAATTGTTGATTATCCTCTACTCATGAAATTTCATAATTGTTACTCACGGGATTCAAACCAACTCCAACTCTAGGCTATGCGACCTCAATCGCTCGGATTATTCAACCTCTCATCACTCGGAATGACTCATTATCTCGCTTTCCTCCAACAATAACTTAGCTCCGCTTTTACCCATAGTCACACTGATCTCCTACGCTCGGAAGGTATACTTATACACCCATATTCACCACTCGGACATCACCTACAGTATAGAACAACACACAACACACACATATATATATATAGACGTATTAAATATTACAACGTATTAGCATGTTTTCACTACCCGAAAGTGTTCAAGTTCAGATATAAGGACTAAAATCAAAATACGAGCCGGCCAAGGCTTAACAAGACCTTATACACAGTATTTACATATACACATATATTCCATAGCGCTAGGTTTCTCTGCTCTGCACTCGGCCTCTTTTTCATCCTTCATTTCGAGGGATGTTCACTGAAAAATGTAACCACTGTAGGGGTGAGCTTTTACATGCAAAATGATAATCAAGACTCGGTATTAGTGTCAGTACGCATACTTACTTTCACTCAGTCGTATTCAGGTTAAACTAAGACCATGCAAATCAGAATGATATCTATAACATACATACTACATAAAGTTCATCTCTGTTCACACGTACACATGCATCCACACATTAGGAAATCATCCATAATACTCAACACATGCTATACGTACTATCTTAATCAGCATCATATCTACATGCATGCCTGCGGATCCGACTTAAGTAATGACTTTCAGTTACAGTTTCCCTCTTACTGGCCGCTTGTCCATCAGCTCTTCCCGTGTGGTACCAGTCTCCCATTGACGTCTCGAGACTCATCTCTAGCTCCTACGGCTACCACGAGCTCTCACAGAATCTAGCCAAGGACTGTAGCTGGAAGCCATTCCCTCGGGGGCTCTAGACCTTCCACGGGTCACCCCATTCTTACACATGCAGCTAATGCATTTACCAGCAAGCATCACTACTCAACTGATACCTCCTTCGCAACCATCGTAGTAGGAACAGATTCAACGCAGTCGTTACATATACTCTGCCAGCCATAACAACATGCACAGTAATCAGACAGTCAAGGTAATATCGTCTGATAAATCAACCAACAATCACACGTTCATGTTCTCACAGTGTTAATAGAGATAGGACCATGCATTTCATTCGTCTATAACAAGGCTAACAGACTACATTACCACCATCTGGATCACATGCAATTATTGTACAACTACTATCTTACACACAAGATCCAAAATCAATAATCATGCATATTATTCAATCGCCACAAACACATGCACACACTTAAAGCAATACATTCATCCGGTACCATTCGTGGATCATGCATTTGACATGCAAGCGCCCCCTACCTACGGAAAGGAACTCAAGTAGCTCTCCTGCTCTCAACGTTCGGTCTGACACTCTATCCGACTCGTCCAGATCTCCTTCGCACCGTCGCACTCTGAAATCGGCTCGGGGATGAGAAGTTGTTCTTCCTCTGCTTCAATGGTCGTCTTCCACCAGTTGAAGGGGACTCTGACCTTCCTTCGGCACCGTCGTTGCGTTCTCCAGAAACGAAGAGCAAAATAGGGGAAGGGAAAAGAGGATAAAAACGAGGAAGAAGAAAAGAGAGGATGCAGCAGTGGAGAAGAACGAGTATCCACGGTGATACAGGGTATATATATGCATGCGAAGAGAAGGAAGTGGGATGGGAGAACGTGAGTCGCAGCCCACTCACGTAACTCGCCAATCACAAACAGCCATCTTTCACCAACTATGCCTTAATTAAATTGTCATTATTCCTTAAGTTAATCCAATTATGATTATCAATTAACTTCTCACTTTGAAATCAAAACCTTAATAGTTTATTTTTCATTCGGCATTTAACTTTAAAATTGGGATGTTACAGTTCTCCCCTCTCAAAAGAATTTCGTCCTCGAAATTCAGTCGGTCACTCACCTTGGTTGAACAACTCGGGGTATTGCTGTCTCATAGTGTCTTCGCGTTCCCAGGTACAAGAGGTAGTCCTGCCTTGCTGCCACTCTACTTTAACCAGTTGTACGTCCTTGTTCCTTAAACGCTTTTCCGATCGGTCCACGATTCTAATCGGTATAGTCGTAGTGGTCAGGTCTTCCTTGATTTCCACTTCATCATCAAGCACTGTGTGGCTGGGGTCATGCAGATACTTCCTCAGTTGGGACACATGAAACACGTTGTGCAATCGGGATAAGTGAGTCGGTAATGCTATACGGTATGCCATGGAACCGACTCGATCCAACACCTCATAAGGTCCAATGTATCGGGGGCTCAACTTTCCACCTTTCAAGGCTCGCCCGACTCCTTTACTCGGAGAAGTCTTCAAAAACACTCTGTCTCCGACTGAAAACTCTAATGGTTTGGTTCGTTTGTCATGGTAGCTCTTTTGCCTATCCTGGGACGCCTTCATCCGTTCCCTTATCACTCGGATCTGTTCTGATGTTTGCTTTATAATTTCTGGTCCCAACAGTAGACTCTCACCCGTTTCCGACCAACAAAGTGGGGTTCGGCATCTTCGTCCATATAGTGCTTTGTAGGGTGCCATACCGATACTGTTGTGATGGCTGTTATTGTATGTAAACTCAATCAAGGGGAGGTACTGCTCCCAGTTTCCACCGTGCTCCAACACACACGCCCTTAGCCAGTCCTCCAGGCTTTGGATCGTTCGCTCGGATTATCCATCCGATTGGGGGTGGTAAGCGGAACTTAGCCAAAACTTCGTGCCCAATTCCTGGTGCAGGCTGGTCTAAAACCGGGACGTGAACCTAGGATCCCTATCCGATACGATAGTAGTTGGCACTCCATGCAGTCGGACAATTTCTTGGATGTAAATCCGTGCTAACTTATGCAACGGGTACTTCATGTTCATAGGTAGGAAGTGTGCACTCTTCGTCAGTAGGTCAACAATGACCCAAATCGCATCATGGCCCGCTCGATTTTTTGGCAATCCCATGACAAAGTCCATGGCAATTGAGTCCCATTTCCACACGGGAATCTCCAGGGGTTGCAATGCACCATACGGCTTCTGGTGCTCCACTTTTGACTTCTGACAGGTGATGCACCGAGCCACATATTCTGCCACGTTCCTTTTTAATCTGGGCCACCAGAACTGGGTTCTCAGGTCATGGTACATCTTCGTGGCACCCGGGTGGATACTTAGCAAGCTTTTGTGAGCTTCATCAAGCACCATTCTTCTTAATTCTCCTCCACTCGGCACGTATATTCTATTTCTTACTCGAAAGATTCCATCTGACCCCTCGATCAAGGACAAATCCTTACCTTTGGCCTGAGTCTCCCTCATCTCAGCTAAGTAGGGATCTGATTGTTGTTGCTCGTACACGGATTTCAAGAATTCATTGGCAATCCTCAGCGTGCCGATCGTTATTTTCCGAGAGGAGGGGATGTCAACATGTAAGTTCATGTCTCGGAACTGTTCCAATAGCTCTACCTCATTCACCATCATCACTGCTACATGAAGGGATTTCTGACTTAACACGTCAGCAACAACGTTTGCCTTACCTGGATGGTACTTTAGCTCAAAATCATAATCTTTTAAAAATTCCATCCATCTTCTCTGCCTTATGTTCGGTTCTTTTTGGTCGAATAAGTATTTGAGGCTCTTGTGATCACTGTACACTTCAAATCTGGACCCAAATAAATAATGCCTCCAGATTTTTAACGCGAACACCAACGCTGCCAATTCCAAGTCGTGGGTCGGATAATGCTGCTCGTGAGGTCTCAATTGCCGAGAGGCATACGCTATCACCCGGTCTTTCTGCATTAGCACGCATCCTAATCCGAGTCCTGATGCATCACAATAAACCACGAAGCTCTTTTGCAAGTTAGGTAATGCCAACACTGGGGTAGTCGTCAACTTGTCTTTCAGTCCTCGGAAAATGCTCTCGAACTCGGAACTCCACACGAAGGGAATGTTTTTCCGAGTCAACTTAGTTAGTGGCAAGGCCAACTTGGAAAAACCCTCAATGAATCTTCTATAATAACCTGCCAGGCCCATAAAGCTCCTTACCTCCGAGACCGACTTGGGTCTCTCCCATGCCATTATAGCTGTCACCTTCGAAGGGTCCACCGAGACACCTTCCTCGGAAATCACATGTCCGAGGAAATGGATTTTATCCGTCCAGAAATCGCACTTTGAAAGCTTCGCGAACAGCTACTTCTCCCTTAACACTTGAAGTACCGCTCGGAGGTGTCCTTCATGCTCCTCAGGAGTCTTGGAGTAGACCAAGATATCATCGATGAAGATTACTACGAATCGGTCTAGATATGGGTGGAATATGCTGTTCATGTAATTCATGAAGACGGCAGGGGCGTTTGTTACACCGAACGGCATCACTACATACTCGTAGTGTCCATACCGAGTCCTAAAGGCAGTCTTTGGGATATCCGAGTCCTTCACTCAGATTTGGTGGTATCCCGATCGTAGGTTAATTTTCGAGAAGACTGAGGCTCCACGTAGTTGGTCGATCAAGTCATCAATTCAGGGCAATGGGTATCGGTTCTTAATCGTGAGTTTGTTTAGCTGTCGGTAATCTATACAAAGTCTCATGCTTCCATCCTTCTTCTTAACAAGCAGCACAGGTGCGCCCCATAGTGATATGCTCAGTCTAATGAATTATTTTCCGAGTAACTCATCCACTTGATTCTTCAGCTCGGCCAATTCAGTTGGGGACATTCTATAAGGTGCACTGGAGACTGGCTCGGCTCCAGGAATCAAGTCTATAGTGAATTTAACTTCTCTATTGGGAGGGACACTCGGCACGTCCTCGGGAAACACTTCTGGGAATTCACAGACAGTCAAAATTTCGTTCACTCGGGTTTTACTTTCACCCTCGGTTAAACAAAGCATCATAAACAGTTGAGCTATACCTTGTGTCGTGTCGTCCTCCTTGTGCTGCCTCGGGAAGATTATCCTTCGGTTTCTACAATCCACTAACACCTTGTTGGCTGAAAGCCAATCTATGCTGAGCACGATATCAAGGCCTTTCAGAGGTACACACACAAGATCGAAGGTAAAACTCCGATCGTCCAACACAAACGTTACGCCCTTACACATTGTTGATGTCAACACCTTAGGGCCAGTCGGGTTGGTTACTTCCAAAGTCCGATCCATATCCACAGTTGGTAATCGCAGTCATCTCACACACTCATCAGCTACGAAGGAGTGGGTGGCTCCAGAATCAAAAATTACATTAAGTGTATATTTACCGAGTAGGCACTTACTCTGTACCAAGTCATTTGCCTGTGCAGCATCTTCCGCGTTGATTGTGTAAACTCTTCCAGTAGTTGGTTGATCGGCGTCTCTCTTCTGGTTATTTGGGGCAAACATCATATTCCCTCTGGCTCTGCTACCTCTGCCGCTCGGTCCTTGGTTATCGTTCCCTCAGTTTCTCTCTTGGAAACCTCCATGACGTGCATTGGGGTTTGTTTGACGAAGTTGGGGGCAGTCGGGGCGAATGTGCCCCTTCTCCTGGCAATGAAAGCACTTGACCTCTATACTATTGCAATTCTGAGCAAAGTGGTCACCACCGCACTTAAAACACTTGCCATATTTTGGTCGTCCACTCATCTGTCTCCCTTGGTTACTGCAATCTTGATATCTGGTAAAGGGTCCACTTCTTCCCACATTTCCTGGCCTCTTGAACCGTGACTGCTGAGGCCTCAAGTAATGGTTGGTTCTGCTGCTCTGGCCCGAGTGGGCCTTGTCATCTTCTTCAAATATTCTACATTTGTTCACCAATGCAGGGAAACTCCTGATCTCTTGATATCTGCAGGCTCTCTTCATATCTGATCTCAATCCATTTTCAAATTTAAGGCACTTGGAGCTCTCCGTCCCTGGTTGTTGGAAAGGTGGGTAGAATAGGCATAACTCCTCGAACCTAGTCGCGTACTCTTCCATAATCATAGTGCCCTGCTCCAACTCCATAAACTCCAACTCCTTCCGACTCCTTACTATGTCGGGGAAGTACTTCTCTAAGAAGCATGTCTTGAAATCATTCCAAGTCAGCTGAGCATCATCCTTCGGAAATCGGTTTCTGGCTATCTTCCACCAGTTCTCCGCTTCATCTCGTAGCATATACACTGCACATTCCACCTTTTGGGCCTCGGTACAACGAAGACCCCCAAAAATCCTCTCCAGTTCCTGAGTCCATTTAAAAGCTGCCTCAGGGTTCCGTCCTCCCTGAAATTCACTCAGCTTCCTCTTCAGGAAGCGGTCCAGCACGTGGCCATCCTCAGCTCGAGTCTGGCCCTGCCTCTCGAACACGTCCGCAAAGCGTTGGAATGTTGTGGCTATAGCCTCCATGCTTTGGCGATGCGTCATCCCTTATCCTGAAATTAACACCCTTCGAGGATAAGCATACCGAGCCACTTACTACCGATCGTATCTCAGTATAATATTTAGTAACTTAGCACATTATGCCATTCCTATATGTTACACAATCAATCGGACCAGGGGGAATAACCTCCTATCCACAATTCAATATCATAGCATCAATCAGGTTCAACAATATCACAATAATAATGATCATTCGATCAGAAAGCACACAACCGATCACACTCGGTAAGCATACCTTGGCCTTGGACCTTTCGGTCTGCTCTGATACCAAAATGTAACACCCTAATTTTTAATAAATAATTAAACCCAAAAACAGGGAAGAAATTTTCATAAAAATAACCACTAGTCACTCGGTATAGAAAAGAAGAGGAAGGCAAGGAAAAAAAAATGAAAGAACATTCATACGCACGGCAATCAGTGGAAGGAACAAGGCTTGACCGATCCATTCAGTTCAGCGAAACCCATCATCGCCTGGGCGAATCCCACAAACAACGTCCACTCGCTTCAGCGTGACCCCATATGCTTGGGCAAAATAGCTCAAGTCGCTCGGGCGAGGGACGATTCGCCTAAGCGATACTCACACAAGAGTCTTCCTGAAACACACTCACTGGAGCGAGCACCTTGTTCGCCGGAGTGAGAAGTTCACTCGGCATCCTGCCATTCCACTCGGTTTTAGCGTACGGTTCACTCGCGGAGATTCACTTCTTAACCCACTTGGATTCCCCTTAATACGTACCAGTTCTATTTAGACAGCATTCCCACTCCCTGGCTCCACTCGATCGGATTACATATACATATACATTGGCAACCCAAAAATGATTTCCAAGTCACTCACTCGGAATCTATGAAGACTCCTCACTCGGGATAACTCCCACGTCCAATACGCCACTCGGGGTATTCTACTTACTTTTCATTCTGTAACCATATTATTTTCTGCTCTAATTTTCCTACTAAGCCAGGACTCACTCGGGTTCTTTAGCTACTTGCTAATCTATTACAATGGGTCCACTTAGAGTCTTAGGTGTCGTTCCTTGGTCGGTGAACTGCTCACTCGGCGGATTCTCACTCGGAAATCATTGATTATCCTCTATCATGAAATTTCATAATTGTTACTCACGGGATTCAAACCAACTCCTACTCTAGGCTATGCGACCTCAATCGCTCGGATTATTCAACCTCTCATCACTCGGAATGACTCATTATCTCACTTTCCTCCAACAATAACTTAGCTCCGCTTTTACCCATAGTCACACTGATCTCCTACGCTCGGAAGGTATACTTATACACCCATATTCACCACTCGGACATCACCTACAGTATAGAACAACACACAATACACATATATATATATATAGACGTATTAAATATTACAACGCATTAGCATGTTTTCACTACCCGAAAGTGTTCAAGTTCAGATATAAGGACTAAAATCAAAATACGAGCCGGCCAAGGCTTAACAAGACCTTATACACAGTATTTACATATACACATATATTCCATAGCGCTAGGTTTCTCTGCTCTGCACTCGGCCTCTTTTTCATCCTTTATTTCGAGGGATGTTCACTGAAAAATGTAACCACTGTAGGGGTGAGCTTTTACATGCAAAATGATAATCAAGACTCGATATTAGTGTCAGTATGCATACTTACTTTCACTCAGTCGTATTCAGGTTAAACTAAGACCATGCAAATCAGAATGATATCTATAACATACATACTACATAAAGTTCATCTCTATTCACACGTACACATGCATCCACACATTAGGAAATCATCTATAATACTCAACACATGCTATGCGTACTATCTTAATCAGCATCATATCTACATGCATGCCTGCGAATCCGACTTAAGTAATGACTTTCAGTTACAGTTTCCCTCTTACTGGCCGCTTGTCCATCAGCTCTTCCTGTGTGGTACCGGTCTCCCATTGACGTCTCGAGACTCATCTCTAGCTCCTACGGCTACCACGAGCTCTCACAGAATCTAGCCAAGGACTGTAGCTGGAAGCCATTCCCTCGGGGGCTCTAGACCTTCCACGGGTCACCCCATTCTTACACATGCAGCTAATGCATTTACCAGCAAGCATCACTACTCAACTGATACCTCCTTCGCAACCATCGTAGTAGGAACAGATTCAACATAGTCGTTACATATACTTTGCCAGCCATAACAACATGCATAGCAATCGGACAGTCAAGGTAATATCGTCTGATAAATCAACCAACAATCACACGTTCATGTTCTCACAGTGTTAACAGAGATAGGACCATGCATTTCATTCGTCTATAACAAGGCTAACAGACTACATTACCACCATCTGGATCACATGCAATTATTGTACAACTACTATCTTACACACAGGATCCAAAATCAATAATCATGCATATTATTCAATCGCCACAAACACATGCACACACTTAAAGCAATACATTCATCCGGTACCATTCGTGGATCATGCATTTGATATGCAAGCGCCCCCTACCTACGGAAAGGAACTCAAGTAGCTCTCCTGCTCTCAATGTTCGGTCTGACGCTCTATCTGACTCGTCCAGATCTCCTTCGCACCATCGCACTCTGAAATCGGCTCGGGGATGAGAATTTGTTCTTCCTCTGCTTCAATGGTCGTCTTCCACCAGTTGAAGGGGACTCTGACCTTCCTTCGGCACCGTCGTTGCGTTCTCCAGAAACGAAGAGCAAAACAGGGGAAGGGAAAAGAGGATAAAAACGAGGAAGAAGAAAAGAGAGGATGCAGCAGTGGAGAAGAACGAGTATCCACGGTGATACAGGGTATATATATGCATGCGAAGAGAAGGAAGTGGGATGGGAGAACGTGAGTCGCAGCCCACTCACGTAACTCGCCAATCACAAACAGCCATCTTTCACCAACTATGCCTTAATTATATTTTCATTATTCCTTAAGTTAATCCGATTATGATTATCAATTAACTTCTCACTTTGAAATCAAAACCTTAATAGTTTATTTTTCATTCGGCATTTAACTTTAAAATTGGGATGTTACAATGATGATGATGATGAGTTAGGCCTATTTGTGAGGCGGTTTGGAAGGCTCATGAGAAACAAAAGATTCCAAAAGGGCTTCACTTCTAAAGGTAAGAAATTCGTTCCCAAAGATAATAATTCCTTACCAATTTGTTTTGAATATGGAAAGGAAGGACATTTCAAGGCGGACTGTCCAAATCTCAAAAAGAAAAACAAGGATCGGAAAGGAAAAAGGAGAGCATACATAGCATGGGATGACAATAAGGTGAGCAGCTCGGATGAATCTGAAAATGAAGAAGCAAACCTCTGTCTCATGGCCAACCATCAAGACGAAGATGATGAGGTAAATCTCCATGATTTAGATAAAGATGAATTGCTTGATGCGTTTGATGAATTGTATGATAAATTTGTTAAACTTTCTAGTAAGTATAAATTATCTAGAAAAACCATAGAAACTCTTGAAACGCATCTTATCAAACAGGTAAAAGAAAATGAGATTTTAAAAAAGGATGTAACAAATGTTCAAGCATGCCCTAAAACCAAACCTTGTGAATTTTTTAAGAAATGTGACATTCTAGAAACTAAGGTTTTAGACTTGAGTAAAACCTTAGAAAAATTTACAAATGTTAGAGACAACTTAAATGTTTTGCTTGGAAAACAACGGTGTATGTTTGATAAAACGGGACTAGGTTTTAATGCCTATAAGAAACAAAAGAATTATAAAAACTTCTTTATACCACCTAGTAAAACTGCATCACCTTTCATGAAATGCAATTATTGTGGTTTTAAAAGGAAAGTGCATCTAATTGTAATGTTAGAAATCTAGGGCCAAAGGTTGTGAGAAAAGTATGGGTTCCTAAAGGAACATTACCTCAAACTAACCTACAAGAACCCAACATAAAATGGGTACCAAGTTCTCTAACTTGACATGTTTTGTAGGTATGCTTTAAAGCGAGTAACACCCATTGGTATTTGGATAGTGGGTGTTCAAAACATATGACGGGAGATAAAAGTAAGTTCATTTCATTTACTCCACAAAATAAAGGATTCGTTACATATGGAGACAACACAAAGGGAAGAATACTAGGAATCAGAAATGTTGGTAAAAAATTCTTCCACTTCTATAAATGATGTTTTATATGTTGAAGGACTCAAACATAACTTGCTTAGCATTAGCCAATTATGTGATAAGGGCTATAAAATTGTCTTTGAATCAAATTGTTGCATAATTAAAAATAAGCTAGACAAGGAAACAAAATTCGTTGGTCAAAGAGTTGATAACATCTATATGATTAATCTTGATTGTCTTGCTTCAAATGATGTGCAATGCTTTATAACTAAAGAGGATGAATCATGGCTATGGCATAGAAGAATTGCTCACATTCATGTAGACCATTTAAACAAACTTGTTTCAAAAGATTTAGTAATTGGTTTACCAAAATTGAAATTCGAAAATAAATTCTGTGATGCATGTCAAAAGGGAAAACAAGTAAAGGTCTCTTTTCCAGAAAAAATATTGTTTCAGAAAATAGACCTTTACAACTTTTACATATGGATTTATTTGGACCTTCAAAAATTAAAAGTTTTGGTGGAAATTATTATGGTCTCGTGATTGTGGATGATTATTCTAGATATACATGGATACTGTTTCTTACTCATAAACAAGAAGTATATTATGCATTTAAGAAACTTGCCAAGATAATCCAAAATGAACAAAATTTAAAAATAGCATCCATTCGAATGGATCATGGGGGAGAATTTGAAAATCAATCCTTTGGAAAATTTTATGAAAAATTTGGCATTGAACATAATTTTTCAGCTCCAAGAACTCCATAACAAAATGGAGTAGTTGAGAGGAAAAATCGATCTTTAGTGGAGCTCGCAAGAACTATGTTGAATGAGAGTAATATTGCGAAACATTTTTGGGCCGATGCAGTAAACACTGCTTGCCATGTTATGAATCGATGTTTGATAAGGCCCATATTAAAGAAAACCCCCTATGAGCTTTATAAAGGAAGAAAACCAAATATCTCTTATTTTCATATATTTGGATGCAAATGCTTTGTTTTGAATAATGGAAAGGATAATCTCAGCAAATTCGATGCAAAATCTAATGAAGCAATATTCTTAGGTTATTCATCTACTAGTAAAGCATAGCGACTCTTTAACAAATGAACTTGTACAATTGAAGAGTCTATACACGTCAAATTTGATGAACTTAATCAAAATACTCCGAGAAAGGAAATTGATGATCTTGTAGATACCTTCCAAGAAATGAACTTGGAAGATAAAGAAGAAAACAAAAATGAAGGAAATACATCACAAAATGACAAACCTCAACAAAAGGAGTGGATCACCGTAAAGAATCACCCCTTGGATAATATCATAGGTGAAATAACAAAAGGTGTAAGTACTCAAAACGCTATTAGAAATGCATTCAATCACTTAGCTTTTGTATCACAAATAGAACCCAAAAATATTGATGAAGCTATTATTGGTGAACATTGGATGTTGGCAATGCAAGAAGAATTAAATCAGTTTGAAAGAAATGAAGTTTGGGAACTTATGCCAAAAACCAATGATCATCAAATAATAGGCACGAAATGGGTTTTTAGAAATAAGCTAGATGAAAATGGAATAATAACAAGAAATAAAGCTAGATTAGTTGCAAAGGGATATAATCAAGAAGAGGGAATAGACTATGAAAAAACATATGCTCCCGTAGCCAGGTTAGAAGCTATAAGATTATTATTAGCTTTTGCTTGTAGTATATATTTTAAGCTTTATCAAATGGATGTCAAAAGCGCTTTTCTAAATGGTTATATTCAAGAAGAAGTTTATGTAAATCAACCTCCCGGTTTTGAAAATCATAAATTTCCAAACCATGTTTTTAAATTCAGAAAAGCTTTATATGGTTTGAAACAAGCTCCAAGAGCTTGGTATGAACGACTCAGTAAATTTCTTCTAGAAAATAATTTTGCAAGGGGAAAAGTTGATACAATACTGTTTATAAAATGCAAAAACCATGACATCTTTTTGGTATAAGTTTATGTTGATGACATAATATTTGGTGCTACTAACGAAATTCTTTGTCAAGAGTTTGCTAAGATTATGCAAGATGAATTCGAAATGTCCATGATGGGAGAACTCACATTCTTTCTTGGGCTACAAATTAAGCAAACAAAAGAAGGAACTTTCACCAGTCAAACAAAATACTACAAAGAACTACTCAAAAGGTTTGAAATGGATAAAGCAAATGAAATAGCCACACCAATGAGTACTTCTTGTTACTTAGACAAAGATGAGAAGGGTAAAGACATTGAAATAACGAAATACCGAGGTATGATTGGATCCTTACTTTACTTAACAGCTAGTAGACCCGATATTATGTTTGCGGTATGTATATGTGCTAGATATCAAGCATGTCCTAAAGAATCACATCTTACTGCCATAAAAAGAATTTTAAAATATCTTGTGGGTACTCAAAATGTTGGCTTATGGTATCCCAAAGGCATTGAATGTATTCTTGTAGGATATTCTGATTCAGACATTGCCGGTTGCAAATTAGATAGAAAAAGTACCAGCGGTACTTGTCACTTACTCAGAAGTTCTCTTGTTTCTTGGCATAGCAAGAAACAAGTAAGTGTCGCGTTATCAACAGCTGAGGCAGAATATTTTGCAGCTGGAAGTTGTTGTGCTCAAATCCTATGGATGAGACAACAACTTCTTGACTTCGGTGTTGTACTAGATCAAATACCCATTAAATGCGACAACACCAGCGCCATAAATATCTCTAAAAATCCAGTTATGCATTCACGAAAAAAACACATAGAAATATGTCACCATTTCATACGAGATCATGTTTTAAAAGGAGATTGTGTTCTTGAATATGTTGAAACTTCTAAACAATTGGCGGATATTTTCACTAAACCCCTTCCAAAGGAACAGTTTATAAATATTAGAAGGGAATTAGGCATTTTAGAAATTGTTTAATCACAAATTTCATTCTCTTAAATATTATCATAAATCTTTAGCTTAAAGATTTACTCTTCTTTCATACAAATTCTATTTTTGAAAATATTGATTTACTTTAAATATACACTATCTTGAGATATTCACATTTACAATAATCATATTAAAACCCCATTAATTTTTTTTAAACATATTTTTGAAACAAATTAATCTCTTATACACCACATGATCTCAAAAACAAATGCAAATTAACCTTTGATTTTCTTGAAAAATTTATAAGACAAAATCAATGGTAAAAAATTGTAAAATTTTAAAGCCCTTCATGTTAATACCATTAGAAGACAAAATCACATTGCCATTTCTATGATTCTCGTGACTTCTAAAGGCTCCAGCATGTTCTCTTCAAAGCTTTATTCATGCATGTGAATATTACTTGTCTTATGTGCCTTGTCTAAATTCCTTCTTGCAAACCAAAGCCTTTCACGTGAATCATTGACAGAACATGTGAAAAATTAAACAAACTCCAATATTCCCAAGGCATTCACATGAATTTCCCTCTCTACGCATAAAAAATTGGTCAGGAACAGTTGTAGGAATCGATTCCCCCTCACATGAATCGATTCCCACGTTCAAAATACATCTAAAATTACAAATTATTCCATATGAATCGATTCCCCTCTAGGCTGAATCGATTCACGTGTGAAATCCCCTATAAAATCACTTTGTCTCATGCTGATTCTTCAATGTCTCATCCCTTACCTCACTTCTTTGCATAAGCCTCTCCTTTTCTTCTCCAAAAACCGCAAAAATTCATGGCTTCATCATCCCACTCTAGAAAGAAGAAACGAGGAAATACCGGTGGATCTTCATCTTCAACTATCAATGATCCTTTGAGATTATTTGATAATCAAACCCAACTTCAAAAATATCTTGAAAAATATTCTGAGAAACTCATATTACCTCCTCATTGGCTTGATGTTCCTCTCTTCGAAGAACATGATTTTGCTGTTCTAAATTTTCTTAAGCAACAAAATTGGTAAAATTTGTTGCTCTCAAGGAAAACTACATATATCCAGAATTAATTCGAGCCTTCTACTCAACCTTGAAAATTTCAAATGGACGTTGCATCGCTAGAATCAAGGGAGTATCTATTGCTCTTGATGATGATATTCTTTATCTGGTTGGAAAGCTTCCAATCAATAACGTGGATTTCTTTGGTACTGAACCCGTTCCTGAATGGGAATACAATTCCATTGATGCTCGTGCCTTTCTTCATCTATCCTCTGTCTCCAAAAGCACCGTTGGGGAGTTAAATGTTGACCATTGTCTCCTCCACTACTGCTTAGTAAAAATGATTCTTCCTAAGGGCTCTAATAATGCTAGAGTAAGTGAAATCCAAACTCTTATCCTCTAGGCAATACTTCATGAAAAGGAAATCAATTGGATAAAGCTTGTTAGAAATCACATGATTGATTCCAAAACACTCACTAGACTTCTTTATGCTATCCTTATTACAAAACTTCTCAAGCACTTCAACGTCGACCTTACTAATGAAGTGAAAGAAGATGTTGACCATAAAGGTAAAATTGGAAGTGCCCATCTTTCAAAAATGGGCTGGTATAACCAAGATGACGCTTGGCAATACTCACCGCCTCATGCACAAAACAGTGATGGTGATAAAGATCAACCTCAACAACAAGCACCTCCTCCACAAGCTACTAATTTTAACGATGTTTTCTTTAATAGGTTGACCTCTCATATTGACAACCGCTTTGACACAATAAATGCTCGCTTTGATGGGATGACTTCTCGCATTGATGGAATGGAGAACAATATGAATGCATATTTTGACCAAATAGAAGACAACATGACTACCCACTATAATGAACTCTCTCAACAATTTTATGAGTTCCGATTTTTTAATCCTTAATGTTAGTCTTTGTTGTATCCATCCTTATATGTATCGTGCTTAATAAAATCTTGTTATTTGCTTCAAATCTTGTTTCTTAATTTTTGATGATGCCAAAGGGGGAGATAAAATCTAAAATCAACATCTCTATCTATCCTTGTTAAATTGCATGATTAAGGGGGAGCCTTATAAAATATTTCTTTAATATTTCTTCATTACAAGTGGTACACAATTAAATTTGATAGGGGGAGTTGTACACTTTGAAAATATAACTGTTATGATACTAACACCCCAAGACATGAACAATTGTTGTCATCATCAAAAAGGGGGAGAATGTATTTGTATGTTGAAACAGGTTTTGATGAATGACAAAGAATTGAAGGATCAAAATACAAAGGATTTTGTACAAGCAATTAATAAAAAATTCATAAAGATCAAGTTTATACGGATCAAGAAATTAAATGCATAAAAATTGTGAAGTATAAAGAAATGATTCAAGGTATTCTTAGAAGTGTAAAACAAAGAGAAATAATTATTCATGTGCCAAAGAATCAAGAACCATGAGCCAAACGTATCAAAATGCATCAAAAATTCAAGGGAACAGGTCCAGGAAAGCCAGGAATCGATTCAAGAACTACCAGGAATCGATTCATGTTGATTTTTGCAAAGAGGAATCAATTCAAGACTCAAGGAATCGATTCAAGGGGCTGGGAATCGATTCCCCCTTAAGGAATCGATTCCCCCTTAAGGAATGGATTCATGCACATTAATACCTCAAGGAATCGATTCAATGCCTACAGGAATCGATTCATGCTAATAGGAATTGATTCCCCTTGCTACAAATCGATTCACACACTATTTTTGATGGAGAAATAGCCTGGAGGAATCGATTCATAGCTGGAATCATGCACTGAATCATGGAACTTATCAATACGTATTTTCAGAAACTCAACTCCGCTGAATCCTCTCTCCAGACTCTCTAATTGAAACAGCGTTGCATTTATTGAGGTAGACAATTGCAATTCTCAAGTCAGGAAACATGGATCGCTGGCAAATTAAGTCTTCCAATACATTAATTAAGGAATCGGTGGAAATTTGTTTTTGGCAGCAAGTGCCTTGAAGCGCCTATAAAAGGATAAGAAGTGAAGAGGCAGAAACACACCCAGCAAGCAACGAAATTCCCTTGCTTTCCTTCTTACTCTCTCTGTTTTTCTCATTGCTCTCTACTTCTCAATTGATCTCTTCTTTATTATTTGGAAAATTATTTTAAGAGTGAATCTTATGAGCAAAATTAATTTTTAAGAGCTAAACTTGAATATCATTTCTTGAGAAAGAAAAATTATTTTGAGTGTTAAAATTTACATATTATTTTCTAAGAGAGGAAAAATAATTTTTGTATGCTAAATTTGCATATTCTTTCTTAGAAAGGAAAATATTCTCAAGTGCTTTAATTTGTATATCCACTCTTTTGGAGAGTTATCTTTGTACACCTAAACACCAAAAATTCTAGAGGTTTGGTTGGGGTTTCAACCTTGTAATTGTGAGAGTGAGAGATTGGGTGGGGTGCCCTTGTACTTGTGAGAATTCGGTTCTTGATTGTGGGACACTAGGAAGCCGCGATTGCTCAAAGTTGTATCTCTAATCTCAAATAGTGGAAATCCTCTAAGTGGGTTGCTTAGAGGCGAGACGTACACCGTGTGGTGGAACTCGTATATATCGGTTTGCAAAATTTTCTCTTCCCTAATCTCTTTAAATTTGTGCACTTAAATTGCTTACTTAATTTGTTACATTTAATAACTTTGTTATTTAAACTTCTTTATTATTCCTAATTAATTTGCTTGATTAAATTAAGTGCATATTTTCTTAGCTTAATATAAATCATATATTACTTAGATTAAATTGTTATTACTTGCGATTAATTTTATCATCTTCAATAAGCATAATAATTAAAGAATCATTTCAAAAGCATTCCAAGTAAAATTTTTAATACTCAATTCACCCCCCCTCTTGAGTAATTAAGGCCACTTGGTTAACACTAATGGCGATGGTGCTCGCGATGGAAATAGGAACAGTGAAAATCTCCAACCAAATGTCGGAAGGGTGTTCGCTGTGACCAGTGAGGAAGCAGCACAAGCAGATAACTTAGTTGAAAGTAAGTGCAAAATACTCGGAAACTCAGTTCATGTCATTTATGATTCGGGTGTAACCCACTCCTTTATATCTAAGGATTGTGTTCGGCGATTGAGGTTGTCGGTGCGTTTAATGAAAAATGCCTTTGTGGTTACCACCCCAACTGGTACTTGTCTCAAATCGGTTAACCGATATGATAATGTTGTCATGCTTCTAGAAAGGAGAAGGTTTATTGTGTCGTTTATTTGCTTACCTATGAAGGGATTGAAGATCATACTTGGTATGGATTGGCTCTCCGCCAATAAGGTTTTGGTTGATTGTCAATAGCAGACTGTCATTTTCCCTTCTTCTGATATGGGGAAATTCGATGTGCAAGGTATAGCTCAACTCTGCATATTACTATCTCTTGCCGATGGGAAAAATGGTCTCGTTCCCCTTAATATCCATGTGGTGTCAGAATATTTGGATGTGTTTCCCGAGGAGATACCCGGTTTACCACCTCCATGGGAGGTTGAATTTACTATCGATCTTGTACCTGGTGCGGAACTAGTGTCTATCGCTCCTTATAAGATGTCTCCTATGGAGCTGGATGAACTTAAGAAGTAAGTTAAGGAGCTACTTGAGAAGGAGTTTGTTTGACCCAGTATGTCACCCTGGGGGGCTCCTGTTTTACTGGTCAAGAAGAAGGATGGAACCATGCGGTTGTGTGTTGACTACCACCGACTGAACAAGCTGACAATAAAGAATAGATATCCCTTACCTCGTATTGATGATCTATTGGACCAATTAAGAGGTGCGGTGGTGTTTTCGAAGATTGACTTGCGTTCTGGTTACCATTTAATTCGGGTGAGAACCGAAGACATTCCAAAGACTGCTTTTAGGACATGATATAGCCATTATGAGTATGTTGTAATGCCATTTGGAGTGACTAATGCTCCAGCGGTGTTCATGAGTTACATGAACCATATCTTTCACGAATACTTGGATCGCTTTGTTGTGGTATTCATCAATGATATCCTAGTGTATTCCAAGGGCCGTGAGGAACACGAGGAACATTTGAAGGTTGTGTTGAACATCCTTAGAGATAACCAGTTGTATGCTAAACTCTCTAAATGTGAATTCTGGTTGTCGAGCGTCCAGTTTCTTGGTCATGTGATATCCAAAGGAGGTGTTTCGGTGGATCCTTCTAAGGTTGAAGCCATTATGGCATGGCCTAGACCTACATCGGTTATGAAAATCCAGAGTTTCCTTGGACTTGACGGTTATTACCGGAGGTTTATCGAAGGTTTTTCTCGTCTTACTAAACCTTTGACAAACTTGACAAAGAAGAACCAACCTTCTGTATGGACGGTTGAATGTGAGAGATGCTTTGAAGAGTTAAAGATGAGGCTGACTTCTGTGCCTATCTTGGCATTGCCTGATTTACAAGAAGACTTTGTGGTGTACTATGATGCTTCTAAGCATGGACTTGGGTGTGTTTTGATTCAGAAAGAACGTGTTATAGCTTATGCTTCACGCCAGTTTCGACCTTATGAAGTTAATTACCTGACTCACGACTTGGAATTGGCGGCGGTTGTGTTCGCCTTGAAGATTTGGCGTTATTATCTCTATGGTTCGAGATTCATGGTCTTTATTGACCATAAAAGCTTGAAATACCTCTTTGATTAGAAAGAATTGAATATGCGCCAAAGGAGATGAATGAAATTCCTGAAGGACTATGATTTTGAATTAAGGTATCATCTGGGGAAAGCTAATGTTGTTGCCGATGCTCTTAGTCAGAAGTCCTTGCATGTGTCGGCCATGATGGTCAAGGAATTCGAGTTGATTGAGGAATTTCATAATTTGAATGTTGGAACCGAAGTATAATCTCCCAAGAAGCTATGTTTTGCTACCTTAAAGATATGCAATGAGTTTTTAGAGCTTGTAAAGGAGAAATAAAGAGATGATGAATATTTACAGGAGATGAGGAGACCTCAAGGCGATGGGAAAAATCTATTTCTTATAGAGGGTGTTGATGGCTTATGGCGAGTAAAAGGTCGTGCATATGTGCCTTCATTTGGAGATTTGAGACATACGATACTTGAGGAAGCGCACAAAATCATTTTTAGCGTTCACCCTGGTGCGACCAAGATATACCAAGATGTAAGGAAGAATTTTTGGTGGCCCGAAATGAAGCGTGATATTGCTAACTTTGTAGCTTCATGCCTTACTTGTCAGAAGGTGAAGGTAGAGCATCAAAGACCTTTGGGTACTTTGAGACCACTTAATATCCTCGTTTGGAAGTGGGATGCGATTGCTATAGACTTTGTGTCCGGCTTGCCCATAACGAGGTCTAGATGTGATGGAATTTGGGTGATTATGGATTGTTTGACAAAGAGTATGTATTTTCTACCGATCAGTATAAAGAGTTCCTTATAGGATTTGGCACAATTATACATTCAGGAGATTGTGAGGTTACATGGTGTGCCATCAAGTATTGTCTCTGATCGTGACCCCCGATTTACTTCCTAATTTTGGTGGAGTTTACATGAAGCGATGGGTTCAAAATTAAAGCTAAGCTCGGCGTACCATCCTCAGACTGACGGACAATCTGAGAGGACTATTTAGAGTCTAGAGGATTTATTACGTGCTTGTGTGTTGGAGCACGGCGGTTCATGGGAGAAATATTTGCCCCTGATTGAATTCACCTATAACAACAGTTTCCACTCTAGTATTGGTATGGCACCATATGAGGCGTTATATGGGAGGAAGTGTCGAACCCCTTTATGTTGGCTTGAAGTCAGAGAGAACTTGGCCTTAGGGCCTGAGATTGTTGAGGAAACCACTGAACAGATTAAGATGATCCGAGAGAAGATGAAAATCGCTCAAGACCGGCAGAAGAGCTATTATGACAAAAGGAGGAAGCCACTTGAATTTCAAGTTGGCGATCATGTGTTCTTACAAGTCTCGCATGACAAGGGTATTGGAAGAGCTTTGAAGAGTAGAAAATTGAGCCCTAAATTCATCGGACCTTATGAGATCTTGGAGCGGATTAGAGATGTTGCTTATCGGATTGCGCTCCCTCCACATCTTGCAAACCTATATAACGTGTTCCACGTATCGCAGTTACGGAAGTATGTTCACGATCCTTTGCACGTGATCTCTATTGATGATGTTGATGTGCGGGACGACTTGTCCGTTCCTCCCGTTTTGGTCCGTATCGTCGAGTATTCCGTGAAAAGGTTGCAGAATAAAATGGTACCCTTGGTGAAGGTAGCATGGAAGCATGGAAATATGGAGACACTCACTTGGGAACGCGAGGATGATATCCATGAGCGGTACCCTCACATATTCGAATCCGGTATGTCAAATTTCGAGGATGAAATTTCTTTTAGGTGAGGTGGATTGTAACATCCCAAATTTTAAAATAGAGAATAAATTGAGGAAATAAATATTGGATAATTGAATTTGAACTAATTAATGTCCCAAAATATTATAAATAATTTAATATGGATTTTCAGAGACTGTCAATAAATTATTAAGACCGGATAAGCAGGAAACTAACCTGGATAAAATATGGGTGTCAGACCAAGGATCTCTGATTGAGATGCCATTGGTAAGGACTGTAAATAATATTATTGGGAATCCAAGTATGTATTTGGAAAAAAATTTAGAATAAGTATTGAGCCCGAACAGAGAGCCTGTTTGTTTAAAAACGGAAGAGTTAAATGAAAGATTAAAAATAAAACCACACTTTTTCACTCTCATTTTCGTTCAAATGCTGAACCATTTTGGCAAACACTTTCTTCTTCTTCTCCTTCATTTCTTCTTCTTCTCCTTCCAAAAACTAAGCAAGTGGTGTGCCCATTCTTCTCCTCCATTTTTCTTTTCTCTAAGCTTGAAGGAGGTGACATTGATTTGAAGCCCTCCTTCCTTCTCCCTTAATTTTCGTCACCCATCTTTCTCCTTCCAAAGCTCATTGTTGTGTATTGGTGGAGGTAAATTTCTCTCCTTTTACTTTGAGCTTATGCCTTAGTTTTTGGGTTTTTAAGGTTTGAGAGAGTAATAAATGTGTATGGTTGTTGGGAGAAGCATTTAATATGGAAACCCGAAGGTGGGGGTGGTCTTAAATGTAAGCTTGATGGATCATAAATGGGTTACACGAAAATAGTATTAGAGAATGATGAATATTGATGTGTATTTATGATATGGGTGGGTTTTCACAAAACCCTAACTTATGATTTTGGGGGGAATGTGTAATATAGATAGGGTTAGCATTTATTGATGAGGGGAGTGTTATAAATGATGAAGTAGTGGCATTTAATGATGATTTACAATGCTGATGAGAAGTCATAAATGGAAAACTCACCAAGGTATTGGTGGGAAATTAATGTATGTGGTGACCCAATAAATGGGGTTGTTGTATTGGTAATAATGAATGGTGATTTAAGGGAAGGAATTCCCGAAGCCTAAATGGGTAAATGAATGAAAACTATAAATAGCCTCTACATTATAAAAATCATGAGTACATATATGTATATGTATGTTGAAATGGTGTTTGAATGAATGATTGATGTGGCCTTATAATTGATTGGTGTAGGGCTTGATAATACTTATGAGGCAGGAACATCAAACCCAGAAGTTTACTTCTCTTGAGGTAGGAGAGGGGTGTATTTTCTAAATGTGTGAGAACTTGTATGATGATAATGTATGTATTGATGTAATGTGGCATGTTTCCTTGAATGGATATAGTATCATATGTATATGATGAGAAATTGAGTTAGATTCTTATAATGAATGATTGTGGATAAAACCTTATTGAGGTTAAGATTGATATAATGTGTGATGACATGATATGGATTCCATGTGTGGCTTGATGAATATTTGAAATCCTTGACTTAATAATTCTTGAATATTATGATCAGAATATATACATATGTTTGAATATATGGAATTAACATGGTAATTGAGTAGGAGTATACCCTAGATGAGAGGGTGAGATAACCTATATGAGGTTAAGGCATGCATGAGCATTGTTGCATACATAGCATGTCATGCATATCATGATGATGTTGAAAAGTGGTTGCGATCACTTGATGTTGGAATATAAAGGGCTTGCGAGTTCCTATAATTATTGGACCGGTGGTTGCGATCACCTGGTATTTGAAATGAAAGGCCCTATGGGACCATTGAGATTGTATGCCCGTGGTTACGATCATAAGGCGGGAGTACCCCTTACGAGGCGGGAAACCAATTTAAATAAATGAATGATTATGGTGGTTACGATCACCTGAGGAAATATAAACGGATCCGTGCATATGCATCTTAAACACCAGCATATGCATTAGCCATAAAAGCATGGCATAGAGTGGTATCCTGTTGAGGAGATTGTGTGAGAAGTGGGTGGAACTTCCTTTTTAATTACTAACTGGAATTGTGTCAATGATTGGTGTGACCTTGTGAATTTTGATGGATACATATGTTTAATGAATTTGATGAATGATTGGTTTTGTGCTAATTGAACTTCTCTTGGGAAGAAGATGTTTAATATTGCATTTATGTATATATTATCATAATTGTTAGATTTTCATCATTGAGAAAGTATACTTACTCTCCATGTGGTATATCTTTTTAGCTCCTGTGTTGTAGGGCTTGCCTATAGAGCTATTGTGTGGAGAAGAGGTGTGAAGGAAGCCTATTTTGGGTAAAGAATGCCTTGGCCGGCAATTGTTTTGAGTTTGTGGGTTCTACTTGAACTTTTGTAATGTATATAGTCATAATGAATGTTTTGTATAGCCAAGGATTGGTATAGACATTAGTATGGATGATGAATAGACAATGCTGATTATAGAAGGTCATGTAGGAAAATGAGAGCCCAGAGTTTATGGCTCATTTTCATTAATGACCTTGGCCTTATTTGGATAATGAAAATGAAGCTTGATGTAGTTAAAACTTATGGAGGAATGATAGTTTACATGAAATATTGCATTTTATAGATCATGCTCAGTAATAAGTTAGATTGAAATGTAATTCATGAATTGGAAAGTAAATTTATGAGTAAGATAGATTGGAACAAGTTTTAAATACTGAATATGATGAATGAGATATGATGAATTTAAGTGGAATGGATTAAATTGAGTTTTGGTATGAGGTGTTGTTTGATTCCTTCATTTTCTGCGTTTTTACTGATAATCTCGCTCAAGCGAGAATCCTCCCTGCATGACATTTGGCTACTGGCCAAATCTCTCTTAGGCGAGAGTGTGTCTCGCTCAATCGAGATTGCTCTGGCATCAGTGGTTGGCTACTGGGGAAAATTGCCCAGGCGAGTTGGATCTCGCCTGAGCGAGAGGGAGGGGATTCGCCACTGGTCAAATTTCGCTTGAGCGAAAGGCTTTTGGAGGTGGAATTCGCTCGAGCGAGTAAGCGTTGGGTAGATTCTGGATGATTTTCGCCCGTGCTCGCTTGCTTTGCCCAAGCGACTTCTGAGGATCTCGATCAAGCAAGATGGGGCTCGCTCAAGCGAGTCGGCCCCTGATCCTTCTCTTATTTCTTTCGCTCAGCTCGCCCTATGTCTTGCCTAAGCGCTCCCTTGGGACTCGCTCAAGCGAGTGTGGTTCTCGCTTGAGCGAGGGATGTCCTGGTCCTCCAAATTGTATTGCCTTGATCACTTTTCATTTTCTTTATATATGATCTTCATCTTAAACCAACTCATGAACCCTTTGGATATATTTTGAGGTCATTAATCCTTATGATGTTTAACCTCTTTGAACCTAACTATATAGCAACAATTTAAATAAGTTTTCCGTTGTTTTCAATTGAGAATTCCTCAATAGTTGTTTCCCTTAACTTATCTTCTCATATCTTCATATATGAGTTAGGTCTTTTTAGATCTAGGGTATTGAATGACAGTTTCACCACCTATGTTTTTCATATATTAATAATACTAAAATCGTGGAAAATTTACCCCTATTTTTGGGGCATCAGAGATGGCCTAGAAAATATTTTTGGATTATATTGGGTATAACATGGTTACTAGATGAACTTAGGAAATGTTGTTGTAAGTGATAGGTGACTTAGGCATGATGTTGGTTCTTAATAAAGGATTATTAGAGCTAGTATGACTATTCATTATGATTAGGGATAATTATAGTTGAATGAATGAGGAATTAGTATTTAATAAATGGAAGAAATGTGATGTTGGAGGTTAAGAACAAGTATAGTAATTAGTGTTTTTGGTGAAAACAAAATTTATGGAAGTTAGTTAGTGTGTTAGTAAGGATTAAGTAATTAATTAGGAAGAAAAGGCTTGGTATTTTAAGGGGTGTTGCATAGGAACCATGTGTTGGGTGAATAATAAATGCTTTAAAAGATTGGTAATGATTTAATCTAGCATTTAAAACTATTATCAAGTGAGTTATGTGTTTTAAATGGATGAAGAACAAGTTAAATGAATTATTAGTAGAGTGAAACTTATGGTCTATAAAAGGAAAAGTAATGTAAATAATTATAGCAAAGGGGGCGAGGTTTATTAAGAGTCTTGTAAGACCCCATGAATGATTCTTGAACATTGATAATTTGTAGACAAAGTTCTAAAATTTACAAGTATTGAGAAATATTGAAAGAATCCATAATACTCCTAAAAATCTCAAGGATGAAACTTTTATAGGTTGTATAAAGTATGTATATAAAAAGTGGAGTTGTGAACATCACAAAAATATTTGTAAGGTGTTGATGTGTTTCTACACTTATTCAATGTAGGCTTTGACCAATCTTGTGAAGTGAGGCCATCTGACCCATCCAACCCCATGGAATACTTCTCTTGAGGTAGGAGAGGAGTTTATTTTCTCAATGTATGGCCTTGGTGTTGATAATGTATATATGTGTGATGTATATTTACACGTTGGCCTTGGGTGCTTTTATTATTGCTATGTGTGATGAATGTGTAAAGTAAGACTTTTGAATGACATTGGTGGTAAATTGATGATTGTGATGGTGATATACCTTTGATGTGCTATTTTGGTTTATGTATGATGATGAAGTGGGATTATGTGAAAATTGAGACCATAATATGTACTTTTTGCATCTTATGGCATGCATAACATATCTCATATGTGATATTTAATGATCTTGCGTTGATCTTGAGAATAACAACCTTACGTTGGTTAATTGTATAAACGACTATGTGTGGTTGTAGTGGATACCATGTGACATGTTTTATGGATCTTGCGTTGATCTTGAAAATAACAACCTTGCGTTGGTTGAATGTATAAATGACTATGCGTGGTCGTAGTGTATACCATGTGATATTTAATGATCTTGCATTGATCCCGAGAATGAAACCTTGAATTGGTTTAAAATATTGAACAACTATGTGTGGTTGTAGTCACATGAATGAATTATGCACATGAAGAGGAAATGGAATTTGTTCTAAGTTGGTCTCATTGCATATGCATTACTTATTGGATAACATATGCATTATTTGTGAGGACATATTTGAATTGGTGTATCTAAAATGAATATGCTTTATGAGTACCTTGAATTGAGAAATATTTTTGGTGTTGTTGGTTATTGTACAAATGTAGCGATGACCATTGTTGGTGACATGGGAATGATACTTAGGGCTTTTGGCATGAGTTGGCATTTATGGTATATGATTTATGTACTTGATTGTCAAATTATAGTCTATATGTTGTACCAATGAGATTTGATATATTGAAGGAAAATATTTATGATTGCTTCACTATGCATGACTTATCATTACAATTGCTCATCATTGAGAAAATATACTCACTCTCCATGTTGTCCATTTTTAGCCTTGTGATGTAGGTTGGAATGGTGGAGTGATACACTTTTTGTGGAGGCGGCACGGTGTGAAGAGGGTATTTCATTTGCCTTGGCCGGCATTCTTTTGAAATTGATGATTTAAATTCTTGGTAGAATTTAATGTGTATAGATATTATTTTTGTATAGCTTGACTATTGATGTATTGCCTAGGTTTTTGGAATTTTGAATGGGTTTGTTAGATTATTTATTGATATATTTGGATATGGAGGTTGAGTTATGATTTTGTTAGTATGTTGGAGGTTGGTAAATATGAACCTTTATGAATAGGGCTATTATGCATGAAAGTTGAGATTGTATCATGATATTGTGTATGTTGCATTGATGTAGTTATGGAATGGATTTATGAGGCTTTGATTATGTGAGTACAATGCTGAATTTTTATTATACAATTGGTATATAGTGTGTAGGATGAGATAATGTGATGATTATTTCCTAGTTAGAAGTATATAAAGAGGCCTACTTGATAAGAAGTTAAGATTGATGATTTATTAGTATGTATGGATGGTACTATCACCTAATTGGGTCCTTGGAAAACTTTTGGTATCGATGTTTATGATATGGACCATTAGACATGAATGTGTAGGGTTATAGATATGTACCTTGAATGTGAATGATCAATGTTCAATATGAGAATGAAGGTCTTGTGCATGACAATTTTATATATTGATGAAGTCGATTAGGTACTTGATTAACTTTCACCTTCCCATATCTTCACATATGGGTTGGTTTTCAAATAGATCTAGGGTAGTCATTATAAGTCTTGAATTGTAGTGTGCCTTAATTAAGTGATGTAGAATAAACATGAAACATTCCCCCTACTTTTTATTAATTGGAAGTAGATAACTATAATATCGAATAGTGGAATAGGGGCGCCACATTGGGTAGTATCAGAGCATAATGTGCGTTATTTGAATGATTGTCAATATAATTGCACTTGCGATGTGTTAATTATGATTGATGATTGATTTTGACAGGTCCAGCCAAGCTCTCTTCACACTAACCCCTCTCAATGATGAATTATTATGTTTATGCATGTGTACATGATATTGTGAAGAGAAAGCATGCCTTAGATTATTATTACTCTATTGATTTTGATAAGTTACATATTAAGGAATTGAGGCTTAATTATGAGATAAATTACTATAGCATGTGACTATGGGAATGTTTGTTGACTAACTCACTAACATTAGTTGGCCTTGATGTTGTGAATATAAATTTTGAGAGTTTGAAATGGCTCATCGTCGCCCTGATCAGGATGATTCCATTGCCCAGGCCTTGAACCGCTTTGCTGACATCCTGGAAATACAAACCGTGAGAGGCATGGCAATGATAGCTAAGCCCCTCCGGTAGCTCAAGGTGCTTCTGGCCTTGACAAATTTCTGAAGAAGAAGCCTTCAGAGTTCCATGGCGGGTTTAGACCCGAACAAGCTTGCTTTTGGGTCCGTGATGTGGAGCGGATCCTTGATAGTTTTAAGCGCTCCGAGCTCCAGAAGATGGAGTATGTTATGTTTATGCTGAGACATAAGACTGAGACTTAGTGGAGACTCACCAAGAGTCAGATGCTTGCAGCTGCTACTCCCTTGATTTGGGAGAATTTCAAGTTTGAGTTGATGAGAAAGTATGTGTCTGAGAGTTACAAAAGCAAGAAGGAGCTTGAGTTTATGGAGCTCAAGCAAGGAAACCTGTTTGTGGAAGAGTATGCTTCGAAGTTTGAGGAATTGTGTGTGTTCTACCCTTTATACCAGCAAGAGGGGATAAAGTTTCTAAGTGTGTAAAGTTTGAAAATGGCTTACGTTCTGACATCCATAGAGCCATTTGCCACCAGGAGATCAGAAGCTTCACGGTGATTGTGAACAAGTATCGTACCTATGGGGAGCATGCCCCATCACACACCTCCAAATTTGACTTTAGGATGAAAGGTCAATCATCCAGCTTCAAGGGGGTACTTTCAAGAGAGGAGAGTTTCAGTGAGGTGCGCCTTCTGTTGCCCGACATACGGGCGGTGGTTTTGGTAACACCCGTGACCGGGGCAATGCAAATGCTCATAGGCCACGATGCACTAAATGTGGGGGAACTCACTATTCCCAAGAGTGTGTACACCAAGATGGTGTTCTTTACTTCAACTGTGAACAAGTGGGTCACATCCGGCCTGCACATCCTTTACTTGTAAGCAGGCCATACTGGTGGTCGTGCACGTGGTAATAGAGCCACTAGTGGATGGACCGGTGGACGCGGTGGCCATACCGGCGGGAGATATAGTGGTGGCACTGGAGGAAACACTACCCAGACTCCGACTGGAGAAGAAACTGTACAATAGTTGGTAACTTGATTGAAAGTAAGTGTTAGATACTTGGTACTGCAGTGCATGTCATTTATGATTTGGGTGCTACCCACTTTTTTGTATCCGAGGAGTGTGTTCGGCAGTTAAGATTACTGGTAAATATAATGAAAATGCCTTTATGGTCACTACTCCGACCCGTGCTTATCTTAGATCGGTTACATGTTATGACGATGTTGAGATGTTACTTGAGGGGAGAAGATTCATTATCTCTCTTGTTTGTTACCTATGAGAGACTTGAAGGTTATCCTCGGTATGGATTGACTTTCCGCCAATAAAGTTATGGTTGATTATCAACAAAGAGCCATCATCTTTCCTTCTCCAAGCGTTGGCAAATTTGATATGCAAGGTATATCCCAAATTTTCATGTTATTATATCTTGCTGATAGAACTAATCATTCCAATCCCTTGAGTATTCTGGTGGTATCTGAATTTCTTGATGTTTTTCCTGACGAGGTTCCCGGTTTACCATGTCCGCGTAAGGTTGAGTTTGTTATTGATCTTATTCCGGGTGAGGAACCAGCTTCTATGGCTCCTTATAGGATGTCCCCTATGGAGTTAATTGAGCTTAAAAAATAAGTTAAGGAGCTACTTGAAAAATAATTTGTTTAACCTAGTGTATCACCCTAGGGAGCTCATGTGTTTTTGGTAAAGAAGAAGGATGGAACCATGTGGTTATGTATTGATTATCACCAATTGAATAAGATGACAATAAAGAATAGATATCCCTTACTTCGTATCGACGATCTATTGGATCAATTAGGATGTGCAATGGTGTTTTCAAAGATTGATTTACGTTCTGGCTATCATCAAATTCGGGTGAAGGTCGAAGACATCCCAAAAACCGCCTTTAGGACACGGTATGGTCACTACGAGTATGTTGTGATGCTGTTTGGGGTGACCAATGCTCTAGCTGTGCTCATGGACTACATGAACCGTATCTTCCATGATTACCTTGATCGATTTGTGGTAGTGTTCATTGATGATATCTTGGTGTATTCCAAGAGCCACGAAGAGCATGAAGAACATTTGAGATTGATGCTGGGCATACTCAGGGAGAAACAACTTTATGCTAAACTCTCTAAAAGTGAGTTTTGGCTGGAAAGTGTCCAATTTCTTAGGCATGTGATATCTGCAGAAGGCGTTTCGGTTGATCCCTCTAAAGTTGAGGCGGTTATGGCATAGTCTAGGCCTATGACCGTTACTGAGATTCAGAGTTTTTTTTGTCTTGTCGGTTATTACTGGAGGTTCATTGAAGGTTTTTCTCATCTTGCTAGGCCTTTGACAAAGTTGACCAGGAAGAACCAACCGTTTGTGTAGAATATTGAGCGTGAGAAGAGTTTTGAAGAGTTGAAGATGAGACTCACTTCTGCACCTATACTAGCGTTGCCTGACTTGCAAGAAGACTTTATGGTGTATTGTGATGCTTCCAAGCATGGTCTTGGATGTGTTTTGATGTAGAAGGAGCGTGTGATTACCTATGCTTCACGTCAACTAAGACCACATTAAGTTAATTATCCCACTCATGACTTAGAGTTGGTGGCAGTTGTGTTTGGCTTGAAGATTTGGCGCCATTATCTCTATGGTTCAAGATTTGTGGTCTTTAGTGATCATAAAAACTTGAAATACCTCTTTGATCAAAAAGAGTTGAACATGCGTCAAAGGAGATGGATGGAGTTCTTAAAGGACTATGACTTTGAGTTGAAGTATCATCACAGAAAAGCTAATGTGGTTGTGGATGCTCTTAGTAGAAAGTCTTTGCATGTGTCTTCCATGATGGTCAAAGAGTTTGAGTTGATTGAAGAGTTCCCTAATTTAAATGTTAGGACCGAGATTGAATCTACAAAGAAGATGTGCTTTGCTACCTTGAAGGTGTGCAATTAGTTCCTTGATCTTGTGAAAAGGAAGCAGATGGATGACGAGATCTCTGGAAGATGGAAAGAACTTCTTATTCCTTATAAAAGGTAATGATGACATATGGCGTGTGAAAGGCCGAGTATCTTTTGGTGATTTGAGAAGCACTATACTTGAGGAGGCTCACAAAAGCATATTCAGTATACATCCTGGTGCGACCAAGATGTACTAACACGTGAAGAAGAATTTTTGGTGGCCTAGGATGAAGCGAAGTATTGCTAGTTATGTGGCTTCATGTCTTATATTTCAGAAGACGAAGGTAGAGCATCAAAGACCTTCTAGTACCTTGAGGCTTCTTGACACTCCGGTTTGGAAGTGGGATGCTATTGCTATGGACTTTGTGTCCAGTTTGCCAAGGGCAAAGCCTAATTAAGATGGAATTTGGGTGATTGTGGACCGATTGACAAAGAGTGTACATTTCCTACCGATTAGCATGAAGAGTTCCTTGGAGGATTTGGCACGGTTGTACATTAAGGAGATTGTAAGGTTGCATGGTGTACCATTTAGTATTGTTTCTAATCATGACCCCAGATTTACTTCCCGATTTTGGGGAAGCTTATATGAAGCGACAGGTTCTAAGTTGAAGTTGAGCTCGGTGTATCATCCTCAGACAGATGGACAATCTGAGAGGACTATTCAGAGTCTTCAGGACTTGTTGCATGCTTGTGTTTTGGAGCATAGTGGTTCATGGGAGAAATATTTGCCTTTGATCGAATTTACCTATAACAACAGTTTTCATTCTAGTATTGGTATGACACCATATAAGGCATTGTACAGAAGAAAGTGTCGAACTCCCTTCTGTTGGCTTAAAGTTGGTGAAAATTTGGCCTTAGGGCCTGAGATTGTTGAGGAGACCACCGAACAAAATTAAGATGATCCAAGAGAAGATGAAAATCGCACAATACCGACAGAAGATCTATTATGACAAGAGAAGAAAGCCACTTCAGTTTCAAGTTAGTGATCATGTGTTTTTACGAGTTTCTCGTGATAAAGGTGTCGGTAGGGCTTTGAAGAGTAGAAAATTAACTCCTATATTTATTGGCCCCTATGAGATGCTTGAACAGATTGGCAAGGTTGCATATCGCATCGCCTTTCCTCCTCACTTGGCTAATCTTCATAATGTATTCCATATTTCTCAGTTGAGGAAGTATGTACCTGACCCCTCACATGTGCTCAGTGTTAATGATGTAGAAGTCAGGGATGATCTGACTTTCCCTCATGTCTCTACTAAGATTGTTGGGCGTTCTACCAAGAGATTGCAGAACAAATTGGTTCTACTCGTGCAAGTGGCTTGGAGACATGGAAATGAATGTACCCTTACTTGGGAGCGCGATGACGATATGTGGAAGCGTTATTCTATACATTCGAATCAGGTATGTTAAATTTCGAGGATGAAATTTTTTTTTAGGTAGGGTGAATTGTAACACCCCAAAATTTTAGAAAATAAATTATTAGCATAATATTAATTAGATATTTGATGCCTAAAATACATAGCATAATTAATTATGTGATAATTTTGACTTACCGATAAATTTAGATTTACTAAAAATGGACAATTTAACAAATGATGTGGGACCTACTAGGTCAAATGGGATATTTGATGGGCCTAGAATAATGATGGATTTATTGTGGTTATGGGGGTATATTCACAATAATTTTTTGTGTTTGGGAAATATTTATTCATAAGCGACGTATCTAATTAATCGGTAAAATGACGAACCAAATGGAAATTAAGAAAAATTCCAAAATCTCCTTTTTCTTCTCCTTTTCACCATGGACCATTTTCCCTCTTTCTCTAAACTCTCTTGTCCATTGGACAAAAGGGGTTTTACTAACCAATATGCAAAAGATAAAGTTTCATGAACCAATGGATAAAGGGGTGCAACTTTGGCTTTTTCTCTCTCCTCCCTCTCTTCACATTTTCGTTGGGCTTCTTCTCCATTCTACCCATCTTGATCTTTTTCACTTCTTCTCTTCCTCTAAACATTATACAACTGCCCACCTCTTCTCCTTCACCATTTATTGCAAAAATCAACTTCTAATCTAAGATTCATGAAGGATTAATGGAACATTGGTGCAAGGCTTGAACCAACTCTCCTTCTTTCTCTCTATTTTCGTGTTCATCAAAGGCTTGGGTGAAAGGTTGGTGATTTTGACCCTTTAAGGTTTCTAGTTGTAGTTTTAAGGTTCATGGAGTATTGTAATGAAGAATTAGGTGTTGTTTTGATGAATAAATGCATGTGGAACCAAACCCTAGGCTAGATAACCATTGGGAAATTATTGTTTGTTGTTAGAATATTTTTAGGAGCTTGAAATTGATTTAAATTGGTTGTTGGAATTGAATTAAATGTTGTAGAAAGAAATGGTTTGATGTTGGTTGGCATTAAATGCAAAAATTGGAATTTAGGAGCATACTTTAATTTAAAGGAAAAATTCATTTTAGACTTGGAATGGTTTATAGATGATTTTAAAACAATTATGAGGCTTTAAGTGATGTTCTAAAATTAATTTGGTGTTGGTAGGATGTATGAAGTTGTTAGTAAGCCTTAAATTGCTCTTGAAGTAGGAAATGATGACAATGTGACATTAAAGGGTTTCATGAATGTATGAACCTTGTTAGTGGACTTAGATATCATGGTTAGATGTGGTTTAGTATTTAAAATGGTTGTTGGGTAATTATTAATTGAAAAAGTATAGGATATGTGATGAATTAAATGAAGAGCATAATTGATTGAAGAGAATTGAGTATGTTACTAGATTAAATAATTTTGTTGGAGTGCATTAGGACTTAAGAGAATAATTATGGAATTGAGAAGATACTACTAAATGTAGTTTAAGAATTTGAATGATTATTGAGTAAGAGAGGTTGGAAAAAGTGTGTGGTGTTGAAAGTGAGTTAGACGAAGAACATGGGCCATTAAAGTTAAAAGAAAGGATTGATGGCCTGGAAAATATTATTGGATTATATTGGGTATAACATGGTTACTAGATGAACTTAGGAAATGTTGTTGTAAGTGATAGGTGACTTAGGCATGATGTTGGTGCTTAATAAAGGATTATTAGAGCTAGTATGTGTAACATCCTAGATTTTAAAGAAAATAGATTTATTGAATAATGGTAATTAATTATTTAGGGTCCAATAATTGTGGGAGAATTAATTTGACATTAGAGGTGAATTATCGGTAAACTATATTTACTGGAACCAGGTGTTTTAACAGATGACGTGGGACCCACTTGGTCAAATTAAATATTTGATGAGTCTAGGATGTTTAGAAAATTATTGTGGTTATAGTAGTATGGTTAAAATAATTTTAGGTGATGAGGAAATAATTATTCTGACCCGACGTATATAAATAAACCGGGAAAATACGAACCAGTTGGAATTAAAAGAAAAACCAAAAATCCCATTTCACCTTTTATTTCCACCGTGACCTCTTTCTCCCTCTCCCATTTTTGCTTTTCATGCTACTATTTAATGGTTAAAGGATTTTATAACACAATGGATAAAAGGACATGGATGCATGGCTTTGCCCAATGGGTAATGACCAATTTTTGGTCACCTTTTTCCCTCCCTTTCTCCAAACCGTGTAGCCTCTTCTTTCTCCTTTCTCTCTCAATTTTTCTTCTTCTTCTCTTCCTTCTTCATTGCCCAACTGAACCCACCTCTTTCTTTTCCCTTCTCTTGCCAAAATTTATGATAAGCTTAGATTTGTGAGGCATTTATGGAGCTTGGAAGCTTTGCAATGATCATCTCCCTCTTCTTCACTCCCATTTTCATTTGGGTATTTGCATGGGCTTGAGGTAAAGGTTTCCTACCTCTTCATTATTTCATTATGGTTTTTAAGTTGTTGGGGTGAAATGATAATGTTAGAAACTTGGATTGTTAAGGAAAATGATGAACCCTAGGTTTGAATGCTTGGAAATGAAACCCTTGATTTATGGCTTTGTGATTATGTGAGATTGAGAGGTTAATGAGCTTATTGTGATAAAATAAAAATGGATTGAAGATTGATAAAGATTCTTGATTGTTGTTAGTAAATCTAGAGAGAAACCCTAAGTATTGATGATTTGGGGGTTTTTGACCCACTTGATGATTTTGATGATTATGAATGCTTTAGAATGAGTTATATAAGGGGAATAAATTGTTAGGAGCATTGGGATAGTTAGTGAGGTTGGTGAAATTTTGAACTAAGTTCATGAGATTATGTATGATAATATGTGCATGTTAGTAGGCATGATGATTTGAGGAATTAATCTTAAGAATGGGTAAATGATGATCAATGTTGAGTGTTGTTATTATGATAGAGAGATAATAATGGAGGATGACCATTGATGATGGATAAATGAAATAAGATGGATATTTGATTTGGTGGAGTCTTAGACCTTGATGTATGCCATTTTGAAATAGTTGAATTGGTGATGGTCTTAGATGGAGCCAAAAGGCTTATAATGAGTTTGAATAAATTTTAACGATGGTTAAATGATTCATGTAATGATTTGGAAGCCTTAAGGATAAGGGCCATAGTATTGTTGTTGTTGGATTTGTTAAGCCCTTTAAGATTTAGAGAATCTTGGTTTTGGGAAAGGAATTCCCGAAGCCTAACATGAGCGTATAAATTGGGTTTAGTCAAGTCTAGGACTTGATAATGAGTTTTAAGAGATGATGCCTTATGATGGTATATTAATAGCATGTATATGTATGTTTGTGATAGGATTATGTTCCAGACGATGATGCGGGACAATGGAGGCAATCGGAGCACTTGGATTACGGTTCTTCTCTCGAGGTAGGAGAGGAGTTTACATTTCAATTGCATGAGTGAAAAATTGTTAATTATGTTTATGTGTGAACTGATGCAATGCCTTGCCATGAATGTATTAAATGTTTGAATTGATGAAGTGATGAATGATAGGCTTGGCAAATTATTGAATTTTAGAAATTTTATATATATAGATATGAGATGGTGATGAATGGTTAATGGTCCCTTGATGGGAATTGATGCATTGTAATGAAAGACCCATATTGAAATGAATTATAGATGGTTCGGGTCATATTGTAGTTCACAAAGTGTATTTTTAATGCATAATCATGGAAGTGAAGGAGTCAAATAGAGTTTTATATGATTTTGATGGCATGGGATAGTCCCAATAGCCCATATATGTAGTTTATGACTTGTAGGAATTGGAATGGGCAAATTTTAATGAGAATTGACCCTTGAGTTGCCTAAAATCATTATAAATTGAGTTAAACGTATTTATGTGCATAAGTCCCTCAATTATGAGAATTTTTTAGTGAGGCCAGTGGCCACGCGTCACAAATGATATGTATTTATTGGGGTTAAAATTTCATAGCATTTGGAGTTCATATGAGAAAGTTAGGAGGGTTAGAAGTTGAAAACTCATGTATTTCTACATAAAAACAACAGTAGGGTTGTCTTGAATCGATTCAAGACTCTTTAATCGATTCAAAAGGTGTTGTTTTCACTGTTTTGGGGTCCAGGGGCGTTTGAATCGATTCATATGAGTTTGAATCGATTCAAGGCTCTCTATTTGTAAAATTTTGAGATTTTTGGATGCTTGAATCGATTCATACAAGCTTGAATCGATTCATGGCCCTGTTATGGCCACTGTCATGCTGTTTTTTCAACTACTCTGTTTGCTTTGCTGTTTTTGGCCTGTTTGGGCGTCTTAATGAAATTTTTGACCTCTTACTTCTTCATGAAAGTTGTATATAATTGTGTTAAGGAGGTGTGAGAATTGGTCTCGCATTAATTGGAGTTTTCTAAATCTCATTAGGCATAAAACACCAAACCTACTACGTCATAAAATTCAAATTTAAGAGGGTTTTTAACCCAACTTTTTATGGTGGTCAAATTGGGACTAATAGGTGATAATTGTGACATGTCCCATTATTATTAAGACTAAAAGTGAGCTTTTCTCATGTCTTAGTATTGAAAGTTAACATGGGCTTATATTTACTTAAAACCCCTTTATCATATAAAAATAAGAGATTGTATTAGGAGTAATGATGGGTGATGTTGTTGATCAATCCCTTGAATAAGGATGATTGTTATTATAGATGATTGTGAATGTCATTGAGTTGATACAAGCATAGGCTTGTATATGTGGTTTGAATTACATTTGTGAATTATTATGAATACCACACTAATATGTAAGACAATGGTGATGAATAATGAGATAAAAATCCACTAAATGAATGTGTGGTAATATTTATAAATGATATGTAATGATGTGATGCCATTATGGTTGATCGCAAGTATCGACTTACATGTATGATATGAAAAATATGTAAAATGTGTTGTAATGAAATGTCACACTTAAAACTTGAAATCAATGGCTAAAACCAACAATGATAAAATCCACTAAGGTGTGTGTGGTGGTGTTAGCGATTATGATGATGATGATTGATGAGTGGCATGATAGGATGCATAGTGTGAGAATGCATTGATTGGCATTTGCATCCATGGCATATCATACGCTGTCTATGTGGAATGTTAGGGGTTCCACTAGGCGGGCCCAGTGGGAGGGCGACCCAATGCACGGGTAATTCATTGTTGTTCCCTAGTGATTCTGGGAATCACGAAGCTGTCCATAGTTTGGTGACGAGGCACCCTATGTGGTGGGCCCAGTGGGCGGGCGGCTCTGTGATGAGTAAGTTACCTCAGTGTCCGACGAGACACGACTCTCTCGATGTGTGTTCGGGAGGGGCCCGTAGCACTTGTGGCAAGTGAGGCCACATTGTAGATCCGCAAGTCACAGGGTGACTAGTGCTACAGATGGGCGAGAGCAGTTTGGTACCAGTAAAATATGATGTTGAGCATGCGTGAATTGAGATATAAGTGTACACTTTTACTAATGCAATAGGGGCATAATAGCACACCTATGATTGACCCACAATTTAGTGTTTATTCCCACAGTTGGATCCGCATTTGTTATTAATTCCATTATGCATATGCATTAGCCATAAGAGCATTTGCATATAGCATGGAGATATGCTAGATGGTGATGATGATTGATGATGATTGAGATTGTGGTGTGGTGTTGGTGAAATAGGTAATTAATATACCTAAAAGACCACGTAAAAGTAATAAATGATATAAATATATGAAACGATATCGAATATGACGATATGTATATTATGGCCCAATGTAATGAAGGGCGTATTTGTTTATGATTGATGATAACGATGTTAGCCTGTGGTGGCTTTGAGAAAAGAGCAGAATGGTCGATGTTGATGATGTTAGGCCGTTGTGGCGTTGGAATAGATGTATATATGCCTGCTTTGCTATGACTTGGTTAATGAATATGAAATATGTATATGTTGTTGAATTAACAATTTATGATGATCATTGATGTGTTTAGCAAAGCATACATGATGTTGATATACATATGCATATAATTTCAATTGTATTCATATCGTCATTTGAAATGTATAACTCACTCTCCCATGTGGTCTACTTTTTAGTATTGATGCAGGGATGTCATGGGAAGAGAACATTTTTAAAGAAAAGCTTTTGTGAAGTTAAAATAGTGGTAATGGAATGCCTTGGCCGGCAACGATTGTAATTTATTGAATTTGAATGAATGTACATAATATTGTAAACGATAATATAAGTGGGCGATGTGTTGATATTTGGGGTGTTGGAATTCATAACCACTTGATGAATAAAATGATGTTAGATGTGTAACCATTTTAGGATGTATGAGTGTTGATGAATATGATTTTGAGGTTGAATCAAATGTGGTCAATTATGAAACTGTGGATATTGAAGATGTATATTACATGACCATATATATATATTCATATTCTAGGCATTGCATGTTTATGACTTATGTATAAGATTGGTTGTGGCCTAATAGGCTTGTGTTTGCATGCTTTGCCGAGCCTTTTCTCATATCTTCATATATAGGACTAGGCGTGTGCCTTGTATACATATTCTTCTTCCGCTGTAAACTCTATTATTTTGTATACAATCATGGGCGATTTATTTTATGATCCAGTTATAAATTATCAAATCTCACTCTTCGATTTTCTGTGATTCGAGTCTTGATGTAATTGTAACATCCCGAATTTTATAAAAATAAATAAATAGGAGAAATAAATATTAAATAATTATAAATAGGTTAATAAATGTCCCAAAAATATTGAAATGATTAAATTGAGATTTATGAGAATTATTTATGATTTATTGGGACTTTAAGAGTTAAAATTATACCCGGTTAGAATATGGGTATCGGACCAAGTATCTCCGATTGAGATGCTGTTGGTCAGGGCTATTAAGAATATAATTAGGAATCCGAATATGTCTTCGGAATAATTTTTGGATTTAGTATTGAGCCCAAACAAAGATCCTGTTTGTTGTAAAACGGAGAAGTCTTAATGAAGAGGGTAATATTTAAAATAAAAACCTCACATTTCACTCTCATTTTTCACGTTCACTCTTTGCCCCCAAAAAGAGAGTCTTTTGCTCTCTTTTCTCCATCTCCATTCTCTTCCTCTTTCACTTGGAAACCCTAAAAAGGGTGGTGGCTCCCTTCCCCTTCCATTTTCATTTTCAAGGAAGTTTGAAGGAAGCTTAGAGTTTGAAGATCCTTATCCTCTCTTCTTCCTATTTTCGTGTGGCTCCTCCCTCTCTTGGAAGCTCACTTGTTTGTTGGCTTGGGGTAAGTTCCTTACCATTTTTGTTGAACTTATGCCATTGGTTATGAGTTTATTTGTTGGGAGAGTGTAAAATACGTATGGGTTATGGATTAGAAACCATTTTTAGGCAAATCCCAAAGGTGGGGTATGATTTATGTGTGTTTTTGTGTGGGTGTAAAGGGGTATACGAAAATTTCAATGTTGGATGTGAAAGATGATGATTATTAGTGGTGATTGTTGGATTTTAATAGAACCCTAACTATAGGAATTGGGGGAAATGAGTAATAATGTAATGAAAGATAATTTTTAGTGAGAACCCATGATAATGTGTGTATGGGTGTTGTTAATGATGGAGATTGATGGTTATTAGAAATGGTTATTGAGTTTTGAGGAAATCCTAAGTATGATAAATTGGGGGTTTTGGCTAAATAGGTGATCTTGATGATTTTTAATGCCTTAGAATGATTTTATGTGAGGAAATGAATGTTTGAAGCATTGGTGTTGATTATTGAGGTTTAGGAGATGAGTGCATGTGAGTATGTATGTGGTTGAAGGAATTAATTTAGATTATTGATGTTTATGATGATGTTAAAAATGGTTGCAAACCATTGATAGTGGATTAAGGAAATAGATACTTGAGTTGATGAGTATGTAGGCCTTGATAAATGCCATTGAGGTTGTTGATTGATGATGGTCTCAAATGGAACGAAGGGCTTATATTGGACATGAATGATAATAATGATAGTTGAATGGTCCATAAGACGATTTGGAAGACTTGTGGGTAAGAGTTTAGACAAGTCTATGAGTTTTAAGAAAATGATGCCTTATGATGGCTTATTAATTTCATATACAAATATGTGTTTGTTGATAGGATTGTGTTCCGGACGATGATGCAGAATGATCGAGGCAATTGCGTTGCGGTTCTTCTCTCGAGGTAGGAGAGGAGTTTACATTTCAACTGCATGAGTGAATAATTGTTAATTATGTTGATATGTGACTCATGCATTGCCTTGCCATGAATATATATTAAATGTTGAATTGGTGATGTGATGAATGATAGGCTTGGCAAATTGTTGAATTTTGAAATTTTATATATGTATATATGAGATGGTGATGAATGGTTAGTGGTCCTTTGATGGGAATTGATGCATTGTAATGAAAGACCCATAATGAAATGAAGTATGAATGGCTTGGGTCTAATTATAGTTCACAAAGTGCATTTTATGCATAATCAAGGAAGTGGATATGTGATATTCTCATTTAATAGGATAAACTTCATGTAAAGGTCACCTACAAGTCATAATATATGTATGAAATTTGTATGCATGGTGGGTTGTGGCCAAAGAGGCTTACTTTGAAATTTGGTATGCTTGGTTTAGCCAAAAAGGGCTTGAAATGCTATTGGAACCTACTTAGATATGGGAAATGAATCATAGGATGAGACTTGTTGGAGCAAGTCACATTTATATATGTGAATATAAGTCCATAGAAAGTTTAGACCAAAACATGACCATTTGTAATTTAGCATGTCATGTAAAATGCCCAAAATATGCATAAAACTACCCTATAGCTTAGATTTTTATTGAGATGGAATTTGGGCTTGAAACTTTGCCATATAATTGATATTAGGGTAGGTAAGTTGTGTATAAAATTTCGTGCAAATCGGAGTTGAATAGCCTAGTGAAAAGGGGTCCCAAAGTTGGCAAAAACGTAAGGGCCAAAAAGCTGTAAAACAGAGCCTACAGCAGTGAGATCCACGGCCAGTGGGAAATTCCATGGCCAGTGGATCGTTCTGCCTCAAAACGTGGTAAAAACGACCATTTTGGGTGGTCCAGGCAGTGGGATCCACGGCCAGTGGATTTCCCCACTGTTAGAAATTTCCAACTGCTCTATTTTCCTTGCTATTTTTGGCCTGTTTGGGCACCTTAATGACATTTTTGGCCTCCTACTTCTTCATGAAAGTTGTAGATAATTGTTTTACAAAGGTGTGAGAATTGGTATCACTTTAATTGGAGTTTTCTAACTCTCATTAGGTGTAAAATACCAAACCCACTACATTAAAACATACAAGTTTAAGAGAGTTTCAAACCCAACTTTTTATAGTGGTCAAATTGGGACTAATAGGTGATATTTGTGACATGAATCACTATCCTTAGGGCTAAGAGTGAGCTTTCTTTATGTCTTAGTATTGGAATTTATTATGAGTTTAATATTACTCCAAACCTCTTTGTTACGTGAAAATAAGAGATTGTATTCGAAGTATATGATGGTGGTGGGTCTAGGTGGTGTTGGTATTGATTGACACACGTTATAAGAACATGAATAATCACCACTAATGATATTAAATGATGGTTGGTTTATAACACACCTTGTATGGTAATGGAACTAATGAGAGACGATTGCATAACAATATATTTATTATAAATTGATGAATCAGAGATGATATCGATAATGAATGATGATGGATGAGGTTGTTAACCATTCCTTGATTAGAGGATGATTGTTATTATGAATGATTGTTGAATGCCATTGTGTGTGATACAAGTGCGATCTTGTATGCGTGGTTTAAAATTATATTGGTGAATTATTGTGAATGCCACACTAATGTATGAACAATGGTAATGATCAATGAGATAAAAATCCCCTAAGAAATTATGTGGTGATATTGATGAAATATTGATGAATGTTGTTGATGTTTGTGATGCCATCGTGAATGTTGCAAGTATTGACTTGCATGTATGATATACATAATATGTTGAAATGAAATGCCACATATAAAACTTGAAAACAATGGCTAAGAAACCAACAATGATGAAATCCACTAAAATGAGGGTGGTGGTGCTGGTGATTATGATGATGATTGATGAGTGGCATTTAGGATGCACAGTGTGAGAAATGCATTTGATTTGCATTGCATTGCATCCATGGCATATCGATCACTGTCTATGTGGAATATTAGGGGGTTCCACTAGGCAGGCCTAGTGGGAGGGCGGCTCAGTGCACGAGCATTCTTGTTGTTTCCCCTGTGACTCAGTGTGTAAGTCACAAAGTTGTCCATAGTTTGGTAACGAGGCACCCTATGTGGCGGGCCTAGTAGGCGGGCAGCTCTATGGTGAGCGAATTACCTCGGTGTCTAATGGGGCACGACTCTCTCGATGTGTATTTGGGAAGGGCCCGTAGCACTTTTGGCAAGTGAGGCCATGTTGATCCGTAAGTCACGGGGTGACTAGTACTACAAATGGGCAATAGCGGTTTGGTACCAGTAAAATATGATGTTGAGCATGCATGAATTGAGATATAAATGTACACTTTTACTACTGCAGTAGGGGCATTATAGCACACCTATGCTTGACCCACAATTGATGTTTATTTCTACAGTCAGATCCGCATTTGTTGTTGATAATTCTATTATGCATATGCATTAGCCTAAGAGCATTTGCATATAGCATGGAGATATGCCAGGTGGTGATGATGATTGATGATGATTGAGATTGTGGCGTGGTGTTGGTGAAATGGGTAATTAATATACCTAAAAGACCACATAAGAGTAATAAATGATATGAATTTATAAAATGATATCGAATATGACGATATGTATGTTATGGCCCAATGTAATGAAGGGCATATTTGTTTATGATTAATAATAATGATGATTAGCCCATGGCGGCTTGAGAAAAGACCGAAATGGTCGATGTTGATAATGTTGGCCCGTTGTGGCGTTGGATGTTATGTGTATGTGCTCGCTTTGCTATGATTTGAATAATGAATATGAAATATACATATAGTTGACATGAGAATTTATGATCAATAGTGATGTGTTTAGCAAAGCATACGTGATGTTGATATGCATATGCACATAATTTCAATTGTATTCATATCATCATTTAAAATGTATAACTCACTCTCCCATGTGGTCTACTTTTTAGTATTGATGTAGGAAAACCATGGGATGAGAACGTTTATAAAGTAAGGCTTTGGGAAGGTAAATACTGGTAATGAAATGTCTTGGCCGGCAGCATTTATGATTCATTGTATCGTGAAATAAAATGTGTATCATAGTGTGGATAATTTGTTGATATTGGTGGATGTATTGTAAACGATAATATAAGTAGGCAATGTGTTGATATTTGGGGTGTTGGAATTCATAGCCACTTGATGAATAAAATGATGTTAGATGTGTAGCCATTTTAGGATGTATGAGTGTTGATGAATATGATTTTGAGGTTGAATCGAATGTGGTCAATTATCAATTATGGATATTGAAGATGTATGTTACATGACCATATATATATATATATATATATATATATATATATATTCATGTTCTAGGCATTGCATGTTTATGACTTATGTATAAGATTGGTTGTGGCCTAATAGGCTTATGTTTGCATGCTTTGTCAAGCCTTTTCTCATATCCTCATATATGGGAGTAGGCGTGTGCCCGGTATACACATTCTTCTTCTGCTGTAAACTCTGTTATTTTATATACCATGATGGGCAAACTATTTAATGATCCAGTTATATTTTATTAAATCTCACCCTTCGGTTTTCTATGATTTGGGTCTTGATGTAATCGTAGTTGTGTTTTGGAAATATTTCAAAGGTGAAAAATTTATTCGCATTCTTATTAATTATTTGTTTTGATTACATTGGGATTCGGGTCTGGAAAATCAAGGGTGGTGCAGTAATTATGGTAGTGTCTTCGAAATATTTAAAACGTGAAAAATTTATTCGTATTTTTATTAATTAATTATCTTGATCACATCGGGGTTCGGGTTTGGAGAACCGGGGTGTTTCAGTATGACTATTCATTATGATTAGGGATAATTGTAGTTGAATGAATGGGGAATTGGTATTTAATAAATGGAAGAAATACGATGTTGGAGGTTAAGAACAAGTATAGTAATTAGTGTTTTTGGTGAAAACAAAATTTATGGAAGTTAGTTAGTGTGTTAGTAAGGATTAAGTAATTAATTAGGAAGAAAAGGCTTGGTATTTTAAGGGGTGTTGCATAGGAACTATGTATTGGGTGAATAATAAATGCTTCAAAATATTGGTAATGATTTAATCTAGCATTTAAAATTATTATCAAGTGAGTTATGTGTTTTAAATAGATGAAGAACAAGTTAAATGAATTATTAGTAGAGTAAAACTTATGGTCTATAAAAGGAAAAGTAATGTAAATAATTATAGCAAAAGGGGGGAGGTTTATTAAGAGTCTTGTAAGACCCCATGAATGATTCTTGAACATTGACAATTTGTAGACAAAGTTCTAAAATTTACAAGTATTGAGAAATATTGAAAGAATCCATAATACTCCTAAAAATCTCAAGGATGAAACTTTTATAGGTTGTATAAAGTATGTATATAAAAAGTGGAGTTGTGAACATCACAAAAAGATTTGTAAGGTGTTGATGTGTTTCTACACTGATTCAATGTAGGCTTTGACCAATCTTGTGAAGTGAGACCATGTGACCCATCCAACCCCATGGAATACTTCTCTTGAGGTAGGAGAGGAGTTTATTTTCTAAATGTATGGCCTTGGTGTTGATAATGTATGCATGTGTGATGTATATTTGCATGTTGGCCTTGGGTGTTTTTATTGTTGCTATGTGTGATGAATGTGTAAAGTAAGACTTTTGAATGACATTGGTGGTAAATTGATAGATGTGATGGTGATATACCTTTGATGTGCTATTTTGGTTTATGTATGATGATAAAGTGGGATTATGTGAAAATTAAGACCATAATATGTACTTTTTGCATCTTATGGCATGCATAACATATCTCATATATGATATTTAATGATCTTGCGTTGATCTTAAGAATAACAACCTTACGTTGGTTGATTGTATAAACGACTATGCATGGTCGTAGTGGATACCATGTGACATGTTTTATTGATCTTGCGTTGATCTTGAAAATAACAACCTTGCGTTGGTTGAATGTATAAACGACTATGCGTGGTCGTAGTGTATACCATGTGATATTTAATGATCTTTGGTTGATCTCGAGAATGAAACCTTGCGTTGGTTTAAAATATTGAACAACTATGCGTGGTTGTAGTCACATGAATGAATTATGCACATGAAGAGGAAATGGAATTTGTTCTAAGTTGGTCTGATTGCATATGCATTACTTATTGGATAACATATGCATTATTTATGAGGACATATTTAAATTGGTGTATATAAAATGAATAATGCTTATGAGTACCTTGAATTGAGAAATATTTTTGGTGTTGTTGGTTATTGTACAATGTAGTGATGACCATTGTTGGTGACATGAGAATGATACTTAGGGCTTTTGGCATGAGTTAGCATTTATGGTATATGATTTATGTACTTGATTGTCAAATTATAGTCTATATGTTGTACCAATGAGATTTGATATATTGAAGGAAAATATGTATGATTGCTTTACTATACATGACTTATCATTATAATTATCCATCATTGAGAAAATATACTCACTCTCCATGTTGTCCATTTTTAGCCTTGTGATGTAGGTTGGAATGGTGGAGTGATACACTTTTTGTGGAGGTGGCACGATGTGAAGAGGGTATCTCATTTGCCTTGGCCGGCATTCTTTTGAAATTGATGATTTAAATTCTTGGTAGAATTCAATGTGTATAGACATTATTTTTGTATAGCTTGACTATTGATGTATTGCCTAGGTTTTTAGAATTTTGAATGGGTTTGTTAGATTATTTATTGATATATTTGGATATAGAGGTTGAGTTATGATTTTGTTAGTATGTTGGAGGTTGGTAAATATGAACCTTTATGAATAGGGCTATTATGCATAAAAGTTGAGATTGTGTCATGATATTGTGTATGTTGCATTGATGTAGTTATGGAATGGATTTATGAGGCTTTGATTATGTGAGTACAATGCTGAATTTTTATTATACAATTGGTATATGGTGTGTAAGATGAGATAATGTGATGATTATTTCCCAGTTAGGAGTATATAAAGAGGCCTACTTGATAAGAAGTTAAGATTGATGATTTATTAGTATGTATGGATGGTACTATCACCTAATTGGGTCCTTGGAAAACTTTTGATGTGGATGTTTATGATATGGACCATTAGACATGAATGTGTAGGGTTATAGATATATACCTTAAATGTGAATGATCAATGTTCAATATGAGAATGAAGGTCTTGTGCATGATAATTTTATATATTGATGAAGTCGATTAGGTACTTGATTAACTTTCACCTTCCCATATCTTCACATATGGGTTAGTTTTCAAATAGATCTAGGGTGGTCATTATAAGTCTTGAATTGTAGTGTGCCTTAATTAAGTGACGTAGAATAAATGCGAAAAATTCCCCCTACTTTTTATTAATTAGAAGTAGATAACTATAATATCAAATAGTGGAATTAGGGCGCCACAGAAACCGCTGCCTATGAAGAGAGCTGGGAATACCAGCAAGTATTGTGAGTTTCATAAGCAGGCCGAACATAGTACTGATGAATGTCGGTAATTCAAGGAGGTTATTGAAACATTGATTCGAGAAGAAAAGTTGAAGTAATATCTATTAGACAGAGAGCTAATCCGGAGTTGGAAAGAGTACCCCCAAGGAGGAAAGAGATCGGCCCAGTCAAAGAGGAAGAGGCCCGAAGTGAAGTCGATGTTAGATAAAAGAACGGTTGTGGTGGATAATATCAATGAGGATGATGAGTCATGGATGAAACCCTCACCAAGTTCAAGCAAGAAAGACGTCATTGACATGATTACTAGAGGTTTTGCTGGGGGTGGAGTGTCAAATTCAGTGCGGAAGAATCACTTAAGGATGATCATGTCGGTCCAGACAAAGACAGATAACAGACCATTCTGAGACGGAGTTTAAACTCTTGCCATCACTTTCACTGATGATGACTACGGTCCAACAGTGCCTAGAGGAGATGATGCGGTAGTAATTGAAGCTGTTGTGCCGAATAAGACGATTAGGAGAATGTTAGTGGACCAAGGGAGCTCTTGTGATGTAATCTTTTATGAATGCTTCAAAAAGATGGAACTCTCAGACTCTGACTTGCAACCTTATATGCAGGAGTTGATGGCGTTCAATGGGGCTAAGCAGCCTACTAAGGGTTACTTGGACACTAGACTAACATTTGAAGGAGAGCCGGAGTCGAAGACGGTGCATACAAGGGTGTTAGTAATAGCTGTGAAATCCCTATTCAATGGGATTATTAGGCGACCATCTCTTAATGCTTTGGAAGCGGTGGTGGGAACCCCATATCTGTTGATAAAATTCATTGACAAGGATAACCAGGTGTCCTCAGTCTGGGGTGACCAACAAATGGTGAGGTATTGTTATAACCTTAGTGTGTAGATGACTAAGACGGAAGAGTCTATCAAGAGAAAAAGGTTGAATAACGATGGACCAGCACAAAAGTTTATAAACCTAATAGATCTGGACCCTAGAGAAGAGTTGGCGCTAAATCCTGAGAATCTTCAAAGGCCCACACCGGAAAGAGGAGTGAAAAAGGTTATGTTGGAGGAAGGACGGTTGGAATGGAAGGACGGTTGGTTAAGCTGTTAAGAGAGTTCAAGCATTTATTTGCTTAGACGACGGCTGATATGCCTGGGATTGATCTAAATTTTTGTTGTCATAAACTTGTAGTCTATCCGGATTCAAGGGTGGTTGCGTAGAAGAAGAGAAGGTTAGGGACAAAAAAATAAAAGGCGGCGTGTGAGTAAACTGAGGAATTGTTGAAAGCTGGATTCATAAGAGAAGTTCAATATTCTTTCTGGGTCTCCAACATGGTGATGGTGAAGAAGGCAAACAACAAATGGCGGATGTGCATAAATTTTACAAATTTGAACAAGTGTTGCGCCAAAGACCCATACCCTCTTCCAAGTATTGATCAAATGGTAGATGATTCCTCGGGGTACCAATTTTTGTCCTTCATGGACGCGTACTCCGGGTATAATCAAATCTCGATGTGGAAGGAAGATCAAGATAAGACAACGTTCATAAATGATAAAGGAGTTTTTTACTATACAGTTATGTCGTTCGGACTGAATAATGCCGAAGCCACTTAATAGAGGATGATGAATAAAGTCTTCGATGGAATAAGCTCGAAGATAGTAGAGGTGTATGTTGACGACATCATAACCAAGACCCCGGTAGGAGGAGATCATGTTGAAGATTTGGGAAAGTGTTTCAGAGGCTCCAGCTGTACAACATGAGGCTGAACCTATTAAAGTGTACATTTGTAGTACCTGCAGGGCGGTTCTTGGGGTTCATGCTTACCCGGAGGGGCATAGAGGCCAACCCCAACAAGTGCAAAGTGGTGAAAGAGCTTCGAAGCCTGACCAATGTGAAGGAGGTACAATCGTTGAACAAAAAAGTGGCAGCACTATCCCAATTCATGCCAAAAATAGCACACCGGTCATTACACCTCTACAAAACATTGAGGAAGAATAAAGAGTTTCAATAAGGTAAGGAGCAAGAGAAGGCGTTTCAGGAGTTGAAAAAGTTCTAGCCAATTTACCAGTATTAACAAAGTCAGACCCTGGTGAAAAGTTATTTGTTTACCTTTTCGTTTCAAATGAAGGGGAGCCACACTGGTGAAAAAGATGATTGAGGGTTAGCGGCCGATAATATTTTATGGGGAAGGTCCTTTAGAGATCGAAGTAGTGATATCAGAAATTGGAAAAGGCTGCTTTAGCGTTAGTCTGGACGTCCCGATGTCTAAGGCAATATTTTTATACACATCACATCACAGTCCAGACCGATCTTCCTCTAAGAGCAGTATTTCATAAGCCAAACTTGGCGGGAAGGATGACGAAGTGGGCCATGGAGCTTTCAGAGTTCGACATCTCGTATGAACCTCGAGCAGCCTTAAAGGCTCAAATACTGGTTGATTTTGTGATAGAGCTGACAGGAGGGGCTCCCATGCCACTACGATAGCACTTGTCATTTATGTAGATAGATCATCGAATGGAAAAGGATGTAGGGCCAGAGTAGTAATAAAGAGCGAAGACGGAGTGAGTGCTGAAATTTCCCTCTGGTTCAATTTTAAGACATCGAACAATCAGGCAGAGTATGAAGCCTGTCTAGCTGGATTGAGAGCAGCCTTGGATGTAGTAGCATGAACCGCACCACTCTGTAACGATTCACAACTTGTGATTTCACAAATCAATGGAAGTTATTAGGCTAAAGAGCCGTTGTTGCAGCAATATCTGGCCAAGGTCAGGGAGTTAGGAGAAAGATTTACAAGTGTGGAGATTAAGCATGTTCCAAGAGAAGAAAATGTCAGAGCGGATGTCTTGTCTTGATTGGCAAGCACTAAAAAGGCGGGGTCTATAACTACGGTCATACAGAGCACTTTAGCTACTCCAAGTATTTTGACTCCACTTAAAGTTTGCACTATCCAATTCAGAGCTCATCCAGAAGACTCCTAGGTCATTCCAATCATCTGATATATGGTGAGCGGACAACTTTTAGAGTGCCCATTGAAAAAGAAGAAGTTGAAGAAGGAGTTACCAAATTTTGTCTTGATAGACGAAAATTTATTTAGAAGAGGGATATCGGCTTTGTACTTAAAATACTTAAATGAAGCCGAGGTTGAGGAGGTTTTAGCCGAAGTGCATGAAGGGGCATGTGGCCACCACTACGGGGGAAGGAGTTTAGCTAGAAAGGTGTTACGAGCAGGTTATTGGTAGCCTACTTTAACCAAGGACGCTATGAAGTATATCAAAAAATATGATGCATGTCAGAAGCATAGCAATGAGTAACACGTCCTAGCCGAAGAGCTGTTTATGTTGGTTGTTCCACGACCTTTCTACTAATGGAGTATGGACATTTTGGGACCTTTTCCAAAGGCACCTAGCAGAGTCAAATATCTAAAAGTTGGGGTAGATTACTTTACAAAATGGATTAAGGCAAAGGTAGTGGTACATATCACTACGGCGTGAACTCAAAGATTTTTCTATGAGAATATAATTACCAGGTTCGGAATACGAGGAAGGATCATCACAGATAATGAGACATAATTTACGAATTCTAAGTTTAAAAGCCTTCTCGAGAGGCTTCAGATTAAACAAGTATTTTCATCAGTTGAGCATCCTCAAACCAATGGGTAAGCTGGAGTGGCAAAAGAGAATGGGCCAACCAGCTTTGCCATGTCTTGTGGGTATATGCCAGACCACACCTCATTTGTCTACAGGAGAAACCCTATTTTGGTGAGTATATAGTGTGTATACAGTCATACCAGTTGAAGTCAATCAGATCTCACCAAGAGTCTGAGAGTTTGATGAAGATGACAATGGTATGAAGTTAATAAATAAGTTGGACTTACTACCAGAAGTGAGAGAAGCAGCTTTAATCTGGGATCAAGCAGTCAAGGGCAAGGCTGCACTACATTACAACATGAAGGTTCATAAAAGAAGATTCAATGTAGGTGACCTCGTCTTGAGAAAAGCTTCATTAGGAAACCGTCTAGCACATCAAGGAAATTTAGCATCAACATGGGAAGGACTGCATCGGGTGAATGAAGTAACCCCGGGAGGAGCCTATCTTTTGGAAACACTGCAAGACAAAGTCTTCAAGAATAAATGGAATGTAAAGAACCTACGTGTGTACTACAGCTAATCGGCGTTACAAGTCATACACTCTTTTTCCCTACCTAAGGTTTTCCCTACAGGGTTTACTTAGGAGGTTTTTAATGAGGCATGCAGTCAGAGTGCTTACTCAGAAATAAAATACAAATTTGAAAAAAATTCTTATTTGCTAGTTTATTTTGAAATTGCGGTTATTCCAAGTTAAACCTCGGAGCAGTTGAAAAACCCCAGAGTAGTTATTCCAAGTTAAACCCTAGAGCGGTTGAAAAACCCCAGAGCGGTTGTTCCAAGTTAAACCTAGAGCGGTTGAAAAACCCTAAAGCGATTATTTCAAGTTAAACCCCAGAGCGGTTGAAAAATCCCAAAGTGGTTAAGTTACATTAAACCCCGAAGTGGTTGAAAAACCCCAGAGTGGTTATGTTACGTTAAACCCCATAGCGGTTAGAAAACCCAGAGTGGTTCAATCATTTTAAATCCTGGAGCGACGTAAGAATCCAAGTGTTAAAATACTTTAAAATCCTTGATTATTTTAGTTCATCAAGTATGAAAATCCGTAGTTGATAAAAGAACAAGCTAGTAAAGTTCGTTTGATGTCAGATTAATTACGACCAAAATAAATATCGATATTTTTACAAATAGACTTCGAATAATAAGAGCAATAAGGAAATAAAATTAAAGGCAATGAACACATAAATTGCATTCTGTTAGACCCAGAATAGTGTTGCAGAAAACTTGTTAACTTCGTGTTACTATTGGGTCTTTTAATTGGCAAGCGCACCAATCATTTGTAGTTTTCAAAAAATTTAGATATCGTTCCACTGGGATTGAAAATCCAATAATTACAGTAATTTTTCAGTTACTATGGTAAATTTATCGAAACCTATTCACAAAAGAATAATTTATATACAATTTATACATTATTAATAAGATTGCATAACTGAGTTGTTCATGTGATAAAAAGAAAATAAAAATCTATTTAAAAAGTTGAGTTGTAATTTAGAATAGCTAAGATACTTGAGGATAAAACACAGAGAAACAAATTATGTTGGAATTTGGATCCCTAGTCTAGAATAACAATGAAGGAATCTCAAGACATGCATATTTAATCATCAAGTTCATGTCATTACAGCTTAAAATCATTATAACCGATCCCATGTGATATAAATTCTAAGTATTCATTGTAAAGTCCGATCCCTTGTGAGCTTTCTCAATAAAAACTTGCATTAGGTCCTGGCCTTATGGCAACAATAATTACCAATTCTATTCCTAGTAATTGGCATATTAAGGGTATTCCAACTTTTACTTTCGTTAAATAGGTTTCAATACAACATGAATAATCATTCCCCCGTTTGACATTCACACTAATAAAGCAAGTTTTAATATACATGAAAATCATTCTCCCGTTTGATGTTCATACTAATAAAAGATTGAAATACTAACATGTACTTGAATCATAAACATGCAAAGATCGAATTCACAACATTATACTCAATAGACTAGTTCACCAATTCCAACATAAACAGATTAGTTACACATAGTGAAAGTAAAAACAACACTTACAGAGATTGACATTACGAAGGTGATGGAAACTTCACGGTACAACAATCACAATACTACACAACACTCTCAAGTATCTAGAAAACTATTCTAGAACTACAAACTCACAAAAGAACCACTCAAACACGAGTGTATAAAAGAAGAAGAGAACTCAGAATGTGAGATGGGATGCTTAGAAGTGTGGAGAATGGCCCTATTTATAGGGCTGAGGAAGGATCCTGACGCTACGCGCCAGCCTGACGCTACGCGCAAGCCTGACGCTACGCGTCAGGTCCCTGACTCAGCTCCCATTAAACAGCTCGAAGTGGCCATGATGGATTATTAAAATGAATCATGCTTGGCCATGTGTCCCTGTCTCCACTTCGGCTTAGACATTTGTGAGTAGTGGAGAGGCCAATTATGGGTCAAAGGCCGAGTGCTTGGCCACCTAGAAGTGGAGTCCACGTAGCTTCTGACGCTACGCGTGGCTGTGACGCGTAACATCAGCATCAGAAATCCCCATGTCAGCTCTCTAGATCTTCATTTTTCTCTTTAAATTCTTTACTTTTTCACTGTAAAACTAGAGAAAATTGATCAAGGGCAGATTATTTCCAATAACATCCATTTATTGAATTTAAAACCTAAATTTCTAACAATTTAAATAATTTTTTATTATTTTCACAAAATTTTTATTAAGGAATTTATTATAAATTTGAGGACTAACAAATACCCCCAACTTGAGACATTGCTCGTCCTCGAGCAAGAGAGAAAATTAAAAATAAAATTTGGAATCAAATTTTTGGGTTAGTCCGAAAATTTACCATAAAAAGTAATTTCACAATTTACCATTTAAAGTAACCAAAAATAGATATCCTATGTAATAAAGGTTTAATGACAAAAAAATTTTTACAATGCCTTATTAACTAATCAAGCATAATTTCAAGCTTACTTCACAAGTGTTTATCTCTGTCCAAAGGGTAACCTGTTTCACTCAATCGATCATAAAATCAAACGAATTTAATTTTGATTTGCATCTAATCAATGGTTAATCATACAGAGTTAATTTAAAAATCACAAGGTCTTTTTACTGGTTGTAATGAGGCTTGGCTTACAAGAAATGATGGTTTTTCTTGAAATTCAAAAACCCGAAATCATAAAAGAGCATTTTATAATTTTTAGGCTTTCTCGTGGCCCCAAATCTTAATTCCCTTATTGATGATAACAAATACCCCCAACTTGATTCTTTTCTCTATTTTTAATTTGCATATATTTCTTTTCATTTTTTTCATTTATATGCACAATTTTGATTTTTCTTGAAAAGAATGAAGTTGTTAATTTTCACTCCCTACTCAAAATATTCTTTCCATTTTAATCAATTGCTCTTTTGATCAATCAAGTAAAGGGAATGGTTAAAATTTGATAAGGGTCAAGGGTACCAAAGAAATTATTTTTTAGGCTCAAAATTGGCTTTCAAAGGATAAAATAATTTTACCATGGTAAGTTTTTTGGCCCAAGGTTTCTTTTACCAAAAATGTGCCTTGATCATTTTCTTGAATTCTCTATACAACAACACAAATCACAGATTAAAGCAAAATTAATTTGAATGAAGTTATGTCAAAACCCTCAAGTGTTTAAAAGATCCTCAGCTCACCGGGTTATTGAAATTAGCTTGATAGTTAATAAAATTATTGTAATGAAATTTATTAAAATTCCTTAATTATAAAAAGAATCGATAATTGATTTAAAAATGGTTTTATTGTGTAAAAACCTTAAGTGTATAAATTTCCTTATTTTCAAAAATTTGATTTGAACGATAAAACTTATTTTTTTTTGAATTTTTGAAGAAAACATGCAAAAACACACCACGATAAAATTACGCAATAAAACACACCACATAATAAAAGACAAACTATAATATAATCCACAAAGTAAAAATACCAATCAAACTAAAAGTAAACTAAAGTATATGTAAAAGATACAGAGAATAACACCATCAATCCTCCATGTGATCCTCATCATCTCCCTCCTCATCTACATCATCCTCTGACTCAACATGTGCTCTAGATGGTCCACCAGTCTCAGGGTAAGTGGGTAAATCATAGGCCAAGCTACATGAGCTGCGAACTCAGCTGGTGTGACATAAGGTGCTCCCTCTCCCTGAAGTCTATACTAATAAAATGCATCATGAAGATGCATATAAGCTCTATGTGTGGCAGCCATCATCTGTATCATATGCTGATGCTCAAGAGTCATCCTAGCAAATCCATCAGTGATAGCATCAGTAGATGATGGTTGAACTGATGGTCTCCTCCTTCTCTGTCTGGGCTAAGCCTCCTGCTCCAGTGGTGGAAGCTCACACTGCTGGATGAAATAATCTCTGTTCACTAGAACTTTGGGGACTCTCCCCGAAGAACTAGTAAACTCTGGTGATGGCACAACAACTCCTTGCCTCCTCAGTAAGGCAGATATGATGAGAGGGAATGGAATAAGATGGTTCACCTTATACCCAAGGGCATAAAGGTAAATCTGCTCAGATATAAGCTTAGCAATATCAATGGTATGGCCTTGAAGAATAGAGTAAAGAAGGCAATAGCGATCAGCTAGGATAAAAGAAAGGTGAGTGATAGGAGTGATGTTATGAAGCATGAGGTGAGACCACACCTGAGCTATAGGAGTCAGCTGGGTCTTGAGGAGGTTTGATGGAGTCCTTCCAACCTTACTCAGGTTGAAGAAGATTCCATCCTTGCTCAAGAAATGAGCAACCTGATCTAGGAAGTATCCTAAATCACCATCCTCAGTCACAACCTTGTTTCTGTTTTCTTTCTAGAAACAAATATCGCTCTCGGGAGTAGGCTTCCAAGGATTACCCAGTAGGGTACTAATGGTATCCCGGTCGTATATGATGTGCCGACCCCTAACCTAGCTAGTCCTTTGATGGCCAATATTCAGAGAGTTCTGGCGAGTCCTGTAGGCATTCGTATAAAACTCCATCACTAAGATAGGGTCCACCTCAGTAGGTAAGGAAAACAGGGATCCCCATCTCCTCCTTTGGACCTTATCCTGCAGCTCAAGATAGTCCCCAGCGTTCAGATCTAAGACTCTCTCCAGATGAGTCTCTGGCCCTTAATTTGGTGGAATCGGGCCCATTTCGCATCAGTGTGAAATCTAGTGGGATCTCTAGGTCCCAGCTGCTCCTCCTGAAGATCTGGATCCTCAGAGGTGGTATCTGTGTCTGTGGTCCTTCTTTGTCTCTTTGGACCAGTGGTAGGAATTGATTTCTTTGGTGCCATTTGCAAAAAGAAAAATTAAAAATCAAACACACTATTTTTTTATTTTCATAATAAAACATGCTAAACATCAAAAAAAATTAACAATCACATTTATTTTTATTTTTATTTTTATTTTTATTTTTACGCGTGAGCCTTGTTCTGCCCACGCTACGCGTCGATGGGACGCTACGTGTGGGGTTACAGTTCATGCCTCACGCTACGCGTGAGGTGCGCAGTTTGACTCACAGAAACAGGGGTTGTGCAACCACAACCCCCCCCTCCCCAAAAAACTTTTATTCAATCAAAGCAATCCCTAGATCTAACAGCAAACAAATCCCAATGGTTTTCTAATCCTAATCCTAACCACATGCTTTCTAAAAATCAAAAATCAAAAGTAAACCAAAAGAGAAAAGAGAGAAGATACTTACTTCGAATCCTTGTGAAGTTTGATGAAAGAATGAGGGAATGTGGGTAATTGAGAGTGATAATTAGGGTTCTGAGAGGCAAAGTGAGGCAGAGAGGGAAATTTAAGTTTTTAAAGCCTAAATTGGCCCTCTCTGGTTCAGTTTTAAAAACTGAACATGGGCTCTGACACTACGCGTGGATGGGACGCTACGCGTCAGGTTGAGATTTTTACCTCCACACTACGCGTCAGTGGGACGCTACGCGTGGGGTTCTATTTTTTTAAAATATTTAAAAATAAAAAGAAAATAATGGGTTGCCTCCCATTGAGCGCTTAGTTTACAGTCTCTAGCTAGACATCCTGCACATCACAAATCAGTCAAATAACAAATGGTAGTGAGTCTGTTGATCTCACCACCCAGATATGGTTTTAATCTTTGCCCATTAACCATCCAACTTCTTTTGGAAGTTGGATCTTCAATTTCAACTGCTCCATAAGATTTAACTTCTTTGATTACAAAAGGGCCTGACCATTTAGATTTCAATTTACCAAGAAACAGTCTTAATCTTGAATTAAACAATAAAACTTGCTGACCTGGTATGAAGTGTCTATTTTTAATTTTCTTATCATGGTAAGCTTTCACCTTATTCTTGTAACTTCTAGATGTCTCATAAGCATTGTTTCTCATTTCTTCTAACTCAAATAACTACAACTTTCTTTTGTCAGCTACTATATTTGGATCAAAGTTAAGAAATTTTAAAGCCCAATATGCTTTATGTTCCATCTCTACTGGAAGATGACAAGGTTTTCCATATACCATTTGGAAAGGAGAAAGGCCAATTGGAGTCTTAAATGTAGTTCTGTATGCCCAGAGTGCATCATCAAGCTTTTGTGACCAATCTTTTCTAGAGGAAGACATAGTCTTTTCCAAAATCCTTTTCACTTCTCGATTTAAAATCTCAGCCTGTCCATTGGTTTGTGGATGATATGTTGTGGCCACTTTATGTCTCACTCCATAGTGTTGTAACATTTTCTGAAGAACTTTGTTACAAAAATACGATCCTCCATCACTGATCAAAGTTCTTGGTGTTCCAAACCTGCAGAAAATATTTTTCTTCAAGAAATTCACTACAGTTTTGGTGTCAGCATTAGGTGAAGCAATTGCTTCTACCCATTTTGAAACATAATCAACTGCCAAAAGAATGTATTGATTAAATTAAGAGTAAGGAAAGGGTCCCATGAAATCAATACCCCAATAATCAAATACCTCAACCTCCTGAATATTTGTGAGAGGCATTTCTTGTCTTTTGTTGACATTACCTGTTCTTTGGTAGTTATCACAAGCTTGCCCAAATGAGCGAGAATCTTTAAAAATGGAGGGCCAATACAAACCTGATTGAAGAATTGTTACAGCAGTTCTTTCTCCATTAAAATGTCCTCCATAAGGGGATTTATGACAGTGCCACAACACATCTTTCTTTTCCTAATCATATTGATTCAGTGGGAACTGGACTCCTACTTTTAGTATGGTGAAGTCGTGGAAGAAAAGGAAGCAATCCCGAGGGATATGGTAGATCCGGTCTACATAGGTAAGGCGAATGAGGCGAAAGTCTTTTTTCGTATTTTTTGGCTCGCCAGAAAGATTTGGCCTCTAATTCCACGTCGTCCTCAACAGTGGCGCGGGTACTATAGGTTGCCAAGACGTCTTTAGCTACCCAGAAGTAGGGGTCTTCAGCTTTCCAGGCTAGCCAATTAACCTTGTCAGCGATCATGAAAGTGTCGTCGGGGTCGTTCCTCAGTACGAATGAGCCAACAGCGTCCATGGCAACTATATGCTCTAAAAAAGGGACGATTGTGACACCCTAAATTTTAAAATGAAGGATTAATTAAGAAAATAAATATTAAATAGTTGTATGTGGGTTATTTAATGTCCCAGATGTTGGAAATAGTTAAATTAATATTTTTGGGGACAGTTAGTGATTTATTGAAGCCGAATAAGTTGAAATTAAACCCGATTAAAATATGGGTGTCGGACCAAGTATCTCCGATTGAGATGATATTAGTCAGGGCTATTGAGAATATTATTGGGGATCCAAATATATATATTCGGAATAATTTTTAGATAAAGTATTGAGCTCAAACAGAGATCCTGTTTGTCATAAAACGATGAGCTTTTAATGAGAAGGATTAAAAGAAAAATCAAAAACCCACTTCTCTCTTCTCCTTTTCGTTAGCTTTCTGACCCATTTGGCAAAGACACTTCTTCTTCTCTCATTTCCTTTCCACTTTTCTCTTCTAAAACCTAAGCTTAGTGGTAACCCATTTCATTCCTCCATTTTCATTTAAGAAAGCTTAAAGGAAGCCATTGGAGCTTGGAGCTTTCTTCTTCCCCTCCATTTTTGTTTGCTCTCTCTCTCTCTCTTTGATACCCATTTTCATTTTTGGGGTGAGGTAAGCTTTCTCACCATTTTGTTTAGGTTTAATGCTTTGTTTATGAGTTTTATGGCTTGAGAGAGTAATGTATGTGAGTGGGGTATTTAATGGAAGCTTTAAATGTGAGAAACCTAAGATGGGTTATCATAAATACAAGCTTTGATGGTAATAAATGAGGTATATGAATTTATGGTTGGAAGGAGATAAGGAGTTATGATGCATTTATGAATATTGTTGGGTTTTAGGTGAAACCCTAACTTGGAAATTTTAAGAAAATGATAAATGTGTGATGAATAATGTGTTTGAGAGCAAATACATGATATTAAGGATATGGGTGTTGATTGATGGGGCATTCTTATGAATGTTAGGCTATGGTTGTTTGTAGCCTTTAAATATAATGTGTATGATTTGATGGTAAGGAATTCTCGAAACCTAACAAATAAGGAAAATGGTGTCTATAACATGTTTTGTACATGTTATGAAAATGTAAATATAATAATGGTTAATTAGAGTTGAAGTTGTGTCTTGAATGGTTGATTGATTGGGATTTTACATGTATGTTAATGTAGGATCCATTCCGAATGACGAGGCAGGTACGTCGTACCAATCGGAATTCTTCTCTTAAGGTAGGAGAGGAGTCTTTATGTTCTAAATGCATGAATTGAATATTATTTGATTGTCATATGTGATAACATGCATGTTTGCCTTGCTTGCAATGTTATGATGAATTGTAATGTTGTGTATGATGTTTGGCAACTTGTAATTGTGCATTTAAAGTATAAGAGGTGTGTTATATAGTGGAGTTAAATTGTTTGGAAAGTGTAAGCCTTAAATATGATGTTGTGTTTATATCCACCATAAATAAGGAATGAATGTTATTGATGATTAAATGAGAATGGTATGAACGAATAGCATACTTTGATTGATAATGAAAGATTGAAACCATTGTGATTGATGAAAGAATTAAATTGTGTTAATAAGAATTAGTGAGAATGCCACATGAAAATTTAAAACAATGGCAATAACCAACGATAATAAATCCACTAAAAGCCTCATGGTGATGTTGGTGATGATGATAATGATGATTGATGAGTGGCATGATTGGGATGCATAGAGTGAGCAATACATATGATTGGCATTTGCATCTATGGCATACTGCATAGCCGCCAATGTTGGAACTTTAGGGGAGTTCTCTTGGCTGACCCAGTGGGAGGGTGGCTCAGCGCACGAGTAAATTTTATTTTCCCCTGTGACTTGGTGTGTAAGTCACGAAGCCGCCCATGTATTACTACGGGGAGCTATATATGGCCGACCCTTGTGGGGGGTGGCTCTTGATGAGCAGGTGACCCCGCTGGTCCATTGGATCATAGCCGCCATGATATGAGTCATGGTCAGCCCGCAACACCATATGTTGAATATGTGTTACCGCGGTCATGGTGAAAGTGACCAAGTGTTGCAAATGGACGATGCGGTTTGGTACCAGTAAAAGATTGGTGAAATGCATGCAATTGGATGATAAGTGTACACATTTTACTACTACAGTAGGGGTATGGTTAGATGATCATACTTGAATCCCACAACTGGTGTCTATATACCCACAGTCAGATCTGCAATTATTGAAATACTCTGTTGTGTATATGCATTAGCTTAAGAGCATTTGCATATAGCAAGGAAGTATGCCAAAGGTGATGAGATATGATGATGGTTGTGTTGAGGATGAGAAAATGTATTATGACAACATAAAAGATGTGAATACCAAATAATAAATTGAGTAAAATGATGAGGTGTGTAATAGTCCAATCTATTGAAGGACTTGATTATGTGTATGCTTATATACTTTCCTTAATCTAAAATGTTGATTGTGATATATGAATGATAGTACTATGATGATGAATGAGATGATGAATAATATGTGTATGCAAAGTATACATGTTTTTATGCATATGTACATAATCACATGGTATTCATATTCATTATTTTGGAATGTATAACTCACTCTCCCATGTTGTCTACTTTTTAGATTTGTGATGCAGGACATTCATGGGGATGTGAATCTCTTTTGAAGTATATTTTGATGAAGAAGGTAAATAGATTTATAGGAAGCACCTTGGTCAGCAAATCTTAATTTTGTATAGCACATATTATGGATGTATGTATATTTTGTAGTTCGGATGATTGAATGACGATTTTGGATAGTCATGGACGAAAATTGGACCTTGATGTGAATGGCCAATTTTCCTTAATGACCTAAATGATGTTTGTGGATGAATTATGATGTTACTTGATATTGAATTCCATGTATGAATGGAGTAGTTTATAACTTACAACAAATTATGAGCGTATGTGAAAATGACTCAAATATCATGCATTGAATGGATGAGGATTGAAATGAATAGGTATGATCAAATAATTGGCTATGAGATGTATGAATAAATGCATTTAATATGTTAGCTTAGGCCATAGTTGGTAGGAAATGAAATCTGATACATGAGTTATATGAAATTCTAGGATTTTCACTTGTTCTGCATAACTCGCTCAAGCGAGTGATAATCTCGCTCAAGCGAGATCCATAGAATTAGAGGTGTGGCTACTAGCCACATTTCGCTCAGGTGGGCAAGGCCTCGCCCGAGCGAGAGTGAGGTGGAAAGCTACTGGACCATTTTCGCTTGAGCGAATGGTCAGTGCTTGGAGGCTCGCTCAAGCGAGAGGGAATGGGAATGGATATTGGAGCTATTTCGCTTAGGCGGGGATGTCTCACCCAAGCGAAAGAGGAATCAATTAGCTACTGGAGTGATCTCACTCAAGCGAGCAGAGCTCGCTCAAGCGAGATGGGTGCCTAATGTATACTGCTTCCTTCGCTTAAGTGTGTTCGCTGGCTAGCCCAGTCGTGGCTATTAGAACTCGCTCAAGCGAGTGGGGCATTCGCTTAAGCGAAATGCCCCCTGATCCTCCAAACATGAATGCTTTAATTATTTTGGTTTTTCCTTGAATTAAGGCTCCTTCTAGCATCAGTACACAAATGTATTTAACGTAGTTTGATCTATTAATCTTTGAATCATTTATCCTTTTTAAATCCAATCAAAAAAATAGCACCAATATAAATGATTTTTCCACTTTTCCCTTGTGACGGTCTTGAATTCGATCGTCCAAGGAGCACTCTGGTACCTTCTTATATCTTCATATATAAGATAGGTTATTTAATGATCCAGGGTAATTACTCAACATTTTATATATCGCGTTTCTTCTACTTATAATTATTTTTAAATCGTGAAAAATTTACTCCCAAAATTTAGGGTGTTACAATAGAATAAAAGTCAGTATCATCAACGTAGTAGTGCATTACGCTAGAATCTTCACCCTGGTCTGGAGACAAGGGCGGTAATGGAGATTTAGGTTCCCGAACTTCAGAAGAAGACTCCAGCTCCTGGGGAGTTTGATTACCCCGGTCACCTGAAGTCATCCATCTACGAATGTCCGTTTGAATAAGTCGAGGTCCATGACGAGGAACCTTAGATGTCCAAGAAATAGAAGGGTTTGAAATTATTACGACAGAACTGTCTTGGTCTTGGCCGTTGTTAGTAGAAAAAGCAGACATCATAAATAAAAGAAGGGGTCAAAGGGCTACCTGTTTTTACGGTGCGAACGGTTCTTCTAGTACGGGCCAGGACGAAGTGAAGAAAAGAGATACAATAATATGAAAACGCAAGGTGTCTGGATGAAAACGCAAGGTGGAAAATCAGAGAAAAGACCCTCCTTATATAGGCGTCAAAGATCTGTGGGCGAAGTTCAACAGTCGCGACCAATGGATGGAGTGGAAGTCGAAACGATGCGGCCCAAAAACAAGCGTCGCTTCGCACCAGGGTAACGTCATCTGACAGCGCGTAAATTAAAACGTCCATTCATGACTCGCCACGTTAGCGATCCTCGTGATATGATAACTTTTTCAGACGACGCACATTAAATGCTCCACCTAATCAACCATGCATGGCAGATCTGACAAAATCCGCACAACGGTCACAAAGCAACATCTACCAGAAATTAAATCCATAAGGTTACAAGACTTTCCGCCGGAGTCATGAGATAACATATTATTGTAACAACACCACAACAACAAGCTAGGGGGCAAATGATTCGGTGTGCTAACCGGACTCCATGTCATGGACGGGGTGTTCACTAAAACGATGCCACGTCATCAAAATCACAAGGAGTACCTGGTTAAATTGCCTCAACCAGAGTCTAGAACCAAAGCTACTACGGACCTATGATCAGGACCCGAGACACTATGACAGCTAGATAATGAGTCAGAATCAGTATGGGCAACATGTTCCTACAAACACTGTTGCTATAGTAAGTTAGGAGAAGGGTCAAATTACTTCTCCTACTCAGGTAACTTCTATAAATACAACACATTTATTACCGTAAGAGGATCGAACTAATTTGAGAGTTACCTCCGTAATACTGTTATTTCTTGTAATACCTGTACTGACTTAGGTATCAGAGAATCTTTTACAGGTGCATCTCCGATGTGTCCCCTCGACTTTGGTACGGACTTGACATCAAATTCACGTTATACTCGAAGGACTTAGGATCCCCACTAGACCTAGGTATAAAATACCGTACTCCACTGAAACAGTGTAAGACTGAGAGCTCGTAAGATAACTTCGGACACCGATCAAGACGGTCAACCCTTGACCCCGATTCTAGGACAGAACACAAGATATATGGATGAATTATATACAGATTTGTTAAGCGAATCATATATTAGTAATGAGTTTTTAATGACAATGATTATTTCTAAATATTTTAGTTTAATAGGGATAAAAGGAATAGTAAAAATTTTACGAGTAAAAATTCATATTTTTTGGCAGAATACCACTGGTGGTGTTTGGTACAGGGGATCTTTGAACTTTCCTAGGAATGCTACTTAAAATATTTCCTTACCCATGTTTGGTATAAGATAAAAAAAATATTCTCAGGAATGTGACATTTCTAGGAAACTTAATTATGAAAGAATTAAAAACTTCATTTTCCCATTTTAACAAGTGGGTATTCTATACGTTCCTAGGAATAAAAAATTTTAGGACAAAAATGCCCCTATTTTCTTCCCAAATCCTCATAAAAAAAGATTCCTGGTAGGAAGCGCATTCCCGAGAATCTCAATCATTACTAATATAATATTCCAATCTGGCTCGGAGGTTGTCCCAAGATTAAGGTTTTGCACTCCTCCCAATCATATTTAACCCTATATAATATTCCATCATTATATTTTTATAATTTTTATTATCTTTCTACTGGGGTGAAAATATAAATATTTATGTTTCAGTGGTCCACTCTTTCAATATGCTCAACTAGCCAGGTCAGTCGGTGATAAGACACCATCAGGGGGACCATAGTAGAAGGCACCGCCATTATTCTTAATCGGCACTCTCTCACTCCCTTCAACTCCCAAATCTATCTTCTTTCTCTTCTTGGCCATGTCAGAATCATCAACCACCACCACCACCACCGCCGCCTCCGCCCCTGCCGCCTCCGCCGCCGCCTCCGCCGTCACAGATTCTCCGGCTCCGCCACAGTCGGTGACAAAGAGCTGGGCCGATGAAGCCGACGAAGAAACCGCCGCCGCCACCACTTCCACCGCCGAAACAGAAACCTCATCCGTCAAGATGGACGGATTAACCATCGACGGAAACAAAAGCAACTCTCCTAAGTTGTTAGACGACCCCGACGACTCCAACATCCAAGCGGTGCGTTTCGATTTTGCAATTCCCAATTCGTTAGGGGTTTTCCTTTTGTTCTTCTTGAACTTGGGGTTAGGGTTTTACGTTTTTTCCCCTCCGTAGGTAACTTCTGGCGACACTCCGTACACATCGGCGGCGACGTTCGAGGACTTGAACCTTACACCGGAGCTGTTGAAGGGGCTCTACGTGGAGATGAAGTTTCAGAAACCGAGCAAAATCCAAGCGATAAGTTTGCCAATGATTCTGAGTCCTCCTCATAGGGATTTGATTGCACAGGCGCATAACGGTTCGGGGAAGACGACGTGTTTCGTGCTTGGGATGCTTAGTCGCGTTGATCCGAAGGTGCAGGCTCCTCAGGCACTTTGCATTTGCCCTACCAGAGAGTTAGCGATTCAGAACACTGAGGTTCTGCGGAAGATGGGGAAGTACACGGGGATTAGCTCCGAATGCGCCGTTCCGATGGATAGCCGGGACGCTCTTCCGATAGCCAAACGTGCCCCTATTATGGCGCAGGTTGTGATTGGGACCCCTGGCACCATCAAGAAGTGGATGAGCTTCAAGAAACTCGGGGCCACGAGGTTGAGGATTCTTGTTTTTGATGAGGCTGATCAAATGCTTGCTGAGGTTGGTGATTGTTGATTGGTCCTATTTGGTAGCACCATAGACTTGTTACTTGTTATTACTCTGATTTATTGTAGAATTAGCGAGTGACAGTGTGAAGGTGAAATCTATGTTTTGCTATGGAATAGGGTACAATTGAATTTTATTTTATGTGCCTGTTTGTTTTAAAGTTGGGTAGGATCGATTCTGAATTGTTAGATTTGTGCTGAATTAAACTCGGATAGATTTCGAGTGCATGACTGTATGGTGGGAAAGATTGGTTTTTGTTTTGAAACAAATTGGCTCTTAGTTGTTTCGTTGATACTCTTGTGATGGATAACTAGGATGGCACCAGTAGTAATTGTACACCATGAGGCTTGACAGTGATATTTTCCCTCTCTCCTAACATGATATATAGCTAGTCTCCAGTCCTGTCTGATCAGACGCCTTGTTTCCCACAACCTATTTTACTGCAGCATTGATTCCTTCGTCCCAGTTTGTAGCCAAAACTGATTCAACTGCCCTTTTATAGTTGCTATGGACACAGATTTCTCACTCCCGTGGTTGTTAGAATCGCGTCTCATACGTTCCGCGGGGGCTCACCGTGCTGAGACGCCTGCAGAAACGGTTCCAGGTAGAGACGCCGTAGAGAGACGGCGGGACTTGGATTCGTGGCCGTCTCCGTCTCGCCCAACAGTGTCGTCGACCCTTTCCCCCTTCGTCGCACCTCCCTCCGGCTCCGTCGCACCCTCTGTGGCTCTCTGTTTCTGCATGCGTGTCTCTCTGTTTCTGCATGTGTGGCCCTCTGTTTCTCCTTCCCTCAAGCTCTCCCTGTTCTGTTCGGGCCGATCTCTATCTTCTCTCTGTCTCATTCTCCTCTAGGGCCGCATGAAGTGCTGAAGGGAGGGAGGAAGGTGACGGCGCATGAAATGATGAAGGGAAGGGAGGAAGGTCTTTTGTTTTTATGTTTAGGTTCAGGTTTAGAATTTTTTAAGGCCTGTTATTTTTAACTTATAGTTACCAGGCCCATTATAATTTTTTAGGGCCTGTAATTAACCCTTTTCACAAAAAAACAGTTTGGAAAATGAAAAAAAAGAGTTTGGATTTTGTTAGATTATTGGGGAGGAAGGCTTCTAGGGATTTGTATTTTTTTGTTTTGGCTACAAGCTATTATTATTATTATTATTGAAGTTTCTTTAATTTTAATATAGCACATCATGTTTTATATAGATGTTTAGTTTAATATATTTATGTTTATATAATATTTAGAATTTCTAGTAGACTCTTTCGTCTCGTTTTACGTTTCACGAATCTACGTTTCGCAAATCTCCATCGTCTCAACGTAGAGTCTACGTTTTAACAACCTTGCTCACTCTAGTATCCCAAGACATTTGTAATCCAAATTTTAAAGAGAGTAATTCAGCTGCCAGTGGCAATTCAGCTGAAAATCTAGCTTGAAAAAGCTTTAACAAGCATCCAAAATCATTCCGTAATATACCCCCACCAGCTGTTCTACCGGGAGATATGAAAGATCCATCCACATTTAGCTTGGACCACTGCACTGGAGGGGGTATCCAGGAAATAGTACTAGATCCTTCCTTAGGTTTACAAACTACCTTATTTTGAAGGAGGCATACCTTCCTATATTCTTGGATTTTTCTATGAATATTTTGCCATAGCATTTCAGCTTCTTTATCCTCATTTTCAAAGATAAATTTGTTACGGCTCTCCCTAAGTGTTGAGATACTAGGTCAAAAGTCAGTTGCCATAAGCCCTTATCTTTTACCTTGCTGCAGACCATTCATATTCATTTCCATCCAATCCAAGGGATAAGTTAAGCTTCAAAAAACTGTCGGTTTAGATTACTTGGAGTGAATCTTGCACCAAATCTGACACATATGCCGCACTAGCATATGCTGATGAAATAGAAAACCTGCTATTATTGTGCCTTTCCATATTATCTCGTCCTTCTGATCAGCCTGAATAGTCCCATATTAGACCACTTGATTGATCACTGAACTCTCCAGCCAAGTTGAGAGATACTCTACATCCCAGACCCCGTCAGGATTTAGCACTTCATTGATTTTCTTACTTAATTCCGCCTATGGAAGTGGATGATTAACTAAGTGAACTAATGGATCAGTATTTGTATTCCAAGGAAGTGACACCCTATTTTACAATGGAAGAAATAGGTTTTAACTTTTAATTGTGTTGTTTCTCTATGTTGAGTTTTCCATTCTATTTGTTATGATATGGATAGAGAGGAAGAGGGAACTATTTGTAGTTAACCACTTGTCTTGAGTCTTGACAATTTATTTATTTCTAGTTAGTTAGTAATCACTAATTACTAATTACTCTTTAGTGAAATATATAGCACCTAGTTTTAGGTTTGTGGAATACTGAATTGGTCAGTGATTTTGTTTCCTTGTTTTGTAAATAGGGTTTAGCTGCTAAATATAGCTTTGCTTTAATTGTTATGAACTGTGCTGTTACAGGATGGATTCAAAGATGATTCCCTAAGGATAATGAAAGAAATAGAAAAAGTCAATTCTAACTGCCAGGTTTGTCTAACTCTATCTCGTATAAGTGGTTGCATGCACCCTATTTTCATCCATCCATGACGCATCATAGAAAATCTTGCATAGACTTTTGCCTGCATAGGTCATCTGCCTGTGTAGACTGATATAATTTCATACTGTCATGGAATTATATATTAGGTGGCCATTTATAATTTATTTTAGATTTTGGTAACATTGATTTTGAATGTAATTAGGATGTGTGCTCAAATTAGTAATAGAGTATATAATAAAACATTACAAACATCTAGATATTAGCATCTTAATTTCAAATAACTAATTATATACAAATTGAAATATAATTTTCAAAATAAATTGAAATGCATGTCATATAATCAAAGGCACAAGAGAAGTAATTTTGAAAACATAGATTTTGCATTTGAACATATGTTATGGTGTGTGAAATTGATTTTGGTACTAAACCAAACAAGCATACTGACATACATGCAGAGGTATAATGTGTAATTTATAGTCATCCATGCTTCAAACTGTGCTTTCAATTCATGTGAAATGGACTTACCCTGGGAGCTGGGAGCTTCTTGAATTTGTGAAAGATACAAAGTACAAAGTAAACCCATCCATTATTCATCTTCTAAGAAAAGAAAACAATCTAAGGAATTTTTCTCGTAATATTTCATACTCACTCAAATAATACTGCATAGAGATAAAGACTAGATCTCATATTGGTTGATGTTAATGGATTGCTAGAACTAAATTTGAATTTGAGTGGAGGGTAAATATAACTATTCCAAGTTAAAACTTACTATTTGTGCCTCAGAACCATTGCATCTGCATTTGGATGAACTTTAGTTTATACCTGGATTGCTTGCTATATATTTGATTTAAAAATGTTCATGTTTGTTGTTGTGTGTGGTTTAACTAAATTTTGATTGGCTTATATGCCTTCAGGTTCTTCTGTTTTCTGCTACATTTAATGACACCGTCAAGAACTTTGTGTCGAGGACAGTTAAGAAGGATCATAATAAACTCTTTGTAAAGAAAGAAGAACTCTCATTAGATGCAGTGAAGCAATATAAAGTGCATTGTCCTGATGAGCTATCTAAGATTGAAGTGATTAAAGATTACATTTTTGAAATCGGAGAAAATGTGGGACAAACCATTATATTTGTCCGCACAAGAAATAGTGCAAAAATGTTGCATAAGTCACTTGTTGATTTGGGCTATGAGGTTACTTCTATACAAGGTGCTCTTGAGCATGAAGAGAGAGACAAGATTGTCAAGGAATTCAGAGATGGTTTGACTCAAGTTCTTATATCAACTGATGTTCTTGCTCGTGGCTTTGATCAGCAACAGGTACTAAATTGGTCAATTTGTCCTCCTCTCCTATTCATTCCTTTTTGTGTAAGTACTTTGATTTTGAATGTGATGGCATCCTTCCAATGCCTATTTGTTCAGGTTAATTTGGTCATCAACTATGATCTCCCAGTGAAACACACTACTCAGTTTACCCGTGATCCTGAGCCTGATTGTGAAGTGTATTTGCACAGGGTTGGTAGGGCTGGGCGCTTCGGGCGCAAGGGTAAGTTTCTAATGTTCTCCACTTTCTGTTGTGTTGTTATCATAAATTGTATTGAGTGAGCTTCCTATACTGTTTCAATTTTTATGTTATGCTAGCATAGTTCAGTTGAACTTTCTCCATGTTTGGACAAGAGGCTCATTGAACCTGTTTAGATGGGGTGTTTTGCTGTTAGTATGTTCTTGTTGGATTGCACAATCACTTCATATGCAATTTCAACAATTTAATTCAATTCAAAATAAATCATTTCATAATTCCTTTCATCATATAGCTGTGCATGATATATTCAGCGATGTTGCAAAATAGTGAAGTATTTTTTCATTTGTATCATTTAATCCTACAGGGGCTGTATTTAACCTGATATGTGATGAAAGGGATGAGAGGCTCATGTCGAAGATTGAGAACCATTTTGGGACCCTTGTAACTGAGGTATGCTACTTGATGATGGTTCTTCAATCATGATGCTCCAGGCAGCATGATGTTAAAAACATTGATTCTGCAAATTTTCACTTTGACTTGCATAACTTGATTTTGTTAATGTTGCATGGGATGCAGGTGCGGGAAAAAAGTGTTGAAGACTACAAAGCTGCTCTCAAGGAAGCTGGTTTGCTGCTATGATGTGGAACTGCCGAAGTTGAAAGGATGTTGATAACTTTTGTATTTCTCCTGAATGTTCCTGGATTTGGCCACATCTATCAATGCTTAAATTGTCTTACACGGACAGATCCGAATCATGGTTTAAGTTTTGGGGATGGAGAGTTCTGGTTCAGTGGTTGATTTTCCTCCTTAGTGTGTAATTCAGGATTCTAGTGTTCAGCATTTTTGAGATTCAAATTTGGTATAAAATTTATATTTGAGCAGCATGATGCATAATGAGGTGTGTAAGCTTATTTAGATGTCAAGGTATTACAAAATAAAAGATTTATGATGTATAATTGACCTTACTTTTGTTTTTATAAGTTTTTCATGTATCTCTTATATGTTTAGGATGTGCAGATTTAGTTGGATGAAACTAATCTTTTGTAAAATTGAGTTAGATATAATTTAGGGGGAAATGTACATTTCAACTTTTATGGTTTTTAATGAGTAATAACTATTTCCTAAGTATTAAACTAATAGAAATTTAGTCATGCAGTTAGTAGCACATGATTTAAACTTTAGCATGTTGATTTATATTTTTTACTATATTTTTAAAAATCAAATATTAGTTTGTTAATCATATAATTGATTCAATCAAATTTTAACAAAATGCATAAAGGAGTTTATTTTAAGTTTATTTTTAAAAATCAATTATTAGCATGTTAATCACATGTTAAAATTTTCAATCACATTTCTTAATTTCTCGTATCTTCAACCTTTTAAATTTTAATTTTAAAATTATTTATACTTTTTATCCTTTATTTAGAAAATAGACTTCCAAATTTAATTTGAAATTTTTTTATAGTTACTTCTTAATTTTGAACAAGCGTTAAGAAGACAAACTTCTAATAGAGCCGTCACTTACCTTAGAATTAATCAAGAGAAATTTTTTTGTTTCAAACAAAACAACCCGACCAATTAACCCTAAAGACCTAAGTGACACACGACTTAAAAATACTACAACAGAAACATATACTACAAGCCCGAATAGGCTTAAGAATGGACCTACATGAACTCAAGTCCCTAACAGGGCATCCTTCCCTTCCCATATGTGAAGATATGAGGAGGGAACCAAGGAATACCAACCCTAGCGAATAACTTACATAACACAATCATTTTAGTTCACACAGTCTTGGTGATCCGGTCTTGATACCGGCTTATGGGTAGAAAGGTCATTAGACCTAAAGTTATCATACAAGACCGACATCGCACATATTATTGCAATCTAATATCGGCTTCCAACACCACGCATCAGACTCATGACCTAACATCGGTATGAGTCATTCTCTTAATACCGGAATGTCAGAATTGACTTATGTAATCTCGTGTTGAGAAAGTAACCTGCAAAGTAACTGATGAGAAGGCACAACCGGTAGGTAGTGTCACTTTTGCATGTTAGCCTTTCTGCAATGATCAGAATCACGCTGACATTTTGTACGGTAAACTCACTTACTCGAAATGACTTTTCCACTACTCCAAGGTATAAAAACTTACAAATCAACGAAAGAAAGGTAGAACATTCTTACTACAACTTACACTCAAGCTTTTTTATTCTCTTTGAATATCCCACTGACTTTAGTGTCAGGGTATCCTTGTAGGTGACACCCCCTTTCGCCCCACAACGTGTGAGGTTGGTGATTTTTGATCGAAGGATCATTCCAAGACTCTTATTTTCCTATTGGTATAAGAGATATAATGCTGGATTTCCACTAGACCAGTGTAAAACATACACTTATAAGCATTATCTGAGGGCTGGTTACCACGTCAGACTTTGCACCTTAGCATAGACTAGTTCATTGGCACGCCCGATGGGACTTGCAAACCACCCAATCTCTTTCCATCGGTAAGTACACAGGAGAGACTGATCCTAGCAAGCATCTTTATGCTTATGTTTATGAGGCCGTGTTTCTAGGAGCTGAAACTGATGTCATGTGCCACACGTTCCCTTGGACCCTAACTAGCAAAGCTTTGAGTTGGTTCAAAAGGCTTCTTTTTGGATTTCTGGATTTATTGACTCCCGGGGGAGATGGAAAAAGCTTTCGAAGGACACTTCGTGATCTCCAGAGATGTGCCTAGGACATCTCATACCTTACCTTAGATCAAGCAAGGAGAATTTGAGTCCTTGTAAGATTTTTTAAAGAGGTTTTACAAGGAGGCTACGAATGGCCCAAATCTCACTGAGGCTATCTAGTTGCACGTAGTGATCGAGGCTCTTCAGCATAAGTCTCATTTCTCCCTGCCTTTGCCAAAGAGACCTTCTACTATGTTTGAGGAGTTTAGACGTAAAGCTTCCATGTATGTTAGTATAGAGATGCATTTGAAAGCCATAACTACACAAAGCATGTCCCATGCACTGTCGCCTCTAGTGGAGAAAGAGAAAGAGACAATGAAGGTTGAGAAGATACCTCAGAAGGATCGAGGCAGGGAGCAACAACCTCGACAACAAGATAAAAGGGTTATGATCTTCAGCCACTATGCTCGCACAATGCAAAGCCTTCCCAGATCCCAGGGGAAGTTGGCTGGGCATCCTTTAGCGTTTATGGAGTTAGAAAACCTGCACCTGTGAAGAGACTAGGAAACCCTAGAAAGTACTGTGACTTTCATGAGCAAACAAGTCATTCAACTGACGAGTGAAGACAATTGAAAGATGCTATTGGGGTCTTGATCCGAGAGGAAAAACTGAAGTGGTACTCTTCAAAATCAAGTCACTACATGGCTTGAACGGATAGAGAAAGGGTGCAGGGACCGGTCTTCTGGCGTTGATGATAGCCGGGGTCCCAAGAGGTTCACCTCCATTAAGAAACAGAAGGGATTGCTTATAGAGGCGGTCCAGGAGGAAGAATTATGCCTCCTTCCGCAATAGGGTAGACGAGAGGTAATTAACATAATCACAAGAGGCTTTGTGAGAGGTGACGTGTCCATCACGACACGAGAAAACCATCATTGTATGATTCTGTCCATGCCAGGCAAAAAACAAGATATTTGTCCCTTTAGGGATAGTGAGCAGACCCCTCCCATCTCTTTCTCTGATGATGACTTTGGGCCCACAATCCTGAGAGATGATGTTGTGGTGATCGTGGTTGTTATTGATAATATGGATGTGAAGAGGATTCTTGTGGATCAGGGAAGCTCCTGCGACGTCCTTTTCTATGACTATTTCAAGAGGATGGGTCTCACCCATGCAAACTTGCAGCTATATACACCGGACCTGGTGGCCTTTAACAGAGCAAAGCAGCCTACCAAGGGGTATTTGAATACCCGCGTCACGTTCGATGGCGAGCCAGGGGCCAGGATGGTTAAGTCGAGGATCTTGGTCATTAATGTGAAATCTCCATATAATGACATCATAGGCCATCTCACTCTGAATGTCATGGAAGCCATTGTATCAACCCCACACCTCCTCATCAAGTTTATTGATAACGATAACAAGGTGTCTTCAATCCGGGGTGATGAGGAGATGTCGAGGTATTGTTACAACCTCAACCTAAATATGGTGAAATGGGAGATCATCAACAAGAAGAGAAAGTTGAATGATGGTGGAGTTGCAGTTGGTTCCGTGAATCTTGTTGACCTTGATCCAAGAGCTGAGTTAAAGATTAACCCTCTCAACCCCTCCAAGCCAACCCCGGATGGAGGGTTAAAGGCGATAGTCTTAGGAGATACTGACACGCTATCGTTGTCGGGTCAAAAAAAAGTTAAATTAATATAGTATAAGGTGAACAACCTTAGCCGTCTCTCGAGGACCTTAGTTCAATTAGTTACACTCAATTTAGTTATAACAAAGGGGGGTTTGTGTTGAGATTGAAAGGAAAATTAAGTAATTATATAATAGTGCAAAAAGTAAATTTATGAGTAAGAATAATCAAATTTAGAAACAACCAACCCAAGAAATTAATAAATCTTTAGTTAACTAATCATTGATCACAAATATGATTAAATATAATTAATTTCTCAACCTTGAAACATTTGGAATCCCTAAATGATTATATTCTAGAAAATCTTCTAGAATTGAATTAATGAACTAATAAGAATAATCAATCGATATATTCTTATTATTTACTAAAATAACTTTAAAACCATAATTTGATTGAGTTAAGAAACTAAATAGAAATCTCTTATTTAGCGACTTAATCTTTGTTCTCAAATTGATTATTGATTAACCAACCAACATCAGTTTAGATTATAGATTATTTAATTATATACCAATCGGCTATACACTTAAATAATCTACCATCATAAGTGTTTGAGAAACAAAAAAAAGTAATTATCTTCAATCAAAATATTAAGAGCAAGAACTCAAAGTTAACATAAAGAAAAATTAAATTCCTTGAGTTGATTTTAAAAGATTAAGCTTCCATGATAATTTTTAACAATGAAAGCTAATATTAAATTAACTATAACTTTGATTATAAAAGTAAATAACAAATAATAAAATTAACCTACTTGATATTGAGGAAGGGAAATGAAAACCATAACTTGAGGGATGGAATATAAAACAAGGAAATAAAGCAAAAGAAAGAACTAAAACTTAAGAAACTAAAGCAAAGATATAGAAATGTAATGAAACCTAAAGCATGTATTTCTTATGTATCTTTTGTGTATCTTCCTTACAACTTTAAGCATCTATTTATAGGCAAGATCTCATGATACTATACATTCATTTTCTGATCATTAATGCATTTTTTCAACATTGGTGGGCTTGAAATTACAATAATTCAAAAAAAGATAATGGTAGGTGTTGAAATTCATTTTCCTCTTTATCTTCTCCACCTTACGAGTCAAATATGACTATCTAGATGGCCGAATTTTGCAAAACCTTCAATGTGAAAGTTGTAGATCTCTGTCTTATTAAGAATTTGGCGTAAGAATGAGGTCATTTGGACATCTACAGCTCCAGATATGTGTATTTTGGTAAACTATGTCAATGCTGGTGGGACACATGAGGGCTGATTAATTAAAGCTCCATTTCTTCATTTTTTAGAGGCAAAATAACCAAATCTGATCATCATGATGTAGGCCTCTGTCTTAGCTTTCCATGGGCTCCAAGATTAGCCCATTTGGATCACAAAAGCCTAAGTTATGGCCAAAACAAGGCAAGATACTCAAGATACATACAAAAAACGAAAATTGAACCATATATACATAATACTTCAATTTAACTAAACAACATAAAACTTAATTAAAATACTATTATTAAACATAGTAATTATATAATAAACCCCAAGTGTAAAACTATAAGAAGTGTATTAAAATTGATTTATTAGATACCCCAGAGAAGATAACTCATATCAATGAGAAGCTTGAGGCCCGGATGGAGTAGTAGTTGTTGGCGCTACTCAAGGAGTATAAGGATTTGTTTGTCTAAACTGCTGCTGATATGTCAGGCATGGACCCATATTTTTGCTGCCACATGTTGTTTGTGTACCCTGAGACCAGACCGGTGGCCTAGAAGAAGAGGTACTTGGGCCTTAAAAAGCAGAAGGCTGCATGCGAGCGGACAAAAGAGCTTCTCAAAGCTGAATTTATCAGGGAAACCCATTATTCCTTTTGGCTCGCGAGTGTTGTGATGGTTCAGAAGTCCAATAGGAAGTGGCAGGTATACACTGATTATGTAGATTTGAATCAGTGCTGTCCCAAAGACCCATACCCTTTACCTAACATCGACAGGATGATTGATGATTCTTCTAGTTACTAGTATTTATCTTTCATGGATGCCTATTCTGGTTACAACCATATACCGATGTAGGAAAGGATCAAGAGAAGACGGCCTTTATGAATAACAGGGTTGTATTTTGCTACACTGTTATGTCGTTTAGCTTCAAGAACGCTAGGGCGACATACCAGCGTATGATCAACAAGGTATTTGAGGGCATGCATACAAAGTTGGTGGAGGTATATATCAATGATATCATCTCTAAGACCCCTGCTGGAGGAGATCATGTTGACGATCTTCGCAAGATTTTTCAACGGCTTCGCATTATAACATGCTTCTCAACCCTTTGAAATGAACTTTTGCTTTCCTTGTTGGGAGATTTCTAGGGTTCATGCTAACTCAGAGAGGCATTGAGGCCAACCTAGACAAATGTAGAGTAATCCAGGAGCTCCAAAGTCCCAAGAGCTTGCGCGAGGTGTAGTTTCTCAACATAAAGATAATGAAGTTGGCATAATTCATGCCAATGATGGAACACTGTTCACTCTCCTTTTACAAGATTATGAAGAAAAACAAGTATGAGTGGGGGTTAGACAAGAGGTTGCTTTCCAAAGGCTAAAGAAAGTGTTATCCAAACCTCTTATTTTGGTAAAGCCTGATCTAGGTGAGCATCTAATTCTTTACTTGTCTGTTTTAGATGAGGCTTTGAAAGTTGCTTTGGTGAAGGAGACCCTAGAGGGACAGAGGCTAGTGTACTTCACTGGCAAGACATTATAGGGGGCAGAGTGTTGCTATCAAAAGATTGAGAAGGCAGCCTTGGCCATTATCTTGGCATCTTGTTGGTTGAGGTTGTATTTTGATGCCCATCTAATAGTGGTACGAATGGATCTCTTTTTTCACATAATTTTGTTCAAGCCCGACCTCATTGGTAGAATGATTAAATGGGTTGTGGAGTTATCCAAGTTCGATATCACTTATGAGCCCCAGAGTTCCATCAAAGCCCAGGTGTTGGCTGATTTTATCATGGAGCTTTCTGATTTAGACCCTGAAGAATCCTGCTCTTATTGGATGGTGTATGTTGATGGTTCCTCCAATAATAAGGGATGCAGGGCTGGAGTTGTAGTATAGAGTGGCGACAAGGTCTATCTCGAGATCTCCTTGCACTTTAATTTTACCACCTCCAATAAGCAAGCAAAGTATAAAGCCTGTCTTACGGGGCTTAGAGCAGCTCTCGGTATTGGTGTATGGATGGTGACCTAATGTAGTGATTCTCTGTTGGTGATTTCTTAGATTCTTAGAGAATATTAAGCTAAGAAGCCCTTGCTATAGTAATGCTTGGCTTATGTGAACGAGCTGAGGGAGAGGTTCCAAACCATCACTTTCAAGCATGTTTCGAGGGATGAGAACACACGAGCGGACATCCTCTCAAGGTTGGCTAACACGAAGAAAGCTGGGAGCACAACCTCGGTCATTCAGAATACTCTGATGGATCCCAACATTGGCCAACCTCCTCCCTCTATGCCATCCACACCCATGCTTTTAATGAAGATTCTTGGGTTATTCCTTTTGTGAGGTATCTAGTGAATGGATAACTCCCTGCTAATGATTTAGAGCAGAAACAGGTAAAAAAGGAGTTACCCTTCTTCATTATGGTCGATGACATGTTGTTTCGACATGGTTTCTTACGCCTAAACAAGAATGAGACCCAAGGAGTCACAGAAGAGGTCCATGAGGGGAAATGTGGACATCACACCGGGTCATGGAGCTTAATGTGGAAGATCCTCTGGGCTGGCTACTGGTGGCCAACCATGAAAAAGGACACTATAGAGTATATCCAAAAGTGTGATCCCTGCCGAAAGTTTGCTAATTTACATCACACACCAGTAGAAGAACTGTCAACCTCTATAGTGCCATGGTCGTTCTACCATTGGGGATTGGACATCTTGGGTCATTTCCCAACGGTACCTGGGGGCATCAAATATCTGATTATGGGAGTAGATTATTTCACCAAGTGGATTGAGGCTGAGCCAGTGGTGCACATCACTTTTGCAAGGACTCTATGTTTTGTTTATGAGAATATCATTGCCAGGTTCGGGGTTCCTGGAAGAATTGCCATAGATAATGGCACTCAATTCACTGACCACAAGTTTACAAAGCTACTTGAGGGGTTAAAGATCGTGCAAGTTTTCTCTTCCATCAAGCACCCCTAAGCCAATGGCCAGACAGAGATGGCCAATCATGCGATTCTTAAAGGCTTGAAGAAATGATTGGGTGAGGTAAAGGGAGCTTGGACTAACCAACTTTGTCATGTCTTGTGAGCCTACAGGACTATACCTCATTTGTCCACAAATGAATCTCCCTTTCGGCTAACTTACGACGTCGAGGCTCTGATACCAGTTGAGCTTTAAACATTGTTCGCTAGGGTACAACATTTTTCAGCCTCTAATAATGACAAACACTTTCGGAATGAGCTAGATGTGATTGGAGAGCTCAGAGAGGAAGTTTTTGTTCAAGATCAGGCTATAAAACCAAGGTTGCCTTGTGTTATAACAAGGTCTCTCAAAGACGTTTTAAAGTTAGGGATCTGGTGTTACGTCGTGCCAGCATTGGGAATAAATTTGCCTATCAAAGGTAAGCTTGCACTGACATGGACGGGACCCTACTATGTATCTGAGGTAATAGACAAAGGCACCTACCGCCTTGAGATGTTGGATAGAACTCCTATTAGGAACAAGTGCAATGTATAGAATTTGAGAGTGTACTACAGCTAGTTGGATAACTTTTTCCTAACTTAAGGTTTTTTCTCATTGGGTTTTCGTCGAGAAGGTTTTAATGAGGTATGTCCCAGCATTGCTCAGATGTATATCTAGTATATTAATAAAATTATTTGGTGTTGAAATTGTTCCACTATCTGTTATATTCCTACTTGAATTAATAAATTACCCCGACAAGTGGTGAGGATTGGACCTTTTTAAAGGCCACACCGGACCCCAACGAGCGACACCCTAGTCCCTTAAAAAGGATTAGCTACTTGGCCCGAACGAGTGGTGAGGATTGAATCTCTTTGAGACCATACCAGACCCTAACAAATGGCACAAGTAGGACAATTAGTGCTAACGAGTGGTGAGGGTCAGACCTTGTACGAGGCCATACCGGACCCCAATGAATGGCACCCCAATCTCTTAAGATATTGGCTACTTGGCCCCAATGAGTGGCAAGGATTGGTTCTCTTTTGATACCATACCGGACCCCGACAAGTAGTGCAAGTAGATTTTTTATGAACTAAGCTAATGAGGTTAATTCTTTCTTAAAAGTTCATCAAGTTATCACTTCATGAAAAATTCATTTTCATCCAGCCCCGACAAGGAAAAGGGACCGATTTCCTTCATAAAGGATAAAAGTCCTAAACCTTAAGAGAGTGACGCTTCAATTTTAACTTAAAGTTTTTATTACAAAATAGAGAAAGTTCAGAACCCTAATGAGGGCATTACTTTAAATCTCAATGACAAAGTATTGCACAACAAAAAAATAATACAAGTGACATTAATGCAATTAAAGGAGCAGAATGTCATTATGAGTAATTTGAATAAAAAATCAGAGCCTATCTCGAAACAAGGCTTCACAAACTATTGTTAAACATTTTCAAAAAAACAAACAAGTTTAAGAGGGTGGAGTGGTGTCTTTCGAACAAGGAATGACGTCTTCTTTTGGAGTTGGAATAGTGTCTTCACCTGAAGGAGGGACCAGGTCTTTACTTGCAAGAGAGCTGGGTTGAACAGTTATACTTTGGGGTTTTGGCAACTCCACCAACTCATAAGGGACATCATCAGGCTCCTTATGCTCGTCATCAACCACCACAAATAACTTCTTGCCATAGAACTCATGCTAAGGGTTAATCCTATTGAGGTTGAGGCTAACACCAAGATTCTTGTACTGGATCTACCTTATGGCTACGCTAAGTGATTCCCCAACGATGGTATCACATAGCTGGAGTGCCTCAACCGCCCTTTAATGATTCACTGTTGCTTCTTCCTAGAGCTTCTCATGTGCTTCATAGAGGGAGGTGGTCTCCAAGAGTTTCTTGTTAAGATCTTCCACCTTGGACAACAACTTTTTCTTCTCCCTAGCCCAATTCATCTCCGTTGTTACATACACATCAATTTATCAAACCATCTCCACTTGGACGTCTTCATAAGCCTTTTTCATTTTCTCATTCTCCGTCTTCAGCTGATTGTTCTCGTCCCTCAGTTGCTCTAGCTCCCCCTTTTTAGACTCAAGTTTCTCTACCTACTTCTTCAGAGCTATTATATCCATGTCTTTGTCACCCCGAAGTTTTTCCTCTGCTTTAATAACATTGTTTAGATGTTCGATCTCCTTGCGGGCAACCTTCAAATCCATGTCCGCTTTATGATGAAGATTATAATATAAAGAGGCCTCATTCGCATTCTCAACCACCTCAGTGAAGAAGTCCAAAACACTATCAACCCCAGCCAGCTGCCAATAAACAACCTCAATAACCTTCTTCATCTTAGCGATCTCTAGGTCGCGTGTAAGGCAGCACAATGACGAACCAACTTTTCTTTGATCAATCTCTCTACCACGGTAAAGGAGATATGGACTCAGCTGGGACCCTGGGGTGGGAGAGTAAAAATGGACCAGAGATCTTTCTCCCGACTTGGAAATCTCTACACTTGCGGGAGTAGCCGTAGATGCATCCCGACATGACTCTACCAATTGGCTTTTCTCTCTAGTTGACTTCTTATTTGATGACTTCTTTTTGTTTTTTTTTTCTTGGAGGCAGGAGGAGAACTTTGCTCCTTAGTTAGTTCATTATTCTTTTTCCTCTTCCTCTCAGGAACCTCCACTTCCTGTTCCTAGTTACCAGAGTCTTTAAGAGGAATTTGGCTAGCATCTTCAGCCCAGAAGGGGATGGTGTCTGTTACATCCTTACAAGTATTTTGCTTTGGCTGGATAAGGTTTTCTACCCCAGCAACGGTCATCTCATCTTGTAGCTTCTTTAACTGGTTCATAACTGCACAAGTGTCAATTTCTTCTACAGAATAGAAAAGGAAAAACATTGGAAAACAAAGATTCATGTAAAATAGAGCTAAGATATTGCATGAGATCATTACGTAGATAAGTTTCTCTTTAGGACCAGGATCCCAACAAGCGCTTCTTCTTGGTAAGACAGTACTCTCACATGGCGCTGATAACTACAATCGAGGTAGGGGACAATTCATTCTACTTAGCCATGTATGGCACCCCAGTCAACAAAAAATGTTTGTGGGTCCACGACACCGAGAATTTATGGATCCCGTCTTTGCTTTCCCAGAAAATAGATTTGTTTGGGTTCACCCGGACCTTGACAAACAATTTCTTGAAGGAGCCGCCATCAGTCTTGGTAGAGTTCATAAAAGCTTCAAAATTGATGATCTTCAAGTCATACAGAAGTATGACAAAACTCAAGCTGCCATCCTTGTTCACCTTTCGAAGGACTTGACAGTAATAGAAGAACATGGCAACGATGAGGATGAAATTGAAGTGTTACCCTAACAATTCTAGGCTCCTTAGCAGACCCCACCTGTTTGGATGAAGTTGAGTGGGGCATAGTCTTAAAAGCGGAGACCCCTCATTTAGAACTCTGTTAGTGGAAAGCATACCCTGAGGTGGGTGAAGACTATGTCGTACATAAAGATTACCATTTACCCTAGGGTGTGACAGATTCAATTTGGCAACCGCGGTGTTAAGACGGTGTATCATTACTTATATTTGTCTTTGGAGTAGATGAGGCACTACAAATCTATTGCTCCCCTATTTTCTCGAGCATGACGAGAAGCGATTTCTAGGATTTCCCTCTAGACCTACACATAGGGGTTCTTAGCTATCAGCCGCTGCCAATCGATTTGATGGGCGATCACATTTGAGCACCCCGGTACTATCTTTACAACGTTCAACTCTCCCCCTTCAGTGGCCATCTTACCGATTACGTGTCTCAGCCCGCCTACATTGTTGTAAAATTTTACGTTGTCAGAAATATACTTTTTAGCACTATCCTTCCCGTCAGAGGCCCCAGCAACCTAAAAGACATTAGGGACTCAGAAGACATTCTCTGTCTATCCCCCTACTCACCTCCTTGGTACCTGCGACCAGACCCCCGAGCTCTAACAGAGATTTGTCCACACGACCTTCTTTTTGTCCTCCCCTAGTCCTTATTTTCACTCACACAAACTAGTAAATATAGATAAGTGAAAGAAGAAAAAGAAAGGTGGGGATGGTTACCTGAATTGGTTGAAGAATCTTAAAGGTCTCTGAAGGAAAGAACTTTAAAGACAATGAGTTTGGGAAACTTTTAGGTTTTTGGAAGGCTCTTTGGGAATTTCAATAGTGTTCCAGCATATAAATTTCAGGTGAGGTTCCTAAGATTCTCCAGATACCTATTTAAAGGCGTGGCTAGGGGAAACTATGGTAACGTTTCAATCTAAAATGTTTTAGGCCGAGTCTCTTCAATTTCCAAGGCCGATGTCTAAAAAGTAACCGCTAAATGATGATTGAAAGGAAACCGTTACGCATTGATCGAAGAGTAACCGTCACACAATGATTGATGTGACTTATATTGCGTGCAATATTGCATTTAAGCATTAAAGGGAAATAAATGCACAACAGTTAAGAAGAAAGAATCAAAATCATAAAATGGCACAAATTGAAAATTTTCCAATTTAAAGATCGTTCTTTTTACACACACCTATAATAGGTGACTAGAAAAAATGGTATAGCTCATTTGAGCAACCAGTATGGTCCCTTAAACAATGATCCAATCTTGATACCAGCCTGTGAGTAGAAAGGTCATTAGACCTAAAGCCGTCAAGCAAGATTGACATCGCATATATTATTGAAATCTGATATCAGATTCCAACACCGTGTATAAGACTCATGACCTAACACCGGTATGAGTTATTCTCTTAATACTAGAATGTCAAAGTTGACTTATGTAATCACATGTTGAGGAAGTAACCTGCAAAATGACTAATGAGAAGGTACAACCGGCAGGTAGTGTCACTTTTGCATGTCAGCCTTTCTGTAATGATCAGAATTACACTGACATTTTGTACTGGAAACTCACTTACTCGAAACGGCTCTTCCATTGCTCCAAGGTATAAAAACTTATGAATTAACGAAAGAAAGGTAGAATACTACAACTTACACTTAAGCTTTTTTATTCTCTCTGAATATCCCATTGACTTTAGCGTCAGAGTGTCCTTACAGGTGACACCTTTTTTCACTCCACAGCACATGAGGTTGGTGAGATTTAATCGAGGAATCACTCCAAGACTCTTATTTCCCCATTGGAATAAGAGATATAATATTGGATCCCCACTGGATCGGTGTAAAACACGTACCTATGAGCATCATCTAAGGGCTGGTTGTCACATTGTACTTTGCACCCGACATAGACCAGTTCACCTCATATGGAGGATTAAATCCTCAACATAATACTATTGCAAAACACAATCTAAACCTCCAGTGAGGTGTCAGTTACCCATCCACTATCAATCATATAAATATATTTCATGTATCATCACACATACTAGAATATGGCATCAAATCTCATGTACATATATACTTTCCATCTTAGGTCAATCGAAGGGTCGTACCTTAGACCTTATATATCAACATATATACATATATTCATCAAAACTTAACATTTGACATCACATACATATGTTCGCCAATTTAAGCTAATTGAAGGGTATACAAAAACTTCATATATCTATTAAAGCAACACGCACTATCACAACATAGATAAATATAAAATCCATCTTCGACATTGCGACATTACTTCCTTGAAAACTCATTAAAATGATAGTTGGAGAAGTGAGTGCTATTCCAAGTAGTACATAGCAAATATAATAGTACATTGAGTGTAATTTATCAAAATCATAAAATACATATATATCAACACATCAAACATCCATGCGTAGGCTAATTTTCCTTGTCATTTATCAAATTCATAGATCACCAATTCTTATTCAAACTTCTAATACCTATTACATTATCACACTATGAATGCAACTGCTCACATGCTATGGACTTTTCATAAACCACATTATTTTCAATGCATAAATCATGCGGGGCGGATCCAACTTAGTGGGTGGCAAATCAAAGTGCCAAGAAAATCAAAGTGCTTATTGAGGATAATGGTCATAACATAACTAAAAGGGAAGCTATTAGCAACCAAAGTGCTAGACAAACCAAAGTGCCCTGAGAATGGACAACCCTGATATCCACGACGAATCGAATCATTATAATAGTGGATATCCCGGATATCTATGATGAATTAAAGCATCACAATTGTAAATATCCCAAAGCGAATCGAAGCGTGGGGAAAACTGAAGTTCCAAGGACAAAATTAGTCCTCAGGGATTTAAAGTTCTTCCTCAAGAGCAACCCCCACCAAAGCAAGAAATAAGAGACCTTGTAACTTTTGTGCCTAAACAAAATGTATATGATGTTATGAACTAATGAGACATGCATGAAAGTGAACCAAAGCGTTATCTCAAAATATAGACATCATAGCCTAGCTCAATTAACTCCAATACCAATCAACTCAACAACCATAACCTCAAAGACTCTGAATCAAGTTCATGGAGCCATCAACATCATAATTAACATAAATATCAATCCATATGGCATCAACACCAATCTTTATCTAGTAACTATTCTCATCAATTGTCAACATCAAATAACTCTTAACAAATTATCAACATCAACAACAATTTTCATCAAGTATCAAACATGCATAACTTTTGTCAAATAGTAATATTCACACATCCATACTAATGTTACTAACACAATTATATAACATTATCAACAACACCAATCATTCATTACCAAAAACTTCCAGGTAAAATCTTTCGAGAAAAATGTGTGTGTGTGTGTGTGTATATATATAACATAAACTCCCAATTTCCTGATTACGCTCACTAATCGCTACTCAAGCAATGAATCTTCTCCATACGTTAATACGTACCTTAAGGCGCTATTCACACATCCATACTATTGTCACTAACACGATTTTTGACAAAGTTTTGATCTTCGATTCATCTTTGAACGTCAATATCTGAGGTTACGTCAAAACTACCACAGAGCTCTAAAATCTTTTTGACAACACTCGAAAGCACACCGCAACCACTTGGGGCTTTGGAAATAGAGCTTTTTAAAAGTTGATCTCCACCCTTTCTTCAATAAGGGTTACGACCAAGCCTAGAAAGAGAAAGAGGATACCAAAATTAACTCATGCAAAGGGAATGAGAGATGGATTAAGGGAAAAAAAAGCCATTCATGCAAGGGAAAAGGAAGCCATGCATGCGAAGGAAAAGAAAGACGGATCCATGCATGCAAGGGAAAAGGAAACCGTGCATGCCAAAATAAAATGGATCATGTTGCATACAAGAAATAGAAGATAGAAATAAATCCATGCATGCCAAAAATGAAGTGGATCATGTTGCATGTAAAAAAATAAAATGAAAAGAGAAACATGCATGTAATTACCTTGATGAAGAAAAAAAAGATGATAGCTTGGAGAAAGAGAAGAAGCCCGTAGTTTAGTGGTGTTGGGGGAAGGAAAATGATGATGATATAAGGGAGAATGGTTATGACATGGTGGTGGTGAGGAGAAGAAAAGATGGTGTTGAAGAATAAAGGGAAACATGTGAGAGAGATAGAGGGAAAATGAAAGAAAGATGGTGATAGTGGGTGAGAAAGAGAGAGAGTGATGTTAATAAAGTGAGGGAGTGAGTGAGTTGAAGAGAGGAAGATGATAATGGAAAGGAAAATAGAGTGAAGAATATTGTGAGATGGAGAGGGAAATAGAAGAGTGGAAGGTGAGGGAAAATAAAGATGGTGGTGGAGAATTTTTATAACCCACACAGGTTGACCCACTACGGGTTGAAAATTTTTATAACCCAAACCATCCTGGCCCGCTTTCTAGAGTAAGCAATTTTTCCCAACCTGACTCAACCCACTAGGGTGTCAAATTGATGGTTTGGATAAGATTTGAGTTAAATTTTATTAGATGGTTAAAATTCATTCACTAATCCATTTATGATTCATTTAAAAACTCTTGAAATATCCATCCTGTGAACACCTCTTTCGGTCCGACCCAAATAGAAAGGATTCTGAGAGGACTAGGCTTCATTTCCGAATGATCTACCTAATAGAATGGCTCAGAATGATGATTTCCGAGTGAAAAATGGTTATTTCTGAGTGAAGAAGGCTATTTCCGAGTGAAAATGCCTGTTACCGAGTGAAATATCCGAGTCAGCCGTTACTGTGTGAAATTCCGACTGGGATGTTTCCGACGGACAGTTTCCGAGCGAGAAGTCACCGAGTGGTATGTCTCTGGAGTGAGGCATTTCTGAGTGGACGGGTCACCTCTCAAATGAAGAAATGATCTGAAACTCCGAGTGGGTTGTGTAGAGTTGCATTTCTGAGCAAATGCAAGGCTCCAACTGGAAAACAAGGCTGAATCCGAGTGATGGCAACCGAAGGAATGATGAAGCTGTCCTAAATTCTGAATAAAAAGAAGACCGACTCCGAGTCATCAGATTTTCTCAAAGTTCCATTCTGATAAAAACAAGGACGACTCCCCGTTGTGAATCCGAGTGGGTTGAAGCTTATTTCAAACCGATTGACAACATTCTGAGTGAATCAATGTGATTCACTCCAAGTGATGAGTTTCCGGGTGAAACTTACTTCACGACTGAATCAATGTGAAGTTAAAGAATGGTTCTGATCTGCCAGCAACCGAGCAAATATTTTTGAGATGCTGAATGAAGCTTCAAGCAGAATGATTGCCGAGCAAAACACCTCCGATTGAAGTAATTCCGAGAGAATGTTTCAAGTAGAGACAAGATCCGAGCAAAATACTTCCGATTGAAACAATTCCGAGTCATTCACTCTTCAGTTGCTACCGAGTGAATCTCTTTCAGTCAATACCGAGTGAGCCACTTTTCAATCGGTTCCGATCCACTTTCAATCGGTTCTGAGTCACTTTTCCGAATGAATATTTCACTCTGTAAAGTAATCAGATTTGCTCTGCTCGTCCACTCAATCCAATTGCACACGGGCTCCATAAATCACAGCAACAACGCCGACTCTCCTCACAGCAACTGTGATGCATCCGGGCAAAGCAACACCGAGTGAAGGAATTCCGAATAACATATATCCTAATTGAATGCTACTCGGAAAACGATTTCTGAGTGAATAATCTGCGAATTCAATCCCACACCGAGTGTCAGAGGTCGGATCCGACCTGTGGATTCCAGCTTTCACTTGGTCTTCTATATGAGAGCTTTTATTCTCTCGGATTGATTCCCACTCGGTCTTTTATATGAGCAGATTGATTCCACTTGGTCTTGTGTATGAACACCATTGATTCCATTCGGATTGACTCCCTGTGGGTGGATACCGAGAGAGCCTCTCTTCAGTCAGCACCGAGGCAATCTTCAGTCAACACCGAGTGAAGTATCTCCAGTCAGCACCGAGTGAAGTATTTCCAGTCAACACCGAGTGAAGTATTTCCAGTCAGTACTGAGTGAAGTATTTTCAGTCAGCACCGAGTGAGTTACTCCCTTCAGTCTGCACCGAGCCACTCTTTCAGTCAGCACCGAGTGAGTTACTCTTTCAGTCAGCACCGAGTGAATCCTTTCACTCAATTTTCAAAGCTAATTTTAGCTAATTCCGAGTCATTATTCAACCATTTCCGAGTCGTACTCTAACCATTTCAGTCGGTTCCGAGTCATTCGTCACTCGGTTTTGTATAAATAGCTCCTTTTCCACTCGGTCTTGTGCACAAAAGGCACTTTTTCCACTCGGATTGTGGAGAGGAGGTGAAATCTGACCCATATTCCCACCGAGTACCCTTGCTGACTTGGATTCCACTATCCAAGTGGATCTTTGACTTGTGGGGGGCGGCTGACAAAGTGACAAAGAGTAGCTGCCATCCCTTATAGCTGTCTAGGTGCAAGTTGTGTCCACCAACTCCATCCAGGCTCTATCCAACTCTGAGCAAGTGGGGCGGCTAACTTCAGGACAAAAGGGAAAGCCCACTTGCCACTGCTGGTGGGCGTCCAGGACCTCTATAATTTGAGAGGATCCTGAAGCCTTCAGGGGGGAGGACCTTCATTAGAGAAAAACCCAGCCGTCCTTCTTCCCTTTTCCTTCCAACCGTCCCTTTCTCTTTTCCCACCTGACAGCCCCCCTCAAATTCATCTCCACACAGCCCCTTAGCACCCAGCCGTCCTCCTTCCTTCTCCTTCGAATCGTCCTCCTCCCCTCTCTTTTCCACCTAACACCGTCCCCTCTCTTCACTGTCCATCACTCCTCACAGCACCCAGCCGTCTTCACTCACCCCTCTCCCAACACCGTCCTCCTCATTCCATACAACACAGCCCTCTACCCTTCACCTAAACACCGTCCCCCTTCTCCCAAAAACCGACCTCCCTCAGCTCCTCTCCCAATCGTCCTCTCCTCAAACCCACAAAACCATACCCTCTTTTCTCTTCCTCTCTTCACTGTCCCTCACTCCTTACAGCCCTCACCAACACCGTGCAGCCCTCCAACTCCATAACTGTCCTCTCTCCAACCAACACCATACTTTTCACTCGGTATTCCACTTCCTCACTCGGCATTCCACTTTTTCACTCGGTTTTTCCATTTTTCACTCGGTTTTTCCATTTTTCACTCGGTTTTTCACCTTTTTCACTCGGTATTCCATTTTCCCACTTAAATAAATTGCTGTTATTTTCTTTTCTTTTCTTTTTTACCCCTTCCTAGGTTTGTAATAAATATGTAACAAAAAATGAGTGCTTCATACATTCTATTTGGACTAGCATAAAGGTTGTAATTATTATTATTATTCTCATTATTATTGTAATTTTTATTTTTCTATTTAAAAAAAAAGAGGAGGAGCGAGTTTAACTTGGACGAGACGTCCTGTTAATCTCATGTAAATATTCCGTGTTTATTTTTGTTTATTTTTGTACATTTTGTCATCTCGTATACTTTCTTTTCATGAATAAGTTAAAATAATTATTGGGTTAATTATAATGCGCGCTATCATATTGAGGTAACCGTTTTTATAACGGACAGTTGTGAGGTGCTAATACCTTCCTCACCTGTAATTAGACTCCCGAACATGGAATTTCATTTTTATAACCAGTGCTTTAACGAAAGGTTTTCCAGGTATTTTATCCTAAAAAATATTAGTGGCGACTCCTTGTTTTTCTTTTCGAACCAAAAAGATCGTTATGAGGGTCGGCCGTGCCACCGCGATCCCGGTCGCGACACATCCAATTCATAACCTTAATTAACTAAATCCACCCAATCCATTCATTAACATCTTTTTTGTGGATGGATATCCAACCATCCATTTCAAAATAATGTTATTTTTTTCTTAATTTCTTTTTTTATTTTCTTATTTTATGTTTTATATTCTTACACTTTAATTTTTTCCTAAACTTTTTTTTAAATTTCTCTCCATATTTTATAATCAATTAAGACTTCCTTGTATTCAAATTCTAACTTAAATATAGGAAAGAATAAACATTATAGCTTAAACTTTTAATGCACTTTTTAAAATAAAATGACTCATTTATTTATAAGCAAAATTGGTGTTCGACATCAATTCCTGTTCCAACACTTCCCAATTTTTATCTCCCTCCTCTGTCATTATTCTATCCAATAAAAACAAGATTTTACTACTTTAAAATGTAAAAATGCATTTTCCAGAATAAAGTCAATGCTTGATTTAAAAATAAGTTGTAATAAGGTACATACAGATATATAGATTTTTTTGTTAAGTGACACACAAATACATGGACTTGATTTACATAGGAAGTGAGCTTTTTTAAATTATGAAATGGGAAATTTTAATCTATTTTTCATCAATAATTCCTACATTAATATAAAAAATAACCATACACAAAATAAATATTAATCGCTTGCTTAGTTAAAAATTATATACAAAAAAAACTAACTCTAAGGTGATTAAAGTTTAATCAAAAAAAGAAAACAAATCAAACTTTTAAATATTGAAATTTGTTAAAATTATAAGAGTAAAAATAAAAAACAAAAAAATCCTAGTGCGCATGGTTGTGATTTTGTGAAAACTACGTTGTATTGTATATAATGTGGGGAATAGTCCCTTGTAGTGGTATAAGTATTAGTTGTATATCTATTGAAGTGGATTTTAATAAAAAAACAAAAGTAAAATTCAATGGATTAAAATTATGATAGATCCATCAATATCCATTGTCGCGACCGGGATCGCGGCGGCGCGGCCGACCCTCGAAACGATTTTAAAAATAAACAGGGAGTCGCCACCAATATTTTTTAGGATAAAATAGTGGAAAAACCTTTTGTTAAAGCACTGGCTATAAAAATGAAATTCCATAATTCGGGAGTCTGATTACAGGTGAGGAAGGTATTAGCACCTCACAACTGTCCGTTACAAAAACGGTTACCTCAATTTGATAGCGCGCATTATAATTAACCCAATAATTATTTTAATTTCTTCATAAAAAGAAAAATGTACGGAACGACAAAATAAACGAAAATATAAACAAGGATCAACACAAAATATTTACATGAGATTAACAGGACGTCTCGTCCAAATTAATTTCGCTCCGCCTTTTTAAAGAGATATTAAAAAAATGAGATTAACAGGACGTCTCGTCCAAATTAATCTCGCTCCGCCTTTTTAAAGAGATATTAAAAAAAATGAGATTAACAGGACGTCTCGTCCAAATTAATCTCGCTCCGCCTTTTTAAAGAGATATTAAAAAATGAGATTTACAGGACGTCTCGTCCAAATTAATCTCGCTCCGCCTTTTTAAAGAGATATTAAAAAAATGAGATTAACAGGACGTCTCATCCAAATTAATCTCGCTCCGCCTTTTTAAAGAGGTATTAAAAAAATGAGATTAACAGGACGTCTCGTCCAAATTAATCTCGCTCCTCCTTTTGATGGTAAAACAAAAAAAAAAATCTAAAAATTAAATAAAGAAAGGTGGGCCCGACAGGAACTGTCTCCCGCTCCTACGTATTCTCGAACTTTCGAGAAATCAGGGTCACGTAGTTCTTTAAGTGTGTTTTTTTAGGAAAAGATTAGGAAGATATTGATGGGGGTCATTTTTATGAAGAATCCATACAAGACGAAGTGCTTCGCACGTGCACGGATCTTAAAAGGGTTGTGTAGACGGGAGTGCTCCCGTACGACACTATTTTTTTTTTACAAAATCACTTATTTTATTAGATGTACTTGTTAGGGAAAAGGATAAAATAAAAAAAAACGACACACAGACAATCATAACCAACAAATAGCAAACTCACAGGAAATTAAAAGACTAAAAGTAAAGGAGATAAAGAACAGAGTGGAACCGGTGTGAAGGGCACGGAACCGGTGTGGGGAAGTCAAGCACAGTGACGATGTCTGGCCGGTTTCAGACTTGCACGCTGACAGGAACAATGGACCGGAGTTAGATCCAAATCTTGAAAATTGAAAGACGCAACCGGTGTCGTGGGAAGTTGATCCGTGGTGAGTTACTGGGTACGGTGCAAAGACGATGTATAAGAGCAATGAAGACAGTAATAGGGCAAGGCAGCGAACTAGAACGGGATGAATCCTGTGTGGAGACGGTGTGAGTACGGGGTAGGGGCGATGGACAGGGCAACAGCTTTGAATACTCAGAATTCCCAAGCTTCTCAAAGCTGAGGGGTTTATATTGGTGATTATGACAGGTTATAGGCTTCCAGCGGGGGAGGATCTTCAGAAGGTCTTAAAGAAATTAGAGAGAATTTTGAGGAAAAAAGAAGCTTCTTTGCGAATTGAGTCTCTCCCCAAAACCTCCGCCCCCGTAGCTTCTTTGGCTGGGGCATTTATAGGGCCTTAAGGCCATGGGCTGAGAGTTTGGGACAACCAGAATTCCCACTCACTCATACGCGTAGTGGTGTGCAAACCTGGCCATTAACCGTTCGTGGGGAGCAGGATTTCGGCATGGCATTTTTAATTGTCCACTTCAGCCCCCCTGTCTGCCACTTTTGGGGAGTGCGATTCCAGATCATCGTGCATAAACTTCCGACCTCGTCCATCCGTTGTCAGATCTGTGACATCGGTTAGCGAAGATATCGGTTGGACGGAGTCTCCTTTGATCCGATGTGGCATCTCGGAACCTTTTCCAATGTCCAACACCGGTTGAGCCTTTCAAAGTAATCACAGGGGCGGTATCCTCTTTCCCATTCCGGGTCCATCACCAGCCGGTGTGCCTATTTTGTTCTGATCCCTTTCCTTGGGGCTGGAGTGGCCTGTTACTCCTCACGACATCGGTCCGGTGTTAACTTAGGCCTTGTCCGGTGTTGCCAGTTTCTTTAAGGCCGGGTCTAGTGTTATAACAATTTAGGCCGGACCGAAAGAGGTGTTCACAGATGCCCCTCTTTACTCTCTTTCACCAGAGAAATGTAAATTTCCGAGGTGAAAAGGGAGTAAAGATATGAACACCGATGTAGGACCTAAATCCGGTGTGGGGCTCAATGATGTGGCCATTTAAACAGCCGACGTGTCCTACACGTGGTCCACGTCATGAGGTGACTAAGCATCCCACGTGTCGTCAGCTAAATGGCCGTTTTCACAATTCAAAATTCGCGCCATTGGGCCGGAATGCCAAAAGTCGCCCCTTTTTAATGGGCCTTGGGCCGGAATGCGGAAGGTTCTGGATCTTCCCCCCTCCCCCTATAAAAGAAACTTCGGGGATCCATCACTTTCACTCCTTTCTTGATACTGAAGTGCTGTCTCTCCGACGTTCAACCTCTCCGGTGTTCAGAGTTTTCCTCCGGTGTTAAAGCTTTGCTCCGGTGCTACGTCCTGGCTCGTACGAAGAGAACTGCACGAATCGCCTCAGCAGGTAGCCATTATCTCCTTCATTTTAATTCGTAGATAAGTCATGGGGGACACCGGTTCGAGTAGTGACTCCATTGAGGTCCTGTCTGGTCCTCCTTCATTTACATCCCGGCGTCAGCCGGGTGGAGTTTCGAGCCGAGGTCTGAGTCACCAAAGTGGGGCAACCTCAGGGGCGTCACATCGGTTCGCCTCATCGGGACATCGTTTCTCCACATTGCCTTTGTGGGAAACAGAGGGGTTTGACACATCGTCAGACTCTTCGTTTAACTTTGGCACTGCTAGTGAAAGGGGAAGCAGTGCCGATCTATATCTTACTAATGATGTGGACTTTTACAGCTGTATTCCTTTTCTTCGTTATACCGTCCGAATGGCTTCCGAAAATTCCTCTACCGGCGTCGCTGTGATCCCTGATCCCGTTGAGACCAATTTCTTGGCACACCGGATCAACTGGCTAGCAGAGAAAGCCAGGGACCCTTATTTCTGGGTTCATGAGGACCCAAAGACAATTGTTTCCCGGTATGCTGAAGATGCTGCCGACGTCACCATCGAAGATGTCGTTGTTCATGCCGATGTTGAGCATGAAAACGACTTTACAGTATTCTGCCCCCAAACCTCGGACAGGATTTGCCATCAACCGGGGTCAAGGAATCTCTTTATGTATGAGATGGTCTTTTCCAAGATCGGCGTCCGTTTCCCATTGACGGAGTTTGAGATGGGGGTACTCCGGTTTCTTGACTGCTCTCCCAGCCAACTTCATCCCAATGGCTGGGGCTTGGTAAGGGCTTTGGAGGTACTTGGGGAGTACTTCCACTTCGTCCCCACAGTGGCCCTCTTTTTCACTTATTGCAGGGTGATGCGCCGGGGTAACTCTGGAGGGGGTCTAGGCTTCATCAACCTCCGCTGTGACTCAAAGGTGGTTAACTTCGAAAGTTACACCGAATCGGCCAAGACGGACGGGGTCAGTTTCAAACACTCCTACGTCAAAGTCGAGGTCAATGCTGGTAGGCCGGTGTTCTGGGAGAATTCTGATTATTCCAGAAAGTTTTACACCGGTTGGACTCATGAACACTTTCTCCTGACAAGCAACACCTACATCGTCAGTGAGAGTAACTTGTCAACTGAGTCCAAGAAAGTCCTGGATGCTCTGAAGGGTTATTTGGTCATTGCCAAGTTCTCCTGTAAGAGGCTTTTGGGGACGGAGTCAGGCCGGGATACTTACCTTGGTAGACATTGTTTACTTTCCTCCTTTTTATTATCTATTTATTTCTGATACATTCACACTGGTACTGACATCGTTTTTCTCTTTGTAGGCGAGATGGCTCGGATAGACATCCTCAGGAAACTGAGGGAGGCTGCTGAAGCTCGGAACGCCGCCGCTGCTGAACAGGAGAACAGGGTGACTCCTCGACGCACGCCGGCCAAGATGGTGAGCATACCGGTAGAAAATATTGAGGCAATGACTTTGGGGCCAGCTGAAAGGGTCCCAGCTAAAAGGAAGTCCAACCTCGGCTCAACCTCCAAGCCGAAAAAATAGAAGGCTCCAAAGGTTGTGGCCGAGGTAGAGGTGCCAACGGAGGAGGAGGCTGGTCCTGTAAATATTTCCCCAGTCCGGTCTCAACCTGAGGACATCGTTGTCAACTCCCGCCTCTCGGACTTTCTGGAATATGTTGGAGGGACACCAGCTCGGGTCCACATCCCCTTCAAGCTCAAAGCCGATCTTCCTGCTCCTGAGGCTCAATCTGCTGCCGAAGCAGCCATTTTCAATTTGGTTGAGGCGGCCGGGGTCCTCAGCTCTTTGGGCCGCTCTTACTATTCCGGTGTCGAGGCTAAGGAATGCCTAGATCGGATGAAGAAGGCTGAGGCTTTGAGAGTTGAGGCTCAGACTGCTTTGACCCAGAAGGAGCAGGAACTGGTCAAAAGCAAGGAGGACCTGTCCGAACTCACTGCTGCCTACACATCGGCTGCTAAGAGGGCAGATGCTGCTGAAGCTAAGGCTAAAGCTTCAGAGGACGCTCTTCAAGCTCTCCGGACCGAACTAGAGGAGGCCAAGGCTGCGAAAGACGAAGTTGACAAGAAAAACAAGGAGCTATCCGAGAAGCTCGCCGATGTGAAAGAGGAGCAGGCAAGGGAACAGACAGAAGCCGAAGAACAGATGGCTGAATTTTCGGTATTGGCCGATGTCGCCTTCAGTTCCGCTGTTCGTCAGGTTGTACACCGAAATTCTGCTGTGCAACTTAACCTGAATGGCATAGGTGTCTACTATGAATTTCATGGTGGCCACTTATATGCTATGGATCGGGGTCAAGCTTCGGAACCTGAGGATGTTCCTTATGAGCCGATGCCCCTCCCCGAAGGCCAAAGCATGGAACTAAGGACGGTGTCGGAAGAATCCGAGAGGACAGCTTCTGCTAGACCGGACTCTCCTGCATCTAACTCTTAGTATTTTTCTCTTCCCTTTTTTCCTTAGCCTTGTTCCGGGATGGGCTCCGGAGTTTTAACTTTGTAATGGCCTCAGTGCCCTCATCAATGCAATACAATTTTCCACATCTGCTTGTCTTATTCTTTAAATATCTCCAGGTATTTCTCTCGTGTGACCGGTGTAGGGTAACAACTTGAAGTAACACCGTCTGATTAACAATTTGTACTTGGAATTAGGACTTCATTTCTTTTGCCAATTCAATTCGAACATCGTCTATTACAAAGCATGGCACCTCGAATAAAAAACCACCCCGTCCATAACCTCAATTACCTTTCGAATCTCCGGTGTAATAGGTGTGACCTGAGCCTTGGTAATTTCATCCCCGAGACCAATTCGGTCCAAGGTAGATTTCCAGATACTGTTTGTTGCTCCCCAAAAGTAGTAACCGGTGTGGCCATAGGGACACCGTCTCTTATAACCATAGGGCCTACTTCATTTGACTTTGAGAGCCATGACACCAGCTTTGGGATCACCATATTCCGTGATAGGGCGAATCCTTACCAGTGCCCATATCAAATCAACACCGTTTTTTTTTTTTTTGAAAATTCTTTTCATTTGCTGGTGAGCTGAAATAGGTGTTCACAGACGTGAATCCCTTTGTCAAAGTATCAGATGTAGGGGAAAAACCCAGGGATCGACACTTGAGCCTTTCAGTCAACATGAGGTGAGAAGATCGGGGTTGACTTCCGGTAGAACGGAAAGTAAAGGGTGCTTTGATAGGCGGCTGGAAAGTAAAAGGGATGCCTTGATAGGCGGCTGGAAAATAAAGGATGCCTTGATAGGCGGCTGGAAAGTAAAGGATGCCTTGATAGGCGGCGGGAAAATAAAGGATGCCTTGATAGGCGGCTGGAAAGTAAAAGGATGCCTTGATAGGCGGCGGGAAAGATAAAGGATGCCTTGATAGGCGGCTGGAAAATAAAGGATGCCTTGATAGGCGGCTGGAAAGTAAAAGGATGCCTTGATAGGCGGCGGGAAAGATAAAGGATGCCTTGATAGGCGGCTGGAAAATAAAGGATGCCTTGATAGGCGGATGGAAAATAAAGGATGCCTTGATAGGAGGCGGGAAAATAAAGGATGCCTTGATAGGCGGCTGGAAAGTAAAAGGATGCCTTGATAGGCGGAAGGAAAATAAAGGATGCCTTGATAGGCGGCTGGAAAATAAAGGATGCCTTAATAGGCGGATGGAAAATAAAGGATGCCTTGATAGGCGGCGGGAAAATAAAGGATGGCTTGATAGGCGGCTGGAAAGTAAAAGGATGCCTTGATAGGCGGATGGAAAATAAAGGATGCCTTGATAGGCGGCTGGAAAGTAAAGGATGCCTTGATAGGCGGCATGGAAAGTAAAAGGATGCCTTGATAGGCGGATGGAAAATAAAGGATGCCTTGATAGGCGGCTGGAAAGTAAAGGATGCCTTGATAGGCGGCATGGAAAGTAAAAGGATGCCTTGATAGGCGGATGGAAAATAAAGGATGCCTTGATAGGCGGCTGGAAAGTAAAGGATGCCTTGATTGGCGGCATGGAAAGTAAAAGGTGGAGTCAACTGGGGATGCATGATGGGTTTTCTAAAGGAAAGAAATCTGGGGATGATTCAATTTAAGCTATCTTGGATGATTCGGGGAACTGCTTTTTGAAAATAGAGAAAAGGTCTGGGACCAATACTCCAATTTTGGAAAGATTAGAAGGCTTAGGGGTACTTCCTCAAGGCCGGGAGAAAAATCTGGGATGATGCCCCAGTTAGAGTGGTTGAAGAGGCTTGGGGTGCATTTCCTTTTGCCGGAGTGAGACCCGAGGTAATGTCCCATTTCACTTCCCAGGAGCATGGGGTACCATCCTTGGGTTGACCAAAGATAAAAACCTGGGGAAGATTTCCCAGTTTGACATGATCTAAAGAGTTTTGGGGGAATCTAGGGAGATGCCTCGTGACTGGGAAGGAAGAAATCTGGGGAGATGCCCCAGTTTGACATGATCGAAGGATTCTTGGAGAATGGTTATAACAAAAGGAGTTTGGGAAGATGTCCCAGTTGAGCTTATTTGGGAGGCGTAGTTTCACTGGGGAAGAATTTGGTGGTTCAGGTATTGCCTCTTGATGGAAAGTTTAGGATTCATTGGAGAGAGAGATCCAGAGAAGTGCCATCTTTGGCAAATGATTCCACTGGGGAGGATATTTCAAGAGGCACAGACTTTAGTAATTGAGGATGAGAGTTTGTAGGTGCCTGATGAAAGAGTAAAACATTGAAAGGTGCCAACCTTGGCGTTTTAAGGAGGGAATTTTAAGAGGTGCCAACTCAGGCGATTCAAGGAAGAGATTTGAAGGGCTTGATTGGGGTGTTAGTGCCTGGCATGACTATCTGTGAGATAACCTGCAGAAAAATGGTAAGTAACGCAAAGATAAGTTTCAAAATCGGGTGAGTCCTATGAATCCGCGACTCTTACGAGAACTCATGGACGAAGTAGAACGAATGAGGCGACCCTAGCTTCAGAGCGCGTGCCTGGCCAAGTCTCTGCAATGATTACCTAAGATGAGGTTGAGTAGCAGGAGCATCTTGTCCCTTGCGACTTTAAATGTTTACCAATCTTCCATTTTACTTTGTTAAAATACATGTTTTTATCAGATCAACCAAATTCATAACACGTATCGAAGAGGGTGAACTTTATTCATGCACGTTAAACAAGTACAGAGAAAGAAAAAAAAAATAAAGAAGGTAAATGAAATGAATGAGGTCACATAGGTCCAGAACAAATGAAAACGGGGAAGATTCATGGATCCTCCAGTGAATCTCTAAGACTGATGAGAGCCTTAACCCCCCAACACGACTTCATGTTCACCCTTCGACCTTGCTTTTTGGAAAGGTAAATTCGACAGTGATTCACGTGCACGGGCTTGGACTCGTATCTTTGAGCCAGAGGATCATTTGCATTGCCAGAAATTCGACCCTAACTTTTGCCTGAGCCGCCCTTTTTGGGTTTTTGACTCACCGGGTCACTCTAACTTTTGCCTAAGCTGCCTTTTCAGGTTTTCAGCTTAGCGAGCATTAATTTTCTTTTCTCCCCCTCTTCCTTTTTTTTTTTTTTTTTTTAAAAAACTCTGACGTCTCCTCCCTAAGCATAGTATTTTTTCACTGCATCTGTGTTTACAGGCATTGACAAATCCTGGCCATCCATATTAGTGAGTATTAAGGCTCCTCCAGAAAAAGCCTTCTTCACAACATATGGTCCTTCATAATTAGGAGTCCATTTGCCTCGATTGTCCTTTTGAATTGGTAAAATTTTCTTGAGTACCAGGTCTCCTTCTTGAAACTGTCGAGGTCGTACTTTCTTCTCAAATGCTCGTTTCATACGCCTCTGATACAACTGACCATGACAGAGGGCAGTCAATCTTTTTCCATCAATCAAGTTTAATTGGTCGTGTCGAGCTTGAACCCACTCAGCCTCTTCTAACTTTGCTTCCATCATTACCCGAAGGGACGGGATTTCTACCTCAAAAGGCAAAACTGCTTCCATTCCATATACGAGGGAGAACGGGGTTGCCCCTGTCGAGGTTCGAACCGAGGTACGATACCCATGCAAAGCGAAAGGGAGCATCTCGTTCCAATCTCTGTAGGTGACTACCATTTTCTGCACTATCTTCTTGATATTCTTATTGGCCGCCTCAACCGCCCCATTCATTTTAGGTCGATAAGGGGAGGAATTATAATGGTGAATCTTGAAGCTTTCGCAGAGTTCCTTCATCATTTTGTTATTCAAATTCGTACCATTGTCAGTAATGATCTGACTTGGTAGGCCATATCGGCATATCAGTTCTCGCTTGATGAATTTGACCACAATACTCCTTGTTACACTGGCATATGAAGCTGCTTCTACCCATTTGGTGAAATAGTCGATGGCGACCAAGATGAAACGATGACCGTTTGAAGCTTTTGGCTCGATGGGTCCAATGACATCCATGCCCCATATTGAGAAGGGCCATGGTGCTGTCAAGACATTTAGGGATAACGGGGGTGCATGAATATGGTCAGCGTATACCTGACATTTGTGACATCTTCGGACATACTTGAAGCAATCTGCTTCCATGATCATCCAGTAATAACCAGCCCTCAAAATCTTTCTAGACATGGCATGTCCATTAGCGTGAGTTCCAAAAGGTCCTTCATGAACATCCTTCATGATTTCGTTTGCCTCATCAGCATCAACACAGCGAAGAAGGACAGAGTCATAGTTTCTTTTGTAAAGCACATCCTTATTTAAGAAGAAACCCATGACGAGTCGCCTTAGAGTCTTCTTATCATTTTCTGTAGCACCCTCAGGGTATTCTTGACTCTGGATATATCTCTTAACATCATGGTACCAAGGTTTCCCATCAGACTCCTTTTCCATCATTTGACAGTATGCAGGCTCACAGTGCTTCTTTACTTCGATGAGAGGCATATCGTAGTCACTACTCACTTTGAACATTGAGGCAAGGGTAGCTAAAGCATCAGCCATTTGATTGTCATCCCGGAGAACGTGATGAAAAGAGATCTCGTCAAACTCCTTGATCATTTCCTTGATGTGATCATAATAAGGAATCAATTTACTGTCCCTAGTCTCCCACTCGCCTTTCAATTGGTGAATAACCAAAGCAGAGTCCCCATAAACTTCTAACAACTTCACTTTTGCATCCAACGCCGCCTGGATTCCTAATGAGCATGCCTCATATTCAGCAATATTATTGGTACAGTCAAAACACAATCTGGCGCAGATAGGGATAAATTCCTTATCGGGTGAAATCAAGATAGCACCAATTCCATGCCCTAATGCATTGGAAGCTCCGTCAAATCTCAGGGTCCATTTCTCCTTTTGACCACCTTCTTCATTGAATAATGCCATGATATCTTCATCCGGAAAGTTAAATTGCATCGGCTGATAATCATTGATGGGTTGGTGTGCCAAGTAATCAGCCAAGGCACTTCCTCTTACAGCCTTTTGAGTGACATATATTATGTCGTACTCAGTTAACAGCACTTGCCAGCGAGCGATCCTTCCAGTCAGAGCAGGGTTTTCAAAAATGTACTTGACGGGGTCCATCTTAGAAATTAGCCAAGTGGTGTGACTCAACATGTACTGCCTCAGGCGCTTAGCGGCCCATGCTAACGCACAACAAGTCCGCTCTAAAGCGGAGTACCTCATTTCACAATCAGTGAACTTCTTGCTCAAGTAGTAGATAGCATGTTCTTTCTTTCCAGTTTCATCGTGTTGTCCCAACACGCAGCCCATGGATTCGTTCAGTACAGTCAGATACAATATAAGTGGTCTTCCTGGGGCTGGGGGTACCAAAATTGGTGGTTCTTGTAAGTACTGCTTAATCTTTTCAAAAGCTGCTTGACAATTCTCATCCCATCGCCCTGGTTGCTTCTTGCGGAGTAGCTTGAAGATGGGTTCACAAGTTGCCGTCAATTGTGAAATAAATCTGGCGATATAATTGAGCCTTCCCAAAAATCCTCAGACCTCTCTTTCTGAACGGGGAGGAGGCATTTCGAGAATTGCCTTAACTTTGTCGGGATCAACCTCTATCCCCCTTTCACTTACTATAAATCCTAGCAGTTTGCCCGACCTTGCACCGAAAGTGCACTTGGCGGGGTTCAATCTTAGCTTGAACTTTCTTAATCGTCCAAAAAGCTTCCTTAGATCGTTAATGTGCTCTTCATCTGTTTTAGATTTGGCAATGATGTCATCCACGTAGACTTCTATTTCCTTGTGCATCATATCATGGAAAAGAGTCACCATTGCTCTCTGATAAGTTGCCCCAGCATTTTTCAACCCAAAGGACATCACCTTATAACAAAATGTACCCCATAGAGTAATAAACGTGGTCTTCTCCATGTCTTCAGGTGCCATCTTAATTTGATTATACCCCGAGAAACCGTCCATGAAGGAGAAAATGGAATGCTGAGCTGTATTATCAACCAAAACATCGATCTGTGGTAGGGGAAAATCATCCTTGGGACTAGCCCTATTCAAATCTCGGTAATCCACACACATCTGTACCTTTCCATCCTTTTTAGGGACAGGGACAATGTTGGCTACCCACTGAGGGTATTTTGCCACAGCTAGGAACCCAGCATCAAATTGCTTCTTAACCTCCTCTTTGATCTTTAAAAGCATTTCTGGCTTCATTCGGCGTAATTTTTGCTTTATTGGTGGGCACTCAGGTTTCAAAGGTAGTCTATGCTCGACAATGCTAGCATCAAGCCCAGGCATATCTTGATAAGACCAGGCAAAGACATCACAAAATTCTATTAACAACTTGATTAAGTCTTCTCTTTGTTCTCTGCTTAGGGTAGTGCCGATCTTGACTTCCTTTTTATTTTCTTCATTCCCCAAATTAATGACCTCAACTATGTCTAGGTAGGGTTGAATCCCTTCATCCTCTTGCTCTAACAACCTTGTCATTTCAGGCGGTGGTTCACAATCTTCCCCACCTTCCTCATCAGCGTAATCAACTGGGTGATCGAAGTCGGGAAACGGGATTGCGACCTCACTCTCCTCAAGGGAGTCACTTTCGGATCTGTAATTTAGTGTGATATGGCAAATAAAAAGAAAGAACAAGCGAGTAAAAAGAAGGGTTTTAAAACAAGGATAAGGGATACACGAAGAGCTTTTTTTTTTGTTTTGAATTACGATACGCGTTTATTGATGAAAATGATAAAAACAAGTTTTTTCGCCTTTATTACATGGAAGGGTCCCAAAGCTTTAGGCAGAGCAAAGGGACGAATAAATACTTAAAGCATAAACAAATTACTTTGGCAAAACATTCAAAGTCGTGGGGAACTCGATGGCCTCCCAGTTATGAAGCTCTTGGCCTGGTGGACAAGCAATCACAAAATCAGCACTATCACAAGGGTCTTCTTCAATGACAGCGACTTGGTCTGGAGGCATAAGTCCGGCGCTCCGAAAGCTCTGATAGAGATCACAGATGAGGATTCTTGCAGTACGAGGATCTCTGCCAGTAAGACGAGCAACCCTTTTTTCTCTCTTCGCTTCCTCTACCCTTTTTCTGTCGGCAGCCGTGGGCCGGTATCCTAACCCAAAACCGTTTCTGTTATCAAGAAGGCGTATTGGTTCTATTTCTCCATTCAAAGCACGTCCTAGCCCTCTTCCAGGTTCATACCCTCCACGCAGCATAACCTTTGCCATCATTAAAGATGCACTTGGCATACAAACTTTTGTCATTGTGGCTCCTTCCCCCACATAGGTAGCGTTTGCTATCTCTAATGCTTGGAAAGAAGTTTCAAGGGCCTCTTCTGCTGCCTCGACGTAAGGGGTTGACAGGGGCTTGCTGACCAGAAGGTCTTCCTCACCCGAAACAATTATCAGTTTGTTGTCAACTATGAATTTTAATTTTTGGTGCAGTGTAGAGGGTACCACTCCAGCAGAATGGATCCACGGCCTGCCTAATAAACAACTATAGGCAGGCGAAATATCCATGACTTGAAAAAGGACCTGGAACGTGCACGGCCCAACCTGTATGGGCAGCTCAATCTCACCCATAACCTCCCTCCGAGTTCCATCAAGAGCTCGTACTATTGTGGCACTTGGCTTCATAAAAGTCCCATCAAATGGTAATTTGGCCAATGTAGACTTTGGCATGACATTGAGGGATGACCCATTGTCAATAAGTAGTTTTGCTAAGATGTAATCTCGGCATTTTACGGAGATATGGAGAGCCTTGTTGTGCCCAATCCCCTCTGTTGGTATTTCATCATCAATGAAGGTCAGATATTTATCTGCAACAATGTGCCCCACTATTCCTTGAAACTTATCAACGGGAATGTCATGACTAACATGAGCCTCATTTAGGACCTTCATCAATATCTTCCGATGTGGCTCAGAGTTCATCAGCAATGACAACAAGGAGATTTTTGTAGGAGTATGGGTCAGTTGGTCAAGCACTTGATATTCGCTCTGGCGAATAAACCTTAAGAATTCATGGGCTTCTTCATCAGTCACGGCCCTTTTGATCTCGCCATTGGCCTCTTCTTTGTCCACCTTGGTATTTCCGGTAACCTGATCCCTCTTCGGCTCTGGAGGGGTGTATACTCTTCCACTTCGGGTTATACCTCCTACCCCTACAATATTTGTGACGGACGAAGGAGACGGGTCACCTGTTGCCGGGCTTGCAACGATCACATCTGCGTTGTACTTCCAAGGGACAGCCCGAGAATCTTTAAACGCAAATGGGGTGGGTGCTTGAATAGTGATGGCTGGTTGTACAGAAACAGGAGCTGCTTGGGGGTTCATGGTGTAAAAAATTGTCAAGGGCTTAGGGACCCGTGCCCCTGTTTGTTCCTCGATCATGTCGACCTCATCTCCACGGCGTTTACAGACCTGCACAATATAACTGTCCATAAGGCTTTGAAGGACCTCACAGAAACCTTGATGTTCGGCAGTCTGTTCGCAATCATGTTTCGCACCCCAAGCTCCTTCAATTAACCCCCTTTCAAGCAAAAGGGAATGAACTACCCTCAATGGCATTCTTATGTCAGCAACATTCTTAACGCACTCCTCATCATTTTCCAAGGCGTTGACCTCTGAATTTCCATGGTTGGGCAGGGGATTTATGGCAACATTTGGGCTACCTTCCTTAAAGTTAATCCAGTCAGCTTTGATCAAATCCCTTACCTTATACTTCAAAGCCAGGCAATTTTCTGTGGAATGTCCTGGTGCCCCAGCATGGTAATCACAATGAGCATTTGGGTCATATCCCCTTGGGTAAGGAGGTTGCAACGGCCTCATAGGGGATAGAGCTACCAGACCTTTCTGAACGAGGATTGGAAAAAGTTCAGTGTATGTTATAGGAATTGGATCGAACTGCACAGGGGAGCGTTCATTGTTGGAATTTCTTGTGTTTTGATTATGATTGGGTGGTCGAGTCACTTGTTGCGGGTGATGGTATGGCACAGGTTGCGGTACTGGCGCTCTTACCATGGATGGACGGAAGTGGGGAGTATAAGCTGTCAGGCCCTGAGTGGTAGCGGCCACATAAGGATTGGGAGCTTGAATCATAGTAGGAAAGAATGGTCTTGGCGAAGGCGTCTTTTGATTAGAAGAGATGGAATTAGTTTCTCCATCCCTTTTCCCAGGCGCCGGCCTTTTTGTCATGCTTGCCCCAGATGAGCCCTGAATGATCTTTCCTGTTCGTATTCCGCTTTCCACTCTTTCCCCGATAGTCACAATGTCAGAGAAGTTGGATGAAACACTACCAATCATCTTGCCGTAGAAAGGTGATGGGAGCGTATCAATAAACATCGCGACTATTTCTTTTTCTGATAATGGGGGATCCACTTGTGCCGCTGTCTCTCTCCATCGTTGGGCATATTCCTTGAATGTTTCACTGTCCTTTTTCATCATGTTTTGTAAATGAACCCTGTTGGGTGCCATATCCATGTTATACTTGTATTGTCTAAGGAAGGCATCTGCCAGGTCCTTCCAACAACGGATATGGTTCCGATCAAGGTGAGCATACCATGTAAGAGCGGCCCCTGCCAGACTATCCTGGAAGCAGTGGATCAAGAGTTGGTCATTAGAAGAGTAAGACGTCATCTTTCGACAGTACATCGTGAGATGGTTCTTAGGACAAGTCATTCCCCGATACTTATCAAAGTCTGGCATCTTGAATTTGGGTGGGAGGACAACATCTGTGACTAAACATAGCTCCGAGGCATCTATTAGTCCAAAACCTCCAGAGCCTTCCATCATCCTCAAACGCTCTTCTAAGATTTCTATCTTTTCCTTTCGAGGAGCTATGACCATACGGGTTGCGTCTTTGAAATTGGTCCCATAGGGGGTTCCGTATCCATATGGATAACCGAGTGGCTGGTTGAACGGAGGCAAAGCATGGGACTGGTTTGTTAGGCCTGTATTTGGTGAAGGACCTTGGGGTTGGGCCATAGCCTGTGCAACATAACTCGGTTGGGTCACCTGAGCTCGTGTATTTTGGGCTTGTGCGTTGTAGGTCAGCTGGGTCATCGGGGCTTGCATATTCTGAGTTTGGTGATTTTGTGGGTCAGGAGCTTGTGTGCTTTGGGTTTGGTGGAGTGATGGTATATTTGGCTGGGTAGGGTATGAAGTGTGAGGATTCATGGCTTGCTGGTCATGGGCGTCTTGGTTAGCGAGCGGGGGATAGTATCCTGGTGGGAGGCCATAAAGTGGAAAAGGTACTGGGTTGCCGTCAGGGCCGACAAATGTATGCTGTGCATAAGACTGGCCATAAGGTGACTGGGTCTCAATGACAGGGTTAGGTCTTCCAACATGAATGGTGACAGGGGGTGTTGTTGTGTTTGGTACTTGGGTTCTTGCTGGGTCAGAACCAAGAGGGAGTGGTACAGTGGCAGGCTGCTGCTGGTTGTTCTCAATACCCGCAGAGGAAACCCCTTCTGTGATTCTCTTCTCTAGGAGCTTGGTTAACTCGGCTACTTGTTCTTTTAGCTGATTGAACTCGCTTCTGAAATCTTCATCCCTGATTTCTGCTTCGGCCATGAGTCTCGTTTGGAGTCGAGTCGAATAAGGATGTTTACCCGTAATGTCTATTGTAAGTGAAAACACAAAATTGTTAAAAAAAGAAAGCATCAAATAAAAATGGCAATCGAAAAATAAACAGTATGGTGCACAAAGTTATCGCGGAACTCGGCCAGTAACCTCCAACCATTCCTCAGAACGTCACATTCAAGAGTAATAAGTATGTGATAAATGGAAATTAACATGAGACGGTTGAAGAGACAAAAGAATCCTTCTTTCTGAATTTCAAAGTACATTACTGCTGCCAATTTTTATGCAAGAAAAGTAAATCAGCCATTCCTAGCTCGGGCAATCATGTCCCTCATTTTACAAATCCTTTCCTTACAGTAATCAAGGAAATTTACAATTTCTTTTGGGGTACTAAGAGGGTTAACCATCCCCTCAGCTTGCTTAAGCAGGAGTGGGAGGTCTTCTAGGACTCCATTAGCCAAATGTGCCAAGTGGGCGAAGCGATTCATCCATGAATGAATAACTTCATCTTGTTGTGTTATTTCAGCTTTCAAAACACGGATAGCTTCACAACATTCTTGCTCAGTATCCATCGCGTGCTGTCGCTCGCTGTTTATCTCTCGCTGGCAAGCTTCTACCACCTCATTAAGCTGACGCTCTAATTGACCGACTTGCAATTGTAGGAGCTCTTTTTGTACCAAGGCAATTTGCTCATTCTCTTTGGCTTTTTCCAACATATCCCTCAAGAGTTGCTTGTCAGCCAACATAGTATCCCTTTGCTTGCTCTTCATCCTTAGTTGAGTATTAGCTGTTCGGAGGCATTGACTTTGCTTCCTCAAGTAATCTCTTTCAACTTTCCGCTTCTTTCCAATCTCCTTGATGGTCCGCTTACTTTCTGAGTTCTCCCTTTTTTGAAGGGCACATTCTTGTTGAGATTTTAGCAAGTCTTCCTCTAGCTTCTTATTTTTTACAATTAACTCCTCTATCTTGGCTTTCAAGGCCTCCTCTTCAAGAGTAGGTGAGGGAACAGGTATTCTTGTCGGGAGATGGGAGGAACTTTTGAAAGGTATCTTGACAATGGAAACTCTATTCAGGATCCATCGGTAGTATTCGTCCTTCACGGCATGGCTTCTAGCTCCCAGTTCTTTTCCTTGCCTGTGGACCATCTTCCACGCATTTGCTATATCCCGAATAGCAAAGGCATAATCTCCTTTTGAGTAGCGAAGGACAAAAGGAATGAGTGATTCTTCATCAGGTGGCCCAAGCAATGGATAAGCTAACTGCCGTTTGGCTATGACAGGGTTGTAGTTAATGCATCCTTGTGTACCCATAAGAGGAACATTCGGGTAGCTTCCACAATGATGAATAATGGTGTCAACCTTCAACCATTGTGGATACCACCTTACTTTGTCAGCTGTGAGCCCCGTCAAGTGATTGGCCCATTCACGCCCGTTTTTTGTTACTAACTGGCATAATTTCAGATCAGAAATAGGACATTCAACTTTGCCGACTTGGTGGAAGACATGTGACGTGAGCCACACATACAGAGCAGGTAGACAACAAATGATTCTTTTTCCACCTTGTGTAGAACAGAAGTCCATGGTGTAATATATATTTGCCAAGATAGCAGTGACGGGATTTTCAGACTTGAATTTACGGGCAAGGAAAATGCCAATGGCATCATAGTCTATGTAATTGTCAATGTTTGGGAACAAGATTACACCATAAATGGTTAAAGCCAAAGTATCCATGAAGGCTTCCCAATCTCCCTTCTCAGCCAGCAAGTGCATGTGCCTCTCAAAATATTCCCGATCAAACCCCAGGACTTGATTTCTATTTAGCTGCTTACTTCTTAAGACTTCCGGATTAATCCTTAGGATATCAGCGATGGTAAGAACGTTCGCATGGCGTCCAAGGTGGCGGTAAGGCGTTTGTCCCTCTAGTGGCATACCCTGAATCTGTTCGAACTCCTCAACAGACGGAGCTAATTGAAAGTCTTGGAAAGTGAAACAACAGAGAGGTGGGTCATAAAACTGAATCAAAGCAGTAATTGCTTCGACTTGTACTTCCACTTCTAGCAACTTTAGGATCCTCCCATATTTCCTTGAAAAAAACATTTTCTGATTCATGTCCAATTTCTTGCCTAATGCTTGCAGACTGATTGTATCGACCTTCCTAGCCCTGACATGCAGTAATTTTTTCAACTCAGGTATATTTGTACCACAACCATCTGATCTCATGTTAATTTCCATACTTTCACTCAGAGGTGCTGGCTAAGCTCTTGATAACTTCCTGCGAGAACATGAGAAATGAGAAAATCAGTCACTAGAACTGACGTGTTTTGCAAATCGATACTCCCCTAGTAACTTTGAAAATATTTTTGTGTTCAGGGAAGTTTCGATTTGACAAAACTTATGACAAATCAAAGGACATGAGAGCTACGGATTTTCTGATCATTGTTAATAAAAAAAATTTGATTTTTTTTGATTTTTTTTTTGATTTTTTTTTTTGATTCAAAACGTCCGTAACTCAAATCCCAAAAACTTGTGCACAAAGAGAAAGAACTATTTGCCCTTTAAAGAATCACTAGTTAAAAGTGTCATTTTTTTTGAAAAAATTAATTCACTAATCGGGCAAGTAATCCTCTATTTTGGATTAGAAGGAAAAGTGAGAGTGAGAAAAGGTAGAAGTAAAGTTTGCCCCTTCGTGCCTTAAGGTGGGTTTTTCTGGAGGTCTCGTAATGGTTCTAAGGTTCATCTATCAGTGATACCTTGCATTAGGTGGTTTGTTCTAAAACTTCTAAAGGTCACTAGAGCCAAGATCCTATTCATGATGTTGATCACAAATAGTAAGAAGTATACTAAGTGTGAGCACCATGAATAAGTCGAACTCTAGCTGAGATTCTCACGGTAACCAGACAGGAAGTACATCCCAAATGGCTCCGCTATCAACCTCCCCTAATCTTAAGTTTTATTTGGGCCCGGGTATAGGGTCCCACTCAAAAGTGTGTGCAAATTGTGAGTGTAGTGTGTTAAAGAGGCATTCAATACCCGTACCTTACTCACCCTGCACATAGAACGAACACAGAGCAACAAAATAAAGTCGACTACCCTAGGGTTCAATGATCACACAGATATTTACAGAACATAAATAATTGAATACAAACAAAACAGAAACTAAACATTGACAAGGGAATAAAATAAAGGAAGAAGTTAAATAATTAATATGCAAATTAAAACACGCGCTATCAAATTGACTGGCTTGACTCTCTAAGTCCCCAGTGGAGTCGCCATCTGTCGCGACCGGGATCGCGGCGGCGCGGCCGACCCTAGAAACGATTTTAAAAATAAACAGGGAGTCGCCACCAATATTTTTTAGGATAAAATAGTGGAAAAACCTTTTGTTAAAGCACTGGCTATAAAAATGAAATTCCATGATTCGGGAGTCTGATTACAGGTGAGGAAGGTATTAGCACCTCACAACTGTCCGTTACAAAAACGGTTACCTCAATTTGATAGCGCGCATTATAATTAACCCAATAATTATTTTAATTTCTTCATAAAAAGAAAAATGTACGGAACGACAAAATAAACGAAAATATAAACAAGGATCAACACAAAATATTTACATGAGATTAACAGGACGTCTCGTCCAAATTAATTTCGCTCCGCCTTTTTAAAGAGATATTAAAAAAATGAGATTAACAAGACGTCTCGTCCAAATTAATCTCGCTCCGCCTTTTTAAAGAGATATTAAAAAAAATGAGATTAACAGGACGTCTCGTCCAAATTAATCTCGCTCCGCCTTTTTAAAGAGATATTAAAAAATGAGATTAACAGGACGTCTCGTCCAAATTAATCTCGCTTCGCCTTTTTAAAGAGATATTAAAAAAATGAGATTAACAGGACGTCTCGTCCAAATTAATCTCGCTCCGCCTTTTTAAAGAGGTATTAAAAAAATGAGATTAACAGGACGTCTCGTCCAAATTAATCTCCTCCTCCTTTTGATGGTAAAACAAAAAAAAAATCTAAAAATTAAATAAAGAAAGGTGGGCCCGACAGGAACTGTCTCCCGCTCCTACGTATTCTCGAACTTTCGAGAAATCAGGGTCACGTAGTTCTTTAAGTGTGTTTTTTTAGGAAAAGATTAGGAAGATATTGATGGGGGTCATTTTTATGAAGAATCCATACAAGACGAAGTGCTTCGCACGTGCACGGATCTTAAAAGGGTTGTGTAGACGGGAGTGCTCCCGTACGACACTATTTTTTTTTTACAAAATCACTTATTTTATTAGATGTACTTGTTAGGGAAAAGGATAAAATAAAAAAAAACGACACACAGACAATCATAACCAACAAATAGCAAACTCACAGGAAAGTAAAAGACTAAAAGTAAAGGAGATAAAGAACAGAGTGGAACCGGTGTGAAGGGCACGGAACCGGTGTGGGGAAGTCAAGCACAGTGACGATGTCTGGCCGGTTTCAGACTTGCACGCTGACAGGAACAATGGACTGGAGTTAGATCCAAATCTTGAAAATTGAAAGACGCAACCAGTGTCGTGGGAAGTAGATCCGTGGTGAGTTACTGGGTACGGTGCAAAGACGATGTATAAGAGCAATGAAGACAGTAATAGGGCAAGGCAGCGAACTAGAACGGGATGGATCCTGTGTGGAGACGGTGTGAGTACGGGGTAGGGGCGATGGACAGGGCAACAACTTTGAATACTCAGAATTCCCAAGCTTCTCAAAGCTGAGGGGTTTATATTGGTGATTATGACAGGTTATAGGCTTCCAGCGGAGGAGGATCTTCAGAAGGTCTTAAAGAAATTAGAGAGAATTTTGAGGAAAAAAGAAGCTTCTTTGCGAATTGAGTCTCTCCCCAAAACCTCCGCCCCTGTAGCTTCTTTGGCTGGGGCATTTATAGGGCCTTAAGGCCATGGGTTGAGAGTTTGGGACAGCCAGAATTCCCACTCACTCATACGCGTAGTGGTGTGCAAACCTGGCCATTAACCGTTCGTGGGGAGCAGGATTTCGGCATGGCATTTTTAATTGTCCACTTCAGCCCCCCTGTCTGCCACTTTTGGGGAGTGCGATTCCAGATCATCGTGCATAAACTTCCGACCTCGTCCATCCGTTGTCAGATCTGTGACATCGGTTAGCGAAGATATCGGTTGGACGGAGTCTCCTTTGATCCGATGTGGCATCTCGGGAACCTTTTCCAATGTCCAACACCGGTTGAGCCTTTCAAAGTAATCACAGGGGCGGTATCCTCTTTCCCATTCCGGGTCCATCACCAGCCGGTGTGCCTATTTTGTTCTGATCCCTTTCCTTGGGGCCGGAGTGGCCTGTTACTCCTCACGACATCGGTCCGGTGTTAACTTAGGCCTTGTCCGGTGTTGCCAGTTTCTTTAAGGCCGGGTCTAGTGTTATAACAATTTAGGCCGGACCGAAAGAGGTGTTCACATCCATCCAACAAATAAATGGGATCCAATCGATTAAATTCATCATATTTTTATTTTATAAATGGATGGATTGGATGGATTATGTGTGGATGAATTGAATACTTAATGAATAAATGGATGAAATTGACACCCCTACAACCCCCCAACCCACCGGGTGGCTCATGGGTTAGCCTACCTTGTTTTTTTTTAAAAATCAAATAAAATAGGAAAATGCCAAAAAATATTTTTAAAAATATAAAATATTTTTTTTATTTTCCTCACATTCCAATACCAAATTACGTATAAATATTATATCATATAATAATTCCATTATTATGAAAATACAAAACACATAACATATTTCATTGTAAATTAAATTCATAATTCATATAATCCATAATTTATAAAACAAAACCAAATATATTACATAGTTCAACTTCAAGATGATACAAATTAAAAACATCATACTAAATAAAAGTTCAAAGTACCCATTGATAAAATTTAGCTTAAAGTCTTAACTAAAATACTACTAAGTAAAATATTAAAATCTGAACTTAAATACCACTAAGTAGAATTACCAACCCGTGGGCCAACTCGACTCACTATGGTTTTGGCCCATTGAGCCAGGTTCAATGGGCTAAGCCAGAAAAAGCATCATTTCAAAAATGAGCCATTTTTTCAACCCAGCTCACCTAAAACCCACCTCGAGTTGGGTTGGCTCACAGGTTACAACTCATTTTGACACCTTTCGTTAAGAGTAATTCGCTCTTGTAACCCCTTTGGTTAATTACTGAAATTGAATACCCTTTCAATTTAATCCCTAAAAATCAACCCGATGGATTCCTCAATTTAATGGGTTGTTCTCTAAAATTTTTAATTCATCAATTCTTGATTAATTAATTAATTAATCATTTAACTATGAACCGTTAAAAATAAATCGCGTTCCTGATTTATTTTTCTAAAATCTCATAATTAATTAAACTTAGGATGTTACGAGTTTTACTAGGTTGGGCTAAATAAGTCCAACTTCTTTTTTGCGAGTTTTAATGACCAAACTTGCTCATTTTATGGGTAAATTTTAGCTACCCAATAAGCTCAATCCAATTTGACAGCTCTTGTAACACCATCGGTTAACTAGGATGAGGGTTCAAGTCCCTCCTTCCGCTCTTGGCTTCGTCGTTTAGTGGTAACGAGTAGAGTAGGCATCGCCTCTCGATCCAATCCGTCTTTCCCTGGCCTCCCCACCACACTCTTGATACGAAATAAACCTCCCGCCATAGAATAGAGAAGAAAGAGATCTTCTGGGTCCCCTCGATCACCCTTCCCTTGAACCTGAACTGGTCGAGAGAGATGAACCCGCACCACATTTTATAACCTTCGAACCGAAACCCCCAACTAGAGATGGAATTCCAGAACCTAAACAACTCAATTGAGAGCTCCGTGACTGGTTCAATTCAAGGGAAGGTCCACCAATAATGGAAAGGCCATTCCCCTCCCTATCCGTTTCTTGATCCCTCATTCCACGAATTCGTTGTTACTGATTCATTCAAGGACTGAAAGCTTTTCGTTTTATGAAAATGCATAGATTCCCCACTTCTTTGTCTTATTAGCGCAGGTCTTCGTCAATGATGAAAGCCGCTGAACTCCACTTTCCCACGTAGTTCGTCGGTCAAACCAACGATTCTCTTCTCAAAGTAATAGAGAGATCTTTTTCTAGTTAGACTTCTATCAATGCAATGAAAGAACCATCCCTTCCTATTTCTTTGTCCTGTCATAAATATAATAAGACCCAAAAGAGCCCTTCTTTACCACTTTTAAGCCGCTATCGTTCGGTTCGAATAAGTAAAGTTTATCACTTCTTGCTTTAGAAAGATTGCAGCATTAGCGCTTCTTGACTAATAACATCATAGAAAGTAAAGGCTCCTCTCCTTTTCTATGAATCTACAACTGCTCTGATTCTGTGTTCTCTTTGTTGTTTGAGAGGGGATAACCATCTTACTAGTTCCCACTTCCGGGTATAGGAGTTGGTTGAGGAGCACGCCCTTCCACTAAAATGCCGGTCCGATTCCTGACAATACGGACTATTTTTTTTAATGTTCATACTGTCGCCTTGTCTCGGATATAAGACCTACGAATCCAATCAGGTGTTAGCAGAAAGAGAAAAAGAATGGGTGACTCTCTATGTGGAATGCAAAAAAAAGAAGCTGGGGCGGGGAGTGAGGTAGCGGGACAAAAAGATGGATGGGTGTATCTCCCTATGCGGGGAAGGGCTCATCTCCCTAGCCTCCGAACCGTACGCGGGGCGAGTTTCTGCCTCATACAGCTCGGGCCGAAGACCGGGGGAAGTTTAGGAGAGATGGGGAGACCCAGCAGCTGCCGTATCGGACAAGGATTGAATTAGCAAGCCTAGCAGAGTCCCCTCTAGCAGTAGCACTATAGTCCGTCCTTATTTATTCGCAAGGAAGTATCCGCAAGTCAAAGGTTTGCTCGAATGAGAGAGTGAGTGGTTAGCCGGTCCCTTTCAATAAAATCCTATTCCAAACAGGGATGTCGGTCGATCTCTTCCTTAAAGATTGGGATGAGTCGATGTCGGTCGATGGTGTGAAAACACTTCCTGATGTCGAATTCCAAAAACCAGCGAGAGGTTCCCCACTCTTCTTTGATCCGTCTTAGGGCCGAGTAGCGGCCTCGACCCGAGCGGAAGTGCGATGTGTCTGGAAACTCGGGATCATAAATGGATTCGAGTACCACCCTCAGACTTGAAAACGACTAAGCTTTTTGCCTCTCTCACTCAAGATAAGGTCAGGTGATCCCTTTCTGTCTCCTTCTCAGTTAGGTCCAAGAAGTCCCTTCCCTTTCTCCGACCAATAAGCCCCCTGATCCCTTTCTTTGTCTTTCATCCTCCCTAAACAGAATAAGTAAGGCCCCGTTTTTTTCTAATAAAAAAAAAGAAAGGGCGAAGCGCCCGTTTGAAGTGGCGAAGGCCTATGATATAGTAAGAAAGAAATAGGGATCCTACAGTGATAGATAGAATCCTTCCAATGTTCCCATGTTCGAGGTTCGAGTTTAACTTCCCGGGCTTCGTGGGAAGGAAACATGAGACTTCGATCAGGATTGGGGTGGGTGCTAAGCCCCGAGCTACATCACATTAAGACTGGTTCTATCTCTGCTAGCTCCGCAACGTCGTTCCCCATCCCTTCCCTCGCATCGCAGCCAAGGACAGACCGGTTGAGCCAAGAGTTTTTGATGTCAGGCACAAAGTCTTTCCCGTTGAACCGCGTTACCGCCGATCAGAGGATCTTTCCGTCTAGTTCAACTTTCAAAGCGTCCGCAGTTCCCATTGAATCAGAGTCTTGAATTGAATAGGGTCCCTTATCCCTGCCTGAGAAGCATTAGATTCTCAATTGTTACCAGGTTCCCTTTTGACTTGACTCTTCGTCCGAGATAATCTAGTATAAGGTGTATGGGCATGGCATGGTTCATTCATGTTCTTGCTTCATACCCTAAAATGTATGCCCCCTGCTTTCAACCAGTAGGCTGACAGAGTGCAGATTCAAACATCATGGGGGCGAGACAACTCTCTCTAAGGAACTCGGCAAAATAGCCCCGTAACTTCGGGAGAAGGGGTGCCTCCTCACAAAGGGGGTCGCAGTGACCAGGCCCGGGCGACTGTTTACCAAAAACACAGGTCTCCGCAAAGTCGTAAGACCATGTATGGGGGCTGACGCCTGCCCAGTTCCGGAAGGTCAAGGAAGTTCAATGTAGTTTTAAGACCTACAACAAGAGGACCCCTATAAATAAAGCCCCTAGTTGCCAAATATCAGGAAGCTCTTTGTTATGAAGAAGCCACAAATAAATCAGAGGAAAATGAGGGTCTAAAGCATATAGGGGTTGGGGGCGGCACCCTATAGCTATAACATTATGTATGCGTGTGTAGATCCTTGACAACACAGAGGAAGTTGGAATAAAGATCCCACTATATCATCCTACTTAATTGAGAGGTTACGAGTTTTAGAAAAATATGGAATTTTTTTTGTACATGAAGCAATGGTGGAATAGGAACATTATATACAACACTATTATATAATATATGGTCATGCTCAACAAACTGTACATACTCTGAAAATCAGGGACACACAGGCTCCCAAAACAAGACATAACAAACATTATTCATAAATAAAGACTAGTAAACTAATCCTTTCCCGAAGGTGATGAGCTAGAGGGATCCCTACTGGTTGACAATCTTGATTTCCTGGAACGAAATCGGTGATATGCATCGTAGGTAGCCACAAGTAGGTCACAAGTTGCTCGAGTCATCTCTATGACGTCTTTGATCTCTCCATAGGTGAAGCTCCTATATACATGCCAGAGGAAGCTCTAGGAGTGGTCTAACTCAGCTTTGGCTAGAAGCCTGGTCATTGGCGAGGGCGAAATCTGCTAGACCTAGACCTTAGTTTCCATTGCAGGAGGATGAGACGCCCCATAAAATACGGGTAAATTTTTCGCGATTTATAAATCATTAATTAATCGAATAATTAGAGTGGTGGCTTTCTAATTCAACACCTGGATCTATGAAAAGCCACTCTCATATATGAGGATATGAGAGGGTAAATTACAACGATTTCATGAGAAATTTCCAATTAAAAACAACAGAAGAAATGATCAATTTGATTGTTGCATGATTGAATTTGAAGGGAGAAGATTTCATGAGGTTCAAGGATCCACAATATGTCCAATCTAATTTTAAGATGATGCAAGGAGAAGTTTAATGAATCAGGAAATATAATCATTTAAGACAAAATAAATATGTGCATCAGGATGCCACTCGCTCAAGCGAGTACCACATTCGCTTGAGCGAGCTCACGTAGGTACGCTTGAGAGAAAACAAGAAGGCTGAGCGAGGGAGAGTTTTGAGCATTAGGGGGTCCCTTCGCTTGAGCGGACCCCATCTCGCTTGAGCGAGATTTGAAGGCCACACTTGGGCGAGCCAGCGAGATGCTTGAGCGAGAGAATGGGATTTGCTCTAGGGGCCAACCTCACTTGAGCGAGTTCCATCTCGCTTGAGCGAGATTGTTCCAGCAACAACAGGGACTCACTGTCCGATTTTCGCTTGGGCGAGGCAAGGCTCGCCTGGGCAAAAATCATCAAGTGTCCAATTTCCTTTCCTCCCGCTTGAGTGACTCCAAAGCCAAGACCATTTCGCTTGAGCAAAAATGGTCCAGTAACCAACCTCCATTCCCAAGCAAATCTCGCTTGGGCAAGAAAGCCATTCACTCGGGCGAATTTTGGCCAGTGGCCAAAACACTGATGCAAGAGAATCTCGCTTGAGTGAGATTCTCACTCGCTTAAGCGAGTTCTGCAGGGAAACAAAAAATACCAAGTTTCGTGCAATTTAACAGGCCAAAACTCATTCCACCTTAAATCATTCAAATTCAACATATTATTCCTATCCTATTATACAATTAACTTGTCTTAATTATCATTACCCTTTGAATTCCACTCTAGTTCGTGAATTTATACTAATTCAAACACCTCATCTTATGTAATCACCGTAACATGAATGTTTACATGAACCTTCATTCATTCATATAATCTATCACCAACACACATCATAGTTCACCATCTTATATCATTTGGGTCATTAATGAAAATTAGCCATACACACCAAGGTCCAATTTTCCTATATGACCCTCAAAATCATCATCTATAATCTAGATAATAAAATAAGCATACATACATCCTATATGCTATACAAAATGTAGATTTTGCCAGCCAAGGCACTTCCTATACACCTATTAACCTCCTCAACAAAATGTGCTCCAAAATATTCACTCTTTCCACAAGTGCCCTGCATCACAAGTCTAAAAAAATGGACAACATGGGAGAGTGAGTCATACATTCCAAAAGAATGAATATGAATACCATATGATCATGTGCATATGTACCACGACATGTATACTTACATTCACATACAATTCATCATCAATTATCATCATAATATACAATCAGATTTGTAAATCAAGCAAGTATAAAATCACACACAAGATCTAATCCTTCAACAATTGAACTATTACACAATTCATCATCTTACTCACATTGTTATTTTGGATTTCACATCTTTTATGTTGTCTTATTATAATTTCTCATTCTCAACACAACCATCATCATATCTCATCACCTTTAGCATACTTCCTTGCTATATGCAAATGCTCTTAAGCTAACGCATATGCACAATGGAATATTTTAACAGTTGCAGATCTGACTATGGGAATAATAGCACCGATTGTGGGTCTCAAGTATGATCATCTAACCATACCCCTACTGCAGTAGTAAAATGTGTACACTTATTCTTAAAATTGCATTCATTTCAACAATTATTTTACTGGTACCAAACCGCATCGCCCCTTTCGCAACACCTGGTCATTTTCACCATGACCGCGGTATACAACATATTCGACATATGGTGTTGCGGGTCAACCATGAGTCATATCATTGCGGCTGTGATCCCAATGACCATCGGGGACACCTGCTCATTAATAGCCACCCCCCATAAGGGTCAACCACATGCGGCTCCCCGTAGCACAGCATGGGCAGCTTCGTGACTTACACACTAAGTCACAGTGGAAAATATAAATTGCTCATGCACAGAGCCGCCCTTCCACTGGGCCAACTGGGGGAATCCCCTAAAATTCCAACACTGGCAGCTATGCAGTATGCCATGGATGCAAATGCCAATCATATGCATTTCTCATTCTATGCATCCTATACATGCCACTCATCAACATCATCATCAACACCATTACCAACATCACCATAAGGTTTTTAATGGATTTATTATTGTTGGTTATTATCATTTGTTTAAGCTTTTATGTGGCATCCTCATTATTGTTTCATTCATATCATTTAATTCCATCATCAATACAAGAACATCAATCTCACACCATCAATTAAGGTATGCTATTCATCACACCTATTCTCAATTAAACACCAACAACATTCATTTCACACTTATGGTAAACCTAACCCAATCACATCATTATCAAGGCAATGAACTAGCCAAACAATTCATCATCACCATTTAGCATACCATAAACATTCCAAATGCACATTACATGTTGCCAAGCATATTCATCACCATCATCATGTTTAACAACCACAAATCAACATTACCACTCAACAAGGCTAACATGCATATTGTCACATATAACAATTAAACACTACTCAACCCATGCATTTAGAATATATAGACTCCTCTCCTACCTCAAGAGAAGAATTCCGATTGATACGACGTACCCGCCTCGTCGTTCGGAATAGGTCCTACATTATCATACATGTAAAACCTCAATCAATCAACTATTCAAAACATAAATTCAATTCTAATTTAATCATCATTATATCTACCTTTTCATAACATGTACAAGACATGCTACAGATATCATTTTCCATCATTTGTTAGGCTTCGGGAATTCCTTCCCTTCAAGCCACATTCATTAAATTCAAGGGCTACCAATAACAATAGTCCAACATCCACAAAATACCACACCAACCAATACTTATACACCCAATGGCTTGTATTTTGTCTCAATAACACTATCCAACCAATGTTTATAACTTTCCCCAATTCTTAAAAGCTAGGGTTTCTCTAAAACCCAACAACTCTTATTAATGCCTTATCATTCTTCATCTCCTACCAACATAAATGCATCTACCATATTTATTTCACTTAAACCATGCATTTATGACAACCCCCACTAGGGTTAATGCATTAAATGCTCTCCTCAAACACCCATGTACATGCATTACTCCCCCAACACATAATAACACATACCCATAGCATTTGAACTAAGCAAAAGTGGTAAAAATGGCTTACCACACCCAAAACGAAAATGGGTATCAAGAGAGGGGAGGGAGTTGCAAAAATGGAGAGGAAGAGGAAGAAGATTTCAAGCTCCAATGGCCTCCTAACAAGCTTCCTTGAACGAAAATGAGAGAGAGAGAGGAAGGTCACCACCTTAGCTTAGGGTTTTAGAAGAAGAAGATAAGAGAAAAGAAGAAGTAAGGAGAAGGAAGAAATGAAATGTTTTTGTTAAGTGGAGCCAAAAACCAACGGGAATGAAGAGAGGGAAATTGGGTTTTTCGGATTTCTTTTTTAATCCTTCTTATTAAAGTTCATCATTTTACCATAAACAGGATCTTTATTTGGGCTCAATACTTTATCTGAAAATTATTCTGAGTATATATTCGGACTGCCAATATTATTCTTAACAGCCATGACCAATATCATCTCAATCGGAGATACTTGGTCTGACACCTATATCTCAACCGGGCTTATTTTCGGCTTATCTGGTCTCAATAAATCACCAACAGTCCCCAAGAATCTTAGTTTAATTATTTCTAATATTTTGGGACATTAATTATTCCACAAACAATTATTCAATATTTATTTCCTTAATTTATCCTCTATTTTGAAATTTTGGGATGTTACAATCCACCCTACCAAAAGAAAATTTTGTCCCCAAAATTTAACATCCCGGATTTGAATATGTCGGGGTAACGTTCTCTGATATTGTTCTCACGTTCCCATGTGAACGTCTCCACATTTCCGTGCTTCTAAGCGACCTTCAACAAAGGTACCAACTTGTTCCGTAATCTCTTCACGGAATGCTCGATAATGCGAACAGAAACAGGAGGAATAGATAAATCGTCTCATACATCGACATCGTCCATAGGAATCACATGTAGGGGATCATGGACATATTTCCTCAACTGGGATACATGAAATACATTATGTAGATTTGCGAGATGCAGAGGGAGTGCTATTCGATAAGCAACGTTGCCAATCCGCTCCAATACCTCGTAAGGTCCAATGAATCTAGGGCTCAACTTTCTACCCTTCAGTGCCCTTCCAATGCCTTTATCACGCGAAACCTTCAAAAACACATGGTCACCCACCTGAAACTCTAGTGGTTTATGCCTCTTGTCATAGTAACTCTTCTGTCGATCCTGAGTAATCTTCATATTCTCTTGTATCTTTTTAATCTGCTCAGTAGTCTCCTGAACAATTTCTGGCCTCAAAGCCAAGTTCTCACCAACCTCAAGCCAACACAAAGGGGTTCTACATTTCCTTCCACACAACGCCTCATATGGTGCCATGCCAATACTAGAATGGAAGCTGTTGTTGTAGGTAAACTCAATTAAAGGCAAGTATTTCACCCATGAACCACCGTGTTCTAAAACACAAGCATGTAACAAGTCTTTAAGACTCTGAATAGTCCTCTCGGATTGTTTGTCTATCTGAGGGTGATAAGCTGAACTCAACTTCAATTTAGAGCCCATGGCCTCATGTAGGCTTCCCCAAAATCGAGAAGTAAAACACGGGTCTCTATCAGAAATAATACTAGATGGCACCCCATGCAATCTCACTATCTCCTTGATGTATAATTGTGCCAGATCCTCTAAGGAACTCTTCATGCTAATCGACAGAAAATGCACACTCTTCGTCAAACGATCTACAATCACCCAAATTCCGTCACAATTGGACCTCGTCCTAGGTAGACCAGACACAAAGTCCATAGCAACAGCATCCCATTTCCAAATAGGGATCTCCAAAGATCTCAAATAACCAGATGGTCTTTGATGCTCGACCTTAGCCTTCTGACAAATAAGGCAAAATGCTACAAAGTTCGCCACATCACGCTTCATACCGGGCCACCAGAAATTCTTCTTCAAGTCTTAATACATCTTGGTAGAACCAGGATAAATGCTCAATACGCTTTTGTGAGCTTCCTTAAATATAAATTTTCTCACATCACCACTTGAGGGAACATAAATTCGACTCTTTACACGCCAAATGCCATCTTGACCTTCCATTAGGAACAAATTCTTCCCCTTTTCTTGGGTTTTCTTCATCTCCATCAAATACTCATCATTTGGTTGTTGAACCTTCACATATTCAAGAAATTCATTTGTGACTTTCAACATCTCGAACGACATTTTCTTGGAAGTATATGTCTCCACACCCACATTCAAATTTCTAATTTGTTCAATTAACTCCATCTCTTTCGCCATCATCATAGAGATATGCAATGACTTTTGGCTCAAAGCATCAGCAACCACATTTGCCTTTCCGGGATAATACCTCAACTCAAACTCATAATCTTTTAGGAATTCCATCCATCATCTTTGGCGCCTATTAAGTTCCTTTTGGTCAAACAAATACTTAAGGCTCTTGTGATCACTAAAGACCATAAACTTAGAACCATATAAGTAATGTCACCACAACTTCAAAGCAAACACCCCCACCGCCAATTCAAGGTCATGAGTAGGATAATTAACCTCATACGGTCACAATTATCTCGACGCATAGGCTATCATACGCTCCTTTTTCATCAACACACATCCAAGACCAAGCTTAGATGCATCACAATACACCACAAATTCATCCGTCAAATCGAGCATTGCTAACACCGGTGCGGTAGTAAGTCTTAATTTCAACTCTTGAAAACTTTCTTCACATTCACGAGTCCACATGAAAGGTTAATTCTTACGAGTCAACTTCGTCAACGGTAAGGCTAAATGAGAAAATCCTTCAATAAACCTCTGGTAGTAACCGGCAAGACCAAGAAAACTTCTTATCTCCGTTACGGACGTCGGTCTTTCCCAAGCCATTACAGCTTCAACTTTTGATCTATCAACGGCAACTCCATCACCGAAAATCACATGACCAAGAAAAGAAATCTCACTCATCCAGAATTCACATTTAGAGAGTTTAGCATATAATTCTTTCTCTTGAAGAATAGACAATACAAGACAAAGATGTCTTTCATGCTCTTCATGACTCTTGGAGTATACCAAAATATCATTGATAAACACCATGATGAATTGATCAAGATACTCATGAAAAATGCAGTTCATGTAGTCCATGAAAATCGCAGGAGCATTCGTCACTCCGAATGGCATCACTACGTACTCATAGTGTCCATATCACGTTCGGAAGGTAGTTTTTGGGATATCTTTGGTCTTCACCCGAATTTGGTGATATTCGGAATGCAAGTCAATCTTTGAAAACACCACGGCGCTCTTCAATTGATCCAAAAGATCATCAATGCGAGGAAAAGGATATTTGTTCTTAATAGTTAGCTTGTTGAGTTGGCGATAATCAACATATAATCTCATGCTCATGTCCTTCTTTTTCACCAACAACACAGGAGCACCCCAAGGAGACACACTTGGGTGAACAAACTCCCGCTCGAGTAATTCCTCGATTTGCTTTTTGAGTTCGGTCAACTCCATATGAGACATCCTATAAGGAGCTCTGGAAGCAGGTTCAGCACCAGGAATGAGGTCAATAGAAAATTCCACTTCTCGTGGAGGGGGTAATCTAGGAATTTCATCCGGAAACACATCGGGAAACTCTGAAACAATAGGAATCTCACAAGATTGGGAAGCACCATTCCCATTAACCATGCAGAACATCATAAGAAGCTAAGAGATACCTTGCACATCAAAGTCTTCAACATTCGAAGTCGGGAAGATCACCGTCTTGTTATGACAATCTATTAAGACTTTGGTAGCAGATAACCAGTCCATGCCTAGGATAATGTCCAGGTCTTTCATAGGCAGACATACGAGGGATACAACAAATTTCCTACCCTTAAGGGTCATCTCGACATTCTTACATCGAGTCACCGATCTTAAACAAGCATCGGTCGGTGTAGTCACCATTATAGAACCTCTCATCATTCAAACAGACACCTTTAAGCGCCTCACATAGTCCTCAGAAATAAACGAATGACTTGCACTAGAATCAAATATCACATATACCGAATTTCCAAAGATTACACACTTACCCCGGATAAGATCTTCAGCTTGAACGACTTCTTCACCAGTAACTGCAAATACCCTACCAGCAGCTTGTGGTTGATCACCACTATTACGATTACCATTTCTTCCACCATGGCCATTACCTTGACCATTGCCATTTCTTCCACCGTTATGATTTCTGCCACGGCCATCATTTCGGCTACCATTATAACCATTACCGTTTTCGAGGCCACGGCCTCCAAAGCCACCATGGCCTCCACGGTTACCATTAGGATTCATACGTACAGGAGTATTGGCATTAGCATTCCTTGCATTCAATGGGCAATTAGGGTGGATATGCCCTGGTTGATTGCATTGGTAGCACACCACATCATCCTGTGGACAATCTCGTGCCAAATGGTTAGCACCGCATTTAAAGCAAGTTAGGCCTTGGATATTTCCACAACCTTGGTTACCACTACCGTAACCACCCCTAAAAGCACCACGTCCTCTAGCATTGAAGGATCCACCATGAAGGAACTTGTTCTTCTTGAAGTGACCTTGCTTTTTGAAATTAGAGAATTGGCCCTTCAATTTAAACTCGTGCTTTCCATGACTGGAAGGAGCCACATCATCCTCTTCATAGATACGACACTTATTCACAAGCGTCGGAAAGCTTCTAATTTCTTGATTTCGGATAGCCTGCTTGATCTCGGGCCTCAACCCATTTTCAAACTTCACACATTTCGATGCCTCGGTACCCTCTTATTGATAGGGCGGATAGAACGGACAAAGCTCTTCAAACTTGGAGGCATACTCCTCCACCGTCATGCCACCTTGCTTAAGTTCCATAAACTCAAGCTCTTTCTTGCTTCTATAACTGTCTTGAAAATATTTCTTCAAGAACTCCACCTTGAAGTTTTCCCAAACCAAGGGAATATCAGCAGATATCATGCGTCCCCTAGTAAGATGCCACCAAGCTTCGGCTTCATCGCGGATCATAAAGATCGCATACTCCACCTTTTATGCTTCAGAACATTCGAAGCTAGCATATATTCTTTCCAAGTCATTGATCCAAGCATATACATCTTCTGGCTTATAACCTCCATGGAATTCTGAAGGTTTCCTCTTGAGAAATAGATCAAAACCTTGGGAGCCTTGTCCCACATTCAGTTGGCCTTGTCTTTCCAAGAGATTAGCGAAACGATTCAAGGCATTTGCCATAGCAGCAGCCTCATAATTTGGTCTACCAGCCATATTTCAAGCCTATACATCAAGACATGGCTCATACATGAGTAAACTAGACCAAAAAATAACCTTTCAACGTATAATTTCAAAGGTCTTAGCACTCATAAACCTAATATGTACCACATCACACAATCATATCATTTTCAGTACATGATCATAACACATTGATTATTCGAGGTAAATAGTGTAAGGACTCTTGGCCGGACTCAACAATTCTATACATCAACCTCAATTCAATGACAAACATTCATAATTCAATCAAATAATCCACAACTCAACTAATTATAACTCACATGACTCAATCATAAGCAACAACTACATGAACAACATCAATCATGATCGTATCAAGAGCAATTAATGCTCTAATACCAGGTTGAGACGCCCCGAAAAATACAGGTAAATTTTTCACGTTTTATAAATCATTAATTAATCGAATAATTAGAGTGGTGATGCTTTCTAATTCAACACCTGGATCTATGAAAAGCCACTCTCATATATGAGGATATGAGAGGGTAAATTAAAACGATTTCATGAGAAATTTCTAATTAAAAACAACAGAAGAAATGATCAATTTGATTGCTGCATGATTGAATTTGAAGGGAGAAGATTTCACAAGGTTCAAGGATCCATAATATGTCCAATCTAATTTTAAGATGAAGCAAGGAGAAGTTTAATGCATTGGGAAATATAATCATTTAAGACAAAATAAATATATGCATCAGGATGCCACTCGCTCAAGCGAGTACCACATTCGCTTGAGTGAGTACGCTTGAGTGAAAACAAGAAGGCTGAGCAAGGGAGAGTTTTAAGCATCAGGGGGTCCCTTCGCTTGAGCGGACCCCATCTCGCTTGAGCGAGATTCGAAGCCCACACTTGGGCAAGCCAGCGAGATGCTTGAGCGAGAGAATAGGATTTGCTCAGGGGCCAACCTCGCTTGAGCGAGTTCCATAAGCGAGATTGCTCCAGTAACAACAGGGACTCATTGCCTGATTTTTGCTTGGGCGAGGCAAGGCTCGCCTGGGCGAAAACCGTCCAGTCTCTAATTTCCTTTCCTCTCACTTGAGCGACTCCAAATCCAAGACCATTTCGCTTGAGCAAAAATGGTCCAGTAACCAACCTCCATTCCCAGGAAAATCTCGCTTGGGCGAGAAAGCCATTTGCTCGGGCGAATTTTGGCTAGTGGCTAAAACACTGATGCAAGAGGATCTCGCTTGAGCGAGTTCTGCAGGGAAACGAAAAATACCAAGTTTTCCTGCAATTTAACAGGCCAAAACTCATTCCACCCTAAATCATTCAAATTCAACATATTATGCCTATCCTATTATACAATTATAACTTGTCTGAATTATCATTACCCTTTGAATTCCACTTTAGTTCGTGAATTTATACTAATTCAAACACATCATTACATGTAATCACCGTAACATGAATGTTTACATGAACCTTCATTCATTCATAGAATCTATCACTAACACACATCATAGTTCATCATCTTACATCATTTGGGTCATTAATGAAAATTAGCCATACACATGAAGGTCCAATTTTCCTACATGACCCTCAAAATCATCATCTATAATCTAGATAACAAAATAAGCATACATACATCCTATATGCTATACAAAATCTAGATTTTACTGGCCAAGGCACTTCCTATACACCTATTTACCTCCTCAACAAAATGTGCTCCAAAATATCCACTCTTCCCACAAGTGCTCTACGTCACAAGTCTAAAAAGTGGACAACATGGGAGAGTGAGTCATACATTCCAAAAGAATGAATATGAATACCATATGATCATGTGCATACGTACCACGACATGTATACTTGCATTCACATACAATTCGTCATCAATTATCATCATAATATACAATCATATTTGTAAATCAAGCAAGTATAAAATCACACACAAGATCTAATCCTTCAACAATTAGACTATCACACAATTCATCATCTTACTCACATTGTTATTTTGGTATTCACATCTTTTATGTTGTCTTATTATAATTTCTCATTCTCAAGACAACCATCATCATATCTTATCACCTTTAGCATACTTCCTTACTATATGCAAATGCTCTTAAGCTAACACATATGCACAATGGAATATTTCAATAATTACAAATTTGACTGTGGGAATAATAACACCGATTGTGGGTCTCAAGTATGATCGTCTAACCATACCCCTACTGCAGTAGTAAAATGTGTACACTTATTCTTAAAATTGCATGTATTTCAACAATTATTTTACTAGTACCAAACCGCATCGCCCCTTTCGCAACACCTGGTCATTTTCACCATGACCGCGGTATACAACATATTCGACATATGGTGTTATGGGCCAACCATGAGTCATATCGTGGCAGCTGTGATCCCAAGGACCATCGGGGACACCTGCTCATCAAGAGCCACCCCCTACAAGGGTCAACCATATGCGGCTCCCTGTAGCACAACATGGGTAGCTTCGTGACTTACACACCGAGTCACAGGGGAAAATATAAATTGCTCATGCACAGAGCCGCCCTACCACTAGGCCTCTGGGGGAATCCCCTAAAATTCCAACACTGGTAGCTATGCAGTATGCCATGGATGCAAATGCCAATCATATGCATTTCTCACTCTATGCATCCTATACATGCCACTCATCAACATCATCATCAACACCATTACCAACATCACCACAAGGTTTTTAGTGGATTTATTATTGTTGGTTATTATCATTTGTTTAAGCTTTTATGTGGCATCCTCATTATTGTTTCATTCATATCATTCAATTCCATCATCAATACAAGAACATCAATCTCACACCATCAATTAAGGTATACTATTCGTCACACCCATTCTCAATTAAACACCAACAATATTTATTTCACACTTATGGTGAATCTAACCCAATCACATCATTATCAAGGCAATAAACTAGCCAAACAATTCATCATCACCATTTAGCATACCATAAACATTCCAAATGCACATTACATGTTGCCAAGCATATTCATCACCATCATCATGTTTAACAACCACAAATCAACATTACCACTCAACAAGGCTAACATGCATATTGTCACATATAACAATTAAACATTACTCAACCCATGCATTTAGAATATATAGACTCCTCTCCTACCTCAAGAGAAGAATTCCGATTGATACGACGTACCCGCCTCGTCGTTCGGAATAGGTCTTACATTATCATACATGTAAAACCTTAATCAATCAACTATTCAAAACACAAATTCAATTCTAATTTAATCATCACTATATCTACCTTTTCATAACATATACAAGACATGCTATAGACATCATTTTCCATCATTTGTTAGGCTTCGGGAATTCCTTCCCTTCAAGCCACATTCATTAAATTCAAGGGCTACCAACAACAATAGCCCAACATCTACAAAATACCACACCAACCAATACTCATACACCTAATGGCTTGTATTTGCTTTCAATAACACTATCCAACCAATATTCATAACATTCCCTAATTCTTAAAAGCTAGGGTTTCTCTAAAACCCAACAACTCTTATTAATGCCTTATCATTCTTCATCTCCTACCAACATAAATGCATCTACCATATTTATTTCACTTAAACCATGCATTTATGACAACCCCCACTAGGGTTCATGCATTAAATGCTCTCCTCAAACACCCATGTACATGCATTACTCCCCCAACACATAATAACACATACCCATAGCATTCAAACCAAACAAAAGTGGTAAAAATGGCTTACCACAGCCAAAACGAAAATAGGTATCAAGAGAGGGGAGGGAGTTGTGAAAATGGAGAGGAAGAGGAAGAAGATTTCAAGCTCCAATGGCCTCCTAACAAGCTTCCTTGAACAAAAATGAGAGAGAGGGGAAGGTCTCCACCTTAGCTTAGGGTTTTAGAAGAAAAAGATAAGAGAAAAAAAGATGTAAGGAGAAGGAAGAAATGAAATGTTTTTGTTAAGTGGAGCCAAAAACCAATGGGAATGAAGAGAAGGAAATTGGGTTTTTTGCATTTGTTTTTTAATCCTTCTCATTAAAGTTCATCGTTTTACCATAAACAAGATATTTATTTGCGCTTAATACTTTATCTAAAAATTATTCCGAGTATATATTGGACTCCCAATATTATTCTTAACAGCCCTGACCAATATCATCCCAATCGGAGATACTTGGTCCGACACCTATATCTCAACCGGGCTTATTTTTGGCTTATCCGGTCTCAATAAATCACCAACAGTCCCCAAGAATCTTAGTTTAATTATTTCTAATATTTTGGGACATTAATTATTCCACAAACAATTATTCAATATTTATTTCCTTAATTAATCCTCTATTTTGAAATTTTGGGATGTTACAGAGGATGGACAAATACGGGCTTGACGAGAATGGCGGCGGGTACTATGTCTGGTGTGGTCTCAGGGTCTACTAACATGATGTCTAAAGGTTCTTCCTCGGGGTCTTCCTCTGAGTCTTGTTCTGATACTACAAGTTCAGGGGATAGAGGTATGTACTCAGGAGTAGGTAATCTTGGGACTCTCAGTGTTTCTAGTTGTGGATGTGATCCTAACAAGTATTCTACTACAATAGCTTCTCGCTCAGATAGTTCCTCGTACTCATCGATCGTGAGAGGTTGAGGTGGGTCTCTATAACGTCTGATGGAATATCACTTCGACATCTTTATCAAAAGAGTGATATGACTTTAGAGGGTGGCAAGTGGATATGTCATCGGGATCGGTCGCTATGATTCCTATGGTGCTAGGTTCCGACCTGTCAGCTATTGGTAGCTTCCTCTAGCGTTTTTCATTCCCTGGACGTGGTTCTCCCCGTATCTGAAAAATGATGTAAAGGGTGAGGAATATCCCCCCATTCATAAATAGAGAATTGTCATCCTTGTTGTCTCTCCCATCTAACGTCTGAGGATCAGGCCTCAGTCCCATACCATCCACTATCCACTATCCTTATATAATGTTGTCCCTGACTCGGCTCACCTCACTTAGCATTACCTCAGTTCATCTCAAGGGGAAATCGTGTAGTCGTTACTTTTTAATCTTATGTCCATCATCTCGTCAATACTCTCATATACATATCACACATCATATCAGAATTCAATCAGACATATTGCTATGCATGTATGCAAGTGTTATATTTTATTCTTCTTTTAGTATTGTGAATACAATGCATGTTGACAGGGCCCGCAAGCGCACGGGTTATGTCGCGTAATATAAAAGATTATCGTTCTCCACAGGGACTGTGTTCAAAGTACCAGCATATTGAAATTTAATTATCCACACAATTAATTTTTAAGGTTTTTATAAAATAAAGCACAAATTAAAGTTGCACAGAATATGAATAAAAATAAAAATAAAATTTACTTGACACTAAAAAATCAGAGTTGAGAGTATCTTGGGATTTTGGGGGATTACGACTCTATTTTATGTTTAATGAATTTTAACTTTTCATAAATAAGAATCGAATTAAGTTTTCCAAGGCGAATTTTCCAAAAGCTAATTAATATGTTCCTCTCGGAATCCTATTAATGTACCTAACCTATGGAAAGCGCTGCTTAATCCTCAGAAAGGCCCATTATCGTTTTATGAAAATCCCTTTTATTTCCTCAAAAGAATTTTGATTACTTTCACGGTTTTACCGAGGTCACATAAAGCATTTCAAAAATCTTAGGTTTAGTTCAAAGCTTTCTGGTAAAAATAAATCTCTCGATTCTATTTATTACCTAAATTTACTAATATACCCGTAAGTATACAGTTTTATCATTTAGGTTCTTGTTAGGAATTACTAAAAGCATTAAGCATAATTAAACTAAATGGAAAACAGAAATTTATTTAATTCCAAGTCAAAATAACATTAAAATAAAATATTATCATACCCCCTTTATCCCAAGATAATTAATTTAGCTACTCATGAAAGGATTCAAATTCATACACATGATGGAAAAATAAAACATACAAGACATGGTAAAAAATAAAGACTTACGGGTTTCTCCAAAAGCTCAGAATAATTTACCACTGTATTTCCTTGTTGCAATATTCCTCCACCAATTACAAATTGGAACACTCAATTTCACAATCCTCACAACTCTTACACAAAATAAAAGAAAGAAAAAGAAAATAAAAAGAGAAAGAAAATAAAACAGAGAAAGAAAACGAAAGAGAAAGAAAAGAAAAGGAATGAAGCTGATGAAGAATGGGATTCTGATCTGGATTTTTGAATGCTTTCTCTGCTTGGATTGCTTCTCCTTTTATAGGCGAAGGAAGGGAGGAAGCCAGCTAAGAAAACGCGTTGCAAGTTGGAAACTTTCGGTGCATGTGATTTCCAGCTGTTCCAGTTGTCTCCAATTTGCGTATTTTTGTTGTTTCCAATAATTCGGCGCATGATTTCACTGATGAATCGATTCCTCCAGTTGATTTTTGCCTTCAAAACAGCGTGTGAATCGATTCCTAAAGGTGGGAATCGATTCCCAGCATGATGAATCGATTCCTGGCCTTCATGAATCGATTCCCAGCCTTCCAAACATCAATGAATCGATTCCTATAAGGGGGAATCGATTCCCAGCCCTATGAATCGATTCCCAATAGCCTTGAATCGATTCCTAGCCTATGTTTCACATGGGAATCGATTCCTGTAAGGGTGAATCGATTCCTACCCTTTCCTGGAAGTGTTTTCTTGCATTTTTGAGGCGTTTTGGACAGTATAGCTCATGGTTCTTGATTGTTTTCATCCTTTGACACTTTGATCATCTTTTTGGGTTCTTGAATCTATTTTCCATTTATATTCATTCATTCTTAAAATGGATCATCAATAATTCCAAATCTATTAATTTCTGCAAAATAAAAGTACCCGAGTAGAATACAGTGGAAAGAAAGCAAAAATCACAATAAATAAAGGAAATACAGTGCATAATGATTAAAATCCTAAGTAAACTAAATCTAATTTATTATGTTATAAAACACTTATCAAAATACCCCAAACCAAAACATTGCTTGTCCTCAAGCAATCACCATATTCACAAGATAAAATACAGAAAACACTAAGCTTAATAAACTAAGGAATCCAAAATAGAGAAACAGATTTATTCAAATGCCAATTTTTATTTACTTATGTGAATCAAATTTCAATGTCAAGACTTGAGATACTCTTCTCACAATTTTCACTCAAGTGTTTCAAGGTTTGTGTATCTCTCAAATCATCATAGTCAAAAAATATTACCATAAGCTTGTTAATAAACCAGAAACTCCACAGTTTAAATAGAAAATATGTCAAAGTCTAAAGGTCTTTCAAAGGTTGTAATATGGCCTTGGGTTGTATTGTCAAGGTAGGAATTTCAAGAAAAATGGAATACAAAAGGGCTTTAATAGTCATGAATGATTCAAATCACCATTATAAATTTAACAGAGCAAATTTTTGAACTTTTATGGACTTTTTTGGAATTCATTCAATATCATCCTTTTGATTTTCTTTTTCTTTTTCTTGCTTTTCTTTGCATTCAATACATATTTTTCTTAAGTCCTTTTTTATTTCTTTGCTCTACTAAATTTCCAACTTTTTCACCATTTAAGAGAATATTAGTCAATGAAAGGTTTCAAAGAAAAAATTTTCACTTTTAGGCTCAAAAGGGGCAACTAGGGGTCAAATTATACAAAATTCTGAGGCTTAGAATAAGACCTAATTGTGCCTTTATCATCCTAAGACATATAATCAAAAACCATTTTGAATCGGTTGAAAAACAAGTTCTAGAATATTTAATGACTATGAGATTCACTCAATCGAGAAAATATGGGTTTTGAAAATTTATTTGATAGATAACCCATTTTGGCTCAAGTCTAACCATGGAAAGTCTTTTCAAAGAAAATTTTAATCACATAAGGTTCATTTAAGCATTGATTTGGCATTTAAACAATCAAATTTTGAAAATTTTACTCAAAATTTTGGTCCTTAGATACTTTAGCCTTGTATTCAAAGTAAATTTATCATGCAAAAATGGTAAATTACAAGATTACAAACAAATCAAGGAAAACACACATGCAAAATAAAATGACAATCACACAACGTAAACAAAACAGTTAAGTTTTCTTACCTACCACCCCAAACCAGAATTTGACATTGTCCTCAATGTTAAAATGGATGATAACAGGATAAGAAAACTTACCTGTAATAACCCCAAACCAGCATCTGACATTGTTGTTTTTTTTTTTTTTTTTTTTTTTTTAGAATAAAAGTTTAAAATAAAACAATAACTTTTTATAGGGTTACCTCCCTATCAGTGCTAAGTTTTAAGTCTTCAGCCAGACTTCTCACCGTTTGGATTTACTCATCAGGAGCATCAAACAAGTCCAAGTCACTTGCTTGTTGTATTGGTTGACCGGTGAAGTAATGTTTTACTCTCTGTCCATTTACCCTAAATGCACCAGATTTCTCGCTCCATAGTTCGACAGCTCCAAAGGGAAAGACTTTTGTCACCTTGAATGGTCCCGACCATCGGGATCTCAGTTTACCTGGAAAAAGCTTCAGTCTGGAATTAAACAATAAAACCATATCACCTGGATTAAATGTTCTCCGTTGGATGTGACGATCATGCCATTGTTTGGTTTTTTCTTTATAAATTCTGGCATTTTCGTATGCATCTAGACGGAGTTCTTCAAGCTCATTTAATTCCAACAATCTTTGTTCACCTGCAGCCTTATGATCAAAGTTAAGAGTTTTAACAGCCCAAAAAGATTTATATTCTAGCTCAACAGGTAAATGACAGGGCTTCCCATATACTAGCTTAAAAGGTGTGGTTCCAATGGGAGTTTTGTATGCGGTCCGATACGCCCATAAGGAATCATCTAACTTAATAGACCAATCCTTACGTGATGTATTCACCACTTTTTGAAGAATATTTCTAATTTCCCGATTGGATACCTCAACTTGTCCACTAGTTTGTGGGTGATAAGGTGTAGCAACCTTATGCTTAACTCCATATTTCTTTAGAAGGGTCTGAAAAGTTTTCTCAATAAAATGAGACCCTCCATCACTTATAACACATTTTGGGACCCCAAACCTTGGAAATATTATTTTCTTGAAAAGTTTAATAACAGTCTTAGCATCAGAATGAGGTGAAGCAATGGCTTCCACCCATTTTGACACATAGTCAACTGCCACTAATATGAACTGATTTCCAAAAGAAGAGGGGAAGGGACCCATAAAATCAACACCCCATACATCAAACAATTCAACTTCCAAAATGGTATTTAATGGCATTTCTTGTCTCTTACCAATGTTACCTGTTCTTTGGCAAGCATCACAAGTTAGAACATACTTACGTACATCCTTAAAAATATTTGGCCAATAGAACCCAGCTTGCAATATTTTAGCAGCTGTCTTGGAGGTGCTCATGTGCCCTCCACAGGAAAGAGAATGGCAATGATCCAAGATAGCTTGGACATCATCTTGTGAAACACATCTCCGAATCATACCATCTGCACATTGCTTGAAAAGGAGTGGTTCATCCCAATAATAATGCTTGACATCTGCATAAAACTTTTTCCTTTGCTGAAAGCTAAGATCAGGAGGTAAGATACCACATGCAAGAAAATTTACAAAATCAGCATACCAAGGAACACGTTGGATACTAAGGTTCAAGAGTTGTTCATCTGGAAAAGATTCATTGATGGGAATATTATCTGTTTCTTCTTTTTCAGATGTCAACCTAGATAGGTGGTCAGCGACCAAGTTCTCGGTACCCTTCTTGTCCTTAATTTCCAAGTCAAATTCTTGCAATATTAGAATCCACCTAATTAATCTAGGCTTTGCTTCCTTTTTATTCAATAGATACTTAATGGCAGAGTGGTCAGTGTAAACAGTAACATGTGAACCTACCAAATAAGATCTAAATTTATCAAAAGCAAAGACAATAGCTAACAGTTCTTTTTCAGTTGTGGCATAATTTACCTGAGCATCATCTAGCGTCCGGCTGGCATAATGAATTACATGGAGCTTTTTATCCTTTCTTTGCCCCAACACAGCTCCCACTGCGTAATCACTCGCATCGCACATCAGCTCAAATGGGAGTTTCCAATCAGGTGGTTGTACGATGGGGGCAGAGATTAGAGCTTGCTTAATCCTGCAAAAAGCTTCCATACAAGATGAATTAAAATTGAAAGGCACATCCTTACCCAGAAGAGTTGTAAGAGGCTTTGTGATCTTGGAGAAATCTTTAATGAACCTACGGTAAAACCCTGCATGTCCAAGAAAACTCCGAATACCTTTCACATTTGTGGGTGGAGGTAATTTTTCAATTACTTCCACTTTAGCCTTATCAACTTCTATACCTCTTTCAGACACTAGGTGTCCAAGAACTATGCCTTCTCTTACCATAAAATGGCATTTTTCCCAATTTAGAACCAAATTGGTTTCTTCACGACGCTGCAAGACTTGGCACAAATTTGTTAAACAATTATCAAAATCCAAACCATGCACTGAAAAATCATCCATAAAGACTTCCATCACATTTTCAATAAGATCAGAAAAAATTGCTTGCATACACCTTTGAAAAGTCGCAGGTGCATTACATAAACCAAAAGGCATGCGTCTGTAAGCATAAGTCCCATAAGGGCAAGTGAAGGTAGTCTTTTCTTGATCAGATGGATGAATGGGAATTTGATGAAAACCTGAATACCCATCCAAATAACAGAAATAAGAGTGTTTCGCAAGTCTTTCAAGCATCTGATCAATAAAAGGGAGGGGAAAATGATCTTTTTTCGTGGCGCTATTTAACTTCCTATAATCAATGCACATGCGCCAACCAGAGACAATCCTAGTAGGAATCAAGTTATGTTTATCATTTTCAATCACAGTTATTCCCCCCTTTTTAGGCACCACATGGACAGGACTTACCCATTTACTACTATCAACAGGATATATGACTCCAGCATCAAGCAATTTTAAAATTTCCTTTTTAACCACTTCTTGCATTTTAGGATTTAATCTCCTAAGTGGTTCTACTATGGGCCTACTTTCATCTTCTACAGTAATCCTGTGCATACAAAGAGAAGGGCTAATCCCTTTGATATCATCCATTGTATAACCTATTACCTTTCTATACAACCTAAGTTGTTTCAAAAGTTTTTCAGTTTCAGATGGATTCAATTCAGCATTGATAATCACAGGATATGTGGAATTAGGGCCAAGAAACTCATACCTTAATGAAGCTGGTAAAGGTTTTAATTCCACATTGGGGCTTACCACTTTGTTACCTATGACCTCAGTATCATGTTTTAGTGGGGCCTCAGAGCAATCAAATGTTTCTGTCGACTCAATCATGAAAATAGTTTCAAGTGGGTCATTAGGAAGGGTTGCTTCCTTTACCACTTGTTCGACAAAATCCACAGTACAGCAAACATCATTATAAGGTTTTTCTAAAACATTTTTCAAGTTGAAATCAACCTTTTGGTCTCCAACAGTTAGAGACAACTTACCATTCTTGACATCAATCACAGCACCTGCAGTTGCTAAAAATGGTCTGCCTAAAATAATAGGAATCAAAGAATCTTCGTCCATTTCAAGCACAACAAAGTCAGCAGGTATAAAAAATTTTCCTATCTTAATAGGAACATCCTCTAAAATTCCTACAGGATATTTTACAGATCTATCAGCCAATTGTAAAGACATCCTAGTAGGTTTTAGTTCACCCAATCCTAACTTTTTAGCAACAGATAATGGCATTAAACTCACACTTGCTCCTAAATCACACAATGCTTTATCTATATTCATGTCACCAATCATGCAAGGAATAGAGAAACTACCTGGATCTTGGAGCTTGGGTGGAAGTTTCTTTTGAATTAGAGCACTGCATTCTTCAGTAAGTGCAACTGTACCATCTTCCTCCAGTCTTCTTTTGTTGGACAGAATGTCCTTCAGGAACTTTGCATATGTGGGCATTTGCTGCAAAGCATCTGTAAAAGGAATATTAATATACAATTTCTTTAAAACATCAAGGAACTTACCAAATTGTTTGTCCAACTTTGCTTTGGCTAAGCGCTGAGGAAATGGAATGGGAGGCTGATATGGCTTAACTTCCTCCTTCTTTTCTTGTGGTTTCTCTTCTTCAATTACTGGATGAGATGAAGATTCATCGACTTTCTTTTCCTCCTTTGTTGTCTTGTCAACTGGCCCATCGTATTGAGTACCACTCCTAAGAGTGACAGCCATGGTTTGGTTAGATGGTCCAGCCTCTGGTTTCCCAGGAAATGTTCCCGGTGCTCTTTGAGAATAGGAGGCTTGTTGGGCAATTTGATTTTCCAGTATTTTGTTATGAGTGGCAAGAGAGTCCACTTTTGAAGCCAAGTTTTTTATTGCATCAGAGAATTCATCATTTTGTTTAAGTTGAGTAGCTACAAATGTCTCCATCAAGGATTCTAGCTTTGATTTTTGTGGAATATAGGTTCCTTGTTGAGGTTTGTAGTTACTTTGGAATTGAGGTGGCCTATTTTGGAAGCCAGGTGGACCTTGTGGAGGTCTGTAGTTACCTTGATAGTTTCCACCATAGTTTCTAATAGCGTCCACCTGATGCATTTCTTGTTCTTGATTAGGGGTCATGGCTAAGTTGCAGTTTGTAGCTCCATGTCCTGAAACACCACAAACTTCACAAACAATATTAGTAGCACCTGTTGACCCTATTTTATCAAGTTTTAATGTTAATGCTTCAACTTTGGCAGAAAGTAAGGAAAGAGCATCAACAGAGTACTTACCTGGTGTTTTAGAAGGTAATCCTCTCTCAGAGTTCCATTGGTGAGTGTTTTGAGCTATTTCCTCGATCAGGTTCTCAGCTTCATCAACATTTTTACTCATGAAGGCTCCTCCAGCTGCAGCATCTAAAGAGATCTTTTGTGTGGAAGTTAGTCCATTATAGAAAATATGGATTGTCAACCACCTTTCTATCCCATGGTGAGGACATTCTCTTAGCAACTCTCTGTATCTCTCCCAGGCTTCATACAAGGATTCATCATCTTTTTGTGAAAAATTGATGATTTGTTTTCTCAGCACATCAGTCTTGTTCCTTGGGTACCATTTATTGATAAAAGCACTAGACAATTGTTCCCAAGTTGTGATGGATCCTTCAGGAAGAGAGTATAACCACGCTCTTGCTTTATCTCTTAAGGAGAAAGGGAAAAGTCTTAAGCGAATGGCATCATTGGTGGCTCCGTTCATTTTCAGGGTGTCACAGTATTCAAGAAAGATTTGAAGGTGAAGGTTTGGATCTTCAGAGGGTAAACCTCCGAATTGGTTCTGTTGAACCATTGAGAGTAGTGAAGGCTTCAATTCAAAATTGTTAGCCTCCACTGTGGGTCTAAGGATGCTAGATCCTCTCCCATTAGTGCTTGGAGCGGCAAAATCTCTTAAGGGTCTGTGTTGGTCTGCCATTTGTTTTTCTTTTTGTTCTTTTTGTTGTTTTTGTTGTTTTCTCAAAGCTCTAAGGGTACGTTCTATCTCAGGGTCAAATCCTAAGTTTAGATCGACACTACGGCTTCTTCGCATAAATAGAAAATAAATGACAAATAAAACAAACAATTACAAAAATAAAACAGATACACAGAATATAGAACAAAATACAAAATTACGATGAAAATAAAAATAAAAATAACAATAAAAATATTAACAAGTATGATCTAATCGAATTTCAATATTGCCGATATTTGAGGGACAACAGTCCCCGGCAACGGCGCCAAAAACTTGACAGGGCCCGCAAGCGCACGGGTTATGTCGCGTAATATAAAAGATTATCGTTCTCCACAGGGACTGTGTTCAAAGTACCAGCATATTGAAATTTAATTATCCACACAATTAATTTTTAAGGTTTTTATAAAATAAAGCACAAATTAAAGTTGCACAGAATATGAATAAAAATAAAAATAAAATTTACTTGACACTAAAAAATCAGAGTTGAGAGTATCTTGGGATTTTGGGGGATTACGACTCTATTTTATGTTTAATGAATTTTAACTTTTCATAAATAAGAATCGAATTAAGTTTTCCAAGGCGAATTTTCCAAAAGCTAATTAATATGTTCCTCTCGGAATCCTATTAATGTACCTAACCTAAGGAAAGCGCTGCTTAATCCTCAGAAAGGCCCATTATCGTTTTATGAAAATCCCTTTTATTTCCTCAAAAGAATTTTGATTACTTTCACGGTTTTACCGAGGTCACATAAAGCATTTCAAAAATCTTAGGTTTAGTTCAAAGCTTTCTGGTAAAAATAAATCTCTCAATTCTATTTATTACCTAAATTTACTAATATACCCGTAAGTATACAGTTTTATCATTTAGGTTCTTGTTAGGAATTACTAAAAGCATTAAGCATAATTAAACTAAATGGAAAACAGAAATTTATTTAATTCCAAGTCAAAATAACATTAAAATAAAATATTATCATACCCCCTTTATCCCAAGATAATTAATTTAGCTACTCATGAAAGGATTCAAATTCATACACATGATGGAAAAATAAAACATACAAGACATGGTAAAAAATAAAGACTTACGGGTTTCTCCAAAAGCTCAGAATAATTTACCACTGTATTTCCTTGTTGCAATATTCCTCCACCAATTACAAATTGGAACACTCAATTTCACAATCCTCACAACTCTTACACAAAATAAAAGAAAGAAAAAGAAAATAAAAAGAGAAAGAAAATAAAACAGAGAAAGAAAACGAAAGAGAAAGAAAAGAAAAGGAATGAAGCTGATGAAGAATGGGATTCTGATCTGGATTTTTGAATGCTTTCTCTGCTTGGATTGCTTCTCCTTTTATAGGCGAAGGAAGGGAGGAAGCCAGCTAAGAAAACGCATTGCAAGTTGGAAACTTTCGGTGCATGTGATTTCCAGCTGTTCCAGTTGTCTCCAATTTGCGTATTTTTGTTGTTTCCAATAATTCGGCGCATGATTTCACTGATGAATCGATTCCTCCAGTTGATTTTTGCCTTCAAAACAGCGTGTGAATCGATTCCTAAAGGTGGGAATCGATTCCCAGCATGATGAATCGATTCCTGGCCTTCATGAATCGATTCCCAGCCTTCCAAACATCAATGAATCGATTCCTATAAGGGGGGAATCGATTCCCAGCCCTATGAATCGATTCCCAACAGCCTTGAATCGATTCCTAGCCTATGTTTCACATGGGAATCGATTCCTGTAAGGGTGAATCGATTCCTACCCTTTCCTGGAAGTGTTTTCTTGCATTTTTGAGGCGTTTTGGACAGTATAGCTCATGGTTCTTGATTGTTTTCATCCTTTGACACTTTGATCATCTTTTTGGGTTCTTGAATCCATTTTCCATTTATATTCATTCATTCTTAAAATGGATCATCAATAATTCCAAATCTATTAATTTCTGCAAAATAAAAGTACCCGAGTAGAATACAGTGGAAAGAAAGCAAAAATCACAATAAATAAAGGAAATACAGTGCATAATGATTAAAATCCTAAGTAAACTAAATCTAATTTATTATGTTATAAAACACTTATCACATGTGGGCCCAAAATCTCATCATTATAATCACCGAAATCGTCCTGCTCAGTCTGACATTGGGGATAACGTTTCTATACTAGAACGGTCAGAGCCCACCGAGTTCCTTCAACACATGGGTAATCAGGACACACATGTCTTCAAACAATAAAAATCCTTCTCACCACCATTTGTGGCCACTCAATAATGGCATCGGTTCTCCATGACCATAGTTATACTCTGTGTTTAGTCTGAGTATACCAGGTTTACATTGTTTTATTCGGCCTCACGGTGCTATCCTTGAGCCATTAGAGGTCCCAGCCCGGTGCACTCCCAAGATCTAACACGGGGATCAGACGCTAGTATTCTCCACCATACCCCTCGATGTATGCTCTAGTTCCCATAACGACCTTACGTCAAATACACATGATGCATGATCAATGCATAATCTTTTATCTTTACAATACTTGTCATTGGTAGGGTCGTTCCAATAGCCCATCTTTGTCCTTAATGTCGGGGATTGTTTTATTTCTTATTCGCTCCTAATTGAGCACCTCAGTTGTAACATCCCAAAATTTAAATAAATACTTAATTGAGTGAAATAATTAGTGAATAATTAAATATGAATTGATTAATGTCCAAAGAATTTAGAAATAATTAAATTGGAATTTATCTAACCACTTATAATTTATTGTGGCTAAAAGAGCTGAATATGATACCCGATTAAAATATGGGTGCCAGACCAAGTGTCTATGATTAAGGTACTATTGGTCAGGGCTGTTAAGGATATTAATGTGAATCTGAATATATATTCGAAATAATTTTTAAATAAGTATTGAGCCCGTACAGAGATCCTATTTGTTATAAAATGGAGAAATTTTAAAATGGGACTCAATTATAATTCATTTCCCTCATTCTCATATTACTATCTTCTCCAAAGGTAAGAAACCCTTCTTCTTCTTTCTTCTCCTTCCTCTTCCAAAAACCCATAAAGTGTATATGTGCCTTGGCTCTAACTACATTTTCGTTTTCCTCTTGAAGGCAAGGAGGAGCTTGTGGTGTTTGAAGTCTCTCGTTCCTTCTCATTTTCGTCTCCTTCTCTTACTCTCTTGAAGCTTACTTCTCTTTTGGCTTGAGGTAAGTTCCTCACTATTTTTCTGGAGCTTGAGCCCTAGGTTAAGGGTTATGATGGTTGGTGAGAGTGTTATCTGTATGGGATATCTTGTGGGAGCCATTATTATGCAAAACCCTAAGGCTATGTGTAATAAATGTAAGGTTTTATGAAGACACATTGGGGTACACAAAAATGGTGATGAATGTGATAGATAAAGATGGATATTAATGGTGCTTATTGGGTTTTGATGAAACCCAAACCCTAGGGATTGAGGAAAATCTCTATAGTGTTGTTATTAATGTTGGGAGAGTGATATTAATGATGAGAGATAGTGATATTGATGGTAGATGGTCATTAATATGGAAACCCACAAATGGGTGTTTCCTTGAATGGGTAATAAATGAATATGAACACCAAACCCATGGTGGTTGTGGTGAAATATATGAAATGGAAAGTAGTTTGATGATGATAATGACATAAACACCAAGTAGTTAATTAAGAACATTTAAATCTTGGTGGTTTAGATTAAAATAATTGTATGGTACATTGTGTGGTGTAACATCCTAGATAATTAATTTAAAAATCGGTGATTGGTTAAAAATTATAAATAATTATTTTAAATAAATTTCAAATTTTTAGAAAATCGTTATTAATTAATATAATTAAAATTTTAAATAATTAAATGCTATGAAATTAAATAAATTTATTTGATTGGTTGATCATTAAAATTTAAATAAAGTTTAAATAAGTGGTGGTAAATATAGAAGTTACCAAGGATTAAAAGTAAAAGTTTTAATTTAAGTTATAAAAGAAAAATGGAAAATGGAATTACAAAAGTCATTTTTGCCCTTAATGAAATAAATGTCATTTTCCCTTCCTTTCTCATGAATCTCATGGGGCGTGAATGGCAGAGGGTAAGCTTCCATTTCTTTCTTCCATGACCGTGGCTTTAAGCTCTAAATCGGAGGCCCATTCAGCATCGGAACCTTGAATTGACCGCGTTTCTAGAATCGTGGCTTCAAGGCATCGTACTGAATATCGGAAGGTCATTGAACATCGTGGGTGTCGAAACCGGAAGTGGCATGACAAATGATTTGATCAGAGGGTGTGATCCACATCTAGAACAATTAAAAGAAGCTTGGAATTGATGTAAGGAGGTGTTTGGTATTGTAATTAATTAGAATCGAGTATTGCCTAAGTAGGTTCAAAAAGAAAGTAGTGTGATTATGGAATATTAGGAATTTGGAGTATGGTGAGGTGATATATAATAGTATAGAGTTAATTAATAAATAAAAGGATTGATGATTTTTAGAATATGCGAAGCTGATTAATTAGTTGATGGCGTGTGATGAATTTAATTGTATGTGTTATGTGTGAACTATTTTTGGTGTAACTGCAATTTAGATTGTATGATGATTAAATATTGGATTTATAATTTATAAATGAAATGTGGTTGTTGAAATATGAAAAAAATTGTTTATGATGAAAATATGTGTGTTTTAATAGTTATGCGATCTCATGATTATTTTATCGTTAATTAATAGTAATTGTAACATCCCAAACTTTTGGAGTAAGTAAACTTATTGGATAATGATAATTAATGATTTATGGTCTAATACATGTGGGAAAATTAATTAGACACTAGAGGTGAATTATCGGTAAATTAAGATTTACTGAAACCGGATGATTTAACAGATGGTGTGGGACCCACTAGGTCAAATTGGATATTTGATGGGTCTAGAATACTTAGAAAATTATTGTGATTATGGTGGTATAGTTAAAATAATTTTTGGTGTTAAGAAAATAATTATTCAGATGCAGTGTATAATAATAAACAGAGAAAATACGAGCCAAATGTAATTAAAAAGAAAATGAAATTTCCCTTTTCTTCTCCTCTCATAACTGTGTGATATGTACCCATTTTTCCTACTCTCTTTTGCACAATAGGTAAAGGAAATATTGACCAATAGAAAAAGGCATGATGATGCACTCTATTAACCAATGGTTAATGACTAAAAGTTGTATTTTCTTTCTCCTTCTCTCCTCATTGCCGTGGGATGCCTCTTCTTCTCCACTCCATCTTCATTTTCCTTCTTCTTCCACTCATGGCAAAACCGAACCACACTCTCCCATAACCATTTTCTTACTCAAACATCTTGATTTTCATGGATTCATGAGGCACAAAAGGGACATTGGAGCAAAACTTAACTCATCTTCCTCTAAGAAACATCCTTAATTCTTTTAAGAATGTTTTGATACCAAAATGAAACAACCCGACATAATAAAGAATAAAACCGAGATCAGGGAAATTTTTTCCAAAAATTCACCATGCAGCCGGGTAAAAATAAACCAAACATAGGTAAGGGAAAGCAAAAACCGACAGCGGAAGACACAGCTTGAGCGAGCCATTCAGTGTTCACTTGCTCAAGCGAGACCCAAATGCGCTTGGGCGAGACAGCCCATCTCGCTCGGGCGAAACATCATTCGCTTAAGCGAAACCAACCAAAAACCTTCCTTCCATTCACACTCGCTGGAGCGAAATCTCATTTGCTGAAGCAAACACCCACGCTCGGTATTTTCATTACTCGGATTCGGGACCAGGTTCACTCGGGAGCTGTCCCCATAGGGTCATGCTTCACTCGGCAAATTCATACTTAGCCAAATACTTAGTTTATTCAAGAAGCCTACACACATGCTTCATTCGGAAGTATCATAATTTCCACTCGGGAAATGATTCCCTCGGATACTCCACTCGGAGTCCATAAGCTTCCCTCACTCGGATTATTTCCCAATTAAATACCACTCGGTATATTTCAGCCTTAATTCACTCGGAATACCACATCCATTCTGCACTCGGTATAATTTGATCTTCCACACTCGGAGATCACCTAATCTCTCAGCTATAAATCACTCGGTCACATATTAACCATTCATCACTCGGGTAATACATTATCCTATTCCCACAAGGAGGAATTCACCAAGTTAAGTCACACTCGGACTTATTCAATACTTAGCCACTTAGAACCATCACAATTACTCTTCCCACGGAAGAGGTTCACTCGGGATTTCCTACTCGGGAACATTCAAACCCTTTCCCACTCGGGGTTTACACATACATTTCACTCGGTAATATATGGACTAACCTTCCCTCGGAAGTAGCCCACTCGAGTACATTTTACTCGAAACCATTTTAAGCCTTTATCACTCAGAAAAGGCCACACAGGCAATAGCCCTACTCGGACACGGCTCTCACAAAAATATTCCACTCGGAATTTATTAACTTAGCAATATTCTCGCAATACACATAATGAACAGGGTGACATCATAACAGTGTAAAATATGTATATATATATATAATGTACACTTGTTCACAAACCTGATAGGCAACCCATATAATTAAATCTGTTCGGATTACAAGAGAGCCGGCCAAGGCTTTAACATATTTATTTACAATATATAAATACAATACGCACTCCAATAATCTGAGTGCCCAACACTCGGACTTGAGGCCATCTCCTCAATATAAGTCCGACCTGCATACACTGAAAAATATTGTAGGGGTGAGATTTTACATATTAAATGACAGTTATTGACTCGGTTTAATCTCAGAATCCGCATCCATACAATAATATATCTCATCAATCAAACATACACACTGCCATTTAACATGGACATTCACATAACATCTTCCGATCAGGATTTTACTCATTTCACTCGGCTATAATTCACAACATCCTCAATAACAATGTATCATCCAATCGGATTCCACCCCAAATCTATTCCAATCAATATCAGTAATGCTTAAACTCCGAGCCTCGCTCAAGGAGAGTGTAACATCCCAAATTTTAAAATAGAGAATTGATTACCGGAATAAATATTAGGAATTGGTATATGAAGTATTTAATGTCCCAAACTATTGAGAATAATTGAATTGATAATTTTGGGAACTGTTAGAAAATTATGGAGACCGGTTAAGCTAAAATTAAGCCCAGTTGGAATATGGGTGTCGGACCAAGTATCTCGGAATGAGATGATATTGGTCAGGGCTGTAGAGAATAATATTGGGAATCCGAATATGTATTCGGAATAATTTTCAGACGATGTATTGAGCCGAACGGAGAACCTGTTAGTTATAAAACGCTGAAGTTTTAATGAATGGGAATTTAAAATAAATCAAAAACCCAAATTTTCCTTTCTCTATTCACGTAGGCATGCTGAAAGTGGACATTACACTTCACTTTCTTCTTCTTTCCATCACCATCTTCTCCATTCTCTTCCTTTCCTCCTCCAAACCCTAACACATTGAGTTCATCTTCCACCTCTCCTTCTCATTTTCGTTGGTGGAGCTTGAAGGAGATTGTGAGCTGCTATTTTCTCCCTCTCTCTCTCCATTTTCGCAGCTTTCTCTCCCTCCATTGAACCCATTTTCATTTTTGGGTGTGAGGTAAGGAATACTCACCATTTACTTGGGTTTTTGCCATGGTTGTATGATAATATGAGTTTTGGGAACCATGCATGTGTATGGATGTCCTTGAGGAGAGTATTTAATGTAAGGGTTTGGTGTGGATTGGTATGAGAGTAAGGTTTCTTTGTGAAGTAATAAAGTGGATACATTTATGGTCGGAAAAAGAAGAATATGTATGTGGGTGATTGGAAATTTGATGAAAACTCTAATTTCATAAGTTGGGGGAATGTATAATGGAGGTTGATGAGTATTAATTGTTGGTAATAAATGTGAATTATAATGCATAAGTGTTCTTGGTGATGGTATTTGGTTGAGGGAAGTCATTAATGGAGACACCCATGAAAGGGTTTGGTTGTTGAATGCATAATAATAAAGGGTAGCACCTAACCCATGGTGGTTATGGTGGATAAAATAGAATAAAAGAGTTTTGAGAGTTAAAATAAAATGAATATCAAGTTAATGATATATGTATAAGCGTTTGAGTCTTGATGGGTAAATAGAAAGTTGATTGTATAATGTATTGTGATGTAGGAGGTGACCCCATTGACGAAGCGGGACCATCAAACCGCGTTGATTACTACTTCACTTGAGGTAGGAGGGGGTAACTTGTCTAAATGCATGATTTCATCCATTGGTGATGTGAAAATATGTATATGTGATTATGTTAATGGTTGTTTGAATGGATGATATGATATGTGTGATTTGAATGCATTTAGAATGATGATTGTTATGTGGCATTGTGTTTGGGATAAAATTAATGATGTGGTAATACTATATTAATGAAGTATGATGATGGTTTGCAACCATATGTGAGTTGAGATTGTGATGTGAATATCCCAAATATGTGTGTATGAGTTATGGAATGTGTATGCCATTAACTATTGATGAGAATAAGTTCAAAAGAGAATTAGGATTGGATAAGAATGATGTGAATATTGAAATCCACCAAGTGGTGGTGGTGAATGATTGAATGTGGAGTGGCATCTAGGATGCATAGTGTGAGGATGCACTTGATTTGCATTTGCATTGCATCCATGGCATAGCATAGCTGTCTATGTGGAACATTAGGGGGTTCCACTAGGCGGGCCCAGTGGGAGGGCGGCTCGGTGCACGAGCGTGTTGTGGTTGTTCCCCTGTGACTCGGTTTATGAGTTACGAAGCTGTCCATAGTTTGGTGACGAGGCACCCTATGTGGCGGGCCCAGTAGGCGGGTGGCTCTATGGTGAGCGAGTTTACCTCGGTGTCCGACGGGACACAGCTCTCTCGATGTGTGTTCGGGAGGGGCTCGTAGCACTTGTGGTAGTTGAGGCCACGATGTTGATCCGCAAGTCACAGGGTGACTAGTGCTACAGATGGGCGAGAGCGGTTTGGTACCAGTAAAATAATGAGTATGTAAGCATGCTTAAAATTGAGATATATGTGTACACAATTTTTCTACTGCAGTAGGGGCATAGTAGCACATCTATGCTTGTCCCACAATTGATTTAATGATATATTTTACCCACAGTCGGATCCGCATTGTTTGATAAGAAATTCTTGTGCATATGCATTAGCTTTAAGAGCATTTGCATATAGCCGGAGATATGCTTAGTTGAAAGCCCATGGTGGCAACGGATGATTGAAAATTGAAAAGGGAAAGAGTTGAATACTAACCCTACATGTGATTGGCAATCCAAATGATTGATATTGTGAATGTATACTTAAAACTATAAAATGTATTGTGTATAATGTATGATGTGGTGTAATGATGGCTAATTGTGCAAGTATACATGTATTTCATCATAATGTATGACTTTAATTCATTTGGATTATGTTACTCACCTCCCCGTTGCCATTTTTAAAGTTGATGTAGGTATGACTTAAATCCTACAACTTTTGGAGGCCGAGTATGAAGAAGGTAAAATATGGATAGGAATGCGTAAGCCTTGGCCGGCATGAAATCTGTTTTGTAGAGTATATGCTGTTTATATACTCAAAATTTGTAATGTTGATAGATTTTGAAGGTCATGGGAGAGAATTGGACATGTTGTATAAGGCCAATTTTCCCACATGACCCAAAAGATGTAAAGAATGAATTTGGATGCTTGACTTTGATCAATGAATGGATGCTGTGTTTTTATGCTAGTTCATGAATGTTGTGAGTCAATGTTGAATTTGGATTATATGCATGAATTAATCTTAGCATGATGATGTTGTTGGTGTTTAATTACATGAGAATCATGTAGTTTTGGATTGTAGCATCATATGAAGTGGTACATGCATAATGAAATAAGATAGGGTCTTAGGTGAGGCCAAATTAGAAGGAATTGATGTTGCATGTGTTTTGTTCAAGTGAATTTTCGTTGCTGTTGAGTTTCTGCAGAACTCGCTCAAGCGAGTGGCATTCTCGCTCGAGCGAGCTTGCTGTGAAACAGGGGATTCATTTCTGCCCCAAATTCGCCCAAGCGAAGTTGCATTCCGCCCAAGCGAGATTGCCACAGAATCAGTGTTTTGCTTCTGGACATTCTTCGCTCAGGCGTGGGAGTGGGCGCTCAAGCGAGGGGGAAGGAGATTTGATTCTGGACGATTTTCGCCCAGGCGAGTGGTGCCTCGCCCAAGCGAAAATCGGCTAGAGAGTCCTCAACGTTTCTGGAACGATCTCGCTCAAGCGAGCCTTGGACCGCTCAAGCGAGATTGGTACCTGATACTCCTCTCCTTCTTCGCTCAAGCGTCTCGCTTCCTTCGCTCAAGCATTTCTTCGTGTCTCGCTCAAGCGAGGTAGGGCTCGCTCAAGCGAGTTGAGCCCTGATACTTATTTCCCTCCCTCTCTCAAGGTCGCTCAGCCTTCGCCCAAGCGTGGGTACGCTGGCTCGCTCAAGCGACTTGAGTCACGCTTGAGCGAGTATGCCACTGATTCTTATTTTGTTATTTTAAATTAAATTTTAAAATGTTATGTATTATTTCTTCCTTAGATATTATTTTAAAGGTATTGAGGAGTATATTTAGGCCTTCTAGATTATATAAATTGTATCCCATCTTTTTATGAATGGACTCCTCTTGAAAATCAATTAGCCACTAATTAAACCAAATTAAATAATTCTTCCGCGGCTTCTGATTGAAAAATTTATATTTAGTTTCACCCTCTCATATCTTCATATATGGGAGTGGTTCATTTTAGATCCAGGGGTTTGGTGAAAAATGTTTCACCACTTTAATTATTTAGATTATTAATATTCTTAAGGACGCGAAAAATTTTCCCCTATTTTATTTGGGGGTTTGCGCATCTCAGAGAGTGCCTGAGCCCCGCTCAAAAGTCTTAATCATATCCTCATACATTTTCATCTCAGAGAGTCCAACACTTCATGCTCCAAGCATTTTTAGTGGCGAATCGGATGCATACGGTCTCATTCATCAGGCGTCCAACGCCAATGCACTCGGCATTTCCTTGAGTCCAACCCAAGGTCTTTCATCAAGCTTCCAACGCTTAGTGCCCTCGGCACTGCCTCGAGTCCAACCCGAGGTATTTCATTATATTTGACACGTATTCATCCGATTGCCGACTCAGTATCAAGCGTCCCACGCTATATGCACTCGGCACTTCCAATGGCGAATCAGATAATCCACATCTCATGCACTCGGCAATCACAATACCATCCACTCGGATTATCCTTACAACAAGCATCTCATGCTTTCTCATATAACATTCCACTCGGAAATCAACACTAGTAAGCATCTCATGCTATTCCATATAAAATTCCACTCGGCATTAACATAGCAGTCCCCATCCTATGCACTCAGTATTCACATATTCAATGTCAAGCATCACATGCATTTAAACACACCATCACACACGGGGAACAATAAAAGACCACACAAATGCACTCGGCATTCATAATATGCATCTCATACATTTAACATAACCACAACATGCATCATACATCATATAGATGGAAATCATACACCACACAATAATAATCATCACACATCCGGGCTCAACTCAGACAACATACAATCACAAAACAAACACAACACATCACAGTGTATTAGTTTCACCCAGAAACCCATCCATAAACCATACATTTGAGATGCAATAGCCCCCCTTACCTGGAATGAAGATTCCAGCAGCTCCTTGGGCTTCCAGATCCGACCAACTGCTCCTTGGTCACACGTTCTCAACAGAACAACCCAGCTGTTGTACTCAACACAGCTTTAGAGGAACACCGAGCCACTCTACCACACGATCAGCTCTCCTCCATTACACTCTATGCTCTCCTAGCAAAACAGTGGAGAGTCCCATGCCTCCAAGGCACATCACAGTCCTCACACAACCCAGTGGAGGACTCCAAACGTTGTTCCTCACTCGAACAGTCCAGTCCTCACCAGCCATAGAGGACCCCCAGCTTCCAAGCACCCGTCAATGCTGTTAGGCAAGACAGAGGAGGATCTCTACCTCTGAAACACACAGCACCATGTTGTTCTTCACCACTACGCTATTCCCATCCTACTCGTGGTTCACTCAATGCTCGAGTGGAAGAAGAAGATGAAGAAGATGAAGAAGGAGAACAGTAAGAAGAAGAAAAGTGTCCAGAGAGTTTAGAGAGAAAGGAGAATGGTTCTCCATATACCAAAGAGAGAATGAGCAGCCAGTGAGTAGAAACGTGAAAGTGAAGCTATTATCAACGTTCTGCTCTGCGCCAACTCTCCTTTCAATCAACAGCCACATCCTCATTTAATGCCATCACATCATCAATTAATGAAGGAGAGAGGGAGGGGACCGAAGCCCCATTTTCACCCACCAAGGGCACATGAGTCATTCATAGCATTATTATTATTATTATTAAATCAAAAATTTAAATTATGAAATTAGCCTTAATTGGTAATTAAATTTAAACCAGGATGTTACAATTCTCCCCCACTTCAAAGAATTTCATCCTCGAAATTCCAACATGAACATATCCCAACAAACAACTCAGAATATTGTTACCTCAAGTAATTACATGTCTCTGCTTCCCAAGCATTCACTGACCGGTTCATAATTCTACTCTGTATAGCTTCACCTCTCAAGCGGTTTACCGACCGCCCCATAATTCGAGTCAGCAAAAACACTAAAGTCAGGTCTTATCTGCTCACAACCTCTTCATAGAATTCAATATATTTGGGGACTCAATTTCTAAAACGTACAAGTTACCTCATCCAACTCTATTAATTCACCATAACCGATGGCACCTCTAGTTCTTTGGCTACTCAGCCCTACACTGACAACGCCAATCGGTGTACATCCACCAACATTTCCTCCAATTCATAGGAGTTACTCAGCACAATTAAGTATCCACGCAGAGTATAAACTCTAAATCGTGTCGCATGCGACACATTATGGAGGTTAATCAACCAGCTGGGAAGAATCTAGTCGGTAAACAACATTACCGATTCCCACCAATACTCACTATTTTCCGATTTATCTCGGATTAAACCCTCGGCTTAACAACATCCGACCACTAAAATTCTTCTCCAAACCATAATATATCTTAGAAATACCGAGCCGAACACTCAAAAGAGCTCCCCATGTGCATCAATTAGCACAGTTTGCCTGGATTTACTTCGTACAGGCACCACACTCGGTCCAAAATCTCAGATTTCTATCTATTCCTTCGGCCAATTCCATGCCTACACCTAGAGAATGTCACTCGGGTCTCTAACTCAAAAATATTATCCGGGGTTTAAAGGCAGTTCACACCCAGAAATCTTTTCACTTACCACAAATTCACTCAGAATTTAAGCCTACTTCGAAATCAAACCTGAGTTCAAACTCAGTAGCCCAAAACATCCTTCCGAGTACGAATTCAAATAAAATTCACTTCTTGAATATCTACTCCCCTCGGGAGCCATTCACTTAGAAATTTACCTATTCCAAGTGCCACTTGGTACCATTCCATACAGAAGTGTCATAACCAGGACACTTCGCTCCGATTTTTCCCCTGCTCAAGATTGCCACATTCAGACATCACTCAAAAGTCAGACGACTCGGATATTTCATCCGATTTTCGCCTAACACAAATGTGTCATTCGGACACAGTTCCTTAACTTAATAATGACTCCCAAAACGATGTTTCACTCAAAACATCATAACTCTACACAGTAGTTCTTTCTCCCAGAAAGATTTCACCCGGATCTATCTCCACTTTCTCACACTCAGAATATACTAATCTTTCTTGAGCAAATTCTCGCCTTATCTATCACCCATCTATTTCAATAACCAATCATTATTTTAATAGCCAATTCATACCCAATAACCTCTGATTCTCTCGAAGGTAACCACATCAAGGTTAAAACAACCTTCAATCCTCATTTCGATACAGAACTACTTATTATTCACTCAATACAACTCTCATCTTCACTCAGAATAGTCCGATAAACTCACCATCACCATAAGCAGCTACAACCTCACCTGCCCGACTTATGAATTGCTGCATCCGACTTATAGGATGACGTCTCATGCCTATAGGGTTACAACAATTGCATAGAGTCGCTGCAAAAGTGTACGCTGCCCCAATACCTATGGTATGAAGAGTCGTCTTGGAACAGCATCCTCGCACCCTTTTTCACTTATACCGACCAAACTCACTCAGATAATACTAAGCTATATGAAAATTAATGGCAGTTTATACCAATCTATAAGCAACATATCCCCATCAACAACATTATTACGCACCAACAATGATGCATCACATGCCAACAGTCGACAAACATCAATCATCATCGCTATAAAATGGTATACTAACAGTATACTTCCGACCAACAAGAGATATATACCTTGTCATTACACATAATCTAGGGTAAATTACATGATAATAATCATCAAATGCCAGCCACTCTCACCATAAAATGGCATAATAGCAATCGGTTTCCTGTTCAGACTAAATGAATATCTCTTCTTTAATCTTATTTGTTACAAAACCATGGCTCAACAGCCTAATAATCCTTCATTTCATCATAGGCCATTAATCAATTGAAGCCTAGATATTTCACCGAGCTCACTTAGGATACCACTCGGATTACCATATAACTTTTATTCACATAGCAGGTTTCTGCATTAGTAAACCTTTCCATTAATCATAAACACAATATAGTGGAGTACAATCATCATCATTATTATTCTCAGTACCACAAGGTACTCGGATTTCAACCTTATCATTTACTATCAATCAGGTATCCTATTTATTATTTGCATTCACCTTAAGATAATTCGAGCCTCAACAATTCATAAGGTCAATCAGATTATCTGACTCGAAAATTCCAGGGGTCACCTGGTACCCCATCGTGGAACATTCCCACAATATCCAGATATCACCGAGTCGAAACCACCATAGGGTCTAGTTCCACAAAATCTGACAGTATAAGATCGCACTAAATCCAATTGGGGTTTCCACACCTTATGGGTCATCACTAAATCAATTATTCACTCAGTTTTCAACCACAAGACCGAGTCTAACCTAAATCCTCAAGTATCCAATTACATTAATTTCTCACCCAGTTTTCTAATCTCTCGATATCCATCTCAATGATATCCGATCATACTTGATCATGCCTAATCAATTGGGTCACCACACCTAGTGGCCAAACATCAGCCAATCACCCACTCGGTTCTCACACCAGAAACTGAGACACTACCCCAATCAAACATGCCTCAGATTTTACATTTAATCACCTATGACATACCCAGATTTCTAACCTAGGAAACTGTAACAATTCACTTATACCATAAATCACGTACATCATATATCATATAGAGTTCCCGTGCCAAAGGATATAAAATTCATCCCATACATACGGCACAACCAATCAGTTAAGTAGGAAACACCACACTAGGGAATTCCTTCATTATCATTCACTTAATCAACTCAAATATGTGAGTTCTAATCCATTCAACAAGCATGACTCGGCCATGAACCACTAGCATGGCATACACAAGAATCCTAGCTAACTAATTCAGCTTCAATACATGAAGGTTTCAACACCTATCGGTCTATTCCCTCTCAGCCGACCCAAGCTTAAAAATACCTCTTATCCAATGAATAACCAAACCAGGGTAGTAATAACTCTACCCCCAGTTAACATATCAACAGTAGTACCACTCACTACTGTCCACAACCAAACATATAAGCATATATAATCACACCAATCATGACTGAGCATGCATCAAATTCAATAGAATACCATAAGCAATGATGACAACCGGTCACATTACACACAACCGCCCATAATCAGTAAGCATACCTTGGCCATGGACCTTTTAGTCCGCTCTGATACCAAAATGAAACATCCTTAATTCTTTTAAGAATGTTTTGATACCAAAATGAAACAACCCGATATAATAAAGAATAAAATCGAGATCAGGGAAATTTTTTCCAAAAATTCACCATGCAGCTAGGTAAAAATAAACCAAACATAGGTAAGGGAAAGCAAAAACCGACAGCGGAAGGCACAGCTTGAGCGAGCCATTCAGTGTTCACTCGCTCAAGCGAGACCCAAATCCGCTTGGGCGAGACAGCTCATCTCGCTCGGGCGAAACATCATTCGCTTAAGCAAAACTAACCAAAAACCTTCCTTCCATTCACACTCGCTGGAGCGAAATCTCATTCACTGAAGCGAACACCCACGCTCGGTATTTTCATTACTCGGATTTGGGACCACGTTCACTCGGGAACTGTCCCCATAGGGTCATGCTTCACTCGACAAATTCATACTTAGACAAATACTTAGTTTATTCTAGAAGCCCACACACATGCTTCATTCGGAAGTATCATAATTTCCACTCGGGAAATGATTCCCTCGGATACTCCACTCGGAGTCCATAAGCTTCCCTCACTCGGATTATTTCCCAATTAAATACCACTCGGTATATTTCAGCCTCAATTCACTCGGAATACCACATCCATTCTGCACTCGGCATAATTTGATCTTCCACACTCGGAGATCACCTAATCTCTCGGCTATAAATCACTCGGTCACATATTAACCATTCATCACTCGGGTAATACATTATCCCATTCCCACAAGGAGGAATTCACCAAGTTAAGTCACACTCAGACTTATTCAATACTTAGCCACTCAGAACCATCACAATTACTCTTCCCTCGGAAGAGGTTCACTCGGGATTTCCCACTCGGGAACATTCAAACCCTTTCCCACTCGGGGTTTACACATACATTTCACTCGGTAATATATGGACTAACCTTCCCTCGGAAGTAGCCCACTCGAGTACATTTTACTCGAAACCATTTTAAGCCTTCATCACTCGGAAAAGGCCACACAGGCAATAGCCCCACTCGGACACGGCTCTCACAACAATATTCCCCTCGGAATTTATTAACTTAGCAATATTCTCGGAACACACATAATGAACAATTTCGGGTGACATCATAACAGTGTAAAATATGTATATATATATATATATAATGTACACTTGTTCACAAACCCGTTAGGCAACCCATATAGTTAAATCTGTTCAGATTACAAGAGAGCCGGCCAAGGCTTTAACATATTTATTTACAATATATAAATACAATACACACTCCAACAATCTGAGTGCCTAACACTCGGACTTAAGGCCATCTCCTCAATACCAGTCCGACCTGCATACACTGAAAAATATTGTAGGGGTGAGCTTTTACATATTAAATGACAGTTATTGACTCGGATTAATCTCAGAATCCGCATCCATACAATAACATATCTCATCAATCAAACATACACACTGCCATTTAACATGGACATTCACATAACATCTTCCGATTGGGATTTTACTCATTTCACTCGGTTATAATTCACAACATCCTCAATAACAATGTATCATCCAATCGGATTCCACCCCAAATCTATTCCAATCAATATCAGTAATGCTTAAACTCTGAGCCTCACTCAAGGAGAGTGCCTGAGCCCCAGTCAAAAGTCTTAATCATATCCTCACACATTTTTATCTGATTGCCAATTCAACAATAAGCGTCCAACGCTTCATGCTCCAAGCATTTCTAGTGGCGAATCGGATGCATACGGTCTCATTCATCAGGCGTCCAACGCCAATGCACTCGGCATTGCCTTGAGTCCAACCCAAGGTCTTTCATCAAGCGTCCAACGCTTAGTGCCCTCGGCACTGCCTCGAGTCCAACCCGAGGTCTTTTATTATATTTGACACGTATTCATCCGATTGCCGACTCAGTATCAAGCGTCCCACGCTATATGCACTCGGCACTTCCAATGGCGAATCAGATAATCCACATCTCATGCACTCGGCAATCACAATACCATCCACTCAGATTATCCTTACAACAAGCATCTCATGCTTTCTCATATAACATTCCACTCGGAAATCAACACTAGTAAGCATCTCATGCTATTCCATATAAAATTCCACTCGGCATTAACATAGCAGTCCCCATCCTATGCACTCAGCATTCTCATATTCAATGTCAAGCATCACATGCATTTAAACACACCATCACATACGGGGACCAATAAAAGACCACACAAATGCACTCGGCATTCATAATATGCATCTTATACATTTAACATAACCACAACATGCATCATACATCATATAGACGGAAATCATACACCACACAATAATAATCATCACACATCCGGGCTTAACTCAGACAACATACAATCACAAAACAAACACAACACATCACAGTGTATTAGTTTCACCCAGAAACCCATCCATAAACCATACATTTGAGATGCAATAGCCCCCCTTACCTGGAATGAAGATTCCAGCAGCTCCTTGGGCTTCCAGATCACCACCTACTGCTCCTTGGTCATACGTTCTCAATAGAACGACCCAGCTATTGTACTCAACACAGCTTTGGAGGAACACCGAGCCACTCTACCACACGAGCAGCTCTCCTCCATTACACTCTATGCTCTCCTAGCAAAACAGTGGAGAGTCCTATGCCTCCAAGGCACATCACAGTCCTCACGCAACCTAGTGGAGGACTCCAAACGTTGTTCCTCACTCAAACAGCCCAGTCCTCACCAGCAATGGAGGACCCCCAGCTTCCAAGCACCCGTCAACACTGTTAGGCAAGACAGAGGAGGATCTCTGCCTTCGAAACACACAGCACCATGCTGTTCTTCACCACTACGCTGTTCCCATCCCACTCATGGTTCACTCAGTGCTCGAGCTGAAGAAGAAGATGAAGAAGATGAAGAAGGAGAACAACAAGAAGATGAAAAGTCTCCAGAGAGTTTAGAGAGAAAGGAGAATAGTTCTCCATATACCAAAGAGAGAATGAGCAGCCAGTGAGTAGAAACGTGAAAGTGAAGCTATTATCAACGTTCTGCTCTACGCCAACTCTCCTTTCAATCAACAACCATATCCTCATTTAATGCCATCTCATCAGCAATTAATGAAGGAGAGAGGGAGGGGACCGAAGCCCCATTTTCACCCACCAAGGGCAGATGAGTCATTCATAGCATTATTATTATTATTATTTGGTAATTAAATTTAAACCAGGATGTTACACTCTACCTCTCCCTATTTTTGTGTTTCTTCTTGAACCCATCTTGGTCCATTTATGTTTTTTATGATGCTTAGGCTTGAAATATTTGCATTGGGTTTTATGGGTATTGATGAACATAATAAAAACCCTAGGCTTGAATGACATGAGAAATGTCTCTTGATTATGGTTTTGTTCTAAATATGGATGTGGGTTATTGAGTTTATGGTGATTCATGGAAATGGTGAAAGTTGGTTGTTGTTGGGTGATTTTTGTGTAAAACCTTAAGTGTTAGTAATTTGGGGGTTTTGGCCAAATTGGTATTGTTAATGATTTTAGTGCCTTAGAATGATTCTATATGCGGAAAATGAATTTTTAGAGGATTAGAAATTAATTATTGATGTTGATGAGGTTTTGAACCAAGTTGAATGTTGTTGTGAATGATAATATATGCATATGGAACCCAAATCCTAGGTTAGATGACCACTAGGATCATTGATTGCTGTTTACAATTGATTGACACATTAATGATGATATTATGCCTATGATGATGCATGAAAGTTGTTAGATTGATGATTTGGGAATTTTTATGAGAAACCCTTAAGAATTGATGATTTGGGGTTTTTGGTAAAGTTTAAGACATTGATGATTTATTGTTATAAGAATGACTTTTGAGTGTTAGAATGATGTTTATGAGAAAAATAAAGGAATTGAGTTTGAGGATGGTTATAGGATGTTTGTGGTTGGATGTTGTCAGTTAGGAGGATAGGTGATAAGGATAATAATAGATGACCATTGATGACGAAACCTGTGATGGTTGTGATGGATTAATGAAATGAGATGGTGTTTTGATGATGTCCTAGGCCATGATATATGCCATATGAATTTGTTGATTGATAATGGATTTAAAAGAAGCCGAGATGGCTTATGTTGAAATTAGATGATAATGATAGCAATTGGATGATTTATATGATGATTGGATGCATTATGGATTAAGGATGCGATATGGTGGTTATTGGGTATGGTTAACCCTTAAGATCTAGAGAGTCTTGGTCTTGGGAAAAGAATTCCCGAAACCTAACACAATTATATAAATTGGTTTTTTAACAAAGTCTAGGACTTGATATTGAACTCTAAGAGATGTGTCAATTATTTAAACTTGTGATGATGCCTTGTGATGGATCATTAATTGAATACATGTGTATATATATGTATTGATAGGAGATTATATTCTGGGCAATATGGAGGAACGTTTGGTGTAACACCCTAATTATCTACAACTAATAAATCCCAAAATATGAGAAAATTTTTCACAAAAAAACAGTCACGTAGCATTTGATGTAGAAGGAAGCAGGCAATGGGGAAAACTAAAAACATTCACGCGCATAAAGCAACCTACAGGGAAGCTAAAACTGGGGCCGGCTCAATGGGTTTATCGTAACGCACCTACACTAGGGCGGATTGCACAACACCGTTTGTTCGCTTAGACGGAGTCTGACACCGTCCAGGCGGGGTAAAGAATGCAGCAGCGGATAGAATCAATGAGGCTTCCCTTCGAGTGATACTGGTTACTCAACAGGAGGAATAGATAAGGGAAAATATGCTAATACATTCACACGTGTAGCATTTGATGAAAAGGCTAAGTTAGAATCATCCTGCTAGGCTAGGCGGGGTATATTTATCTTGGGCGGGCTGTCCTAGTTACTTGGGCGAGGTATAACGCCGCCTAAACGAAATTTACATAACGCCTCTTTAACACAACTACAAGGTAGTTTCCTCCGTCGGGTATGGACAATGGTTTACTAAGTAAATCCTCACACTCGCCTTTCACTCGGAAAAATGAGAAGTTACAGGGTACATATACATTAGTAGGTTGTGGAGAAAGGAAGAGTTTGAACCTATTCCGCCCAACTCAACTAATTATGACGACGCCTGGGCGGACTTAGCCATACGCCTTCGGGCGGGGTACGACTCCGCCCAACGTATCCGACATAAGTTTTCCTAAGGCAATTCTTGGTTCTTTCGGACTTAGCTATAACCTGCTCGATCAGGCTGTTCCTGCGCATCTATTAAAGCATAATTAGGAAACAAAGCAACACATGGCATTACACACACCAAAACCATACATCCATATATATACATAAAAGTGCACGTCAATAATTACAATACAAAATCAGACTTCTTCTTGTTCATAAAGTTCTATTCATTCACAAAGACGTTAACATCCGGTATGAGCTAGTCCGGGCTTCATCTAACAACGCCTTAATTAAACCTTCGAAATGCATCAGCACTCCGCCCAGCATTCCAGCTCTGCCTTTGATCCTCCTCACGAGAGACATTCACTGAAAATGGCCACTGCAGGGGTGAGCTTTTACATGTAAAATGATACTCACAGACTCGGTATCAGCGTCAGTACACGCTCCTGCTTTCCTTCAATTTTTCTCAAGTAACCAAATTCATACAATTCAAACAACATTCATAATACGCATAATTCACAGAGTTTATTCCACATCAATATGTATTCATGCATTCAAAATCATACACATGCACATATATAGATTTACACATCACCACAATCAGCCTTATTTCTATATGTATGCACGCGGATCCGACTCGGGAAAAGACTCTCAGTTACAGCCCCCTTTTTCTTTTGGCCCCTCGTCCCTCAGCTCTTACCAGGTGGCACCGGCCCCCCACGGCGTCTCGAGACTCATTTCTCTAGCTCCAACGGCTACCACGAGCCCTATTGGGATCTAGCCAGGGTTGGTAACTGGAAATCATTTCCCTTGGGGTTCTTGACCTTCCATGGGTCACCCCACTCTTACTCATGCAACTAACACATTTATCATTACACATCATCGCGCCATGAACACATTACCGTAGTCGTCAAGTAAGAACGGATATCTCCCATTATTCATCATCATTCAGTCAATCGCACCAGCGCATGATACAGTCGATCATCAGACTAACAACATTGAGCAATTCAATTAAGAACATGCACATACACATTTTTCATAGTGACAACAAAATAGACCCATCATTATCATCCACGAGCAAACTACGCCATCGTCACGAAGATCACCATCAAAATCTCAAATCATGCATCAGTTTTAGTAATTGTGAACACATGCATACATGCACAGCATCAGTTCTAATGAATTATAAAAACATGCACACACACTTGGCAGTACGTTCATCCGGTACCGTTCTTAGACCATGCATTTGACATGCAAGCGCCCCCTACCTTTAGAAGACTCCTCAGAAACCTTTTCCGTTCTTGCCGTTGGGTCCGATGTCCTTCTCCTGGTTCGTCCGGTCTTCTTTGGCTTTGTCGTATTCTGCGCCTGATTCTGGGATGGAGCGTAGTCTGTTCTTCAGCACTGGAATCAAGATCTCCAGGAGCGAAGAGTGAGATGGAAGAAGAAGAATGAAGACGAAGAGAGAAAACAGAGGATGAAGTGACGGAGAAAGAGTCTAAAGAAATAGCGAGAGTGTTTTTCACCAAGGCTCACGCTTATATATATATACATATGTGCATGCGCACAGCAAAAGCAAGAGTGGGATGGGAGAGTGCGTGCCCGTCAGTCACGCGCACTCCACCTCATCCCCTGTCCGCCACCATTTTAATATTTTAATGGCTTAAACTCACTTAGTTAAATGCACTTAACAGTTATTTCTAGTTGAAATCAAGTCTTAATGGTTCATTCTTTATTCAGCATTAAATTTTAAAACGGGGATGTTACAGTTCTCCCCCACTGAAAAGGAATTTCGTCCCCGAAATTCAGTTGGTACTTACGTAGGTAAACAGTTCGGGGTACTGCTGTCGCATGGCGTCTTCGCGCTCCCACGTATAGGAGGTGATTTTGCCTTGCTGCCACTCCACCTTAACCAGCCTTACGTTCTTGTTTCTTAAGCGTTTTACCGATTGATCCACGATTCCAACCGGTGTAGTCACAGCGGTTAGATCTTCCTTGATCTCTACCTCGTCGTCAGGCATCGTGTGGCTGGGGTCATGCAAATACTTCCTTAGTTGAGACACATGAAAAACGTTGTGTAATCGGGACAAGTGAATTGGTAACGCGAGGCGGTATGCCACGGGGCCAATCCGTTCTACTACCTCATAAGGTCCGATGTAGCGAGGGCTTAACTTCCCACTTTTTAAGGCTCGTCCAACTCCTTTACTCGGAGAGGTTCTCAGAAACACTCGATCTCCGACTTGAAATTCCAATGGCTTGATGCGTTTGTCATGGTAGCTCTTCTGCCTGTCTTGTGATGCTTTCATCTTCTCCCTTATCACTCGGATCTGTTCTGTGGTTTGCTTTACGATGTCTGGTCCCAGTAATAGACTTTCACCCGTTTCCGACCAACAGAGCGGGGTTCGGCATCTACGCCCGTATAATGCCTCGTAAGGTGCCATGCCAATGCTGTGATGATGGCTGTTGTTGTACGTAAACTCGATCAAGGGAAGGTACTGCTCCCAGTCCCCACCGTACTCTAACACACACGCTCTCAATAAGTCTTCTAGACTCTGAATCGTTCGCTCGGATTGTCCATCCGATTGGGGGTGGTAGGCAGAACTAAGCCAAAGCTTCGTCCCCAGTTCTCGATGCAAGCTGGTCCAAAATCTGGACGTAAATCTAGGGTCCCTATCTGAGACGATGGAAGTAGGTATGCCATGCAGTCGAATAACTTCTTGAATGTAGATTCGAGCCAATTTATGCAATGGGTACTTCATATTTACAGGTAAGAAGTGTGCACTCTTCGTCAATCTATCAACAATGACCCAAATGGCATCATGGCCCGCTCGGTTCCTGGGTAATCCCATGATAAAATCCATCGCAATTGAGTCCCATTTCCACACGGGGATTTCCAGAGGCTGCATTGCACCGTATGGTTTTTGGTGCTCTATCTTCGATTTCTGACAAGTGATACACCGGGCCACGTACTCCGCCACATCCTTCTTTAGTCCGGGCCACCAAAACTGTCTCCTCAAGTCGTGGTACATCTTCGTGGTTCCTGGGTGAATACTGAGTAGGCTTTTGTGGGCTTCATCAAGCACCATTCTTCTCAATCCTCCTTCACTTGGTATGTATATTCTGTTCCTCACCCGGAAGATCCCATCTGATCCTTCTGCCAAGGATAAATCCTTTCCTTTAGCCTGAATTTCCTTCATTTCAGCTAGGTAAGAGTCCGCCTGTTGCTGTTCGTACACGGATTTTAAGAATTCGTTGGCAATCCTCAACGTACCGATTGTCATCTTCTGAGAGGAAGGGGTGCCAACATGCAAGTTCATGTCTCGGAACCGCTCCAACAACTCAACTTCTTTTGCCATCATGGCTGCTATGTGGAGGGATTTTCGACTCAAAGCGTCTGCTACGACATTTGCCTTACCTGGGTGGTATTTCAACTCGAAATCATAGTCCTTCAAAAACTCAATCCACCTTCTCTGCCTCATGTTCAGCTCCTTTTGGTCGAATAGGTATTTGAGGCTCTTATGATCGCTGTACACTTCAAATTTGGATCCGTACAAGTAATGCCTCCAGATTTTCAATGCGAAAACTACTGCTGCCAACTCCAAGTCATGGGTCGGATAATGTTGTTCGTGGGGTCTCAATTGTCGAGAGGCATATGCTATCACCCGATCTTTCTGCATGAGTACACATCCTAATCCGAGTCCGGACGCGTCACAATAGACCACGAAGCTTTCTCGTAACTCCGGTAATGCTAACACCGGAGCAGTTGTCAACTTATTCTTCAGCTCTTGGAAGCTGCTCTCACACTCCGGACTCCACACAAAAGGAACGTTCTTCCGAGTCAATTTAGTCAGAGGTAATGCCAACTTAGAAAAACCTTCGATGAACCTTCTATAATAACCTGCCAAGCCCATAAAACTCCTTATTTCCGAGATCGATCTGGGCCTCTCCCACGCTATTACAGCAGCTACCTTCGCAGGATCCACCGAGACGCCTCGCTTGGAGATCACATGCCCGAGGAAGTGGATCTCATCCATCCAAAATTCGCACTTTGAAGGCTTTGCAAACAATTGCTTCTCCTTCAACACTTGGAGTACCGCCCTGAGATGTCCTTCATGCTCCTCCGATGTCTTAGAATAAACTAGAATATCGTCGATGAAAACAATAACAAACCGATCTAAGAAGGAATGGAATATGCTGTTCATGTAATTCATGAAAACAGCAGGGGCGTTCGTCACACCGAACGGCATCACTACATACTCATAGTGACCATACCTAGTCCTAAAGGCAGTTTTAGGAATGTCCGAGTCCTTCACTCGGATTTGGTGATATCCCGATCGTAAGTCGATTTTTGAGAAGACTGAGGCTCCACGCAGCTGGTCAATTAAATCATCAATTCTAGGCAGTGGGTATCGATTCTTGATTGTGAGTTTGTTGAGCTGTCGATAATCTATACAAAGTCTCAAGCTGCCATCCTTCTTCTTAACAAGTAGCACAGGTGCGCCCCATGGTGACACGCTTGGTCTAATGAACTGCTTCTCAAGTAACTCATCCACTTGTTTCTTCAACTCTATCAATTCAGTTGAGGACATTCTGTAGGGTGCACTGGAGACCGGTTCGGCTCCAGGGATCAAGTCTATAGAGAATTCAACTTCTCTATGAGGAGGTACACTCGGGACGTCCTCTGGGAACACTTCTGGGAATTCGCAGACAACCGGAATGTCGTTCACTAGGGGCTCATTCTCTTCTTTGGTTAGACAAAGCATCATAAATAGTTGGGTTATACCTTGTGCCGTGCCATCTTCAGTGGGTTGTTTTGGGAAAACGATCTCTCGGTTTCTACAATCTACTAATACCTTATTGGCTGAAAGCCAATCTATTCCAAGCACAATATCAAGACCCTTTAAGGGCATGCAAATCAGATCGAAGGCGAAACTCCGATCATACAACTCAAATGCTACATTTTTACATATGGACGATGTGAACACAGTAGGGCCAGTGGGGCTGGCCACTTCTAGAGTCCGGTTCATAGACACAGTTGGTAGCTTCAACCGTTTCACGCACTCATCAGCTATAAAAGAATGGGTTGCCCCCGAATCGAAAACAACATTAAGCGTATTCATTCCAAGTGAGCACTTACATTGTACTAGATCGTTTGCTGGTGCAACATCCTCTGCATTGATGGTGTAGATCCTTCCTGTCGCTGTTGGGCCGGTGTTCCTCTCTCGATTGTTCGGGGCATGCATCATATTTCCTCTGGTTCCGTTGCCTCTGCCACCAGGTCGTGGGTTATCATTCACTCTGGTCCGATCTTGATATCCTCCTTGACGCACATTGGTGTTTGCCTGGCGGAGTTGGGGGCAGTCCGGGCGAACATGTCCCTTCTCTCCGCAGTGGTAGCATTTAACATTTGTATCATTGCATTCCCTAGCAAAATGATCACCGCCACATTTAAAGCATCCGCCATACCTTGGTCGTCCTCTCATCTGCCTCCCTCGGTCATTATGGTCCTGATATCTGGTGAAGGGTTCATTCCTCCTCACGTTCCCTGGCCTCTTGAAACGTGGTTGCTGAGGCCTCAAGTGTTGGTTGGCTCTGCTGCACTGGCCCGAATGGGCCCTGTCATCCTCTTCGAATATTCTACACTTGTTCACTAAGGCAGGGAAACTCCGGATTTCATGGTATCTGCAGGCCCTCTTGATATCCGATCTCAGTCCGTTCTCAAACTTAAGACACTTGGAGTGCTCCGTTCCTGGCTGCTGGAAGGGCGGATAAAATAGGCACAATTCTTCAAATCTGGTCGCGTATTCTTCCACAGTCATGGAGCCCTGTTTTAACTCCATAAACTCCAGCTCCTTCCGACTCCGCACTGTGTCGGGAAAGTATTTGTCTAGGAAGCAGGCCTTGAAATCGTCCCATGTCAGTTGATTGTCATCTTCGGGGAATTGGCTCCTAGCTATCTTCCACCAATTCTCCGCTTCATCTCGTAGCATATACACTGCACATTCCACCTTCTGGGCTTCGGTACAGCGAAGACCCCTAAAAATTCTCTCTAATTCCTGAGTCCACTTGAACGCCGCCTCAGGGTTCCGTCCTCCTAAGAATTCACTCGGCTTCCTCTTCAGGAAACGGTCCAGCACATGGCCATCCTCAGGATGAGTTTGGCCTTGCCTTTCAAACACATCAGCAAAGCGTTGGAATGCTGTGGCTATAGCCTCCATACTTTGACGATGCGCCATTCCTTATCCTGAAATTGACATTTAAGGATAAGTATACGGAGCCACTCACTACCGATCTAGTTATTAGTCCAACAATTAATAACTTAGCACATTATGTCATTCGCCTAAGTCATACACACAATCGGACCAGGGGAAACAACCCCTTGTCCTCAAGACAATCATCAATCAGGTCAACCAGCATCAGAACAATTTCAACCATTCAATCAAAAGACACAATCACCACCGCTTACACTTGGTAAGCATATTTTGGCCTTGGACTTTTCGGTCCGCTCTGATACCAAAATGTAACACCCTAATTATCTACAACTAATAAATCCCAAAATATGAGAAAATTTTTCACAAAAAAACAGTCACGTAACATTTGATGTAGAAGGAAGCAGGCAATGGGGAAAACTAAAAACATTCACGCGCATAAAGCAACCTACAGGGAAGCTAAAACTGGGGCCGGCTCAATGGGTTTATCGTAACGCTCCTACACTAGGGCGGATTGCACAACACCGTTTGTTCGCTTAGACGGAGTCTGACACCGTCCAGGCGGGGTAAAGAATGCAGCAGCGGATAGAATCAATGAGGCTTCCCTTCGAGTGATACTGGTTACTCAACAGGAGGAATAGATAAGGGAAAATATGCTAATACATTCACACGTGTAGCATTTGATGAAAAGGCTAAGTTAGAATCATCCTGCTAGGCTAGGCGGGGTATATTTATCTTGGGCGGGCTGTCCTAGTTACTTGGGCGAGGTATAACGCCGCCTAAACGAAATTTACATAACGCCTCTTTAACACAACTACAAGGTAGTTTCCTCCGTCGGGTATGGACAATGGTTTACTAAGTAAATCCTCACACTCGCCTTTCACTCGGAAAAATGAGAAGTTACAGGGTACATATACATTAGTAGGTTGTGGAGAAAGGAAGAGTTTGAACCTATTCCGCCCAACTCAACTAATTATGACGACGCCTGGGCGGACTTAGCCATACGCCTTCGGGCGGGGTACGACTCCGCCCAACGTATCCGACATAAGTTTTCCTAAGGCAATTCTTGGTTCTTTCGGACTTAGCTATAACCTGCTCGATCAGGCTGTTCCTGCGCATCTATTAAAGCATAATTAGGAAACAAAGCAACACATGGCATTACACACACCAAAACCATACATCCATATATATACATAAAAGTGCACGTCAATAATTACAATACAAAATCAGACTTCTTCTTGTTCATAAAGTTCTATTCATTCACAAAGACGTTAACATCCGGTATGAGCTAGTCCGGGCTTCATCTAACAACGCCTTAATTAAACCTTCGAAATGCATCAGCACTCCGCCCAGCATTCCAGCTCTGCCTTTGATCCTCCTCACGAGAGACATTCACTGAAAATGGCCACTGCAGGGGTGAGCTTTTACATGTAAAATGATACTCACAGACTCGGTATCAGCGTCAGTACACGCTCCTGCTTTCCTTCAATTTTTCTCAAGTAACCAAATTCATACAATTCAAACAACATTCATAATACGCATAATTCACAGAGTTTATTCCACATCAATATGTATTCATGCATTCAAAATCATACACATGCACATATATAGATTTACACATCACCACAATCAGCCTTATTTCTATATGTATGCACGCGGATCCGACTCGGGAAAAGACTCTCAGTTACAGCCCCCTTTTTCTTTTGGCCCCTCGTCCCTCAGCTCTTACCAGGTGGCACCGGCCCCCCACGGCGTCTCGAGACTCATTTCTCTAGCTCCAACGGCTACCACGAGCCCTATTGGGATCTAGCCAGGGTTGGTAACTGGAAATCATTTCCCTTGGGGTTCTTGACCTTCCATGGGTCACCCCACTCTTACTCATGCAACTAACACATTTATCATTACACATCATCGCGCCATGAACACATTACCGTAGTCGTCAAGTAAGAACGGATATCTCCCATTATTCATCATCATTCAGTCAATCGCACCAGCGCATGATACAGTCGATCATCAGACTAACAACATTGAGCAATTCAATTAAGAACATGCACATACACATTTTTCATAGTGACAACAAAATAGACCCATCATTATCATCCACGAGCAAACTACGCCATCGTCACGAAGATCACCATCAAAATCTCAAATCATGCATCAGTTTTAGTAATTGTGAACACATGCATACATGCACAGCATCAGTTCTAATGAATTATAAAAACATGCACACACACTTGGCAGTACGTTCATCCGGTACCGTTCTTAGACCATGCATTTGACATGCAAGCGCCCCCTACCTTTAGAAGACTCCTCAGAAACCTTTTCCGTTCTTGCCGTTGGGTCCGATGTCCTTCTCCTGGTTCGTCCGGTCTTCTTTGGCTTTGTCGTATTCTGCGCCTGATTCTGGGATGGAGCGTAGTCTGTTCTTCAGCACTGGAATCAAGATCTCCAGGAGCGAAGAGTGAGATGGAAGAAGAAGAATGAAGACGAAGAGAGAAAACAGAGGATGAAGTGACGGAGAAAGAGTCTAAAGAAATAGCGAGAGTGTTTTTCACCAAGGCTCACGCTTATATATATATACATATGTGCATGCGCACAGCAAAAGCAAGAGTGGGATGGGAGAGTGCGTGCCCGTCAGTCACGCGCACTCCACCTCATCCCCTGTCCGCCACCATTTTAATATTTTAATGGCTTAAACTCACTTAGTTAAATGCACTTAACAGTTATTTCTAGTTGAAATCAAGTCTTAATGGTTCATTCTTTATTCAGCATTAAATTTTAAAACGGGGATGTTACATTTGGAACATGCAAATTGTTGTGGTTCTTCTCTCGAGGTAGGAGAAGAGTTTATATTTCAATTACATGAGTTGGATGATTGATGATTAGTGTACATGATTATACTCATGCTTTCCTTGCCATGATTATGTTAAAATAAAGAGATGAATGATAATTTGTTGAATATAGTGATTGGCAATTCATTGGCTTTGGAAATTATATGCATATGTATATGAGATAGAAATAAGAGTTTTAGAATCCCTTTGAAGGGAATGATACATTGGTTGGTAAATAATCCATGATGAGATGAAGTATGTATGTATGTATATAGATATATGGTTTGTTGAGTTAAAATTCCATGAGAGTGCATGTTTTAAGCATGATTAATGTTGGGTTTGATAAATGGGGGTATGGAATGACGTTTCCTAAGTTAAAAATGCAGTTGATGGCTTTCCTAACTCTTGAATCGATTCACATGCTCTCATGAATCGATTCAAAGGCTACTGGATTTGCATGAATCGATTCATGCCTGGGCTTGAATCGATTCATGACATTTTGTTTCCAAAAGAAGTGACTTCCAGGGTCATGAATCGATTCACACGATTGCCTGAATCGATTCAGAGCCTACTGTTTGTGTGGGATTGCATTTTAACTCGTGTAAATCAATTCATACGAGCCATGAATCAATTCACAAGTCTTTGTTTTACTGTTTTGGGATTCTAAATTGCATGAATTGATTCAAGGGTTGCCTGAATCGATTCATGATTTGTTTATAAGTTTTATTGCATGTTTGGTGTTGTTGAGTCATGACATGCATATGCAATTGATTGTACACATCTTTAATATGTTTTAGTAATTGATGCATGATGATATGGTTATGTCCCTCGTATAACTTGGTTTTTGAAGATTGCCAAGTGCTTGTTAATATTTAAAACCCTTTCCTTTTTATATATACGAAAAACAAGAGATTGTATTAAGGGTATATGATTATAGTGTGTCTTAGTGGTGATTGGTAATGGCTTAAGGCTTTGGCAAAGTATGTGTATGCCTATGTCATGTGATGAGAATATGTATGCCCCACCGCTAATGATATGCTATGATGATTGATAATGAAAAGTTAAATGATGTGGTTGTAAGACACAACCTTGTATGATGATGAAACTAATGAAAGGATAATTGAATGACAATGTGTTAGTGGTAAATTGACGAATCAGAGATGATGTCGATAATGAATAATGATGGATAATGTTATTGGTCATTTCCTTGAATAGAAGATGATTGTTATTGTTGATGATTGTTGAATGCCATTGTGATTGATCCAAGTGTGATGTTGTATGTGTGGTTTGAATTATATTAGTGAACCGTTGTGTGTGCCATACTAAAATATCGACAATGATAATGATCAATGAGATGAAAACCCACTAAGAATTGTGTGGTGATGTTATTGATGAATAAAGATGAATACGGATGCCAGGCATTCCTTTAATATCGATGTAAGATGGTTGAATGTTGTTGATGTTTGTGATGTCATTGTGATTGTTGCAAGTATTGACTTGCATGAATGATATAAAGAATATCGATATGAAATGCCACACTTAAAACTTGAAACAATGGCTAAAACCAATAATGATAAAATCCACTAAAAAGTTTTATGGTGGTATTGGTGATGACGATGATTAATGAGTGACATGATAGGATGCATAGTGTGAGAATACATTTGATTAGCATTGCATTGCATCCATGGCATATCATACGTTGCTGGTAAGGAATGTTAGGGGATTCCCCCAGTTGGCCCAGTGGGAGGGCGACTCTGTGCACGAGCATTCTTGTTGTTTCCCCTATGACTCGGTGTGTAAGTCACGAAGCTGCCCATGCTTGGCTACGAGGAGCTACATGTGGTTGACCCTATGGGGGGTGGCTCTTGAGGAGCAGGTGTCCCCGGTGGTCCTTGGGATCACAGCTACCATGACATGATTCATGGTTGACCCATAACACCTTATGTTGATGATTATGTTGTTTACCACGGACATGGTGAAAATCACCGGTGTTGCAAAATGGGCGATACGGTTTAGTACCAGTAAAATTGGTGTTATGCATGCGTTAAGTGATATGTGTACACATTATACTACTGCAGTAGGGGTATGGTCATATGATCATGCCTGAACCCATATTTGGTGTTTATTCCTACAATCAGATCTGCAATTGTTGTTAATTCCATTATGCATATGCATTAGCCTAAGAGCATTTGCATATAGCATGGAGATATGCCAAAGGTGTTATAATATGATGATGATTGATGTTGATATATGATGACGGTTAAGATTGAGATATAATGATGATGAGATGGGTAAATGAATACCTAAAGACAACATGTAAAATATGAATACAAAGAAAAGATATTATATATGATGATGCTGTGAGTGATGGCCCAATATATTGAAGGGTATATTTGTGTCTATGTGTTGATTCCATGCTATGATTCATGGAATATGATTACAATATGTATATATATGGAAATGATCTAATTATGATGATATTTGATATGATGTAGATAAGATTCATGTTAGCCCAATGTGATAATGGGCAATGATGTGCATGTGTGGTACTTTGCTATGGGTTCAATTGATGAACTATATATATATATATGTTGTTGATTGAGATGATTATAATGATGATTAATGGTTTGAAGTAAAGTACACATGATGTTGATATGCATATGCATATAATCTCAATTGTATTCATATTCATCATTTGAAATGTATAACTCACTCTCCCATGTTGTCTATTTTTAGCATTGATGCAGGAATATCATGAGATGATGAGGTGTTTTAAAGTAAGGCTTGGAGAAGGTAAATAGTGATAATGGAATACCTTGGCTGGCAGCAATCATAATCTATTGTATTGTGAATAAAATGTACATGATAGTGTTAATAATTAGTGATATTGGTGGATTGTATTGCAAATGGCCATATATATGAATGTTATATTGATATTTAGGGTATTGGAATTCATACCCATTTGATGAATATAATGACGTTGGATGTATGATCCTTTTGGGTATGTACAAGTGTTGATGATACATGACTTTGAGGTTGAATTGAACATGGTCAATTATGGAATATGGATGTTGGAGATGGGTGTTTCATGATCATATATATATATATATATATGTATATATATTCTAGGCATTGCATGTTTATGACTTATGTATAGGGATGATTGTGGCCTATTAGGCTTATGTTATGTATTTGTTTGCTTTGTTGAGCCTTTCCTCATATCTTCATATATGGGACTAGGCGTGTTCCCTGTATACAGATTCTTCTTCCTCTGTAAACTGTATTATTTTTATATACACTTATGGGCGATTTATCTTGCGATCTAGTTGTAAATTTCATATATCTCACTTTTTGGTTTTCTGTGGTTCGGGACTTGATGTAATTGTTAGGGTGTTTTGGAATTCTTTTAATCGTGAAAAATTTACCCATATTTTTATTAACTATTTATCTTGATTACATCGGGGTTTGGGTCTGTGAAATCGGGGTGTGATAGTGATAAAGGATATGAATTAATATATAAATAGGAGGGTGTGAGTGATGAAAATAAAAAATGGCATTTTATAATTAAATGAACTATAATGGAAAATAGGTGGTGTATGTTGTAACATCCATGATGATTTAATATTGGGAAATAAATAAAAGTATTATTGAATTTAAAATAATAATATATAAAGAAAAGAAAAGGGAAATGAGATTTAAATGAGAATTTAAAAGAAAATAAAATCAGGACCCTGACGCGTAGCGTGGTTGGGATGCGTAGCATCAGGTGCAAATTAGTGAGCTGACACATAGCGCCAGCGTCGTGACCAGATTAAAACAGGGACATGCAAAATAGAACCCGAGAGCTTCTTCTTCTATTTTTCCTTTCCCTTGGTGCGATTTTGCTAGGATCTTGGTGGATGCTCCCATTTCTTGTGGTTTTGAGCAATTGGGACTAAGGTAAGGCTTGCGGAATCCTCAATCTCGTGTTTCCTCTTCTCCTTCTGTTTTCCCTCTTGAAATCAAAATTGCATGTTATGTGGGAAGCTTGGATTCTGAGTTTTAATGGATTTGGAAGCTAAGATTATGAGTTTGGGGGTGTAAAGAAGAAAATGTAGTAATCGGTTTGATATTTCGGTAACCGTAGGTGCCGGAACGAGCGTTGGGCCAGTGATCGATGAAGTGGGCATTGAATTCAGAAGAGGAACGATGAATCAAGCGACCGGATGATGTAACCGACACCAAGAACAAATTGTTGAAGCTTGGAATAGAGGTAAGGGGTTGTTTGGGTCGTAATTAATTAGGATTCAAATAATGATAGCTTCGGGAGGCTTAGAAATTTTTAGAAAATATTGTGGATGATTTTGGGTGGTTAAATATAATTAATATAATTTTATAAGTATTTTTGAGTGTGATTAAGTTATTGTTTGATAAAGAACTATCTCAATTAAGTAAATGTGAGCTAGGAAGTAATGAAATAAATATATAAGTCATATACATGAATAACATCAAATAAATTATGAATTTTGAATGATGTTAGTAACGTGTGGTGTGATATTGGTTGATGTTATTATATATGATTTAATGAGATTAAATGATATGATGATTATGTGCATGAATAACATGGCTCGTGATGATGGGCTTGATAAGTAGGTCACCCGAGTGATGATTGCATGTTAGTTTTTGACAATGTATATGAGATATGTTGATGATATGACATGTATGATATGATTGTTATGTGATTATGTGGTGTAGGATGGCCGACGGTATGTGTAGCCCCTCGTTTTTGGCTCCCGTGGCCTTTGTGCCCAGTTGAGCTACCTAGTGGTCAAGTAGGACCCAATGGTTGAGGTGGAGAGTCAAGCATGACTCGGTGGACCAAGTAGCGTCCACGAGGATTCAAGTAGGATCCCCAGCTGAAGGCCGATCCTTTTTAGTATCTAGATACTAGGAGTCAGATGCATGCGAGTCAGTTATGGAAAATATGCACTGATGATTGATATATATATATATATATATGCATATGACAGTTGATAAAATGTAAATCATTGTGAAAAACTTGGTTAATAAGTTTGATGAATTATGATGTGTATGCATGTGAATTGTGTGGTTATGAATCTTATGTAAAAAGGTAGATAGAAGTATATGTATGTAATAATGCAATGAAGCCGAAGAAGTTAATTAGTAATGAAAAGAGTAGGTAGTATATGGTTATATTCATTATTTTGTCCTATATTAATTATGATATGCCAAACACTCACCCTTGCTGTGTTTGATTTCATTTAGTAATTAGTGACAGGGAGGATGCCAATCCCGAAGGTACGCCAAGCGAAGAGTTATTGCCAAGGATGAATGAATTGATGTAATATATGAATATGTGTGTAATAAACTGTTAATTATGTGTGATGAAATAATTATGTTATGCCTTGGTTAATAATTGAATTGAGTTGGTATGTTGATGATTGTTTATGATAATGAATGATGAGATAGTTAGTAGGTGATGTGATGAGGATATGGATGAATTGTTGTTGATAGTGGATGATAAAGTTACATTTATGTTTAATGCAATGGTTTGATGAATTGTGGCACGGAGCCAATATTGTGTGACTAGTGAATGCTATGGGCAGGTTCTGCTAGAATGCATGATTGTAGAGTGTGATATGAATGAAAATCTATTTATGATTTAATTGATTTAGAGAATTATGCATTTAGTGATTCATGGTGGATTTAAGGAACTAAATAGGTGATTTTAAGATCCGGTGGGTTTTGGGATCCCCGAAAGGTACCAATAGGTCCCTTAGGATATTTAGGAACTGTGTGTATTTGCCTTGGGCCAATTGGAACCCATTTAGGGTGTTTGGTGCAAGGGTGTTGCACAAAAAGGGTTTAAACTGCATTTTACACATAACTCGTATATATGTTGGAATTTTGGCGAACGGATAGCGCCAACAGTTCTAGAATGGGGAAAACATGTGGCTTGTGAAGTTTCGTGCCAATCAGACCTAAAACGGGCCATTTGGGTAGGTTAGAAGTTGTTGCTATTGTTATGCTCACGCTACGCGTGGGGCTGACGCTACGTGTGGGGCTGGCGCGTAGTGTCAGGCCCCAGTTTTAGCTTTAAATTTCCTTTTTAAAATTTAATGATTTTTTTTAGTTTTAAAGTGTCATATAATTAACATTTTGGGACTTTTGAGTGAAAGTGAATATTCTCTTAAATTAAGATGCGACCAAATTAATTATTTATGAAAAATTTATTGTAAATTTTATTTAAACGATTAAAAGTAAATGTAAAATAACTTAGGACGTCACATATGTGGACTGAGTTATGTGATGTAGGATAAAAGTCGTGTGTGGTAAAGAAAATGAAATTTTGTAATTTATTATGATGATTATGTTTACGGGTTTTAGTAGTATCTTGAAACATAATACAAATGGTTGAAGTAAGGAAAATATGGTTTTAGAAAATGTATGAAGGATGTGGAGTAGTATATGATGCATGATAAATTGAATTTGTATAAATCATGCTTGGAATTATGTATTGTGAGTAAGATGAAATGGTGTAGAAGTTTATGATGATCATTTTTTGTGTTATGGTATGATGTGAATAATGAAATTGCAAGGATATGACTCGTGTTGATTACCATATGGCGTATGTGAAACTTCGAGGTGTTATATTTAGGGCATGGTCTGAATGGCCTCCCTGGTGGTAGAACGTAGGTCGGATCTGTGTGGCCACCCCGTTTAATTGGATTAAGGCTTTGTGCCAATTATTAAAGAAAAAGGAGAAATTGAAAGGTGATTATGTGATTTATGTGGTTGAGGATGACCGACAGTATATGTTACCCTCTATGGCGCCCTTAATCTAGTAAATAAGTTATAAATATTAATAATTAGGATAATAAAAGTGAGGGTAACTTTTTCACGTTTTTAAAACATGAACGGGGATGAAGAACACTACAATTATATTTTTAAATAACTAACCCCGGCCTTATGCGAAACCCTAACTCATATATGAAGATATGAGAAGGTATATGGTTTAATGAATAGCGGAATGCGTATTTTAATTCAAGGATATGAATTAATCAAAGAAAAGTATCAAAGATGCATAAAAAATGCTAATTTATGTTAGAAGAATTTTTAAACCGATTGCATAAAGGTACCATGTCCCATTAATGCCCAACAATATCCAAAAATATAAATTTTTCATGGAAATAAGGTATGAATCGATTCGAGCACCCCAGGAATCGATTCAAGTGCTTCTGGAGTCCAAACAGTGAAAACAGGGTCCTTTGAATCGATTGAAGATCGATGAATCAATTCAAACGATCCTAGACATCATGAACAGTAAAAATAGAGAGCTTTGAATCGATTCATGCAAGGGCTTGAATCGATTCAAAGTGTTCTGGAAATGTGAACAGTAAAAACAATGATGATTGAATTGATTCATGCACTATTCTGAATCGATTCACATCAGTAATTATGTAGAAAAATCCATTTTTTTCAACTTCTAAACCTCCCAACTTTTTCATATGGTGTCCAATGACTACCAAATTTTAACACCAATTAAAATACGCCATTTGTGACGTGTAGCAACTAGCCGCACTCAAAAATTCCTTAAAATGATGGACTTATGCACATAAATGCCACTATCCCATTTTGAGGCATTTTTATGCAATTCAGAATTGACCCATTCCAGTTTCTACATGTCACAATTCATGCATTGGTGCCATTCAACTTGTCTCATACAATCCAACCCTTATAAATCTCTACTTAACCCTATCAATTCCTTATTCAAGCATGAAAATCACATAAATTTCAACCTATTTAGATTTCATCATCTAACCAATCCTTCCAACACATAATTTGACTCAGTCATCATGCATTAATCATCAAATGGAAACTCAACAAAGGTCATAATCTATTAACCATGCATTGTCTTTCAATATAGACATCAAGATCAATACCATGGGTTACAAAATGGTTGTCTACTAAATCCAAAAGATTCTATAGCATTCATTTCCATTCTAGGATCTCAAATATCAACAAGCCATTATCAATATTCATTTGTCATCATTCACATAAGTTACTCAAATTGTAATATGGCCATACAAGTTAGTTACATATATGCATCTCAAAAGAATATACAAAGCCATAAACACAAAGCTATGCCGGCCAAGATATCTTTACCAAAAAGAACCTTCTTCACACAACTTCTCCTCACATGAAGTGCCTCACTCCATGGTCATACCCTACAACAAAAAAGCTAAAAAGATAGACCACATGGAGAGTGAGTATACTTTCTCAATGATGAAAATCCAATAATTATGATAATATAGATATGAATACAAATCAACATCTTCTTCTATCAAGGAGTTTAATTAACAATGAAACCAACCAATCCATAGAATCCATTGAACACACATGTTCACATACAAATATATGGTAAGTCCATCATCAAGGACATATCAAATAAGACCATATCACTAAGTCATGATATCATAGGGGTCACACCAATCAACAACATAAGCATAGTTAGTGACCAAAGTAGATTTCATATTTATCTCATAATAATCCCAATAGGGTATTTCTTTCTCGATTCACTTCACACAAATGCCATGTTCCTATGGCTAATGCACATGTCGTGTTTAAAATGCATATGCACAGATCCAATTTTCATTTTATCAAGTGATCCAACCATTATAATCATTCAATTCATATTGGTTTCCTGCCACGCATGGGGTACTCCCTTCTCATAACCCCGCAAGGCTTTATTCATGATCGCAACCACGTTTCATTTTAATTCATATTGGTTTCCCGCCATGCATGGGGTACTCCCTTCTTATAAATTCCCACAGGATTTTCTCTTGGTGATTGCAACCACACATATTCATTTTCAATGGTCCCACAGGGCCTATCATTTCATCTACCAGGTGATCACAACCACCGGCTCAATATCACATAAACTCGTAGGTCTTTTCATTCCCAATTACCAAGTGATCGCAACCACTTTTCAATATCATCATACTAGTCCCGCAAGACTTCTCTTTGTGATCGCAACCACATTCAAATGATATGCTATGCATGTTATGTATGCAATAATGCTCATGCAAGCTTTAACCTCATAAGGAATATCTCACCCTCTCAATTATGGGTATAATTCATACTCTAGATCATAGTTAGTGACACACAATCACATATATATACATATATTAACCTCCAAGGCATACCATTTACAAAACTCATGAACTTCTCTAGCCAAGGATCTCATATAATTGTTCATCTACACATGGAAGCAATATCATGTCATCATATATTCTACAACTTGTAACCTCATCAAGGTATCATTCTACAATCAATCATTACCAGAGCCATGCTCAATTTCATATCACACACATATGATACTACATCCATTCAAGAAAGAACATGCAAATATGCATCAATACATACATTATCATTACACAAGACATCATACATTTAGAAAATACACTCCTCTCCTACCTTAAGAGAAGTATTCTCCTGGATTCGATGATCCCATTTCACAAGTGTTATCAAATCCTACATCAATCAATTCTGGGACCACATCAATCATCCACTCAAGCATTATTCTCAATTCTTATAATACAAATACATGTATATACACATGTGACTCTCATCATGTAATAATTGTTTATGAACTTTATTCTTTTTACTTTATTAGGCTTCGGGAATTCCTTCCCTTAAATCAAGACTCATTATGAATAAAAAGGGTCATAACATAAATTACCCATACGTATCACTTTTACACCCAACTCCTCAAGTAGGTTTTTCTTATTAATGTTTCTCAACTACCATCATAAATCATCATCTATGGCAATCTCTCATCATTAATAACATTCTCACCATCATTTAATGCCTTTCCCATCCACGTTACACATTTCCCCTAAAATCATAGGTTAGGGTTTTATTAAAAACCTAAAAAACATCATAAATGCATATAGTTCATCATCTTCCATCCCATATTTTCGTGTACCCCCCTCAAGGCTCATAAAAACTCACATTTACTTCACCCCACCTTAGGGTTTTTATATCTAAAGCTTCCATTCAATACCTATGTGCATCTAAACACTCTCCCAACTACTACAACCCATAACCTAGGGCTTTAGCTCATTAGAATTGGTGAAAGATTTACCTTAAACTAAGAAAAGAGAGTAAGTGCCAAGGGAGTGAGAGAGAGCATGAAAATGGAGGAAGAGAGGAGGAACTTCAAGCTTCGATAGTCTCCTCCTTGCCCAATGAAGAAAACGAAATTTGAGAGAGGAAGGGGCACCAACTTGGTCTAGGTTTTTGGAGAAGAAGAAGATGAAGATGAATGAAGGAGTTTAGAAGAGAAAGAAGAGTGAAGTGTGTTTTGCCAAGAGGGAGGGAAGTCACGAGAAAATGAGAGTGAAATGGTGAGGTTTTTAGTTTTAATTTAACCCATCATTAAAACCTCTCTGTTTTTTAATAAATAGGATCCCTGTTCGGGCTCAATACATTATCTAAAAATTATTCTGAATACATATTCAGATTTCCAATAATATTCTCTACAGCCCTAACCAACGGCATCTCAGTCAGAGATACTTGGTTTGACACCTATATTTTAACTAGGTACAAATTTTAGCTCATGAAGCTTAGTAATTTATGAAAAAGCATAATAAACTCAAATTAGTTTATTTCTATATTTTTGGGGCATTAATCTTACCATATATAAATAATTGTCAATTATTTCCCTTAATTGGATATTTATATAAAAATTGGGATGTTACACCCTCGCTTTTGGATTTCATGGTCAAGTCAGACCTAGTTGAGCTACCCAGTGGTCAAGTAGTACCTAGTGGTTGAGGGGGAGCAAAGTCAGGCTCAGTGAACTAAGTTAGGTTCACAGGGTGTCAAGTCAGACCCCTAGCTGAAGGTCGATCCTTTTAGTATCCGGATACTAGGGTGTTATATTATCTATTTAAGAGTCAGTTATGTTTTACATGATTTGACCTTTGGTGATGTTGTATTGGTATTTCTGTATTTATTTGGTTTATTGGTTACTTGAATTCTTGGATGCTAATAACTCATAAGATGTCTGCTTGGGAGTTAGATATGTTGTATGCATTTATGTTGATGTTATGTGTTTAAATTAAAAATTATGTATGACTCAATGAATGGAAATGAATCACGGCATTTATATTTGAATACATTATTTGAGTGGTTGGATGTGGAATGGTACTATTGATGATGATATGGCATGCTGGGTGATCATGCTTTGTGGTTTATTGAGTTGAGACAGAGAAATACTATGTAAGAAAGCCCCTGGTGAGGGTAATGTGGTATTTTATTTCATTTCATTAATTTCTATCTCAATTATGATTTCCAAACACTCACCCTTGCTTTTCTTTTTAGTAATCAATGACAAGGAAGGTGCAGATGCCCTGAAGAAAAGTGGTAAGTGAGGAGCGGATGCCAAGAACACTGTGGACTTTGTAATATGCGTAATAATATAATAATGAACTGTTTATTATTAGTTAATATTGGTTGTGATGTATGATGTTTAAATTTATGGTTTGTGAGGTTTGAGACCTCTCAGACTAACTATGATGTGATGATGATATTTAGTATTTACTTGTGTGATAAGTTAATGGTGATGGCAACAAAATGATTTATGAGTGCATGACTTAAATGCATTTATTAGGTATGTAATGTTATGATGTTATATGTAGTTGTATGGCACGGAACCATTATATGACTGTTTGAAATGGAAAGGTATTGTAATGTATACGTGAATGATATGTTGAGTGTGATTGTGGATGAATGAGTGATGTGATGATGAATTAGAACATGTTATGCATAATAGTGAAAATAGGCAAAAAGATGAAAGTTAGGAACTGAAGAGGTGATTTTGAGATAAGATAGGCTTTAGGACCCTCGAAAGAGATTAATAGATTCCCTACCTTATTTATGACTTGTGTAATTGTGAGGGAATTGGGTATGAAATTGATGAATGGATGATTTATGAAATGTTATGTTGCATTTTAGGTGAAAAGAGGTTAAATTAGAAACTAAATAGGTGAATTTGTGATCCGATAGGATTTAGGACCTCCGGAGGGGACCAATAGCTCCCCCACATCATTTAGGACTTGTGCATATAGGTCTTAGTAAATTTGAAGTCCATTTGATAGATTTAGCGCATTGGTTCATGTTACTTTTGGTTTAAATGAATTTTTCTGCATATGATGAAATTTTGGCAAACGGGCTACACTAACAGTTCTGGAATGGCCAAAACATATGGCCCGTAAAGTTTCATGGTAATCGGAGCTAAAACAGGCCATTTAGGTAGGTCAGAAGTTGGCAAAAATGTAAAATTTTGTATAATTACTGTTGATATTCTGGTTGTAATCGATTACCATATTTTGGTAATCAATTACCACTTTTGTCAGTTTGCCTATTTTGTCTTCTTATGCTTGTAATCGATTACAAGAATCATGTAATCGATTACAACACTATCAGAATGGGCTAAAACTTAATTCTTAGGAAATTAAACTGTTTTTAAGGGTCATTTATGCTAGGAATGATTAATACTTGATAATTAGAGTTCAAAATATAGTTCTAATTATGGGATTAAAATTTTTATATCTAAAAACATGAAATTTTCTTTGTAAATTTAATTGAATTAAAGTTAAAATAAATGTAAATTAGGGAGGATGTTACATGTGGTGTAGGAAATAACCCCATTGACAAAGCGGGACCTTCAGACCACAGTGATTTCTACTTCTCTTAAGGTAGAAGGGGGTAACATTTTCTAAATCATGATTTCATCCATTATTAATGTATATGTATGAAAATGTTTCCATAATTTTTGTTTGGATGAATATCTTGATGAGTGTGTGAATTGTAATGCATTTGAAATAATTTGTGTTATGTGGTGAATGATATTTGGGATGATGATTATGATGTTGATGTTGATTCATGGCATTATGAATGGCTTGTGATTGATGCTATGACCATGATTGGATTGAATATAAATGTGTGAGCATCTCATAATATGAAATTAATGAAAATGTGTGTAGATATTGTTTTCCACTAACTATTGATGTGAATGAAAATCCAATGATAATGGGTAGTGATTGAGAATAAAGATGATGTTGAAATTCACTAAGTAATAGTGGTGAGTTGTTGATTATGGAATGACATTTAGGATGTATAGTGTGAGAATGCATTGATTTGTATTTATATCCATGACATATCATACGCTGTCTGTTTTGGGGTGTTAGGGGTTCCAACAGGCAGGCCCAATGGAAGGGCGGCCCAGTGCAAGGGGCAAGATTGTTAATGTTCCCTAGTGATTCATGGAATCACGAAGCTGTTCATAGTTTGGTGGCGAGGCACCCTATGTGGTCGGCCAAGTGGGTGGGCAACTCTATAATGAGCTAGTGGCCTCGAGGTCCCTATGGGGCACGACTCTCTCGATGTATGTTCGGGAGGGGCCCGTAGCACTTTGGCAAGTGTGGCCATGTTGTTGATCCGTAAGTCACGGGGTGACCAGTGCAATATATGGGTGATAGCGGTTTGGTATCTATAAAAGAATGATGTTATGCATGCAAAGTTTAAGAGATAAGTGTACACATTTACTACTGTAGTAGGGGTATAGTAGCATACCTATGCTTGACCCACATATTATATGATGTTGTTTCTCACAGTCGGATCCGTGATTTGAAAATAATTTCTTTGTGCATATGCATTAGCTATAAGAGCATTTGCATATAGCCGAAGATATGCCAAGTTTGGTAGCCTGTGATGGCGATGGATGGTTGGTGAGTGAATGGAAAGATTTGTGGTACTAACCTTGAATGGATGGTTATGATCGATAAGATTGCCAATGAATTGATATGTAATGTATATGTGTTGATTTGAACATGTGCTATCTTGAAGTGATTGATGATGAAATTATATGTAAAATGATATGATGTGTGGTGTAATCATATGGTTCTATTGAGGAACATATGTTGTGCATATGTATATATGTATTATCATAATGTATGATATTGATTCATTTGGTATGTTACTTACCTCCAAGTTGCCATTTTTAAAGGTTGATGTAGGTGTGTTTGAAATCTTACTCTTTTGGAGGTTGATCATGGTGAAGGTAAATATGGAAGGAAAGCCTTTAGCTTTGGTCGGCAATTATGTTTTGAAAAGCACATTATATATATGTTTCGTATATGGCAATTGAATAGCGATGAATATTTAGTTTTGTGGGTCATGTGTGAAAATTAGGCCTTAAGTGTTATAAAAGGCTATTTTTTTGTTATGACCTTAATGATGGATGATGACAATTGTGATACATTAATTCTTATGCTACATTGATGAATAAACGTTGATGTCATGAGATTTATGATCATTGGAAATGAATATGTGATTCATGTATGATCAATGTTATGGATTATGTGTATGATGAGGAAGTGGGTAGGCCATATTCCTATGTAGTGTGCAATACCTCATGTAGAGGTTACCTACAAATCATAATATATATGCATGACTTATGTACATAAATGGTCATGGTCAAGTAGGCTTACATTGCATTTTGGTATGCTTGGTCTAACTTGAATATGCTTAAAGAGCCATTGATGCCGAGGATGATCTAGAGTTTGAATTATTGGATGAGACTTGTTGGAACAAGTCATATTTATATGTGTAAATGTGTGCCTATTAAGAGTTTAGATCAAATCCTTGCATAATCCATTTTTGAATGCCATGCAATTTGTTTTACCTAAGTTAAAAGCTATTTTTTGATAATCTCGCTCAAGCGAGTATGTCCTGCATCAGTGTTAAGCTTTCTGGCTTATTCTCGCTCAAGCAAGCATGGTCTTGCTCGAGCGAGAGCCAGAGCAATGACTCTGTGTGTTTTTCGCTTAAGCGAATGGGATCTCGCTCAAGCGAAAATGGTGAAAATAGATTCTGTGAAATTCTCGCTCAAGTGAGTTAGTGCTCACTCGAGCGAGTATGCGTGAATTTGATTTTATCTTTTTTTCGCTTAAGCGAGAGATGTCTCTCTCAAGCGAGCATATATTGTTTTGATTATGTTGGATTTCTGCTTAAGCGAGTGGTACCTCGCTTAAGCGAGGATGTTGTAATTTGGCTGTGGAGGATTTTCGCTCAAGGGAATATGGTGTCGCTCAAGTGAGTGTGGAGGTCTAATACTTCAGCCTTTCTTACTCAAGCGAGATTCAGGGGCTCACTCAAGTGAGAGCTTCCCCGCTTAAGCGAGACCGCTTGAAATGTGATTTTCCTTTTCCTTTCCTCATTTTGGGGCTTTTTCTCATATCTTCATATATGGGACTAGGCGTATGCCCTATATATATATATATATATATATATATATATATATTTTCTTCCGCTGTAAACATAATGATAATCATTTCCGTATACATGTTGGGGCGACTATTTCTCGATCTATTTTCTAAATTCTTAAACTTCAGCCTTCAATTTTCCATGATTCGAGTCTCGATGTATGGTCGTATGTTCGGTGTAACACCCTCAGTTAACTAAGATAATTCCTTCCACTAAATTACTATGTTTAACTGGGAGGTTACAAGTTTTAGAAAAATATGGAAGTTTTTTTTGTACAATAAACATATGGTGGAAATAAGCATCATATACATATTTATAAACATAACTGTGTTGTATATACATAGACAATTCATACAAACTATACAACTGAAACTAGAGGGGCACGCAGGCACCCATACAAAAGATACAACTACAAAGAAAATAAGTAAAACTAGAACTAAGCATCTCTACCCATGAACTCGTTATCTGACCATGGTGACTCAGGTGGATCGGAGGTGGCTGCCAGCTGTTATGAATCAGGGAGATGGGACGGTCCTATAGGGGTGTAACACCCTTGGTTATCTAGAACAATCTTTTCCACTAGATCATTCTACTTAACTAAGAGGTTACGAATTTTAGAAAAATATGGTAGTTTTTTGTTTGTATGATAAAATTTAGTGGAATAGATACCGTATATATGACTTAGTCATATACAACCCATGATCATATTCAACTTATTGTACATACTGAAAATCAGGGGCAGGCAGACTCCTATACAAATATGAAAAGAAAGTCATCTATCGTAATTGCTCTCAGTCCAAGAAATGTCTATCTGTTCCTCGATGCAAAGTCTACGCTAATCTCTGCAGAGCTGAGTAAGGTCCAAATGGAAGTCTACAATAAAAGTAAGGGTAAGCTTTCTCTTCCAAGCAAATCAGAGGGTGTCATTTCTGACGTCCTTTCACAATCATCGATCATTTACAACCAAAGAACTCGCGCTCAGGGGAAACTAACTCTTCTAAGTTATATCATACCTTTCTGACTTTTCTAATGTTCCCAATAACATACCCCAGTTCCACAACTAATCTTTACTACTATCAGAACAAGTGCTATCATTATATTTCTTCAATCATAATCATAATGTATCAATGATATGTAATGCAATGCATGAGTTCATTCAATCTATTTACATTATCCATCTTTCTTATTAGTTCATATGAATGTATATGGGCCTATTCTCAATTTGTATTCTCATCATCATTCCTAAAACCCGTCCTGTACAGGCTGCCCCTGTATACAATGTTTCTGAACTAGAGTGGTCGGAGCCCACCAAGTCCTTTCATTGGGTACAAAGGACTCAGAGGTCCACTCAAATTGGCCATATCATATCAATTATATAGGACTTGGCTCTCCATGACTCGAGGTAAACTCCGTCTTTAGTCGAAGTACATTAGGCTTGCCACGAGCCGTCTGGCATTGGGCATGAACCCAAGCCACTGAGATGATCGACCCAATTGTACTCCTAAGATCCTTCATGGAGATCGAACTTGAATATTCTCCAACACGTACCCAGTGTGGCTCTAGTTTTTCAAGCAATCATTATTATGTATGATACATGATTCACACAAGTTCTCATTTTCCCCCTTTATCCCTGTCACCGGTAGGTCCTGTTAATGATTCATTTTCATTCTCAATCCTCTCTCAAGGATTATAGGTTTTATTCAAGTCAAGGGTAGGTTAGGTGGACAGATCAAGGATTATGGTAATTGGGCTTTTAAAGTTTGGGTATGGTTTCATATACTTTCACCTCCATATACATACTTCCATATTACTTCTTTAATGATTGGGTAATTGAGATTTGAAAAGAATGGATGGTTACCTTGGTGAAGCCGAGAGGAAGATAGAGTTAGTGACGGTGAAGTGATTAAAATATGGAGGGGGTTTTACTATTTGGTGGAGCTATAGAATTTAAAATTAGTGGTGGAATGGTAGCCCATGGTAATCGGATGTGGTGGAGGAGGAAAGAAACTTTTTAAAGGGTGATGGGTGATGGTTTGTGTGATGCCGAGAGGGAGGAAGAGTTTAATTACTGAAGGATGATTGGCATTGATTAGTAGTGTGGCAATTTGATGAATTAAGAATTAAGAATTTTTGGATTTTGAAGGGAAGAAGCAACATGCGAATTTTAGAGGAATTGGGCACACCTGATGAGAAAGTAGCGTTCAATATATATATATACATGATCTAACCATGGATGCATGTCATGACATAATGCCATGTCATGGTTTCTCCTTGTGGGATAAGAAAATCAAGCGGTGGTGAACTTGTGCAGCAAGGAGTGTGGTTGTGTAACTTAAGTGGAGGGGCAGGTGTGCTATGGTGGTGACAACTCACCTCTGAGGTGTCGAACAGTGGTAGTGTTGTCGAAAATCGATGGTCGGAAAATTAACTTGTTACTCGATGGTTTTAGGTGTGCAAGATTTTTAGGAACCAAAAATGAAAGGTGTTAAAAATAAATATATAATAATTCATGGAGGATAAATATCGAAAAATGTCCAACGCAAAACTTGTAGCTCTTATCTTTCCCTTTGATTGGATATATCATTTACGACGATCCAATATCGGTAGACCGAGATATGCTCGAAACAAAACAGGATGCCCATATCGTTCCTGAATTGGGTAAAGCTGTAAAGATAAATTTATAGTTATTTTTACTTTGAGAATTAATCTTCATTTACTTCATAAGACTTATATATTTCTTCAATACAGATCCACAGCAAAAAGAACGAAGCAATTCGCATTCCGGAAGAGGGTGATATGCCTATTTTTCTAGAACCAGCTAGTATAGTGACGTGATGAATAAAGATTGGCAAAGATCCTAAAAGTTGTATCCATCTGGGAGGATTTAGCTTTTAAGGTCTTCATGGTAAATGTAGATAATTTTGTTATGGAGATTTTGACACCAAGATTGCATGAATCTAAGATCGTATGAGAGAGTTATGAATTTTTGAATGAACCGTGCACAGAGTAAAAACGCGAATGACATGGTTTTAAAATGAATTTACTTAATCCTTAAATTTGAGCATGATAGAGTAGGAATTTAGGGTCGATACCGGAAATAGGGATTAAAGCTCTCTTCGAAACAAAGTGAGCGAGACCATAATCATTCCAATCAAGCATCGTTTGAGAAAGTTAGGTCTGAATTGCCAAAGACGCACAGACTGGGTTTATGAAGAAATGAGATAGCATGGAAATGAGGTTGATAGAGTCCAAATTAAGTTTTGGCCTCTTCAAGAAACATTCCTAAAATGTCAAAACGAGTCATTGGTGACTGACCGTGTCACCATCAGATATTCCGAGGTATATGCATGATCAAACGTAGGTGATATCGAAGGTTTTGATTGGCCCGATTAGACCTAATCAGTTATCCTCGATCCACTATAGGGAAACCCTACCATGACTAACCTCCTTTACAGAGTCACTAGTCTCAGGTCGAGTTACCAGAAAAGTTCGACAACTGGGCCTCACAGTATAATACTGGGAAATCCTTAATATTTTATTATTTAAAATATTATTATACATTATAAATTAATTAGAAACTTAAAATAAAATATTATTTTAATATTATATATACATAAATATATATATATATATATTCAAATAATTATACTTATTATTATAATTATATATATTTTAATTATATCTTTGCTAATTATTCCTAATTAACCCATTAATCTACAAATATTTTACTAAAAGAATATGTACAATATTTCCGGTATCAAGTTTAACACTCACACTCATTCCGGTATCAATATGTACAATATTTTACTAACACTCACACTCATTCATTTCTTACTCTACTCTATTATTCCTTATACATTTCTCTATCTCTAATACTTTTTACCTTTCTCATAAATCCCTATTATCCTACCATATCTTCCTTCTTACTTATACTTAGCTATTTGCTACTACCTTGAACACTTCTTTCCTCACTATTTCTTCTTTCTCCTAGTCACTCGAAATCAGGCCGAAGCCTCAACTTCCACTAAAAGACTTATTAGGACATTCTCAGGGATTATTGAGAGTCTAGGCCCTTATTTTAAAAACTAGGACTGTTACAAGGGGCGGTACTAGTGGATGGCAAGTCACTAACCCGGTGGCTTGTCTGGTGTCTACGGCTGCTGTAAACCTCATAGGCCTCTTCCAAGAGACCCTGAGCTACTGCTGACATGTCCAGGTAATCCTTAGTCTCCCCGTACATATAACTCTTGAAAATATGTCAAAGAAAACTCTGGAACTGATCCCACTGACGCCTCGCCACGAACCTCTCCATAGGGGTCATCACCAACACCCCTTGACACATAGGAACATCCCTTAGTCTACCTGTAACATGGATCGTAAGTGGAACGGCTTGGGGTAAGTGTTGAGGCAAGGTCAGGAGCGTAACTAGGTCTATGGCTACTAAGTCAATAAGCATGTCGAGAGGAAACTTCTCTAGGTCCTCCTCGTCATCGTCCTCGACTGGGAGAGAGACGTACTCTAGAGTTGGCTCTCTAGGGGCTCCTACTGGGTTTGGTCCTACTGGTACCTCCACCTAATGGATAGGTAGTGGTGCCATGGGTGGAACTAGTAAAGGATGGAAACTGAAGGGGTCAACCATCAAAGCTGTCTCCCTGCCTGATAACTCCTCTAGCTCCTCTACGCTCAGAGGGCGCGGTGGATCACTGTAGAGTAGAACCGTGCTCTCTATGACTTCAACATCTTGGTCATATGGTAGCTCGGCCTCAAGCTGAGGCAGATGAGGTATGTCAACCAAAGCTTCCTCTAGAATCATAGGTAGACAACTAGGACCCGCCTGGTCCTCCCAACGTAATCCACTCCTCGTGCGATAAATATGCCTGGCTGAGGGCCTAAAAAATAGCTGTAAGGGTGAGCCCCTGCCTCCACAACAATCAGGGAGTGTCATTGCTGACACTCGCCCCACACAGTTTAATCAATCAAAATCAACTTCCCCCTACTCTCTTTAGGGTCCCTAGTATATAGTCTAAGTTATCTCACCACTCTTGGTCCCGACGGACCATTCCCACTCTCCACTCGTCCCCCAGAATCACTAAGGTTCATACAATCATAATTTATCATCAAGGAGTCACAATCTTAGTACAATAATGCAATGCATGAATTTCATTTCTTAATCAGTATAATTAATCTGTATGATACATGAAGCCCTGTCGCTCACAACATATTATCTACCAGATCCCATCTTATCCTCCAGTCCACTAGAGCGACCAGAGCTCGCCTCATTCTGCTTTCATAAAAGGGGTAAGGACTCATGGTCCTTTTAACAATAGATCCAAAACACATCTCAATAGAACAGGCACTACATGGCCATAGAAACTCTCGCCCGGAGTCGAAGTATACCAGAGTTACTAGGCTATCTGGCCTCGAGCACGAATCCAAGCCATTAGAGGTCTGCCTTGGTATACTCCTAAGACTGCCCTTAGGGGATCGAGACGCTGTAGTTCTTCAGTGTACCCCTCACTGTATGCTCTAGGGAGTTACTCCATCATCCACCCTTATCCTCCACATATGATGCATGACTCATAAATTCGATTGCCATTTATTGGTCTTTGCCAAGGTCCCTTCAATGACTCCCTTCCATGCCTAATATCGAGCTCTTTTCTTTTATTTAATTCCTTCTTTTCTTTACTGGGAACTTTTAATGATTTTGCCGGACACTTAAGAATGGAATGAGATTTCATAATTTCTAGAAAATTACAAGGTATGTTGGTGCTACAATGCCTACTAATCATTCTTGGATCTGAACTCTTACACTTTCACAACTAATCATTTCGGAACATTTACCGGTACCACTTTCCATATTTATTTATCTTATTCAGAATTTCCACCTTTCAGTCATCCATGCATCACACAACATTTATCAGTACAATATAGTTATGAGATACTTCACCTATTTCACACATTCACCACCATATCATATCAATAATCATTTAGTGGCACCACAGTATACAAAACAACACGTGTCTCTAGTTCTTATTCATGGAATTTATACAAACAAACATACTTATCGGTATTAAATTTGATATACTAACTTACACATTAATTCGTCACTAAAACATTTTAAATCTTATATCTAGTCAATTTGCCCTGCGAAATAGTTGGATTTTCTTATACTATTAGGTCATTTATATCTCTATTTATTTAATCATGCATGATTATCTCATTACATAATTTAATTTCCTAGTGTCCAATTATGAACTCTTAAGTCATTACCAAGCGGTCTTATTGTTTATTTTCTTTCACTAATCCAAATAAACTTTATTAGTTGAATAACTTATTTCCTTGGTCACTAAATGAGTCACTAATTCTTTATGCATAATTATCAATTTAATGATGTCCTTTCTAGATTTCTAACTACTAACTTTCAGTACCTTTTTCTTTATTTCCACCATTTCTAATTCTATCAACTAATTTGTTTCCTTCATTACATTCTTTTAATCAACTAAAATTTGTTTTCTCTATGATGTCAATTTATTACTTAAGAATCTAGGTACTACTTTAACCTCTATATCATGAACTTAGTCAAACATTACCTAGTCACTAAAAGTTGTTATTTAATTTATAAGTTATTCTACTTCTTTTTATTACTTAGTCTAAAGTCTAAATCCTAAAATCCTTTCCATATCCTTCATCTTTATTAGTGATCAATGTTCTAAAACTTTAATATTTATTATTTTTTATATAAACATATCCTAAAATCATTCTTGCTTAGTTAATCATTTATGCCATGTACTACATAAAAATTCCTAAGTTCCTTTTCACACTTTTTTTTGGTTACTAAAGTTTCTAACTCCTAATACCTATTTCTTTTTTTGGACTCCTAAAAATTTCATTTATTTCATTTAAGCATCTATCTCATATCTTTAATCAATTTATTAAGGTCTTTTTTCTATAACTTACTCCAAGTAGACTCTAAAATTTCTTTTGCCTCTTTTCTTTTCCTACTTAACTTATAAACCCCAAATATTTATTCCTTAGTGAATTTTTTTCCAAATTAATTCTACTTCATTAAGTTATTCACTTTTATTTTCAAAATCAGCCTATTTCCATAAAATTCATAATAACTCAAAATAACGTCGTCTTCCAAATAAAATAAAATATCGTAATCGTCTGACCGGTAAACTTTTTGGAGGCGCGCACTATCATCATATGATTCTGGCAATGCTTAGTGATAATTCTAATTTCTAATAGCGGGGATTACTGAGAAATCTACAATAATTTACAAAATAAATAATAAAAATTTAAAATTAAATATTACAACCACATCGAATTACAATTGAGCCCGCCTAAACACTAAAATTTCTAACTTTTTCGTTATAGCTTCGATCGCAATGAAAAATTCTTTCAAGCACACAAATATCGGGATACACTTTATAACTTTCATTGAAACACTTATTGACAAGGAATTTAATTAAAATTAACTATCGGCGATGAAAGTTTACGCAGTTTAAAATCTAACCGTTGGATCGTGATGAAATTTAAAACGAAGATTCCTGAATGCTAAAGTGAGATTACGAAATAATTTATAACTCAATCAAACGAGGCAAAGCCCCCTTACCTCATGTGGCAGCAGCTGTTTGAAGGAAGGAGGTGGTGCCCTTTGCCAAAAAAATTGTTGAACGCTCCAAATGCCTCCCGATCGTCACCGACGGTTCCCGATCGTAAAAATTTACACATGCATGACAAAAGAGGGTGAGGATGCCATGATTTTTCCTTCTAAAACATCAAGGGGAGCTTCATTTCTTTTCAAAATGCAAACTAATTTTGGGCCAAAAGAATTTAAGAACAAGTTTCAAGAGGAAAAATGCCAAAATTCACCTTGAAGAGGCTTGAGTGGTTCATGGTTTTCGGACAACCAAGGCAAGGAGACGAAGCTAATTTTTAGAGACCATTTGCATGTAGGAAAATGGAAGAGGATGGCTATTTGGAGGAGGTCTGATCATGGGTTGGAAGAGCAAGGAAGTAGAGAAGTAAAATTTTGGATGGTTGAAGATGGTAGGTGGAGGTGTGGCCGTGAGAAAGAGAAGGAATGATGGGTGTTAGTGGCTAGCTTTTTGTTGTAGCTAAAGAGAAGAGGAATTTTGAAGATGAAGAGGAGTGGTGAGTTGAGAGAGGGCCGTGAATGGTGATGGAGAGGTGATGAGTGGAAGGGATGAAGTGATGGTGAATTGATGTGATGTAAGGGAGTCATGATGATGAGGTTGGTTGCATGAAATTTTATTGGATGGAGAGGGAGGTGGGAAGGCTGAGTGGAGAGTATAAGCATGGTGGTGACACCTATCCAAGGAGGTGGCGAAGGGTGGTGAGGTGGTTGGAAATAGATGGCCGAGAAATTAAGTTGTCGTGCAAGAAATTAAAGCGTGTAGGATTTTTATGAACCAAAAATTAAGGAAGTAAAAATAAATAGGTGTTTAATTCGTAGGATGGAAATCTTGAAAAATGACCAACATGAATTTTGTAGATCTTCTTGTTCCCTTTAATTTGATATATCATTTGCAACGATCCAAGATTGGTAGCCCGAGATATGCCCGATTTAAGATAGGATGTTCCAGGAGCTTTCGAATCAACTAGGGTTTTGGTAATAAATTCATCATTAATTCTCCTTTAGTAATTTGTTTTCGTTCCCTTCATAAAAATTGTAGATTTTTCCAATACGGATCCATAGCAAAAATAACAAAGTGATTCAAGTTCCAAAAAAGGGAGATATGCAAATGGTTGACTAAAATCACTTGGTGTGTTTAAGTATGAAAGCCCGAGCAAGGAATCGATCCTCTTGACAATATGCTTATGAAACTTAAAGTGCATTTAAGTACGAAAGCCTAAGCGAGGAATCGATCCTCTTGGTAATACGTTTATGAAACTTACAGTTCGTTTAAGTATGAAAGCCCGAGCAAGCAATCGATCCTCTCGGCAATATGTTTATAAAACTTAAAGTGTGTTTAAGTACAAAAGCCCAAGCGAGGAATCAATCCTCTCGGCAATACGTTTATGAAACTTAAAGTGTGTTTAAGTACAAAAGCCTGAGCAAGGAATTGATCCTCTCGGCAATATGTCTATGAAACTTAAAGTGTGTTTAAGTACAAAAGCCCAAGTGAGGAATCGATCCTTATAACAGCTCTAATTTTTGAGAATAGGAAACCAGACCCTCAGGACTCCTGAGGATACTCTGTTGAGCTTTTGGTAAGAAGCTCGAGGCTTTTGGTAAGAAGGTCGAGGCTTTGGCCTATTCCCCGAGTAGTTCAGTTTGAGAAAAATAGTAAAAAGCGGAACTAGTTAAGATATTTAAAATGAAGTATAAGAATACCGAGAGAGAGCATAACGAATGAGAGAAGCAACGATAAGAAAGTAATAATAACAACGTCCGATAATATTGTTTAATAATATGTTAACGATGATTACTTTGTTTAATTGGGTACTAATTAATTTTATTTAGTTGATAACTAATTCCTGTCAATAATATTTTATAGATAGTACTTAATCTTGATTTTTATATCTAATCTCTATCAGTAATTATTTATTTAAAAATATATTATTTGTTTATCCATTTAATTTGAAATTTTATGATATGATTTTGTAATAACTATTTATTTAATGGTGATTATTTTAAGTGAATATTAATTAAGTGATAATTATTCTATTGATAATTATTTAGTTAGTAAATATTCCCTGCTAATAATATTTAGTTTAGCATGTAATAATAAAATATTGTCGGGTTCCTCAAATTTGAACTGTGGGACCTAGCCGAAGGTCGGACTCTGACCATTCGACATAAGACTAGTGATCCACTAGGGAAACTAGTCCTATTAGGATTTCTTTGTGAAGAATCAAAGGTGTCTGACTTGACCTAACTGGCCCAATCAGAACCTTTAACGTCTCCTACATTTGACCATTCATATACCTCAAAATATCCGATGGTGGCACAGTCAGCCTTTGGTGATTTGTTTTGACGTTTTAGGAACTTTTCTTGAAGAGGCCGAAGACCAGTTCAGACTCTATCACCCTTGCTTTTCCATAAATCAGTTTCTTCATAAATCATTTTCAAACTCAACCCGAATACCTTCGGTGTTTTAGACTTAACTTTGGCATACGACCTTAGAATTGAACGATTTTGATCTCGGTCTCTTTGTTTTGAAAAGATCTTCAATCTCTGTTTGCAGCCCTAAACTCCGATTCCTACACTATCAACCCCAAAATGAAAGATTAAGTGTGTTCACCTCAAAATTCCACCATTTGAACGTTTTTCCTGCGCATGGTTTAGATCAAAATTCATAACACTCTCATATGATCTTCAATTAGTGCAAGCTTGGTGTCAAAATCTCTGTAACAAAATTATCTACATTCTTCATGAGCACATTGAAGGCCAAATCCTTCTATATCGGTACAGTTTAATAGATCTTTACAACCTTTTAGTTGTTTTGTTATCATATTAGCAGTCTTCAATAAAATTCATATATTTGCTTTGCCCGGTGCTTGAATTGCTCCATTATTTTTCCTATGGATCTATATTGTAGACCTATACAATGTTCATGAAGGGCACAAAACCCAATTCTCAAAGAAGAATTAATGGTGAATTTATTTCCGAAGACGTAGCTGATCCGGAAAGCTTTTGGAGCACCCTGTTGTAAATCGAGCATATCTCGAGCTACCAAACTTGAATAATCATAAATGATATATCACATTAAAGAGAAGAGTAAGGTCTACAAACCTTATGAAGGGATTAAAAGCCAATTCTTGCTCCATAAATCCCAGAATTTAAAATACCATACTGATTCACATTTTCCTAGTGCCAGCTTGCACTATGTTCAGTATTTTTCGTGTTTGTCACTCGTATGACCATGAAATCAAATAATTCTTTCGCCTAAATTTTCTAAACTTAATCCCCTACAACTTTGATGAAGGGCACTAAGTCAAAATCTTCACCAATTTTACCCAAAAATTAATCTTTATGAGAAACATCAATCCTGTCACATCCTTACACTGTTTTAGTAAATGGGCCATGCCTAATACATTTCTCAATGAAAACTTTTGTATCATATATCAATTTAAAGATAAGAAGAAAGCCTACAATTATTTTGTTGGGACTTTTCATAATTTAGCCCGAATCAACCCTTAAAAGCCTAAACAAGTGGACACCCTTGGCTGTGCCACATCAGCTCCTTCATGCAACAAGGACCAATCAGCTCCCACCACCCAAGAGACACTTGTTGTCTCCAAAATAACTCCTTGTATTGCAATACTCATTGCTGGAGAAGGACTTATTACACAAGTTTTGACCTTAATCATTCATTTTCCAAGTGTTAGTCATAGACAAATGCTTGCTACAAGGGCCACATGCAAAGCTAATCAATTCCACTTAGAGTTTTTCCAAGGTTCCTTGTCCAAAATCTCTCCTCCCTCACGACAATATCTCCACTTCTTCTCCTCTTCATTTCCTTTTCCTTCTAAGTCACAAAAACTAGCCACAACATCTACCTTCTCCTCCCCCTTTCACGGCCACAAAGCATCACCACCACCATCCACCATAAATTTCTCTTCTCCTCCTTCCTTTTTCTCTTGAACCTGTAGCTGCCCCCACCAAGACAGCCACCATCTTGGCTTCTAATCACTTCTCAAAACACCATTCAAGCTCCATCCACCAAGCTCCACCATCCCCTTCCAGCCATGACATCCTTGGGCATCTAAGGTTAGGATTTTGACCTTTGATCTTTGGATGCATTTTTTTGTTGCTTCCCTCTTAAAAATTAGATTTTCATATCATATATTTTATGGTATTTTCACTATTTTTAGAAGTTAAAAAGCGTGACCCCTTTTCATTATCTTTGTTGCATGGCTTGTTCTTAGGTACCGCGAAACGATCGGCAACGACTGGTGACGAAACAACGAATTTTCAGTAAAGGATCTTTTTATTTTGACAAATACATGGCTGTTTGTGATTTCTCTCTTGCTGGTCATGATTGATGATGGCTTGAAAAATCCTTACATGTTAATTTTCTAAGGTTCCAGGCATGATAAATTGCGATCGGAAGTAATCGGGACAAAACGGGCAACGATTAGAGCGTTCGACGGATTTTCAATAAGTTCGTTATTTTCTTCCTCCGGGCAGTGGCTGTCCAGCAAGGTAAGGGGGTCTCATCTCGTTTAATCTTGTTTCTAAACATTCCATAATATTTCTTGTACACTCGTGAGACCCCGTTTCAAATTTTGTCGCAATCCAATATCTAGATTTCAGATCGCATAATTTTTGTAACTGACGGTTAAAAATTTAACATTTTCAAGTTAATGGGTATTTTAAAATTTTAATTGATGTAACTCGACTTTCATGTGTTCGGAAGGATTTTATCGTGATCGGAGTCGTAAGAAAAATTTAGGAATTTTAGTGTTTAGGCGAGCTTGGTTTTATTCGATTTGGTTGTATTATTATTCTTTAAATTTTATGGTAAAGATATGTAATTTATGATTTATTTCCCTAGTAAGCCCCGTTCATAGGAATTAAATTTATCGTTAGGCATCGCCGGGATTATTTTGATGATATCGTGCACTTCGAGAAAATTCCCCAATCGGATGGTTACATGTTCATTTGCTAAGTTTTAAAAACGACATCTTTATTAAATTGTTATAAAGTTTTATGAGAATTAATTAAATGAATAATTTGATTTTGAAAAATAAATAATTTTACTTGAAAAAGTTTTATCAATAAGTGACACGGTTTAGGCCTAAGTAAACTTTGTAAACTAAGTTAAAGAAATGGAAATAAAATGGATTTTTGAAGTACAATAAAATGGACATTAGAGCTTAGAAAATTTTGAGGCCAATTTTAGTGACCAACTTTAGTGACTAATTAAAATAGAAATGTAAAAAGGGACTTTAAGAATTTAATTAGGGAATAAAACTTGAGTTAAATATTTTAATGGACTAAGTTAGCCTAGTAGAAAAAGAAAAGGAATAAAAAGGAATTTTAAAGTCTAATTTGGAAATTAATAAATAATTAAGAGAAGAGAAAGGTGCCTAAGTGTAATGAATGAAATCATTAGGAACCAAAGGTTAAGAAATAGGTGTTAGGAGTTAAAAATCTTAGGAACTTAGGAAATATTTATATGATACATGACACATATAATCAACTAAGTAAGAATGATTTTAAGACATGATATATACAAAATGAACGGTTAAGCTTTAGAACATTAGTTGCTAAAAAGGATAAAAGATATAGAAAGGATTTTAGAATTTAAACTTTGAACTTGTAATAAAAAGAAGTAGAATGACTTATAGATCAACTAGTAATTTTAGTGGCTAAATAATATTTGACTAAGTTCATAATATTGGTGTGGATTCTAGATTTCTAGACAATAATTTAATATCATAGAGAAAGTAAACTCTAGTTGACTAAAGGAATGCAACTAAGGAAACCAATCTGTTAATATAATTAGAGCTAGTGGGAGTAAAGAAAAAGTACAAAAGCTAGTAACAAGAATTTTAGAAAGAATAGTACTAATTATATATATAAAGAATTACTAACCCATTTCGTGACCAAGGAAATAAGGAAGTAATCATATGATTAAATAGATAAAGAGACGGATGACTTAACGGCGTACAAAAGAATGAATCAAGCACATATATTACAAACATTAGGAATTATTGAAGAATAGAAATTAATAATAGGGTAATAAAAATAATGCTAAGGAAGTTTAACAAATGTAGAAACACCAATGTCAACAGGACTTAAGCACCAACTTAAATGACATACAAATAAATCAAGGACAAAACCAATAGCAGTAAGTAAGAAACAATGAAGGATAATTGAACATCTTAAATAAATAAATCGAGATAAATAGTCTGATAAGATATGAGTAAGAAACCAAGATTAAAACACTTATAAAGAGATATCCATGAGTATACCTATACATATGATCCTTTCATGATATGTATAATGATTGTCATATAATACTTATATGACAAATGCTGTGTTTGGTAGCTGCTATGGAATTGTGTTCATGAATATGTGTTAATTATATGTAATGAGTATGTGTGATATGTAGGATGAGTATGGTATGATGACATGTGTATAGACTGTGATGTTGTATTTGTATGGTGCATGGAATGAATATGTTGAAATAAATAAGAAAAGAATGAATGAAGAAATGTCTCGGTAGGGATCCTGAGATGAATAAATTGTGAAAATGATGTGATGAGATTAGATTGGATTCGATGTGATGATAGGCGCTGTAACGCCAATATAACCATGATTTATGGAAAACATGAGATCTCGTTTCATTTCTAAGTGTCAGGTGATACCGTTATGAATTGAGGGATTTTGAGAAAGCAAGGAAAAGAATTAACTAAAATTTCATGAGAAGAAAGAAGTTCGACGTTAGAAATGAAATGGAGTCATCAAAAGGACCCTACCGATGACTAGTGAAAAGAAATTTTGTGTTGTATGCATCATATTTGGAGTTAAGGAGGGATGTTGGAATGATCCCCTAGAGCATACAGTGATGGGTACACTAAAGAACAGCGGCGTCGCGATCCCCTGAGGGCGGCCTTGGGAGTATACTGGGGCAGACCTCCAATGGCTAGGATTCGCGCCCGAGGCCGGACAGCCTGGTAACTCTGGTATACTTCGACTCTGGATGACGGTTTCTATAGTCGTTGAGTGCCCATTCTAATGAGATGTGTGATTGGCCTTTGTGATGATAAAACTGCGGGTCCTTACCCATTTGTGAAAATCAGAACAAGGCGAGCTCCGATCGCTCTAGTTGGGCAGGGAGAATATGTTGGGATTAATGAAGAGGAGATAGGCCCACACGTATCATGATGACTAATAAAGAGAATTGAAATGACAAAATGAACTTATGCATTGCATTATTATACTAAGATTGTGATTGTTTGTTACTTAGGTATGACTTTATAAAACTTAGAAATCCTAAGAGATGAATAGGAGAATGGGAATGGTCAGCCGAGACCAAGAGTGGTGAGATAACTTAAAATGTAACTTAGGGACCCTAAAGAGGGTGGGAGGTACCCGATCCTGGATTGATTGTATTGGGAAGGTGTCGATGAGATACCTTCTCAATTGTTGTGGAGGTGGAGACTCACCCTTACACTAAATTTTTCTAGACATCGTGTGTAACATCCTGTTTTTAATAATAGTCCCATTTTGTAAATTATGAGGTATAGAAGGTCTGTAAGTAATAATCAATGAATAAAACATCCAGTGGATGGCTTGTATTACTTCAAAAATTCCATTTTTGGAGTATAATTATGGAATTTATATAGACCTTTAGATATAATATTCTTTTCCAAGTGGAAATGCCTTAGAAAGAACTGTCCGAGTGAAAAGAGGACTCTGTTCCGAGTGAAAATTGAAATTTCCGAGTGGAATTTTTGCCTCAGACACTTATGTGTGAAGTGAGACTGATAGAACCACTTCTGGGTGAGAGAATCCAAGTGACTCACCTTGGAGTGACTCACTGCCGAGTCAAATGAATTCAAATGACTCATTTCCGAGTCAATTATCTCTGAATGACTCATTTTCGAGTCAAATATCTCAGAAAGACTCATTTTCGAGTCAAGTATTTTTCCAGTGACTTGTTTCCGAGTCAATCATGGTTAAACATTGCAATTCTGAACGAAAATTCACTAAGTGCCTTCATTTTTGAGCGAAGTACAGAGGAAAATGTATTTCCGAGTGGTAGGGTTCCGACTGGGGATACACGGTGTATGACTGTCTAGATGTGCACTGGAATAATTTCGTGTGAGTGAGGAAGAAAAAAAGGTCAGCTTTGGGAATGAGATTCCGAGTGAGTGAACAACTATGGGGGAGAATCGGTTTCTAAAAAGTTTTACCGAGTGGAACCGTGTGTGTGGAGACTCAAATTTGGAATGAGGAACCGAGTGTTGAAGAATGAGTGAAAGAGGACTCAGTTTGGATTACTCTGCCGAGAGAAGAACGGAATGAATGATGGGTCAGTAAGGATTATTTTGTTGGGTGAAAAACTTGAGTGCATGAGTCGGTTTTAGAGGATTTCTACCGAGCAGAAACCTAAGAGTTGGGAATCGATTTTAATTGATTTCACCGAGTGGATAGTCGAATGGAATAAGTCAGCTTTGAGGTAATTCACCGAGTGAGAACTGATTAGGAGTTGAGTCGGTGTTGTAATGAATTGCCCAGTGAGAACCGATCAGGTATTGAATCGGATTTAGAATAAATAGCCGAGTGATAGACTACGTAAGTATGAGTTGGCTTAAGAATGATTTGGTTTGAAATTGCCGAGAGAGAGACTGATTGAGAGCTGACTCGGTTTCAAGAGGTTCTGCCGAGTGGGAATCTGAGAGCTTTGAGTCGGTCTGGATTAAGTTGTTGTGTGGAAATCGAGTGGATGAAAGATCGGTTTTGAGGAATGACGACCTCTGGTCGGATTTTGCTTAAGCGAATAAATTCCTCGCTTAAGCGAGTGAAGAGTGGAATAAGTGAGGCTTGTGTGTCTCGCTCAAGCGAGTCGGAATTCGCTTGAGCGAAACTCCCTTCTGCCAGTGCAATGTATGGCACTCGCTCAAGCGAGAGAGGATTTCGCTTGAGCGAGAAGGACTCAAATTTCCTTCTCTTCACATTATTAACAATTTCCAGTAGGCATATATGCTGACTGGGTAGAATTCTAGTCAGTTTAGAGGCTGGCCGAGTGGAATTTCAGTCGGTATTCAGTGTTAGAATTAACTTTTGACTCCAATTTTATCCTCTTATGCATATTTTAATATACCTGATCCAATTATTCACCCTAGTGTGTGGACGGCCAGAAGTGGACATTATAGAGCTCACTTTCTTATCTTAACCTCCATTATTTTTCCACAATCAATCCACTAACAGCCCACTAAAAATCCACTCAAGAGGATGATGTTCCCCACTTGTCTTTGCATTATTAACACTGCCTCTGTTAAGACCAGAACTCCTGAGAACAAAGTCAGTAAATCTTCTTCCTCTCTTTTACTCTTCTCCATCAAGGCCCTTTAATCTGAAGCTAGGACAGCAAAGAGACCATTTTCAATCAGCCAACTATCTTTAATCCAAGTAAGAGGGGACAGGGTTGTGAATAATTATGAAATGGGTAGAATTGTATGCTGTTCTAGGATTCCAGTTTTATTTTCGTATCATGTTGCTCAATTTTGAAGCTGAAAACGTATGAATTTGATCTAACTTCTTCATCCAAGTTGTAGATCATTTTGTTATGTGAATTTTGAGACCTGAATCAATTGATGTGGATATGTATAGAAAAAGTTATAGCCAAAATACTACAGCATGTCCTTGTGGAATATTTATCCTATGTTTTGTGTATATATTAATAGTCTGGGCATTATACATGCATAATCAGCCTTCGATGTCTTCATGAAAGTTATAGATAATTGTGTTAATGATCTATTAAAAGTTGTTTCAAGTTTAAAAGATGCTTGTAGCTCTAGATATGCCCAAAATACAGAAGTATGTTCATGCTGAAAATCTATTAACAATGAAATACGAATTTTATTTTTAAAACTGGAAATTTTATGTTGGGAATTAGTAATCGGTGTCTTCAAGAAAGTTTTAGATAATTGTGTTAAGAGTAATTTAGAACTGGTCCCATGCTAAAATGATTTTTGTAGCTCCAGAAACGTTGAGAATACTAACATATGTACGTTTTGAAAACTCTTTTTGAGGCAGTTTTGTATTCTGTGAATAAGAGGTGTTTCTGTTTGGAATTTGGATTTATGGTCTTCATGAAAGTTGTAGATAATTTTATTACTGAACTACAAAAAGTGGAATCACTTGAAAAGGTTTTGATTTGCTCATTTTATGGATGTTTTACTAACATATGTCGCTGTTGGAAATGCTAAAATTTACTTATAATGGTTATTATGGATGAAAATGATATTTTCTCTATGGGTAACAATTTATTATTGAATTCTTGAGAGATTATGAAGTATTATGGATGTTGATGAGTTTCTAATGAGTATTATACAGTTTGTGTATTTTGGTGTTGAATAATTATGAATGACTAAATTAATATATATACATGAATGCCTTGCGGTTATTGATACATGTGGTTGAAACGGTAAATCCATAATTCTGAAAATTATTATATGTGATATGTCCCTTTGAGGACTTGTGCTTTTCTAAGTGGTTTTGGAAATTGATATATCATGGTATGTTAAATGATAAAGAGAATTAAAGGCATTCATGCATCATAAGCATTTGGACGCACCATGGAATTTAGGGGTTCCATGATTGCCTACCCTGGTGGGGGGTTACTCTATGATGAGTTTAAGCCTAATTTTCACAGGAGCCATGGAGTGTAGGGATTCATGGTGATGCTAAGTCCTACTTGTGTACTTTGGTACTGCAGGAGCCATGAAGGTGTAGGGATTCATGGTTATGCTAATTCCTACTTATGCACTTATTTTTGCAGGAGCCATGAAGATGTAGGGATTCATGGTTATGCTAATTCCTACTGGAGTCTCTATGAGACTTTTTTTTACTACAGTATTCCCACCAAACCAAATGGATCCAGCATGACATCATTTGACTAATTAAAGATTTATTAATTATAAATGAACTTGTTTGACATATTCATCATATCATTATGCCTTGTTGGTTGTGTTTGTACAATTTTATTTATTTTATATTTATTCTATATTCTGTCTCACTCTTACATTAATTTTTACAGTGAATGCTACACAGAATGAAGAGTGATGCCATGAATGGAGTTTACGTGAATTATTGCTTGGAATTTAACTTTATTTTAATTTGATGGGTTGTAATAATATAATGTTTCATGTACTGTATTTTTCTAAATCGTTTCCTCTATATAAATATTTCATGACTTTAATTATTCACGACTAGTATGTATAATAATATTCCGCATTTTTCAACTTTTACATGACTTATTACAATTTCAAAAATGATTTTTTAAAACGTGAAAAATTTATTCGGGAAATTACTAAGGACGTCACATTGGTGGTATCAGAGCATTTTCAAAATTCAGGACCAATTGCTATGACATGTATTGATTCTTGATATACTATGTGAATTGTTTGATTACTTGTTTGAAAATATGTTAAGTGTGTGCTATATGACTTGTGCCTAACTGATAAATTACAAAATGATTTGTTTGATTACTGCTTGATAATATGATAAATGTGTTATACAATTTATTGCTTAACTGATAAACTGTAGAATACTTATAGTTATGTTATAATACAATATATTTTCCCTTAGAATTAGTATAAACCAAACTACGAATGTAGGATGGCAAGAAACAATAACAACGATATGGCAGCTGCTTTCAACCGCTTGGCTGAAGCCATAGAGAGACAAAATCAACCAAGAAGCGCTGGAGGGCTTTACGGATTAGATCACTTCCTAAAAAGGAAGCCTTCACAATTTAAAGGAGGCTATAATCCAGAGGTAGCATACCTATAGGTTAAGGAAATGGAACACATCTTTTGAGCTTTGCCCTGCACAGAATTCGAAAAGGTGGAGTATGCCACTTACATGATGGTTGAGGAAGCAGAAAACTGGTGGATACATGCCAGAACTCGTATGATTAAAACTGACAGACCTTTGGACTGGATCAACTTCAAAGATTGTTTTTTGGAGAAATATTTTCCAGCGAGTGTGAAGAGCCGAAAAGAGCTGGAATTCATGGAGCTGAAACAAGGCTCAATGTCTGTAGGTGAGTATGCTGCAAAATTTGAAGAATTATCTCTCTTTTATCCTCCTTTTCAACAAGCTGGTGCTAAAGCCTTAAAATGTGTCAAATTCAAGAACGGGCTGAATCCTGAAATCAAAGAGGCTATCGGGTATCAAGAAATTGGGAGTTTCCCCATCTTGATCAATAAATGCCAAATTTTTGAAGAAAATCACCAAGCCAGATTGGCATAAGAAAAGGCCAATAGACAACTGAGACCTCAACCCGTTGCCTTCAAAAGGAGAGGATCGTTCTATCCAAGTCATTTCAAAGGAGGATCATCATCATCATCTTCTGAGAGACGTAACAATATGAGGTGTCTTAAGTGCAGAGGTAATCATCATATACGTGATTGTAACAGACGTCTTGAAGATGTCACTTGCTATCGTTGTAATCAGAAAGGTCACATCAGTCCAAATTGCCCTCAGAATCGCCACAACAACAATAACACTATGAATCATCAAAGAGGTTCCAATTATCAGGGAAGTCGTGGAGGAAACACGCGTGCTGATCAACCTCCAAGACAGAATAGGGGGTCAACAGACCAAAGATTACAACCAGCAACAGGAAAAGTCTTTGCCATCAGTGGTTCAAAGGCAAACCAAGCAGACGATCTTGTGCAAAGTAAGTGTGAGATCAATGGTAGTATTTTATCTGTGTTATTTGATTCTGGTGCTTCTCATTCTTTTATTTATGAGGAGTGTGTCAGACATCTTCAATTACCTGTGAAGTCTATGATATATGATCTGACTGTTTCCACTCCCATCGGTACACAACTTAGGACTACTAAGGTGTGTAACGATTGTTCTGTGCTCATAGAAGGTAGAAACTTTCTTGTCGATCTTGTTTGTTTACCTTTGAAGGATCTGAAAGTAATTCTAGGGATGAACTGGTTATCGACGAATCGAGTCTTGGTGGACTGTCATAACAAGACCGTGATATTTCCATCAGAAGAAAATCTTATTTCTGACAACCTCAAGATCTTTGCCTTACAAGGTGAAATTCAATTAATTGCCTTGTTTACTCTTTCCAAAGGAGATGGTGAATCTAAAGCAATAGAGATGCCAGTTGTTTCTGAATTCCCTGAAGTATTTCCTAAGGATGTCTCAAGTTTACCTCCGAAATGCGAGATAGAATTCTCAATTGACTTAATTCCAGGATCAGAACCAGTATCTAAGGCCCCATATCGTATGTCACCTATTGAACTGGCAGAACTAAAGAAGCAAATTGAAGAGTTTTTGGAGAAGAATTTCATCAGGCCAAGTGTGTCACCATGGGGAGCGCCAGTATTGCTCGTCAAGAAGAAAGATGGAAGCATGAGATTATGTGTAGATTATCGTCAGTTGAACAAATTGACAATGAAGAATAAATATCCTTTGCCCCGAATTGATGATTTGATAGATCAATTGAGAGGTGCTATAGTATTTTCTAAAATTGATCTACGATCAGGTTATCATCAGATTCGTGTCAAGTCTGAGGACATTCCAAAGACGGCCTTTAGAACACGCTATGGTCATTACGAGTATCTTGTGATGCCTTTCAGAGTAACCAATGCCCCAGTTGTATTCATGGATTACATGAATCGAGTGTTTCATTCATACTTGGATCAGTTTGTTATTATCTTCATTAATGACATTCTGATTTATTCCAAGACATGGGAGGAGCATGAAAAGCATCTTCGAGTGGTATTGCAGATTCTGAAAGAGAAGCAGTTGTATGCTAAGTTGTCTAAATATGAATTCTGGTTGAAAGAGGTAAAGTTCCTAGGCCATGTAATCTCAAGCAAAGGAGTATCTATGGATCCTTCTAAAATAAAAGCTGTAACAAACTGGGAGAGACCTACTTCAATCACTGAGATACGAAGCTTCCTAGGGTTAGCTGGTTATTATCGAAGATTCATTGAGGGGTTTTCTCGAATTGCCCTACCAATGACTCGTCTAACCCGGAAGAATCAACCTTTTGCTTGGACTCCAGAGTGTGAGAAAAGTTTCCAGGAACTAAAAATGAAGCTTACATCTGCTCCAGTCTTAACTTTGCCTAATCTGCAAGAAGACTTTGTGGTTTATTGCGATGCTTCTAAGATGGGCTTAGGTTGTGTTTTGATGTGACAACGGAAGGTGGTTGCCTATGCTTCTAGACAGTTGAGACCACATGAAATGAACTACCTGACGCATGATCTAGAATTGGCAACGGTGGTATTTGCTTTGAAAATTTGGAAACACTATTTGTATGGAGTCAAGTTTGAAGTGTTCAGTGACCACAAGAGCTTAAAGTATTTGTTCAATCAGAAGGAATTGAACATGAGACAGTGTAGGTGGATGGAGTTTCTTAAAGATTATGATTTTGATTTGAAGTACCATCCAGGAAAAGCAAATGTGGTAGCAGATGCACTTAGCAGGAAATCCATTCATATGGCATCCTTAATGGTAAAAGAGATGGAGATGATAGAACAGTTCAGAGATATGAACTTGGGTGTGGAGCTGAAATCTTCAAAAAGTATGACTTTGGGAACTTTGAAGATAACCAATGATTTTCTGAAGCTAATAGGTGAAAGACAGACAGAGGACTTGCAATTACAGGAGTTGAGAGAGCTGCTTTGCGAATGGAAAAGATATGGGATTACAAGAAGGATCAGATGGAATTTGGAGAATCAGAAGCAGAATTTGTGTACTAGATGATGTTGATCTGAGAAGGACAATCCTAGAAGAAGCGCATAAAAGTATGTTGAGCATTCATCCTGGATCAACTAAGATGTATCAAGACCTGAAGAAAAGCTTTTGGTGGCCAAGGATGAAAAAATAAATAGCTGAATATGTGTCTTCATGTCTGGTGTGTCAAAAAGCCAAAGTGGAACATCAGAAGCCATCTGGTGAACTACAACCATTGGAAATTCCTGTCTGGAAATGGGATGACATTTCAATGGACTTTGTGTCAGGTTTACCAAGGACACGTTCAGGAAATGATGCAATCTGGGTTATTGTAGATAGATTGACTAAGTCTGCTCACTTCCTTCCAATGAATATGAAGAATTCTCTACAAAAGTTGGCACAATTATATGTGAAAAAGATTGTGAGACTTCATGGTGTACCATCCAGTATTGTGTCAGATAGAGATCCGAGGTTCACTTCCCGATTCTGGGGAAGCTTGCATCAGGAGTTGGGTTCGAGACTTCGATTAAGTTCAGCTTATCATCCCCAAACAGATGGACAGTCAGAGCGTACCATATAAAGTTTGGAAGACTTACTACAATCTTGTGTGCTTGAACATGGTGGTAGCTGGGAGCAGTTTCTTCCACTGATTGAATTCACGTATAACAATAGTTACCATAGCAGTATTGGTATGGCTCCATTTGAAGCATTGTATGGTAGAAAGTGTCGAACGCCCCTTTGTTGGTTAGAAACTGGTGAAAGTTTGGCGTTAGGACCCGAAATTGTGTAGCAGACTACTGAACAAATAGAAATAATCAGAGAGAAGATGAAGGCATCCCAAGATAGACAAAAGCACTATTACGATAAAAGGAGGAAACCACTTGAATTTCAGGTTGGTGATCATGTATTTTTGAAGGTTTCACCTCACAAGGGGATTGGTTGAGCATTGAAGAGTAAGAAGTTAAGTCCAAGGTTCATTGGACCATATGAAATTCTAAAGAGGATTGGCACAGTGGCTTATCAGATTGCACTTCCTCCTCATCTTGCAAATTTGCACAATGTGTTCCATGTATCACAATTGAGGAAGTATGTACAAGACCCCACTCATGTGATTGCTAATGATGATGTTGAAGTTAGAGAAAATCTGACCATCCCTACAGAACCCACACAGATCATAGAAAGGTCGATTAAACGCCTGAGAAACAGGAATGTGCCATTAGTGAAGGTTGCATGGAAACAAGGAAATGATGTGACTCTGACTTGGGAGCGTGAAGATACTATGAGGACGCAATACCCAGAATTGTTTCACTGAGGAGTGCGTTATGTTAAATTTCAAGGACGAAATTTTTATTAGGGTGGGAGAAATGTAACATCCTGTTTTTAATAATAGTCCCATTTTGTAAATTATGAGGTATAGAAGGTCTGTAAGTAATAATCAATGAATAAAACATCCAGTGGATGGCTTGTATTACTTCAAAAATTCCATTTTTGGAGTATAATTATGGAATTTATATAGACCTTTAGATATAATATTCTTTTCCAAGTGGAAATGCCTTAGAAAGAACTGTCCGAGTGAAAAGAGGACTCTGTTCCGAGTGAAAATTGAAATTTCCGAGTGGAATTTTTGCCTCAGACACTTATGTGTGAAGTGAGACTGATAGAACCACTTCTGGGTGAGAGAATCCGAGTGACTCACCTTGGAGTGACTCACTGCCGAGTCAAATGAATTCAAATGACTCATTTCCGAGTCAATTATCTCTGAATGACTCATTTTCGAGTCAAATATCTAAGAAAGACTTATTTCCGAGTCAAGTATTTTTCCAGTGACTTGTTTCCGAGTCAATCATGGTTAAACATTGCAATTCTGAACGAAAATTCACTGAGTGCCTTCATTTTTGAGCGAAGTACAAAGGAAAATGTATTTCCGAGTGGTAGGGTTCCGACTGGGGATACATGGTGTATGACTGTCCAGATGTGCACTGGAATAATTTCGTGTGAGTGAGGAAGAAAAAAAGGTCAGCTTTGGGAATGAGATTCTGAGTGAGTGAACAACTATGGGGGAGAATCGGTTTCTAAAAAGTTTTACCGAGTGGAACCGTGTGTGTGGAGACTCGGATTTGGAATGAGGAACCGAGTGTTGAAGAATGAGTGAAAGAGGACTCAGTTTGGATTACTCTGCCGAGAGAAGAATGGAATGAATGATGGGTCAGTAAGGATTATTTTGTTGGGTGACAAACTTGAGTGCATGAGTTGGTTTCAGAGGATTTCTATCGAGCAGAAACCTAAGAGTTGGGAATCGGTTTTAATTTATTTCACCGAGTGGATAGTCGAATGGAATAAGTCAGCTTTGAGGTAATTCACCGAGTGAGAACTGATTAGGAGTTGAGTCGGTGTTGTAATGAATTGCCAAGTGAGAACCGATTAGGTATTGAATCGGATTTAGAATAAATAGCCGAGTGATAGACTACGTAAGTATGAGTCGGCTTAAGAATGATTTGGTTTGAAATTACCGAGAGAGAGACTGATTGAGAGCTGACTCGGTTTCAAGAGGTTCTGCCGAGTGAGAATCTGAGAGCTTTGAGTCGGTCTGGATTAAGTTGTTGTGTGGAAACCGAGTGGATGAAAGATCGGTTTTGAGGAATGACGACCTCTGGTCGGATTTCACTTAAGCGAATGAATTCCTCGCTTAAGCGAGTGAAGAGTGGAATAAGTGAGGCTTGTGTGTCTCGCTCAAGCGAGTCGGAATTCGCTTGAGCGAAACTCCCTTCTGCCAGTGCAATGTATGGCACTCGCTCAAGCGAGAGAGGATTTCGCTTGAGCGAGAAGGACTCGAATTTCCTTCTCTTCACGTTATTGACAATTTCCAGTAGGCATATATACTGACTGGGTAGAATTCTAGTCAGTTTAGAGGCTGACTGAGTGGAATTTCAGTCGGTATTCAATGTTAGAATTAACTTTTGACTCCAATTTTGTCCTCTTATGCATATTTTAATATATCTGATCCAATTATTCACCCTAGTGTGTGGATGGCCAGAAGTGGACATTATAGAGCTCACTTTCTTATCTCAACCTCCATTATTTTTCCATAATCAATCCACTAACAGCCCACTAAAAATCCACTCAAGAGGATGATGTTCCCCACTTGTCTTTGCATTATTAACACTGCCTCTGTTAAGACCAGAACTCCTGAGAACAAAGTCAGTAAATCTTCTTCCTCTCTTTTACTCTTCTCCATCAAGGCCCTTCAATCTGAAGCTAGGACAACAAAGAGACCATTTTCAATCAGCCAACTATCTTCAATCCAAGTAAGAGGGGACAGGGTTATGAATAATTATGAAATGGGTAGAATTGTATGCTGTTCTAGGATTCCAGTTTTATTTTTGTATTTGTTGCTCAATTTTGAAGCTAAAAACGTATGAATTTTATTCTGACGTCTTCATAAAAGTTGTAGATATTTTTGTTATGTGAATTTTGAGACCTGAATCAATTGATTTGGATATGTATAGAAAAAGTTATAGCCAAAATACTACAGCATGTCTGTGTGGAATATTTATCCTATGTTTTGTGTATATATTAATATTCTGGGAATTATACATGCATAATCAGCCTTCGATGTCTTCATGAAAGTTATAGATAATTGTGTTAGGGATCTATTAAACGTTGTTTCAAGTTTAAAAGATGCTTGTAGCTCTAGATATGCCCAAAATACAGAAGTATGTTCATGCTGAAAATCTATTAACAATGAAATACGAATTTTATTTTTAAAACTGGGAATTTTGTGGTGGGAATTAGTGATCGGTGTCTTCATGAAAGTTGTAGATAATTGTGTTAAGAGTAATTTAGAACTCGTCCCATGCTAAAATGATTTTTGTAGCTCCAGAAACGTTGAGAATACTAACATATGTACGTTTTGAAAACTCTTTTTGAGGCAGTTTTGTATTCTGTGAATAAGAGGTGTTTCTGTTTGGAATTTGGATTTATGGTCTTCATGAAAGTTGTAGATAATTTTATTACTGAACTACGAAAAGTGGAATCACTTGAAAAGGTTTTGATTTGCTCATGTTATGGTTGTTTTACTAACGTATGTCGCTGTTGGAAATGCTGAAATTTACTTATAATGGTTATTATGGATGAAAATGATATTTTCTCTATGGGTAACAATTTATTATTGAATTCTTGAGAGATTATGAAGTATTATGGATGTTGATGAGTTTCTAATGAGTATTATACAGTTTGTGTATTTTGGTGTTGAATAATTATGAATGACTAAATTAATATATATACATGAATGCCTTGCGGTTATTGATACATGTGGTTGAAACGGTAAATCTATAATTCTGAAAATTATTATATGTGATATGTCCCTTTGAGGACTTGTGCTTTTCCAAGTGGTATTGGAAATTGATATATCATGGTATGTTAAATGATAAAGAGAATTAAAGGCATTCATGCATCATAAGCATTTGGACGCACCATGGAATTTAGGGGTTCCATGATTGCCTACCCTGGTGGGGGGTTACTCTATGATGAGTTTAAGCCCTATTTTCGTAGGAGCCATGGAGTATAGGGATTCATGGTTATGCTAAGTCCTACTTGTGTACTTTGGTACTGTAGGAGCCATGAAGGTGTAGGGATTCATGGTTATGCTAATTCCTACTTGTGCACTTATTTTTGTAGGAGCCATGAAGATGTAGGGATTCATGGTTACGCTAATTCCTACTGGAGTCTCTATGAGACTTTTTTTTTACTGCAGTATTCCCACCAAACCAAATGGATCCAGCATGACATCATTTGACTAATTAAAGATTTATTAATTATAAATGAACTTGTTTGGCATATTCATCATATCATTATGCCTTGTTGGTTGTGTTTGTACAATTTTATTTATTTTATATTTATTCTATATTCTGTCTCACTCTTACATTAATTTTTACAGTGAATGCTACACAGAATGAAGAGTGATGCCATGAATGGAGTTTACGTGAAGTATTCCTTGGAATTTAACTTTATTTTAATTTGATGGGTTGTAATAATATAATGTTTCATGTACCGTATTTTTCTAAATCGTTTCCTCTATATAAATATTTCATGACTTTAATTATTCACGACTAGTATGTATAATAATATTCCGCATTTTTCAACTTTTACATGACTTATTACAATTTCAAAAATGATTTTTTAAAACGCGAAAAATTTATTCGGGAAATTACTAAGGATGTCACATCGTGGGGATGGATGCAGATTTCGCATCGAGGATCAGTCAAGCTCTTCTTAGGCCGAGGACGATTAGAATAGGTTGATTTTATTTTTGTTTATGGAAGCCTACGTACCTCTTTACTTTCAGTATATACAGTTACTGTTATGGCAATGTATTATATATGATTATGTTGTATATAAGGTATATCTGTCCCACCAAGTTTTCTTATACAAAAAAAACTTCCATATTTTTCTAAAACTCGTAACCTCTCAGTTGACCAGGATAATTTAATGGAAAGGATTGTTCTAGTTTACCAAGGGTGTTACAATCCTCTTGGCAATACGTTTATGAAACTTAAAGTGCATTTAAGTACGTTCAAGTATGAGTGAGGAACGCCCCTGGGCGATTCATTTCTGAAACTTAAAATTCCGTTTAAGTACGCCCCTCGGTTTTAAACGTTGAAAATTTGCGTCAAGATACGTTAAAGTTACGTGACGAAAAGTCCAAGTGTTACCCCTCGGCAGTACGAGTCGAACAATTTAAACAAGTACAAGAAAACAAGTAAGGAAGAAAACGAAACAAAGGTACATTAAATTCATTCGGTCCATACATCAACTAGCAAGAGAAAAGAGTAAACTTCATAAAAGCATATTCCTAAGGGGCGGCCTCAGAAGACTAGACATTAAGGGGCTTCAGAGTCGGCGTACCATCAACGATTTTAGCCTCGGGGACAACTCCCTCCTCGCCCATATCAATTCTCCCCTAAAGGACAACTAAAGGACAATCTTGCCATCCACAATGATCTTGAAAGGATCACGCCCTTCAAAGTCCAGCACGACGAAGGGGTTTAGAACAGCGATTTGCTCCTAACAGAGTTTAAAAGCGTCCTTGTACTTCACAGCAATGTCCCACTCTGTCACCTCTAGATCTGTGTTAAACTCCTCCCTTAGAGCCTCCAAATCTGCCTGGGCCTATTGGAGATCTTTCTTCAATTCTTATTTCTTAAGGGACAGGGTGTTGTAGGTTTCCTCAACTTCTTCGACCCTCCTGTCCCAAAAAGAATATTTTTCCTTGGCCGCTGACAATTTGGACTCCGCTAAAGTTCGTCTAGCCTAAGCGACCTCTAAATCTTTCTCCAATTGCTCAAGGTCATTCTTTAGCTGTGTCTCCAGCTTTGTTGCGTCCTTCACCCGGGCCTCCTCCGCCTTCTCCCCCTCCTTCAACAGCTCATTCTCTTTCTTAAGAGCCTTATTCTCCCTGGTCAGTAAGGTAAGGGCTCTCCCCTAGGTAGCCAGCTGTTTCTCCAGGGAACGGGTCATCAACATCACCTAGAGACCAAACATTTCCACTACGTGGCACATGGTGATGAGGGTTGAAAAGGTATACTTCTCTTTATCTTCTTTAAAAAGGACCACTCAGTCAACAAACTGGGACACGAGGAAACACGTATCCCATAAGGAATAAGCTGGGTTCTAATCGGTGCTCATCGATCCATTCATAAACGCCTCCTAAAGGCACTCAGATGTCTCTATCACACTAGGCACAAAGCCAACAATTTCCTCAGTAGAGATGGCACTTCTAACTCTTACGAGCAATTCACCGACCCTTTCAGAAGACTTCTCACGAGTTACCAGGGGCACCTCCTCTTCAACGTCATCACTCTCAGAAACGTGCATGACGCTAGTGGCCTGCCTCGCAGATCCTTCAGCTTGAGTAGAGGGGGGAGGAGGGCAAGAACGAGAACTCTCAGGGGTTTGCGCTGTCGACCCCTCCTTGCGAGAATTTTGGTGACACAGCTCGCCTCCCTTTCCAATTGTTACTGAGCCGGAACAATAGTGATTGGGGTAGCAACAGTGGAGATGACGACTTGAGAAGAAGTGGAACCACAGCGGAAGACGTACCAGCTTTCTTCGCCCCACCCTTCTTCCTGGCACCTTTGGGATCCACCTCTTGGTAACACTTCCTTAAATCTTTTACTGACAAAGTATGAGGAGCCATGTTGTCTGTCAAAAAAGGAAAAGAAATAGTGGGTTAGCATAAAATAAAAACAAATGTCAGTAATAATCAGAAGATGACACAAACATGCTTCTTACGAATCTAGGTGGCCATGGCATCTGGATAAGGAGCTAGGGCAATCAATGCATGCAAACTGAAGTAAATCTCCATATCTTCAGTTAAAAACCTCATGTCTAATTGCTCAGACAAGGTGAGGCCATCCTACAACACTCAAAGTTGAACCAGGTTCTGGGTCCTATACAGGGGGAACAAAGGTTGAGAGTCGGCCCCGTGTAGGAAATCCTACCTAAGAAAATCCAAGCCTACACGGAGTTTGAAAAACCCAGTCCTGAAACTTTTATACGACTGGTCGAAGGCTCAAATCAAGTTTCAAGGAGCCACCCCGTTCAGAGAAATCCAACCTAAACTGACCCCAGCTTTTGGATTCTTAGCTTGGAAAAAGTAAAAGAGAAAGAGGACAGAAGCATCCCGACCAAAGTAATCACAGATGATTTTGAAAGCCTTTACGAAGGCCCACTCGTTAGGGTGCAACTAGGTCGGTGCAATGTTGAGGGCATTTAAGATGCCAATCTCGAAATCAAAAAAGGGAAAGGACATATGAAGGTAAGAAAATAGTGTCTCATATATAAAGGTGAAATCCACCTCGCTCGGGTCAGTACAGTGATGGAAGACCCAGTCAGACAAAGAGCAGCTCACGCATTCCACATTATAAGCAAACTCAGAATGACTAAAGCTCTCCCCTTCCCATAGTTTCACTATAAATTCCTCATTTTGAAGAGCTGAGGGAATAGATAAAACTTCATCCCTCACCCAACTATAGGAGGTTTTAGCAATAGAGGCCATGGCACCCTAATTTGAAAGCAACAAGGAAGAAAGGAGACACTAACCTGTTTAGTAGGGAAACTAAAGAGGGTCCTAATAGAAATAGAGTGTTTTGAAGCAACGAAGCAGAAAAGATGAAGAAGAAGCAAGGAAAAGACAATAGTGACTATCAAAAACCCAGATGGAATTCAAAGTTGAGGTATTTATACTTTGTGAAAAGAGGGCTCAATAAGGCGTTTGTAGATGAAGGGATCCAACAGTTGGGGATCCACTTGTTGTGACTCTAATTGAAGGGTTGTACCAAGGAATCATACGAAAGGCCAAGAGGATCCAACAATTAGGGATCCACCCGTTACGACTATAATTGTAGGCTGTGATTAAGGGCCATGTGGAGAGTCAAGAAGATCCAATGGTCGAGGGTCCATCTGGTTCCATCATTAAAATAATAATCACGCCAACAACTCTATTAAGACAAGGCGACATCCCGTATCCCAAAACCATATCATTAATGGCATGGGAAAGAACAAAAACATCACAATCATTAAGTGCACGTGTATATTCATCGAAAATAAAAATGACGGTTGGCCATTTTTTACCAAGTGGCATGAGGGAGCTCCACGTAATAAGGTTCTCCACATGGCATGGTTTGAACCTCTCTCAGAACCTCCCTCTCTCGGAACCCCTCTTTCTTAGAACCTTCCTCACTCGGAACCCTTCTCTCTTAGAATCTCCCTTACTCGGATTCTCTCTCACTCGAAATTTCCCTCACTCAGAACCTCTCTCAGAACCAATAGCGCTCTACCCAACCAATATCAGACAAACTCCACTCGGAAGAACGAGTCAATATCCATGCTTAATTACTTCACTCGGCCTTACGACCAGAGCTCGTGGCTAGGGGGCTTCTGTTCCCCCCAAGGATCGGTAGAGGGACCCCACGATGCCCCACTAGGTACTTTGCTAATTAGGGAAATAATCACATGTATACTAGCCATAGCTTAGTGGGCCTGGGCGGTTTTCCCAGGGTCATCCCTCATATAAATATCATTTGTACATTCACGCTGTGGACTAAGTGACACATTATAGAGAAAAGTAAACCTAATTCCTAGGAGATTTCTCTAGAGTTTTGTGCCTAATACTTTTTGTGTAAACAATGTGAGTTTATATGATTGGGTATGAATGTTGATAAAATCACTTGATTGTATGGTAGACAAGTCTTAATTAGGTATTTTGGTGTATATGTGGAATATGTTTTAGTGTAACATCCCTGATGTTAAAACTTAATTTATTTTCCGCATAAAAATTTATTCGGATTAGAAATTTTTCTAAATTATTATAAATTAATTGAGTATTAATTAGGAATTTTAATAAAATGATGAATTTTTAAGAATAAATTTTAGTGAATTTAATTTGTAAAATTTAAATTTAGATTAAATAATGGTGGTGAAATATAATTTATCATGAGGTAAAGGTAAGCTTTATTTAAAGAAAATAGAAAAGAAATAGTGAAATGACTAAAATACCCTTATGGCTAAAAATTAAAACCCTTTTTCTTCCTTCTCCTTACACATGCACATGAAAGAAAGGGGAAGAAATAGAAGCTTCATACCCTCCCATGGCCGTTAGCTTCATAGACATGATTGGAGCCTGATTTTTCCATTAAAACTTGAAATTGATTACGTATTTGGAATCGTGGAAGCGAGGTAAGTACAATGGTGGTTTCAATTTCAAGTTTTGTAGTATTTTCTTGAAATTTGAAAATGCTTAGGATGTGGGAATTCTTGGGTTTCTTTTGGTTTGGTGCCTTTACACGAAAATTGGATGGAACCAAGCTTTTAAGGTTCAAAAATGGTGTTGGGTGCTAATGTGTTTTTGTTTCGGTACCTGTAGGTTAAAGACCAAGTATTGGTGAGAAGTTAGTCAAAGCGGAACTCAGAACCAAGAGCAGGATTAATCGAGGTAAGTTTTGGAAGCCTTAAAGGTGTATGTGGAGTTGTTTTGCTAAAGTAGGTTTTTGGTTTGAAGGTCAAAATGCTAACCCACTTTGTAAATTCCTTAAATTTTAGATATTGGGAGTACCCGACATTAGGAGGAAGTGTTGGAAACTTGGAATTGAGGTAAGGGGGTGTTTGGAGTACTAGTTAATTTAGAAATATTATTCGATGTCAATTGGCGTCCTGAAAAGGAATATAATTAGCGTTAATTATCTAATTTAATCATAACATATGATTGATAGAACTTATTGTAAGAATTATGACTAGACATAAAACTAGAAAGGTTAAGAATGGAAATTGTGAATTTTTATGCATAAATCTTGTATAGTAATGTTATGCACATATATATATATATATATATATATATATATATATATGTATGTGTGTGTGTGTTGGAATGAGTTTCCAAGCATAAAGTGATGAACTTGATGTTGTATGAGAATTTGTAAATGAAATTACATATGAGTATATATGTGAATTTGTATATAAGTAATTAATCAATATTGTGATTAAAATTATATTAATAAGTGTTTGTACCTGAGTGGTTGTTATGATATTGATTGAATATTACTATGCCTGAGTGGCTTTTGGTTAATGTGAAAATAAATGATAATGAAGAAAGAACTAAGAAGTGGTGTGTGCCTGAGTGGCCGCCATTTGATTTAACATTAAATGCCTAAATGGCTAATTGAGAAAGTAGATGCCTTTAATGGATTGAATTATATTTATAACCAGTGGTGCTAAATGTTAAGAGAATTGATTAATTAATTCAATGAAAGAGATTAAAATTGAACATATGTGATTCTGTGTGGTTTGGATGACTGTACGATATATTCTGCCCCTTAATTTTTGCTCTAATGGTCAAGGACCCCCTTGAGCTACCCAGTGGTCAAGTAAGACCATGTGGTTGAGGTGGAGAGCCAAGCAGGGCTTGGAGGACCAAGTAGGGTTCATGGGGTGTCAAGTAGGACCCCCAACTTATGACCGATCCATTTTTAGTATTCGAATATTAGCAAGTCTAATTAGACCCTGAATGAGAGGCAATGGTGCATTGTGTGCTTAATGAATGATAATTAATGCCTTATGTGATGTTGTAAATAATTGAAATGATTGAGAATAAGTTGGTATGTAATTTTATGTACACTGTTATTTGTAGCCTGAGTGGCTTGCAATGTTGAGAAGGAAATTATATGAGATTAATGATTGAGCATAGGTGTCGTAATTGGAATATGATCTGAGTAGGTGTAAATGAGTATATATTATCATAAGGCTAATGTTATGCCTTTTTCAAATTGGTTTCTATATTAATTAGTATATGTTCAACACTTACCCTTTTCTGTTGTTATTTCTTTTTAGTAACCAATTACAGGAATATCGCGGACATTACGAAGGCGAGCACCAAGTGAGCTAGGAATGCCAATGAGCGAATGATGAATTTATGTTGCTTGTAATAATGTGAATTATGAGTATGTTATTTGGTATCTATGTTTTGGTACTTGATTATGTATGTAATGGTAATTAGTAGAGAGTAGTTGATCTGGGCAGGTATTGTTTAACTTGTGTGCATGATATGAGAAAAGGCACTGAGTCATATGAGTTGTGTTGAATAACTGTGTTAGTATACTATGTGTGTGTATATTTTGCTAATAGATGGCGCTGAGCCAAGTAAATAATGATGATGAATTATATATGCTATGCCATGTGTTGTGAATATAGTGTAAAATGGCACTGAGTCAAGGTGTAACATCCCAAATTTTAGAGAAATAAATTTATTGAATGATGATAACTAATTATTTATGGTACAATATATGTGGGAAAATTAATTAGACACTAGTTGTGATTTATCGGTAAATTAAAATTTTTGAAACCAGATAATTATTTTAATGGAAAATGTGGGACCCACTAAATAATTTTGGGCATTTGATGGGTTTAGAGTATTAAGGAAATTATTGTGGTTATGGTGGTATGATTAAAATAGTTTTTGGTGTTGAGGAGATATTTATTTGGATAATTAAAAGAAAATGCTAAATCCCTTTTCTCCTCTCCATTTCACCGTGGCATGTTTTACCTCTTTCTTTAATCTCTATTAACTAAAGGAAAAAGGGAAATTATGGACCAAAAAGCAAAGGCAAAAAGTAAAAGCATTACCCATTGTACAATGACTAACTTTGCACTTTTCTCTCTCTGGTTTTCTCCAAAATTTTTGTTGGCTTCCTCCCCCTCTATTTTGCTTGGTTTTCTTCTTCATCTTCTTCCTTTCTTAGAAGCCAAAATCGTCCACCACCTCTACACTCTCCATAGGCCTCTTTTCACTCAAAAAACTTAGGGTTTCTTGGATTCGTGAGGCATTAAAGACACTTTGGAGTAAATATTTGGTTGTCTTATCTTCTTTCCCCCTCATTTTCATTTTCAATTGGGGCTTAGTGAAGAGGTAAGTATTTTTAGTATCTAATGGCTTATCTTAGTGGTTTCAAGGTTGTTGAAGTATTATAATGGAAGTTTAAGTGTTGTTTTGATGAAGGAATGCATGTGGAACCCAAACCCTAAGGTAGATAATGTAACAACCCTAGTTTTCAAAGTAAGGACCTAGACTCTCAAGACCCTTGAGAGTACTCTATTAAGTCTTCTAGGGAGAGTTGAGGCTTCAACCTGATCCCTGAATTGCCCTAAGTATGAAGAGATAACAAGAAAAAGAGTCAATAGGATAATAAATTAGAGATACAGGAAGTGTTAAGTATGAGAAAGAAATAAAAGTTAGCAGAGAAACAGAGATCAGTGTAGGAACAAAGGTTGCTAAGAATGATTAAGGCGAGTAGTGATTAATAAAAGAAATTAAGATAAGAAAGGAATAATAAAATAAATGATTAATAATACCAATAAGATTAGGAATAAAACATTATGTATTGGTAAATGATTGATGATGATTATTTTGTTTTATTTTAATTTGATGTTAATTGGTTAATGATCCTTATAATATTTCTATGTTCAGATAATTAATTAATTGATATAGAATAATTAATAATTATTTAATTGACATACTTATATTTAATTAATATTAAAAATAAAAAAATATATAATTATAATAATATTTTATTAGCCTTTATTTAATTGTTTATTAATTTCTAGATTTAAATAATAAAATATTATTGGGTTCCTCGGTATTGAACTGTGAGGCCCAGCCAGCGATTAAGTTACGATGGCTCGGCCTGAGACTAGTAATCTTATAGGGAAATTAGTCCCAGTAGAGTTCCCTTATAGTGGATTGAGGGTAACTGACTCAGTCTAACTGGCACGATCAGGACCTTCAATGTCACCTACGTTTGGTTGTGCACATACCTCAGGATGCCTGATGGTAGTATGATCAGTTCCTGGTGATTCATTTTGACGTTTTAGGAACTTTTCCTGAAGAGGCCAAAGCTTGATTCAGACCTTGTCAAGCCCGTTCTTTTGTAATTCAATCTCCTCGGAATTAGCCTTCAAACTTGACGCGAACACCTTCAGTGTTTTGGGTGTAACTTTCTTAAACAAGATTAGAATCGAGTAAATCTGGTCTTGGTTTCTTTGTTTCGAAGAGATCTCCAATCTCTATTTCTTCTCTTGAACCTCAACTCTGATAAGTGTGCATTGTGTGTTGTTTTTGGTTGTTTTTAGGGTTTTTGCATATTGTTTCATGCTCGATTCCCTTGATTTTGATTCTTTTCCATACATATTACTTGGTTGTTCCTATTTTGCAGGATCAATGATATTCTAGGCCTCTTTTGAGGAAAAATGGCATAGTGGATGAAAGAAGAGACCTTTGAGGCCTTTAGGAGTGTATTTGGGCAAGGTTGGAGGAAACCACTACCAGTGGTGGCAAACCACAAGCGCACGAGGTATCGAAGTAATAAAAGAGATATCGTTCCCACAGAGATTGTGCCCAAGTACTAGTTATAAGGGTATTTCAATTATCCAGTGAATCGATTGAGATGAATTATTAGAATGATTATAAATAGTAAATCAAAGAACAGAAAAGTTAACGTCTTTATAGAAGAAAATCAGAGCAAGTTTGGGGAAAGTCAATTAAAGGAAGGTCTTAGGATTTAAGGGTTCATATGCAAATACCAAAATTAAAGGTCAATTACCTATCCAATTATATGATTTCTGTTTCTAAGGTGGATACCCTTGATTTAATTAATACCTTTCTCTTGAAAGCCTATTAATGTACCTAATTCCCAAAGAACCGCGTTCAATTCATTAATTAAACCCCTTAAGTTTTATGGGAATCTAATTAATCCTCAAATGAGTTCGCTTACCGTCGTAAAGCAAAAACATAGGTTTAATTTATGTGTTTTTGAATAATCTACCTACTCTTGTAACGCATACAATTTGGAATCAACTACGCTTATCTCTAAGTCTTGTAGAAGCATTACGATACATAAATCAAATAGAAACATGAAATCATATCCTTGAAAGGTAAAGAACAATTAATTTAGATACATAAGCATATTACATCCTTTAATCCCAAGAATAAAAGTTTAGTGTGCCATAAAGATTGTCATCATCATGTCATACATAACTAAATCAAAGTCAAACATAAAAGGAATCAAAAGTGTAAACTAGGGTTCCAGAATTACAAATTAGTTTTCACTAGGATTGTAAACTCTTTCTCCCAAATCTGCAGAATTGATCTCCCTTGATGAATTGATCCTCGATCTCCAATCAAAAATCTCCCAAAAGATGCTTCAAAATCTCCTAAAAGGTGCCTCCAAAACTGTCTCTCTGGAACACTTTCTGACTCCCCCCTCCTTGGCCCATTAGAAACCCTAAAACTTAAGTGAATTAGGCCACGTAGGGACAACCACGGCCAGTGGTTCGAGCCCTGATGCTCCTTGGATTTAAATGTGCAATTATTGGTGACACAAAGAGCAAACCATGACTAGTGGTAGGAAACCGCGGCCAGTGGTTGCTTCTGATTTGTTCCTTTTTTGCTTTAACAAGGCTCCTTGGTGTTCCCCAATGCCCACCACGGCCAGTGGTGGTCTCTGACCTGCTTTTCCCTTCCTTCCAGTGCCAACCACATCCAGTGGTTGTCCCCCACTGGCAGTGGTTTCCTCCAATCTTGCCAAAATGCACTCCTAAAGGCCTTAAAAGTCTCTTCTTTCATCTACTTTGCCGTTTTTCCTCAAAAGAGACCTAAAATATAATTAATCCTACAAAATAAGAACAACCAAGTAATATGTGTGATAAAGAAATGAAATCAAGGGAATCGGACATGAACAATATGCAAAGAAACCTAAAAACTAGACCTAAAAACAACCAAAAATAGCACACAATACACACTTATCAAAATACCCCAAACTAAAACATTGCTTTCCCTCAAGCAATCATTGAATCCATACAAGCATATAATGAAAGAGTAGTAGACCTAAACAAACTTAAGGAATCTTGTGTTTATTTATTTTCTTTGTTTTTGTGTTTTTAAGAGACTGCATAGACTACCAGAATATACCACAATCAACGGTCAAACCATGTTCACTAAGATTAGACCTAAGGTACTCTTTCTCACTTTCCACTCAGTGTATGTGCTTGTGTTTCAATCCACTCATACCACAACATTCTAAACACTACCATAGGCTTGGCAATTGACCACAGACTCCACAGTTATCAAGAAAACATGCATCAGTCAAAAGGTCTTTTAAAGGGTTGTAATGGGGCTAGGGGATTAAACATAGGAATGGAAACCAAGAAAAGGGAAATGCAAAGGGCTTAATTTCTGTAAGAAGAGTAATATCACAAAAGGCAAGCAAACCTCAATTTAACAACTTTTTCTATGATTTATTTGTTTTTAATTTCTTTTTGTTTTTCTCTATTTTTATACATGAAACTCAACTCCTTATCCTTCTTTTTCTTTGAATCAAACACCCCAAACTATCTTAGTTTGTGTTTCTCAATTCACTTTTTTAAACCATCCACATTTAGTTTGCTTACCCCTTTTTTATATATCATTTAAGGCTTTCAAAGAAAATCATTTCATTTCATGGCTCAAAAGGGGCAACTAGTGGATTATGTCTCAATAAATTCTAAGGTTAAAGAAACAAAAACCTAAATTTTTCCTTTTTCATTCCAATCATGCATTCATAAACCGTTTTGAAATGGTCAAAATCCAAGTTCTAGAGTGCCTAAAAATGTGTGAATCACTCAGTCAAAGAAACATGGGCATTTTTAATTAATGAACTGAATACCCTATCGGCTCAAAAGCTCACAGTGGTAATTAGCCTAATCAAAGAAACACAATCATCATGCAGAGTGATAATTCTGGCAAGAATAACATTTAATTATTATTATTTTATTTTATATATTTTTTATTTTTTTTATACAAGATTCACCCAAGTAATGCTTAAAATCCAACCAATCTATATCACATGTTATACAAATAACAATAACTGTAATTAGCAATCAATGCTGGCCTAAGGCATATGAGTAGACATACAATCATGCAAATGAACCGGAACATAAGCATACAATCATGCAAATGAAGAAGAAAATAAAAATAAACAAAAATAAAAAGGAATAAAAAAGAACGAACTGAACTTTTATGTACCCCTCACCCCAAACTAAAATTGGACATTGTCCCCAATGTCCATATCAAGGGAACTGGAGAGGTCCGTAATTGAGGAACCAGGCGTAAAAGGACACAAAAGATCAGCTATTACCTGTCATGGAGAAGGGGGTGGAAGTGACCCTGCTGGGTGTTTAAAATGTTGAATTTCCCCACGTTGGGCTGCACCACGGCCAGTGGTTGTAACCACGACCTGTGGTTTGTTCTATTTTGCCCAAAAAATTCAAATGCAACTTAGACCATGCATCTGATGGCAACCACGGCCAGTGGTTTTCACTGTATGGTGCCCAAAAATTTCATATTTTCAATTGAAAATGCCTGGGCCAAACCACTACAAGTGGTGGCAATGCACAGCCAGTGGTTGCCACTATTTTGTGTCATAAAACAAAATGCAAAACACTAAGTTTGGCACACATTCATCTAATTTAAATTAGGACATGCATCCATAACCTAACAAATCATCAAGTTCTTATTTATTTGTTTTTCTCTTTATTTGATTTTTTTCTTTTTTATTTATCAACTAAAACATTCAAAGAAAACATAGCTAAATTACCTCCCCACAAGTGCTAAGTTTAACGTCTTTAGCCGGACGCTATACCTAAATTACAACCAAGAACCTATTAGGGCCATGAAATTCATACCTCGGTGTGGAATTTAAAGGCTGAAGTTTCACATTTGGGTTCACCACTTTGTCACACATGACTATAGTATCATGTTTCAGTGATGCATAACCCTTACTGCATTTTGATGTTCCTGCAGGCTCATTCTAAAAAACAAAATCAATTGGGTCTTTAAGAAGAATCTCTTCCTTCACCACTTGGTCAACTAATTCAATGTTACAGCAAACATTATCATGAAAAGGTTTTTTTAAAGAATCTATCAAATTAAATTCAACCTTTTTGTCCCCTACAGTCAGAGATAACTTACCATTTTTAACATCAATTATGGCACCTACAGTGGCTAAAAATGGTCGACCTAATATAATAGGGATTATAGAATCCTCATCTATCTCTAGCACAACAAAATCAGTAGGGATAAAAAATTTTCCTACCCTAATAGGAACATCCTCTAAAATACTTACAGGATACTTAATAGATCTATCAGCTAATTGTAAGGACATCCTAGTAGGTTTCAATTCACTCAATCCCAGCTTCTCAGAAATAGACAGAGGCATCAGGCTAACATTAGCTCCTAAATCACATAAAGCTCTATCTATTGACATATCACCAATCATGCATGGGATAGAAAAGCTACCTGGATCCTAAAGCTTGGGTGGTAGCTTCCTTGGATCAATGCACTATACTCCTTAGTAAGTGCTATTGTACCATCTTTCTCTAGCTTCCTTTTGTTGGACAAAATATCCTTTAGAAACTTTGCGTAGGTAGGCATTTGCTGTAAAGCATCAATGAAAGGAATATAAATGTAGAGCTTTTTTAAAACCTTAAGAAACTTACCGAACTGTTTGTCCAACATGGCCTTGGCCAAGTGCTGAGGAAATGGAATGGGAGGTTGATATGGCTTAGTCTCCTCCTCTTCTCTTTCTTTTCTTCTTCCAAAGTAGGTGGAGGTGATATGGTCTTATTCTTTTTAGGGTCCTTCTTAACTTGTTTTTCCTTTGACGGCATTGGACCTTCATATTGTGTACCACTCCTAAGCATTACAACCATGGCGTGGTTGGATGGACCTGTTTCTGGTTTTCCTGGAAATGTCACTAGTATTCTTTGAGATGATGAAGCCTGCTGAGCAAATCCAATTCTCTAACATTTTATTAAGGGTGGCAAGAGTGTCCACCTTTGAGGCTAAAGTCTTTATAGCTTCAGAGAACTTATCATTTTGCTTTAGTTGAGTAACTACAAATGTCTCCATCAAGGATTCCAATTTGAACTTCTCTGTAATGAAAGGTCCTTGTGGTTATCAGAAATTACTCTGATTGCCTTGATAGGGAGATAGTCTATTTTGGAAACCAGGTGGTTCTTGTGGCTGTCTGAAATTACTTCCATAATTTCCACCATAGTTCCCAATAACATCCACCTGTTGCATCTCTGGCTCGGCATTCTGAGTTAGTCCAAGCTGACAACCTGAAATGTTATGACCTGAAACACCACAAAGCTCACAAAAGAGATTAGAAGTACCTATTCCTAATTTATCAATTTTAACAGATAATGCCTCTACTTTAGCAGTTAATAAAGAGAGAACATCAACAAAAGACTTACCTGGAGTTCTTGGTGAACTCCTTTCTGAGAACCACTCATATGTGTTTTAAGCAACCCCCTCAATGAGATTGTAACCTTCCTCCATTTTCTTACTCATGAAGGCACCGCCAGATGCGGTATCCAAGGTCACCTTCTGGTTTAGAATGAGCCCATTATAGAAAATATGCACAGTCAACCAGTATTCAATACCATGGTGTGGGCATTCCTGGAGCATTTCTTTATACCTCTCCCAGGCATCATAAAGAGTTTCATCATCTTTCTGAGCAAAAATGACGATTTGTTTCCTCAACTGATCTATTTTGCTCATTGGATAGTACTTATTGAGGAAAGCATGAGATAACTACTCCCATGTAGTGATTAACCCCTCTGGAAGCACATATAACCAAGCTCTAGCCTTGTCCCTTAGAGAAAATGGGAAAAGCCTAAGCTAAATTGCATCATTTAAGACCCTATTCACCTTGAGCATGTCACAGTACTCAAGGAAAATCTGAAGATGCAAGTTGGGATCCTCGGATGGAAATCCTCCAAACTGACTTTGTTGAACCATCAAGAGTAAGGATGGCTTCAACTCAAAATTATTCACCTCAATGTTGGGTCTAGTGATGCTAGACCTTCGTCCCATTGCATTAGGAACTACAAAATCATGAAGTGCTCTATTGTTAGGATCTTCCATTTGTGCTTGACTTGTTGAACAAGAAGGTTGGTGCCTGTTTTGTTCAATGCATGTCCTAAGAAGTCTGATCTTCTGAAGAGTTCTTTCAATCTCGAGATCAAATATATGCTCAAAGCTGTTGTTTTTTCGCATAAAGGGGCCTGCATAAATCTGTGAACAACCAAAAAGAACAAGCATAATTCTGCAAAAAAATTAAAATAAAACAGAAAATATAGAAAATACAGAGAAAATAAAAGAAATATGTAGAAAATATATAGAGGATGAATACTAGTCTAATCAAACACCGCTTAACCAATATAAGGGGAAACATAATCCCCGGCAATGACGCTAAAAACTTGATAGCTAACCGCAAGCGCACAGGGTATCGAAGTAATAAAAGAGATATCCTTCCCATAGAGATTGTGCCTAAGTACTATTTATAACGATATTTCAATTATCCAATGAATCGATTGAGATGAATTACTAGAATGATTATAAACAGTAAATCATAGAAGAGAAAAGTTAACGTCTTTATAGAAGAAAATCAGAGCAAGTTTGGGGAAAGTCAATTAAAGGAAGGTCTTAGGATTTAGGGTTCATATGCAAATACCAAAATTAAAGGTCAATTGCCTATCAAATTATATGATTTCCGTTTCTAAGGTGGATACCCCTAATTTAATTAATACCTTTCTCTCGAAAGCCTATTAACTGCCTAATTCCTGAAGAACCGCGTTCAATTCGTTAATTAACCCCTTAAGTTTTATGGGAATCCAATTAATCCTCAATGAGTTTGCTTACCGTCATAAAACAAAAACATAGGTTCAATTTATGTGTTTTTGAATAATATACCTACTCTTGTAGTGCATACAATTTGGAATCAACTACGCTTATCTCTAAGTCTTATAGAATCATTATGATACATAAATCAAATAGAAACATGAAATCATATCCTTGAAAGGTAAAGAACAATTAATTTAGATACATAAGCATATTACATCCTTTAATCCCAAGAACGAAAGTTTAGTGTTCCATAAAGATTGTCATCATCATGTCATACATAACCAAATCAAAGTCAAACATAAAAGAAATCAAAAGTGTAAACAATGGTTCCAGAATTACAAATTAGTTCTCACTAGGATTGCAAACTCTTTCTCCTAAATCTGCAGAATTGATCTCCCTAGATGAATTGATCCTCGATCTCCAATCAAAAATCTCCCAAAAGATGCTTCAAAATCTCCCAAATAGTGCCTCCAAAACAGTCTCTTTGGAACTCTTTCTGACTCCCTCTCCTTGGCCCATTAGAAACCCTAAAACTTAAGTGAATTGGGCCATGTAGGGGACAACCATGGCCAGTGGTTCAAGCCCTGATGCTCCTTAGCTTTAAATACATAATTATTGGTGACACACAGAGTAAACCACGGCCAGTGATGGGAAACCACGACGAGTGGTTGCTTCTGAATTGTTCCTTTTTTCTTTAATAAGGCTCCTTGGTGTTCCCCAGTGCCCACCACGGCTAGTGGTGGATAACCACGGCCAGTAATGGTCTCTGACTTGTTTTCCCTTCCTTCCAGTACCAACTATAGCCAGTGGTTGTCCCCCACTGGCAGTGGTTTCCTCCAATCTTGCCAAAATACACTCCTAAAGGCCTTAGAAGTCTCTTCTTTCATCTACTTTGCCATTTTTCCTCAAAAGAGACCTAAAATATCATTAATCCTGCAAAATAAGAACAACCAAGTAATATATGTGGAAAAGAATCAAAATCAAGGGAATTAGACATGAACAATATGTAAAAAAACCTAAAAACTAGACCTAACAACAACCAAAAATAGCACATAATACACACTTTTCATGGTGGCAAACCACTAGCCATGGTTAGCATTGAAAAAGAGGAAAAGCAAGTCAGAAGCCACCACTGGCCGTGGTGGGCGCTGTGGAACACTATGGAGCATTGTGGAGCAAAGAACAGGAAGTCAGAAGCCACCACTAGCCGTGGTTGGCTTTGTTTGTTACCCAAAGTTGCAAAAGTTTGTTTAAATGGGATCAGGACTCAAACTACTGGCCGTGGTTATCCACCACTGGCCGTGGTTGTCCCCTACGAGGCTCAAAACTTTAATTTGTTTAGGGTTTTTGTTGGGCACTTGGGGGATATGTTGGAGAGTTCTACAGAGATAGTTAGAAAGACAACTTTTGGGAGATTTTGAAGGACCTTTTGGGAAGCTTTCATTGGGAATCAAGAGTCAAGACCATCAAGGGAAATCAATTCTGCAGATTTGGGAGGAAGAATTAGGAATCCTAGTGAGAACTAATTTGTAATTTCTGAATCCCTATTTTACACTTTTGATATCTTTTATGCTTGGAATTAATTTTGTGATGTGTGACATAATGACACCCAATGCTTATGGCACACTAAACTCTTTTCTTACGGCTAAGGATGTAGTATGCCTATGTGTTACAATTAATTATTCTTCGGATTCCAATCTATGTGATTTCAATTTCTATTCAATTTATGTATGCCTAATGCTTCTGCAAGACTTAGAGATAAGCGTAGATGATCATAAATTATATGGGTAATCGAGAGATTGGCATGTAATTCAAAAATTCCTAAATTGAACCTATGATTTTGATTTACAATGGTAAGCGAAGTTGTTTGAAGGTTAATCAGATTTCCATAGAATGTAAAGGGTCTAATTAACAAATTGAACATGGTTCTTTGGGAATTAGGCACGTTAATAGGCTTTCAAGAGAAAGGTATTAATTAACTTAGGGAATCTGCCTTAGAAAGAAAATCATATAATTGGATAGGCGAGTAACCTTTAATTTTGATACTAGCATATGAACCCTTAATACCCCAAGATTGATTAAATTTCCCAAACTTGCTCTAATTTTCTTCTACAAAAGACGTTAAATTTTCTGTTTTCTAATATACTATTCATCATCATTTTAGTAATTTATTTTAATCGATTCACTCGATAATTGAACCACCGTTATAACTAGTACTTGGGCACAATATCTGTGGGAACGATATCTTTTTATTACTTCGATACCCCGTGCGCTTGCGGTAGGCTATCAAGTTTTAGTGCCATTGTCGAGGATTGTGTTTCCCCCAATATTGGCTAAGCGGTGTTTGATTAGACTAGTGTGCATTTTCTGTATATTTTCTGCATTTTTCTTGTATTTTTTTCTGTATTTTTAGTTCTTTTTCAATTTTTTCTGCAGAATTACGCTTGTTTTTTTTCTTAGGACATGCATTGAACAAGCCAACCACAATTGGAAAATCAAGACAACAGAGAACTTCGTGATTTTGTAACGCCTAATGCGATTGGTCGAAGGTCTAGCATCACTAGACCCAACATTGAGGCGAATAATTTTGAGTTGAAGCCATCCTTGCTCTCGATGGTTCAACAAAGTCAATTTGGAGGATTGCCATCCGAGGATCCCAATTTGCATATTCAGATTTTCCTTAAGTATTATGACACACTCAAGGTAAATGGGGTCTCAAACGATGCAATCCGTCTTAGGCTTTTCCTATTTTCTCTAAGGGACAAGGCCAGAGCTTGGTTGTATGCGCTTTTGGAGGGGTTGACAGGGCCCGCAAGCGCACGGGTTATGTCGCGTAATATAAAAGATTACCGTTCTCCACAGGGACTGTGTTCAAAGTACCGACATATTAAAATTTAATTATCCACACAATTGTTTTTTAAGGTTTTTGTAAAATAAAACACAAAATTAAGTTACACAGAATACAAAAATAAAATTTACTTGACACTTAAAAAATCAGAGTTGAGAGTATCTTGGGATTTCGGGGGATTAAGACTCTATTTTATGTTAATGAATTTTAACTTTTCATAAATAAGAATCAAATTAAGTTTTCCAAGGCGAATTTTCTAAAAGCTAATTAATATGTTCCTCTCGGAATCCTATTAATGTACCTAACCTATGGAAAGCGCTGCTTAATCCTCAGAAAGGCCCATTATCGTTTTATGAAAATCCCTTTTATTTCCTCAAAAGAATTTTGATTACTTTCACGGTTTTACCGAGGTCACAAAAAGTATTTCAAAAATCTTAGGTTTAGTTCAAAGCTTTCCAGTAAAAATAAATCTCTCGATTCTATTTATTACCTAAACTTACTAATATACCCGTAAGTATACAGTTTTATCATTTAGGTTCTTGTTAGGAATTACTAAAAGCATTGAGCATAATTGAACTAAATGGAAAACAAAAATTTATTTAATTCCAAGTCAAAATAATATTAACAATAAAATATTATCATACCCCTTTTATCCTAAGATAATTAATTTAGCTACTCATGAAATAATTCAAATTCATATATATAATGGAAAAATAAAACATACAAGACATGGTAAAAAATAAAGACTTACGGGTTTCTCCAAAAGCTCAGAATAATTTACCACTGTAATTCCTTGTTGCAATAATTTCTCAACCAATTACAAATTTAAATTCTCACTTTTACAATTCACAACTCTTAAAATAAAATAAAGAAAAAGAAAGAAAATAAAAGAGAAATGGGACAGAGAAAGAAAAACGAAAAAGAGAAAGAGAAGAGAAAGAAAACAAAAACGAAGAAAAGAAAGAAAGAAAAGAAACGGAAAGAGAAAGGAAAGAAAAATGGAACGAAGCTGATGGAATTGATTTCAAGTGATGCCTTGGTGGTACTGTCCGTGTTCCCTTTTATAGGCAAAGGAAGGGAAGAAGTCAGCTTGGAAAACGTGTTGCCAGTTGGTGCAATTGTCTTCTTCTCAGCCGCCCCACCATCACAGCTTAGAGACAGCTTAGATGGTGTCAAGTGGGAGAAAACTTTCAGTGCATGTGACTTCCAACTGTCCCAAATTGCATTATTTTAATATTTCCAATAATTCGGTGCTTGGATTTATTCAGCTGGGCAAATTTCGAGTGGAAAAATGGGTTGGTTTTCATCTTTTCTCCAAAATCCGAGTGAAAGCTTGCTGGAGGGTGGTTTGCTGAGTGCTGGACGGTGTTGCATTGTGAAGAATTGGGTCGGTTTTCACCTTCTCTCTAGAATCCGAGTGGAAAAGAGGCCTTTTGTGCAAAGGACCGAGTGAAAAGGTGACTTTGGACACAAATCCGAGTGAAAGTCAGTCAGTGTTGTTGGTGGGTCGGTGTTTGGAGGAGAATCGGTCGGCGATGAAGCTGGATGAATGGACGAGTGAAGAGTGACTGAAGAGTAACTCTGATTGAGCCATTCAGTCGAAATTGGCTGCAGAGGGACTCGAATCCGACTAAAATCATTCACTCGGCTCAGCTTCATGGAGTTCATTCGGAACTGATTGAAGACTCACTCAGGATCAGAATTTATTCAATCGGTTCCCAAACATTTTCACTCGGCTGTCTCTGAATCTGAACCACTCGGTTCAAACTTTGCTCGGATTTTGCTTTGGACTTCACTCGGTCAAATTCATTCGGATACATTCACTCGGATTTGCTTTGAAATAATTCAGTCGGCCTTCATTCCTTGAAATGATACACTCGGAAGTGTCTTCTTGCTTTTTACTCGGAATGGCCTTCAGTCGTCAATCAACCCAGTCGGTTGTCTTTACTCGAATCTGGCTGATTGAATTTCCTCTCATGTCCTTGCTTTGCTCGGAAATATAGGTTTCTGACCCATTTTACTCGGTATTCTTCATTGCAGAGATCTCACTCGGACTTAGTGTGAAATTGTGAGAATCTATCCGAGTGTGATTCACTCCTGCTCGAATTTTCCTTGCTTGCTTAAGGCATTACTCGGAAATGCCTTGTTCCGCTTGAGAATGCCATCTTCTCTGAGTGAAACCACTCGGATTCCTCCTTAGTCAGCATTTATTCATTTCAGTGGCCTCTTCTACTCGGAATCCATTCACTCGGAACAGCTTTTCACTCGGATTAGTTGCAATCAGAAAGCTCCCACTCGGATTTACTTCAATCAGCAGTCCTTTCACTCAGAGAATAGCTTTGGACATATTTATTAGAGGTCAGTCTTCTTTTTTCACTCGGAATGGACGCAGTCGGGGAAGTTTCCACTCGGAATCACCTCCAACCGAGACTTATTCCATTTCAGCATTGGTCCTTCACTCGAGTCAGCTATTTATCACTCGGAATGGCTTTGACAGGGAACATTTCACTCAGATTTTCTCCAACAGTGCAGTATTTCCCTCGGCAATGCTCTACTCTGAGTCTTTCCACTCGGATTTGGTCATTTCTGAGTTATCCCACTCGGATTTGGCCATTTTAAGTTGGATTTCAGTGCTCTGAGTCAGATTTCTGCTTTAAAATGAGAATTCTTTCCACTTTGGGCTTGTTCTTCTTGTTTCTTTATCATTTTATGGTCATTTTTCTCTTGTTTTTGACCCTTTATTACCTTAAGTTCTGCAAAATAACATACCCAAGTAGAATAGAGTGGAAAGAAAGCAAAAATTGCAATAAATAAAGGAATTACAGTGGATAATGATAAAAATCCTAAGCAAACTGGATCTAATTTATTGTACTATAAAGCACTTATCAAAATACCCCAAACCAAAACATTGTTTGTCCTCAAGCAATCACCATATTCACAAGATAAAATACAGAAAACACTAAGCTTAATAAACTAAGGGATCCAAAACAGAGAAACTGATTTATTCAAATGCCAATTTTATTTTTCTTATGTGAATCAAATTTAAATGTCAAGACTTGAGATACTCTTCTCACAATTTTCACTCAAGTGTTTCAAGGTTTGTGTATCTCTTAAATCATCATAGTCAAAAAATATTACCATAAGCTTGTTAATAAACCAGAAACTCCACAGTTTAGATAGAAAATATGTCAAAGTCTAAAGGTCTTTCAAAGGTTGTAACGTGGCCTTGGGTTGTATTGTCAAGGTAGGAATTTCAAGAAAAATGGAATACAAAAGGGCTTTAACAGTCATGAATGATTCAAATTATCATCATAAATTTAACAGAGCAAATTTTTGAATTTTTATGGACTTTTTTGGAATTCATTCAATATCATCCTTTTGATTTTCTTTTTTCTTTTTCTTGTTTTTCTTTACATTCAATACATATTTTTCTTAAGTCCTTTTTTTTTATTTCTTTGCTCCACTAGATTTCCAACTTTTTCACCATTAAGAGAATATCAGTCAATGAAAGGTTTTCAAGGAAAAATTTTCACTTTTAGGCTCAAAAGGGGCAACTAGGGGTCAAATTATACAAAATTATGAGGCTTAAGAATAAGACCTAATTGTGCCTTTATCATCCTAAGACATATAATCAAAAACCATTTTGAATCGGTTGAAAAACAAGTTCTAGAATATTAATGACTATGAGATTCACTCAATCAAGAAAATATGGGTTTTGAAAATTTGTTTGATAAATAACCCGTTTTGGCTCAAATCTAACCATGGAAAGTCTTTTCAAAGAAAATTTTAATCACATAAGGTTCATTTAAGCATTTATTTGGCATTTAAACAATCAAAATTTGAAAATTTTACTCAAAATTTTAGGATCCTTAGATACTTTAGCCTTGTGTTCAAAGTAACTTTATCATGCAATCATGGTAAATTACAAGATGATAAACAAAGCAAGGAAAACACACATGCAAAATAAAATAACAATCACACAACGTAAGCAAAACAGTTAAGTTTTCTTACCTACCACCCCAAACCAGAATTTGACATTGTCCTCAATGTTAAAATGGATGATAAAAGGATAAGAAAACTTACCTGGAGTAACCCCAAACCAGCAGTTGACATAGTTGGGGTTTTTTTTTTATTAAAGCTTAAAAATAAAGACATGGGGTTACCTCCCCACAAGTGCTAAGTTTAACATCTTCAGCCAGACTCTATCCCTCAATCACAGTCAAGAATCGATTAGGGCCTAGAAACTCATACCTTAGTATGGAAGGTAAAGATTTAAGTTTAACATTTGGGTTCACCATGACCTTAGTGTCATGTCTCAGTGGTATGTCACCTTCACTGCTTTTTTATGTTCCTGCAAACTTATTTAGAAAAATAGATTCAAGTGGGTCATTAAAAAGAGTTTCATCTTTCACCACTTGGTCAACAATTTCAATTCCATAGCAAACATCATTAAAAGGTATTTCTAAAACATTTTTCAAATTAAAATCAACCTTTTGGTCTCCAACAGTTAGAGACAACTTACCATTTTTGACATCGATCACAGTACCTGCAGTTGCTAAAAATGGTCTACCTAAAATAATAGGAATCAAAGAATCTTCGTCCATTTCAAGCACAACAAAGTCAGCAGGTATAAAAAATTTTCCTACCTTAATAGGAACTTCCTCTAAAATTCCTACAGGATATTTGATAGATCTATCAGCCAACTGTAAAGATATCCTAGTAGGTTTTGGCTCTCCCAATCCTAACTTTTTAGCAACAGATAATGGCATTAAACTCACACTCGCTCCCAAATCACACAATGCTCTATCTATAGCTATGCCACCAATCATACAAGGAATAGAAAAGCTACCTGGATCATGAAGTTTTGGAGGCATTTTCTTCTGAATTAGAGCGCTGCACCCCTCAGTGAGTGCCACGGTTCCATCTTCCTCAAGCTTTCTTTTGTTGGACAAAATATCCTTCAAGAACTTCGCATAGATAGGCATTTGCTGCAAAACATCTATGAAGGGAATATTGACATACAATTTTTTAAAAAAATCAAGAAACTTACCAAATTGTTTGTCCAACTTTGCTCTAGCCAGGCGCTGAGGAAATGGAATAGGAGGTTGATATGGCTTAACCTCTTCTTTCTTTTCTTGTGGTTTTTCTTCCTTATTCATCGGGTGAGATGGAGACTCATCCAATTTATTTTTCTCTTCAGTCTTACCAACTGGACCATCATATTGAGTACCACTCCTAAGAGTGATAGCCATTGCATGGTTGAAAGGTCTAGCCTCGGGTTTCCCAGGAAATGTTCCTGGCGTTCTTTGAGAGTAGGAGGCTTGTTGGGCAATTTGAGTCTCCAATATTTTGTTATGGGTGGCAAGGGAGTCCACCTTTGAAGCTAAGTTTTTTATTGTATCAGAGAATTCATCATTTTGTTTAAGTTGAGTAGCTACACATGTCTCCATCAAGGATTCTAGCTTTGATTTTTGTGGAATATAGGTTCCTTGTTGAGGTTTGTAGTTACTTTGGAATTGAGGTGGCCTATTTTGGAAGCCAGGTAGACCTTGTGGAGGTCTGTAGTTACCTTGATAATTTCCACTATAGTTTCCAATAGCATCCACCTGATGCATTTCTTGTTCTTGATTAGGAGTCATTGCTAAATGGCAGTTTGTAGCTCCATGTCCTGAAACACCACAAACTTCACAAACAATATTAGTAGCACCTGTTGACCCTATTTTATCAAGTTTTAATGTTAATGCTTCAACTTTGGCAGAAAGTAGGGAAAGAGCATCAACAGAATACTTACCTGGTGTTTTAGAAGGTACTCCTCTCTCAGAGTTCCACTGGTGAGTGTTTTAAGCTATTTCCTCAATTAGGTTCTCAGCTTCATCAACATTTTTACTCATGAAAGCTCCTCCAGCTGCAGCATCTAAAGAGATCTTTTGTGTGGAAGTTAGTCCATTATAGAAAATATGGATTGTCAACCACCTTTCTATCCCATGGTGAGGACATTCTCTTAGCAACTCCCTGTATCTTTCCCAGGCTTCATACAAGGATTCATCATCTTTTTGTGAAAAATTTATGATTTGTTTTCTTAACACATCAGTCTTGTTCCTTGGGTACCATTTATTGATAAAAGCACTGGACAATTATTCCCAAGTCGTGATGGATCCTTCAGGAAGAGAGTATAACCACGCTCTCGCTTTATCTCTTAAGGAGAAAGGGAAAAGTCTTAAGCGAATGGCATCATTGGTGGCTCCGTTCATCTTCAGGGTGTCACAGTATTCAAGAAAGATTTGAAGTTGAAGATTTGGATCTTCGGAGGGTAATCCTCCGAATTGGTTTTGTTGAACCATTGAGAGTAGTGAAGGCTTCAATTCAAAATTGTTAGCCTCCACTGTGGGTCTGAGGATGCTAGATCCTCTCCCATTAGTGCTTGGAGCGGTAAAATCTCTTAAGGGTCTGTGTTGGTCTGCCATTTGATTTTCTTTTTGTTCTTTTTGTTGTTTTTGTTGTTTTCTCAAAGCTCTAAGGGTACGTTCTATCTCAGGGTCAAATCCTAAGTTTAGATCGACACTACGGCTTCGTCGCATAAATAGAAAATAAATGACCAATAAAACAAACAATTACAAAAAGAAAATAACAACAGATACACAGAATATAGAACAAAATATAAAATTAAAAAGAAAATAAAAATAAAAATAAAAATAACAATAAAAATATTAACAAGTATGATCTAATCGAATTTTAATATTGCCGATATTTGAGGGACAACAGTCCCCGGCAACGGTGCCAAAAACTTGACAGGGCCCACAAGCGCACGGGTTATGTCGCGTAATATAAAAGATTACCGTTCTCCACAGGGACTGTGTTCAAAGTACCGGCATATTAAAATTTAATTATCCACACAATTGTTTTTTAAGGTTTTTGTAAAATAAAACACAAAATTAAGTTACACAGAATACAAAAATAAAATTTACTTGACACTTAAAAAATCAGAGTTGAGAGTATCTTGGGATTTCGGGGGATTAAGACTCTATTTTATGTTAATGAATTTAACTTTTCATAAATAAGAATCAAATTAAGTTTTCCAAGGCGAATTTTCCAAAAGCTAATTAATATGTTCCTCTCGGAATCCTATTAATGTACCTAACCTATGGAAAGCGCTGCTTAATCCTCAGAAAGGCCCATTATCGTTTTATGAAAATCCCTTTTATTTCCTCAAAAGAATTTTGATTACTTTCACGGTTTTACCAAGGTCACAAAAAGCATTTCAAAAATCTTAGGTTTAGTTCAAAGCTTTCCGGTAAAAATAAATCTCTCGATTCTATTTATTACCTAAACTTACTAATATACCCGTAAGTATACAGTTTTATCATTTAGGTTCTTGTTAGGAATTACTAAAAGCATTGAGCATAATTGAACTAAATGGAAAACAGAAATTTATTTAATTCCAAGTCAAAATAATATTAACAATAAAATATTATCATACCCTCTTTATCCTAAGATAATTAATTTAGCTACTCATGAAATAATTCAAATTCATATATATAATGGAAAAATAAAACATACAAGACATGGTAAAAAATAAAGACTTACGGGTTTCTCCAAAAGCTTAGAATAATTTACCACTGTAATTCCTTGTCGCAATAATTTCTCCACCAATTACAAATTTAAATTCTCACTTTTACAATTCACAACTCTTAAAATAAAATAAAGAAAAAGAAAGAAAATAAAAAAGAAATGGGACAGAGAAAGAAAAACGAAAAAGAGAAAGAGAAGAGAAAGAAAACAAAAACGAAGAAAAGAAAGAAAGAAAAGAAACGGAAAGAGAAAGGAAAGAAAAATGGAACGAAGCTGATGGAATTGATTTCAAGTGATGCCTTGGTGGTGCTGTCCGTGTTCCCTTTTATAGGCAAAGGAAGGGAAGAAGTCAGCTTGGAAAACGCGTTGCCAGTTGGTGCAATTGTCTTCTTCTCAGCCGCCCCACTATCACAGCTTGGAGACAGCCTGGATGGTGTCAAGTGGGAGAAAACTTTCGGTGCATGTGACTTCCAACTGTCCCAAATTGTATTATTTTAATATTTCCAATAATTCGGTGCTTGGATTTATTCAGCTGGGCAAATTTCGAGTGGAAAACTGGGTCGGTTTTCATTTTTTCTCCAAAATCCGAGTGAAAGCTTGCTGGAGGGTGGTTTGCTGAGTGCTGGACGGTGTTGCATTGTGAAGAATTAGGTCGGTTTTCACCTTCTCTCTAGAATCCGAGTGGAAAAGAGGCCTTTTGTGCAAAAGACCGAGTGAAAAGGTGACTTTGGACACAAATCCGAGTGAAAGTCAGTCAGTGTTATTGGTGGGTCGGTGTTTGGAGGAGAATCGGTCGGTGATGAAGCTGGATGAATGGATGAGTGAAGAGTGACTAAAGAGTAACTCTGATTGAGCCATTCAGTCGGAATTGACTGCAGAGGGACTCGGATCCGACTAAAACCATTCACTCGGCTCAGCTTCATGGAGTTCATTCGGAACTAATTGAAGACTCACTCAGGATCAGAATTTATTCAATCGGTTCCCAAACATTTTCACTCGGCTGTCTCTGAATCTGAACCACTCGGTTCAAACTTTGCTCGGATTTTGCTTTGGAATTCACTCGGTCAAATTCATTCGGATACATTCACTCGGATTTGCTTTGAAATAATTCAGTCGGCCTTCATTCCTTGAAATGATACACTCGAAAGTGTCTTCTTGCTTTTTACTCGGAATGGCCTTCAGTCGTCAATCAACCCAGTCGGTTGTCTTTACTCGAATCTGGCTGATTGAATTTCCTCTCATGTCCTTGCTTTGCTCAGAAATATAGGTTTCTGACCTATTTTACTCGGTATTCTTCATTGTAGAGATCTCACTTGGACTTAGTCTGAAACTGTGAGAATCTGCCCGAGTGTGATTCACTCCTGCTCGGATTTTCCTTGCTTGCTTAAGGCATTACTCGAAAATGCCTTGTTCCGCTTGAGAATGCCATCTTCTCTGAGTGAAACCACTCGGATTCCTCCTTAGTCAGCATTTATTCATTTCAGTGGCCTCTTCTACTCGGAATCCATTCACTCGGAACAGCTTTTCACTCGGATTAGTTGCAATCAGAAAGTTCCCACTCGGATTTACTTCAATCAGCAGTCCTTTCACTCGGAGAATAGCTTTGGACATATTTATTGGAGGTCAGTCTCCTTTTTTCACTCGGAATGGACGCAGTCGGGGAAGTTTCCACTCGGAATCACCTCCAACCGAGACTTATTCCATTTCAGCATTGGTCCTTCACTCGAGTCAGCCATTTATCACTCGGAATGGCTTTGACAGGGAACATTTCACTCGGATTTTCTCCAACAGTGCAGTATTTTACTCGGTAATGCTCTACTCTGAGTCTTTCCACTCGGATTTGGTCATTTCTGAGTTATCCCACTTGGATTTGGCCATTTTAAGTCGGATTTCAGTGCTCTGAGTCGGATTTCTGCTTTCTGAGTCGGATTTCAGCTCTAAAAAGAGAATTCTTTCCACTTTGGGCTTGTTCTTCTTGTTTTTTTATCATTTTATGGTCGTTTTTCTCTTGTTTTTGACCCTTTATTACCTTAAGTTTTGCAAAATAACATACCCAAGTAGAATAGAGTGGAAAGAAAGCAAAAATCGTAATAAATAAAGGAATTACAGTGGATAATGATAAATATCCTAAGCAAACTGGATCTAATTTATTGTACTATAAAGCACTTATCAGGGGTTAATCACTACATGGGAGAAACTGTCTCATGCCTTCCTTAACAAATATTATCCAAGGAGCAAAACAGACCAGTTGAGGAAGCAAATCATCACTTTCGCTCAAAAAGATGATGAAACTCTTTATGATGCCTGGGAGAGGTACAAAGAAATGGTTTAAGAATGCCCAAACCATTGTATTGAATGCTAGTTGATAAGCACATTTTCTATAGTGGGCTCACTCCAAACCAAAAGGTAACCTTGGATGCCACAGCTGGTGGTGCCTTCATGAGTAAGAACATGGAGGAAGGTTACAATCTCATTGAGGAGGTTGCCCAAAACACATACCAATGGTCTTCAGAAAGGAGTTTACCAAGAACTCCAGGTAAGTACTCTGTTGATGTTCTCTCTTTATTAACTACTAAAGTAGAGGCATTATCTGTTAAAATTGAGAAATTTGATAAATTAGGAATAGGTACTTCTAATCTTGTTTTTGAGCTGTGTGGTGTTTCAGATCATAACATTTCAGGATGTCAGCTTGGAGTGACTCAGAATGCCGAACCAGAGATGCAACAGGTGGATGCTATTGGGAACTATGGTGGAAATTATGGCAATAATTTCTGACAGCCACAAGGACCACCTGGTTTCTAAAGCAGACCACCTCCTTATCAAGGAAATTAGAGTAATTTTAGATAACCACAACGACCATACATTCCACAGAAATCTAAGCTGGAGTCCTTGATGGAGACCTTCGTGACCACCTAGTTAAAGAAGGAGGAAGATAAATAAATTGAAAAGAAGGAGGAGGTGAAACCATATCAGTCTCCAGTTCCATTTCCTTAACGCTTGGCCAAGGCTAAGCCTGACAAACAGTTTGGTAAGTTTCTTGAAGTTCTTAAGAAGCTTTATGTTAATGTTCCTTTTATAGATGCCTTGCAACAAATGCCAACATATACAAAGTTCCTGAAGGACATCTTATCCAATAAAAGGAAATTAGAGGAGGATGGTATAGTAGCACATACTAAGGAGTGCAGTGCTTTGATCCAAAGAAAGCTACCACCCAAGCTTCAGGATCCAGGTAATTTTTCTATTCCTTGTATGATTGGTGACATGGCTATTGATATAGCACTATATAATTTAAGAGCTAGCTTTAGCTTAATGCCATTGTCTATTGCTAAAAAATTGGGATTGGGTGAATTGAAACCTACTAGGATGTCATTGCAATTAGCGGATAGGTCTGTTAAATATCCTGTGCGTATTTTAGAAAATGTGCCTATTAAAGTAGGTAAATTTTTCATTCCTATCGACTTTGTTGTTTTGGAAATGGATGAGGATTCTATGGTCCCTATTATTCTAGGCAGGCCATTTTTGGCAACCATGGGTGCAGTAATAGATGTTAAAAATGGAAAATTGTCTCTGACTATTAGAGACCAAAAGGTAGATTTTAGTTTGAAAGATGCTTTAAAGAAACCTTTTGATGATGTTTGTTCTGTGGATTTTATTAACCAAATGGTGAAGGAAGAAACTCTTCCTAAGGATTCACTTGAATTTTCTTTATTAATTGAGCCTACAGGAACATCTGATTGTTTGGAAGAGAATGCCCCACTTAAACATGAGATGTGTGAGAAAGTGATAAGCTCAACTATTGAATTGAAGCCTTTACCGGCTTCATTGAGGTATGAATTTCTTGGACCCAACTCTACATATCCTGTCAGTGTAAATACTGACTTGAATCCATATGAAACTGAGAAGCTTTTGAAACAACTTAGGTTGTATATGAAGGTTATTGGTTATACAATGGATGATATAAAGGGGATTCGCCCTTCCTTTTGCATGCATGGGATAACTATAGAGGATGAGAGTAGGCCCATAGTAGAACCACTTAGGAGACTAAATCCAAAAATTCAAGAAGTGGTTAAAAAGGAAATTTTGAAATTGCTTGATGTTGGTGTTATATATCCCATTGCTAGTAGTAAGTACGTAAGTCCAATTCATGTGGTTCCTAAAAGGGAGGGATAACTGTTGTGAAAAATGATAAATAGGAACTAATTTCTACTAGGATAGTTTTTGGGTAGCGTATGTGCATTGATTATAGAAAGCTAAATAGTACCACAAAGAAAGATCATTTCCCTCTTCGTTTCATTGATCAGATGCTTAAGAGGCTTGCTAAGCACTCTTATTTCTGTTATTTGGATAGGTACTCAGGTTTTCATCAAATTCCCATCCATCCATCTGATCAAGAGAAAACTACCTTCACTTGCCCTTATGGGACATATGCATATAGAAGAATGCCATTTGGCCTATGTAATGCACCTGTGACTTTTCAAAGGTGTATGCAGACCATCTTTTCTGATTTGATTGAGAATGTGATGGAAGTTTTAATGGATGACTTTACTATGCATGGTTTGGATTTTGATAATTATTTGACTAATTTGTGCCAAGTTTTGTAGCATTGTGAGGAGGCCAACTTAGTCTTAAATTGGGAGAAATGTCATTTCATGGTAAGAGAAGGCATAGTTCTTGGACACCTGGTGTCTGAGAGAGGAATTGAGGTGGATAAGGCTAAGGTAGAGGTGATTGAAAAATTACCCCCACCGACCAATGTGAAAGGTATTCGAAGTATTTCTTGGGCATGTCGGGTTTTATCGGCGGTTCATTAAAGACTTCAGCAAGATCACCAAGCCTTTGACTAATCTTTTGGGTAAGGATGTGCCTTTTATTTTTGACTCATCTTGTCTTGAGGCTTTTTGCAGGATTAAACAAGCTTTGATTTATGCTCCTATGGTACAACCCCCTGATTGGAAACTCCCATTTGAGCGGATGTGTGATGCTAGTGATCACGCAGTAGGGGCTGGGCTTGGGCAACGGAAGGATAAGAAGCTGTACGTGATCCATTATACTAGTCGTACACTTGATGAAGCGCAGGTAAATTATTCCACCATTGAAAAGGAATTATTAGCTATTGTCTTTGCTTTTGATAAGTTTATATCATACTTGGTAGGCTCGCATGTTACTGTATATACTGACCATTTTGCCATCAAGTATCTTTTACATAAAAAAGAAGCAAAGCCTAGGCTAATTAGGTGGATTTTGATTCTGCAAGAATTTGACTTAGAGATAAAAGATAAAAAGGTATTGAGAACCTTGTTGCTGACCACCTATCTAGGATGTCATCTGGAAAAGATAAGATGAGTGATGTTGTTCCCATCAATGAGTCTTTTCCAGATGAACAACTACTGAGTCTTAGTGTCCAACAAGTGCCTTGGTATACAGATTTTGTTAATTTTCTTGCTTATGGTATTTTACCCCTTGACCTTGGTTTTCAGTAGAAAAAGAACTTTCTTACAGATGTTAAGCATTACTATTGGGATGAGCCCCTCATTTTTAAACAATATGTAGATGGTTTGATTAGGAGGTGTGTTCCAGAGGATGAAGTCCATGCCATCCTAGACCATTGCCACTCTTTTTCCTATTGAGGCCACATGAGTAGATCCAAGATAGCCTCGAAAGAATTACAAGCTGGGTTCTACTGGCCACACTTTTTAAGGATGTGGGTAAGTATATCCTGACTTGTGATGCTTGCCAACGAACAGGTAACATAGGTAAAAGGCATGAGATGCCACTTAATAGAATTTTAGAGGTTGAGTTATTTGATGTGTGGGGGGTTGATTTCATGGGACCCTTTCCCTCTTCCTTTGGAAACCAGTTTATCTTAGTAGCAGTTGATTATGTGTCTAAATGGGTGGAAGCCATTGCTTTACCTCATTCGGACCCTAAAACTGTTATTAAGCTTTTTAAAAAGATTATATTTCTGAGGTTTGGGGTTCCTAAGTGTGTTATAAGTGATGGAGAGTCTCATTTTATTGAGAAAACTTTTCAGACCCTTTTAAAGAAATATGGAGTGAGGCATAAGGTTGCCAGACCTTATCACCCTCAAACTAATGGACAGGTTGAGGTTTCCATTAGGGAGATAAAAAATATTCTCTAACAAGTGGTCAATACATCACGTAAGGATTGGTCTATTAAATTAGACGATTCCTTATGGGTATATTGTACCGCATATAAAACCCCTATTGGAACCACACCCTTTAAACTAGAATATGGGAAGCCTTGTCATTTGGCTATTGAACTTGAGTATAAATCATTTTGGGCAGTTAAAATACTTAATCTTGATCATAAGGTTGCAGGTGAGCGCAGGTTATTAGAGCTAAATGAACTAGAGGAACTGCGTTTGGATGCGTATGAGAATGCTAAGATTTACAAGGAAAAAACAAAACGTTGGCATGATCGTCACATCCTTTGGAGGACATTCAATCCAGGTGATATGGTCTTGTTATATAACTCGAGATTAAGGTTATTTCTAGGTAAACTAAGGTCCCAATGGATAACTCAAGATTAAGGTTATTTCTAGGTAAACTAAGGTCCCAATGGTCGGGACCGTTTAGAGTTTTGAAAGTATTTTCCTTTGGCACTGTTGAGTTATGGAGCGAAAAGTATGGACCATTTAAAGTAAATGGGCAAAGACTTAAGCACTACTTGACAGACGAGCCTATTCATTAAGCAAGTGCTTTGGATTTGCTTGATGCATCGAATTCATAAATCCAAATGGTGAAAAACATCTGGCTGAAGACGTTAAACTTAGCACTGTTGGGGAGGTAACCCCATTTGTCATTTTATTTCAATTGTTTTGCATGAATTTGTTTGCTTGCATGTTTGGTGTAAAAATTAAAGTAAACACAAAAATATTTTGATATTGCCTTTTGTGGAGTAAGATATTTGAATTAATCATCATTTTGCATGATTTGGTTGGAATCAAAATGAGGTGTTTTAAATTGGGTTGATTGGCATGATTTTTGGATTAAAGGTTGTGGTTTGACCCAATAATTTTCATGAATGTATAAGTGTTTTCTGGGTGAAAAAATAGTGCAAACCACTGGCTGTGGTTATCCACCACTGGCAGTGGTTTGACCCAGGCTTTTCCCCTGAAAAATTGAATTTTTTGGCACAAAACAGTAAGAACCACTGGTTGTGGTTAGCTCTGGAATTTCCCCCTACATTTTAAGAATTTTTGGGCATGAAACAGAGGCAACCACTGGCCGTGGTTACCATCAGGTATCATAGGCTGTTTTCATTTTAGAATCTGGGCCAAAATAGAACACACCACGGGCTGTGGTTATTCACCACTAGCCATGGTTCGGCCCAACATAGGGGTTTTCATGTTTTTAAACACCCCATGCCCTAGTACCCCTCTTTTATGCATTGCCTTCTTGTTTCCTTCATTTATACCTTTTGAAAATACCCACCAAACCACTTAAGAAACTTAAACTTCTCTCAATCTCCTTGCATCTTTATCATCTTGCTACTTGAATCATCTTTCCTCTTCTCTAAATCAAGTAAGCATTGTACTCTTTCTCATTAGTTTGGGGTTTCTCATTGGGTTTTTGGGGGTTTCTAAAATTTTAGGGATTTATCATGAAATTCTTAAATTGATTCATTTCAGCTTACCCTAATTGCTTTGTGATGAAATTGAATGCTATAAAACCAAATGGGTAACACTAAATCTTCATGAATTTCATCTAGTGTTCATACCTTTTCATATACCCCATTTATGTTTTTGTGCAAATTTTGATCTTTGGTGGTGATTAAATGTTTGATTGGTGGTTAAATTCTGAAACTGGTTGTTTAATGTGGCTATTGAACTTGATGAGTGGAAGCATTACTCTTGAATATTGCATTTGGCACTCATTTATTTAGTGCCCACCATGTGTTTGATGAAATGCCCAAGAGACAAAATTCTTGAATTGTTCATGATCTGAATATGCATTTGGTCTAGTTCATCTCTCATGGTATTTAATTATTCATATATGTCTATTTCTCTATTACATGCCATGAATGTATAAGATTATATAGGTGTTGTTTCTTGTCATGATGCAAAACTTTGGAGCTTGAATTAGAATGCTTTTTAACCCTTTTTGTATGGTTTTATTAGGTCATCTCTAAGTTTTTATTCAACTCCATGGCACCTAAGATTCCCTCTAAGAAAAGGAAGACAAAGGGTAAGTCTTCTAACTACTCTGATTTGAATGATATTGAATGCTCATCAGAAGGGCAAAAAGATAAGGTTGGAATCTTTATTAAGTAGAGAGCTTATTCCCTCTAGATTTTTCTGCAAAGATACTTTGATGGAATTGGGAATTTTTGAAGATACATTACGCTTATGTCAAAATATGGGTTAGGATTCCTTTATTGAATTGTTTAAACCCGTGTATGAGTATACCTCTTTAGAATTCCTAAGTTCAGTGGAGGTGAGTAGGTACCTAACTACTGATGGTTGGGAAATGTCATTTAGGTTGAACAATACTGATTATAAAATGAATGTGGATGAGGTGGCTAAAATTTATGGTTTTCCCCCAGGGGTTGCTGCTAGCATCCAAAGGACTTTAGACCAGTATACTTTTGGTTCTTTATTTCTATTGCACGGGGTAACTATGATGCTTCCTCTTCCAAAGCTTCCTCTATTCATCATCCTGTTTTCTGATACCTTTAGCGGTTTATGGCCCGTTCCCTTTTTGGTAGGTATGATCGTCCCGATACCGTCCGACAAGCTGAGGTATTTTTCTTATACTCTATGCTTAATAATACTCATATTGACTCTACTAAATGGTTAGGTAGCCAATTTTCCCGAGTTGGCAATGCCACTATTGGTAAAATTATTCTTGCAGGTTACATTAATCTTATAGCAAGGTATGTGGGTATAAATTTAGAGTAGGATAATCTTTATCACCAACCAAAGAGGGTAGATATAGGTGAATTAATAAATATGGGCATAGTTGTAAAGGAGCATAATGTTTATTGTTTAGTCATACCTGGTTTTTCTGTTCCTTACCCCTTACCTGATCCTACTTTCACAAGTTTAGAGGGCAAGACATCTTTTGTTTTTACAGAGACAGATGACCATACTCCACTCTCTACCGAGATGCCACTACCCACCGGGCCTCCAGAACAGGGTGAGCCATCTGATTTTGGTGAGGAGCCACCTTTCTCCCTGCAGCAAATGTACACCTTGCTTAAGTAGATGTCTGCTGAACAAACCCGTCAGGGGCACGCATCGATCAGATTTCTGACTGGGTAGATGCCATGTATGATTGGACACACCCAATAAGGTCATTTCCACCCCCTTCTCCATGACAGGTAACAATTGAACTTTTGTGTCCATTTACCCTTGGTTCCTCAATTACGGCCCTTTTTGGCCCTTTTGATATGGACATTGGGGACAATGTCTAGTTTTAGTTTGGGGTGATGGGTACACAAAAGTTCAGCTCATTCTTACTTTATTCCTTTTTATTTTTGTTTATTTTTATTTTCTAGTTCATTTACATGATTGTATGCTTAAGTTCTAGTTCATTTGCATGATTGTATGTTTCCTCATATGCCTTAGGCTAGCATTGATTGCTGATTGTAGTTATTGTTATCTGTATGACATGTGATGTAGATTGGTTGGATTTTAAGCATTACTTAGGTTAATCTTGTATAAAAAATAAAAAATAATATATATATATATTATATATAAGTTTTTGATTGCTATTCTTTCCAGAATAATCACTCAGCATGATGACTGTGTTTCTTTGATTAGGCTAATTACCACTGTGAGCTTTTGAGCAATAGGGTGTTCAGTGCATTAAATTGTAAATGACCCATGATTCTTTGACTGAGTGATTCACACATTTGATAGCACTCTAGAACTTGGCTTTTGACCAATTCAAAACGGTTTGTGAATGCATGCTTGGAATGAAAAAGGCACTTTAGGTTTTGTTTTCTTTAACCTTAGAATTTGTTGAAAGCTTAATCCATTAGTTATCCCCTTTGAGCTATGAAATAATATGATATTTTCTTTCAAAACCTTTAACATTAGGATTTCTGGTTAACATATAGAAGAGGCAAAAAGGATAAGCTAACTAAAAGTGGTTAAATTGAAAAACAAAAACCATGATAGTTTGGGGTGTGTGATTCAAAGAAAAGGAAAGATAAGGAGTTTGATCTCAAAATTAAAAGAAGAGAAAAAGAAAAATGAAGCATACCCTTTATGGTTTGAAAGTATAGAGAGTTATTGAATTGAGGTTTACTTGCCTTTTTGTGATACAACTCTTCTTATAGAATTAAGCCCTTTGCATTTCCCTTTTTCTTGGTTTCTATTCCTATGTTATGAATCCCTTGGCCCCATTACAACCTTTTAAAAGACCTTTTGACCGATGCATGTCTTCTGGATAACTGTGGAGTTTGTGGTCAATTGCCAAGCCTATGGTAGTGTTTAGAATGGTATGGTCTCAGTGGATTGAAACACAAACACATACATTAAGTGGGAAGTGAGAAAGAGTACCCTACGTCTAATCTTAGTGAATGTGGTTTGACTATTGATTGTGGTATATTCTAGTAGTTTATGCAATCTCTTAAAAACACAAAAACAAAGAAAATAAATAAACACAAGATTCCTTAAGTTTGCTTGGGTCTACTGGTTTTTCATTATATGCTTGTATGGATTCAGTGATTGCTTGAGGACAAGCAATGTTTTAGTTTGGGGTATTTTGATAAGTATGCATTATGTGTTGTTTTTGGTTGTTTTTAGGTCTAGTTTTTAGGGTTTTTGCATATTGTTTCATGCTCGATTCCCTTGATTTTGATTCTTTTCCACACATATTACTTAATTATTCCTATTTTGCAGGATCAATGATATTCTAGGTCTATTTTGAGGAAAAATGGCAAAGTGGATGAAAGAAGAGACCTTTGAGGACTTTAGGAGTGCATTTTGGCAAGGTTGGAGGAAACCACTGCCAATGGTGGCAAACCACTGGCCGTGGTTAGCACTGGAAAAGAGGAAAAGCAAGTTAGAAACCACCACTGGCCGTGGTTGGCTTTGTCTGTTACCCAAAGTTATAAAATTTTGTTTAAAAGGGATCAGGACTCGAACCACTGGTCATGGTTGTCCCCTACAAGGCCCAAATCTCTAATTTGTTTAAGGTTTTTGTTAGGCGCTTGGGGGATATGTTGGAGAGTTCTGCAGAGACAATTAAAGAGACAACTTTTGGTAGATTTAAAAGGACCTTTTGGGAAGCTTTCATTGGGAATCAAGAGTCAAGACCATCAAGGGAAATTAATTCTGCAGATTTGGGAGGAAGAATTAGGAATCCTAGTGAGAACTAATTTGTAATTTCTAAATCCCTATTTTACACTTTCGATATCTTTTATGCTTGGCATTGATTTTGTGATGTGTAACATGATGACACCCATCCTTATGGCACACTAAACTCTATTCTTGGGGCTAAGGATGTAGTATTCCTATGTGTTACAATTAATTGTTCTTTGCATTCCAATCTATGTGATTTCAATTTCTATTCAATTTATGTATGCCTAATGTTTCTGCAAGACTTAGAGATAAGCGTAGATGATCACAAATTATATGGGTAATCGAGAGATTGGCATGTAATTTGAAAATACCTAAATTGAACCTATGATTTTAATTTACGATTGTAAGCAAAGTTATTTGAGGATTAATCGGATTTCCATAGAACATAAAAGGTCTAATTAACAAATTGAACGCGGTTCTTTGGGAATTAGGCACGTTAATAGGCTTTCGAGAGAAAGGTATTAATTAACTTAGGGGAATCTGCCTTAGAAACAAAATCATATAATTGGATAGGCGAGTAACCTTTAATTTGATACTAGCATATAAACCCTTAATACCCCAAGATTTACCTTTGATTAAATTTCCCCAAACTTGCTCTGATTTTCTTCTACAAAAGACGTTGAATTTTTTGTTTTCTAATTTACTGTTCATCATCGTTTTAGTAATTCATTTTAATCGATTCACTAGATAATTGAACCACCGTTATAACTAGTACTTAGGCACAATCTTTATAGGAACGATATATTTTTATTACTTTGATACCCCGTGCGCTTGCGGTAGGCTATCAAGCTCCTGCTCTGTCATCCCCAAAACAAGAGTTAAGTAAATTCATTCCAAAATTCCATTATTCGTATTTTTATCCTGTGCATGATACATTCAAAAATTCATAACTTCCTCATACAACCTCTGATTTAAGAAAACCTAATGTCAAAATCTCTATAACAAAATTCTCTACATTTTCTATGAAGACATCAAGAGCTGAATCCATCTAGATCGGTACTGTTTTAAGAATCTTCACAGGCCTTTGATTGTCTCGTCACCATGTTGGTAGCTTCTAGAACAATTTGTGTATCTCCCTCTTCCGGTACTAGAAATGCCTCATTCTTTTTTCTATGGATCCGTATCAAAGAAACCTATAAGTTTGATGCATGCATAAAAACCAATTCTCAAAGGAGAAATAATGATGAATTTATTTGTACAACCTTAGCTAATTTGGGAGCTTCAGGAACACCTCGTGTTAATTTAGGCATATCTTAGGCTACCACTCTTGGATCGTCATAAATGATATATAAAATTGAAGGGAAAAAGAAGCTATACAAACTTCATGTTGACCATCTTTCGTGATTCCTATCTTATAAATTAATCCCTATTTATTTTTAACTTTCTTAATTTCTGATTCCTAGAAATCCCACACACCTTAAATTCTTGTGTAACAAGTTAATTTTTTGGCCACCATTTTCCGACCAAACCACCACTTCTCGCCACCCACTAGGTAGGTGTCACCACCCAGCTCACTTGACATGTTGGATAATTGAGGTCTTGTGGGATCTTATGGAAAGGACCCTTGTAGGGGGATAACTATTTAAACGACTAAGAGTGGTTGCGATCATTTAACATGTTGAAATAATTGAGGTCTTACGAGATCTTGTGAAAAGGACCCTTGCAGGGGGATAAATGATAAAGCAACTATACGTGGTTGTGATTATTTGATAAATTATGTACATGTGTATAAATATTTATTTCAAATTCGATCCGTTACATATGCATTTCATGTTATGACATATACATTAGCCATAGCAACATGGCATTGAGTTGGAGATAGCCCAGAAAAATGATAACCTATTGAGAGTGTGAATTGATGAAAGATGTAAAAACTTGATATTGATACTTGTGATAGCCCATGATAATGATGAAGGGCAATGTGAATGCGTATGTGTATGTGTATGTGTATGTGCTTGCTATGAGTTGTAAATAATGAGACTTGTATGCCTATGATGATATCTTGATGAAGGCTTAGTGACAAATTGATGATTATATTGCAAAGCATACATGTTGTTTATATACATGTACACATGATCACAATGTATTAGGATTCATCATTTTGAATGTATAACTCACTCTCCTATGTTGTCTCTTTTTAGCATTATGATACAAGATTGTTATGGGATGAGATCATGTTTTGAATTAAAGCTTTTGGAGAAGGTAAATTAGTTGTAAAGGAATTCCTTGACCAAAAATTTGATAATCAGTGACTTTGTGGATGTGTAAATGGCAATTTAAATGAATAATGATATTGATATTATTTTAAGGATCATATCTTTATTCTTTTGGTAATGTGTATTGGTTATTCTTTTGTATCTAGCACTATATGATGCTTGGACAAATGTAATTGGATGCCATCGTGTTGGTGATGAAATTCATGTCAATGAGGAATTGATGAATTGTAAGTATGAAATGATGTTAGACATGGAGTCCTTTTGTGCATGTATATGTATTGATTATGATTCATGATCAACACATACTTGACGATTTAATTTTGTGCAAGAAATGATGTTACACAACGTCTAAATGTTTAGGTTTGATTCTAGGTTAAATTCCATGAATATGAATGCTTATTTTGTATCAAAAATGTTCAAGAAAGTTTAAGGTTCCAGTGCCAATACATAGCCCTTTGAAAAATGAATCATTTGCTTCTTTCTATTTTCTTTATTTTTGGGCCTTTTCCTAATCATTGACAGATGAAATTTGTAAATTTAAGTAAATAAAAAAACAACGACGAATAAAAATTTAACTTTTCCTTTGTTTTAGAATCTAGATGATAGTCAACAAAAGATGCCCATTAATCGTTGTTTAATCCTTCCAGGACCATCGCAATCAATTGATCTCTATTACAAGTGTCTTCATCCCTTTGCTCCCATAATTCTTGACGATGCTTTCTCCATTTAATGTTAAGTGATTTGAAGACATAATTTATTTGAAAAGGATGTTCAACTTCAAACCTAGGCTTCAAATCATTCAACAATATTTAAATTTTAATGTTAGCAACTTTGTAGTATTGAAATTTATAGTGTAAGGAAAACAAATTATCACTTACTTGAATAATGTTATTCAGTACATTTTCCTTGTAATCTTTAGGAATCTTCTTCCAACTAGTATAAATGATAGGAAACACACCATAATCTCTAGCAAGGTGACCTAAGAATCTATTTAACAATCCTCCATTATCTGTAATTTCTTAGTCTTCATCATTCCATTCCACAAGAATTCTTTCATTAGGAGATAAAGACAAAACATCATTTATTGTAAGTGTGCTTTGTATTCTTGGTGCCTTGGTTATCTATCAAATTATTACGTATATAAGAAAAATAATTATTTAATTATATAAAAGTAATGTATGACAACAAACATAGAATTGTAAGTTCTCACCAAACATAGAGTTATCAGATTTCATTTTCTTCAAGTCCTTCCTCTTCACTATCAAAATTGAATTCTGGTTCAACAATATGTGTTGGTTGAGAATGAGGCTAAGATCCATGTGAAAACTAAAAATAGGACTGAGTTCCATGTGAAGATTGGGAATTTGATTAAGGTGCACATATAGGTTGAGAATGGGATTGAGTTCCATGTGAAGACTGAGAATTTGATTGAGGTGCACATATAGGTTGAAAATGGGATTGAGATCCATGTGAAGGATGAGAATTGGACAGAGATGTGGAGTTGTTATTCTTGGTAGAAACTACCTTTATCTTTAGTGTTCCTAGAACCAATAAAACTATTGTAAGTCAATACACATATAATACTCACAATTTATGTAGATAATGCTAATTTATACCAATTTAAAATGTTTAAAAATTTCTTACTATTAGGAGTAATTGGAACTTTGCCTAAAGTGCTAGTCATAGCCCTATCTGGTACTACACTAGTCTTCTTGGTGGAAAATTTCTTCATCTTCAAAGATCCTAAGATACAATAACATTAATACAAGACAAACACAAATTAGTAAAGGATAAAATACACACTTAAGTATTACAAATAAAAAAAACCAAAGTTAGTAAAGAAAATGACAACTAAAATAAGACCTTGTTAAATTAATATTCTCTTCCCCATGTGGAAACAATATTTCCAAATTTTGATGTTCAAATGGATCACATTTATGAAAAATGATATCATTATCTTCACTCATGTTGTATAAGTCTCGCGACTTTATATGCATGGGTATGTGCCAGTTTTTATGAAGCTCATCTTCTACATAATAAACCATTTGAGCTTTTGAAGCTTGGATGTATGGCTCATCATCGTCATTATCTCCAGTGTGTAAATGTTCAAAACTTACTAATGTAAAACCTAGATCGTCTGTTACAATTGTAAGGGAATCCCATCAGGGTCAGGCAGTGGAAACACAAAGGATTCCCAAAAAGAATTGCAAACACAAAGGTCTCAAGGCATTATGCAAAATTAAAATTTTTAATTAGGGTTTACCTCTTGTAGACGCAAAACGAGTTAGGCCTAAATAGTTTTATTTTCAGTCCAACTAAAATAAAACTATCCTCTGGTAGGCTTGCTCTATGTGTGTGACCCTATAGGTAAAATATTCGGTTATATTAATAATAAGCTATTTTATTATTAATATAAAATAAGAGCGGTATCTAGCAATACATCATTATGTCCGAATATTATTTATCATCGACATGACCTATAAGTGATAATTATTTTATATATTTATTCCTTTTGTCACGATATCTAATTGGGCCCAAGGCATGGGCGTCGTCATCCTTGTATGCCCCAATTCATTTTACTTGATACCAGAGTAGACTTTACAGAATAAATATCTAATATTTATTCGTCCTAGCATGGCCATACATTTTGTTAGTCTCACTCCATCAAGTGGCCCATAGATATCACTCCTCTCACATAGGAGAGACAAATTCCATCTACGTCACTCACATCCCTCAGTATAATTTGTCTATTGCCTAATCATAATTTTTATGGTCATCTTATTATAGATAACGTTTGATTGTATTAAAACAATAAACTCCTTATGTAGGAATCGTAGTGACTTCAGGTCGAAGGACTATATACCATTATCACATTGAGAATCGTTTATGACACTTATGTAACGATCCATGCAACGTTCTCATGGTGGGTCTGTCCAGTACAACATTACTCTTTATGTGTACCCGTGTAAAGACTTGATATCATATATCCATGATTTGTGAGATCAAATCATCAGTACATTCACACATTAATCTTAATGTATTTACATGTCCCCATGTAAATACTTGATTAGGGACGTTTTTAGGAATAATTCTCATATGACCTATTATTCCAGGATAAATAACGTTAAAATTAGTCTAAAAACTGAAAATATTAATTTTATCGATAAACCCTAAACCCTAAATAGCTCGTAGTGCATACACCAACAACAATCCCCCTAAGAGTAGTTGTAGTTACCTACATACATTTGAACAAAGTTACTAAGAATCGACCATGGTAGTTTATCTCAATTATATCTACCAATTTCCCATAATAAGGAACACCACCTAACCTCATTTGGTTGTTACTACTACTTGCATAACTCCTTGTCCCAAATGTTCCAAATACTCCACTATTTTATGTTTTAAGCCCTTGGTCTCTCTCCAATGTACGGAACTTCAATCCATTAATATTGTATGTTGTATAGCACTTTGCATAATTAATTGGACCTATAGCTAAAAACTTTAAATCATCTGAATAGGATCTAATTGAATCATGTCTTATCTAAAATACAAAATAATAATAAATAGTTATAAAAATTTAAAGTGAAAAGTTTTGAGTTAAGGTGTATACATATATACATACTCGACGTGAAAATTATTTAACAACTTCCATGTAAACTCTCTTGTCAATCTCAGATCATGACCGTGTGTTTCTCCTCAATTGTCTTCGTATAATGTCTCTAAATTCCCTAAGGGAATTATAAAAAGTATATTTTAAATTGTTGTAGTGAAGACCCCTAATAATAAATTATATAGTTAGAGTACTTACTGAATAAATTGGTCAACTAGTGTATAACTAGTCAAAATATGATGATGTGCTTGCAACTTTTCCATTGTAGATAAAGTGAAGTAAGTAAAACCTCCAACTAGTTTTCCAATAGGCAGAAACAAAGTGCTTATAGTAGCCGGCACAATGTCAGGTTCATCATCAACATGACCTAGTTGGTTGAATTAAATCTCAATTGTATCTAAATATCTAGAACAAAAAGTTAAAACCTTGTGGGCCAAGTAGCCTTCAACAATTGGACCTTCTGGTTAAGCCCAATTGCGTACATAAGACTTTAATTTTCCTAGGTACCTCTCAATAGGATACATCCATCGATATTGGACAGGTCTAAGCTTGGCTTTTTCAACTAAGTGCACAAGCAAATGAACCATGATAGTGAAAAATGAAGAGGAAATAATATTTCCATATGACATAATGTGAGGACAACTTTACTTTGTAGTTGGTCAAGTTCGTCAACTTTTAAAACTTTACTACAAAGTTGTCTAAAAAATACATAAGTCAATCAAAACAGCATACACTTGCTTAGAAGTGTATTTCTCATTGCTAAAGATAGAAGCTGCTCCATCAAGACATGTAAATCATGACTTTTTACCCCTCCAATCTTATGTTCTTTGAGATCAATGCATTTGCTAATGTTGCTTAGGTAGCCATCAGGAAGAGTAATGTTCTTCAAAGTTCTAAGAAAAATTACCTTGTTCGTATTTGTCAATGTATATATAGCAAGAAGATATTTACCATTTAGATCAGGCCAAAGATCAGGTCTAATACCCCTAGCTAGTAAGTCTTTCTTGGCTGCCAAATTGTCCTTTGATTTTACAGTATCATTTAATAATGTATAAAGCACATTATCACATACATTTTTTTCAATGTGCATGACATCAAGATTATGGTGTAATAAGTTCTCTACCCAATAAATTAACTCAAAAGTAATACTCTTCTTTCTCCATTGTAGAGGATCTACCTTACTAGGACCCCCACCTCATTTATTTCTTTTTAGCTCTTCAACAACTGGCTCTTTTCCAAATACAACATTAAGATTTTTAACTTGTTGCAAGATAGTTGCAATGGACACGGTCAAAGGTGGATTTCTTTTTTCAACATTTTCATCAAATTGTATTCGTACTAATCTAAATCTATATCTTGCATCCAACCAACGACGATGAAACATCAAACATCATTTGTGGCTACTATTAACCTTATTAGGAGTTGTATCAAAGTTGTATCTAGGACAAGCTAACCCAATATGAATGTTCCATCCAAATAAATTTCCAAGACTCAGAAAATCACTAATAGTCCACAGTATAGCTACGTGCATATTAAACCTTTCACCACTATATGAATCAAAAGTTCTAAAGCCAGTTTCCCATAACTCTTTCAACTCGTCTATTAATAGCCTTAAATATAAATCAATATCATTTCCTGGTGCTCTTTTACCTAGAATGATCATAGAAAGAATGAATGAACTTTGCTTCATACACATCCAAGAAGGAAGATTGTAAGGTATAAATACAACTGGCTAAATACTATGGCTGGTGCCCAAGTTGCTATATGGGTTGAACCTATCAGTAGCCAAACCAAGTCGTACATTTCGAGGGTCAAAAGCAAATTGAGGATGCTTTAAGTCTAAGTTCTTCCAAGCTTCAGAATCTTTTGGATACTTAAGTATGCCTTGATCACTACTTTCAAATGCATGCCACCACATATGTTCAGCTAATTTTGAAGACATAAACATCCTTTACAAACGCGGCTTTAAAGGAAAATACCTTAAAACTTTTATGGGCACCTTTCTTCATTGTTTAACAATTGTACCACCAATCCTTCTCTTTTTTTCTAGTTTCCATCTAGATGTATTACACTTTTTACAAGTATCTCTATCTTTGTCCTCCCCGGAGTATATCATGCAATCATTCAGACAAGCATCAACTTTCGTATAATGAAAGCCAAGCATAGTAATTAATTTCTTGGCTTCATAGAATAAACTTAGAATTTTTACAAACTCAAAGGCATCTACTAGTAACTCTAGTATCATTGACATTGCTTTATCAGTCATTCTGCATAGACATTTGATGTGATACAACTTGATCAAGAATGAAAGTTTTGAATATTTATCATATCCTTCATATAGACTTTGATCTTTATCCTTCATTAACTCTAAAAGATCAACAATATCATCTGGAAATGTATGGCTTGCTTTTGAACACATATCTTCGTTCTCCTCTATATAATTGTTGTTAGGATGATGACCAAATACGTCATTAACCATCTCAAATATGGGATCGTTAATAATAATTCTATCTTTATTTTGTTGAGGCACTGTAGGTGTTTCTATTGTGGTATGCATAATACTTGTTTTCTCATGTCTAAGCCAAATTGTGTACCCTTTTGGAAAAGGTTTAACAATCAAGTGGTCATATGCTACTTCCCACGTTTGCCATTTGTTGAACTTGCATTTAAGACATGGGCATCTTACCTTATCATTAACACTTCGATTAGAAAATGAAAAATCCAAGAATTTATTCAATCCTTGTAAATATTGAGGAGTATTTCAAGGCATGCTAATCCAAGACTTGTCTATTGAAGACAATGTTTGTTAAGGTAAAGAAGATTTAACTAGTTATGTTAGTGGAATCTCATGTCAATTGGTAAAAACAAATAATATAAAATTAGTGTACTCATAAGGGACAAATTTCACATATGTCATTGGGGTTCGGTCAATAATAAACGAAATCATGTCAATTGGTAAGAATGCACACCTCAAAAGTTCAAATAAAATTACACTCCAAACATAATTAATTTCTTTGATGGTTCGGAGAACAGACTTAGAAAGGGGGTTTGAATAAGTTTGTTCACTTTTTCAAACCAAAAAGTGATATTTAATCGTTAGAGCGTTAAGCACAGTGGACCAGATTTTTGTGAGATGCAGACCATGATTATTTAATTGAAAAGCGCTATTTTACCAGACTTTTATTATCATAAAATATTAACATGAGTGCACTAGACTTTTGATAATAAAGAGTAAAGAAAGAGTAACAACACACGATCAATTTATACGGGTTTACCTCCAATGTGGAGACTACATCTAGTACCTTTAACTTGAAGGATTTTCCACTATATAAATTTCCATTTACATGTGATGTTCAGAGTATTATTGAATCCAGCCATTTCTGGCTTAGCTGCTTCCCATACCTCTAAGTATTCTTGACACTGGCCACTCCTGCCGCAGAGTATTCTTGAATCCCGCCACTCCTGGCCCAAAGCATTCTTTTGTTGGCACCAACTCCTAGGGCAATCCCAAGTATTCTTTCATGAGCCACTTCTGGCTCAAACCCAGAGTATTATTTCTAAAGCCTTTCCAGGCCAACAGTGTTTCCCAACATGTCTACCAAACTTGTACTTATGATAAATTGGAAGAATTTGAACATCACAAATGACAAGCCTTTTGAATTAGCTGAGCTAAGTGATAAGTCCGATTAATAGACTTTTACAAATGAAGAGAGACTTGTATATTTATAAAAACTTAGTAATAGAAAATCTGGATTAAAGTGCATACTAAGTTTTTAATGCTAAGTCAGAGACAATGATTTTGCATTGGAGATGAATCAATTTCATGTCTCTGACTTGGTTGTTGTGATTTCTAAACATATGAAATATATAACCTCATAGGAAGCTTTTCTTTCTCTCTAATGGCATTTTCTGATTTCTTCTTGTAACATATGCCAGTTTTCTTTTCTCTTTTCCTTTTTTTGACCTTTCTTTCTTTTTACTCTTTCTTTTCTCTCATGCTTTTTATAATCTCTCTATTTTCTCTCAATTCTTTTCTTCATTTTTCTTTTGCTCATTTTTCTTTTCACTCTTTCTCTACATATTTTTGAAGAAAAGATTTGCAACATTAAATACTTGTTCAACTTAGGAGAGATAGATCTGTTGGATAACCATTTGAAGATTGCTTTATCTATACTAAAAGTGATTTTTCTTCAACGAATATGAGCCTACTTGGTCAGAGAGACGTTCTGCACATTTTTATGGGATAAAGAGCATTTGAGATTTGTGCAGATACAGGCAAAGAGTGGTGGTACATTTTCACCAAAAAGGGAAATTCCTTTATTAGAGGAATTCTAACCATTTGAAGAGTTGGTGAAAAATGGATGTTTTTTTTACCATAGAAGTTCTTTGGACCAGACTCGTATAGGAAGTACCTTTTAGAGGATTGTGTCTAGTGATCCATAGGTGTTGATGCTGAGACAAATTAAGGCACAAATATTTAGATGCTTTTGCAAGGTCTAGAAGCTTGAAGCATATGTGAGAACAGGATCTGGTGTTTTCACAGACTTTAAGATATGAGATATAAGACTTTTCTGGTCAAGGTCTGGTAAAACATTCAGATGCAGAGATCTTTCTCCTTTAGGTGAAACTCCAGACTTCAAGACTTCTTTTGTCTTCTTTTGTCTCCTTGAGGTAAAACATTCAGATGCAGAGATCTTCCTCCTTGAAACGAACTATTTTACCTTTACATATGAACAATAACTTTTCATCAAATAGCAGGACTATATTTTCAAGAAATTCTCTTGTTCACTTCCACATTACAGTTTTGACTTAAGCCATGTCATCTATTAAGTTCTGAACAATGTAATTCAAGTAAATGGCTATACTGCATCAACAACTCCTCTCATTTGCTCTAGACTTTTCACTATAATACAGGACTATATTTCACTAGACTTTTCACTATAATACATTATGTAATGATAGGTATTTGATTATGAAAGGACCTTATTTTATGTTGTTATTACACATTACACGTATTATTATTTAAACACAAACTCCTCTAATTTGCTTTATTCTTATCAACCCTCTCCCTATTTGCTTTTTTAAAGAAGCAATTAAAAATACAAAACACAGAAAACTTAAATGCAAATGCATTACTTTATGATTCTGTTTTTAAGATTCAAAATAGAAGTAGTGTTTGATTCTTTTACAAGACAAAAATAAAGACAATAGTAGTTTTAAAAATTATATTTATTTTAATCAATTAAATTAATTAATTTTCTTAATCTTTTTGAATTAAATAATTATGACTTGTAAATAGAATCCAAAGCTTTATTAATTAGAATTCTAACTTTGATTAAAGAGAAACATAAAAAATTTACATTTAAATGTTAAACTTATAATTTATGGGTGCAAATATATATTCACTTGTGTTTAAATAAATCACACGATATAACAATTTTTTTTAGAATGTTTTGAATATAGTTTTGCTTATGAAGAAACAAACTTAATCATATTCTACATTTTTCAACCAGTGACAATGCCTATTCCAAACCTATAAATAGTCATGTACAAATTAACTAACATTAAAGAATAGAAATATAGTCCTTTTGAATGAAACTCAAGAACTTAACACATGTGGTCTACTAACACAAGAATAATAAACTGACCTCAGTAGTTGGCCTTTGAGTCCAAATTTCAAATGGGAAATCCAAGCTATATCCTTTGTTTGATATTGCACATGTTTTTCTTTATTTAGATAAATAGAAATATAAACACAAATACATGAGCACAAGATTAAAAACCTTTAGATGAAAAGCTCAAAATCTGAGAAGGGTAAATTAATCCAAATTTAAAGCCCTGTACATGAAAATAAAGAATTGGTTATGTAGTAAATATGAACAAGATCGCAGGCATTTTCTTTATGGCTCTATTCCTCTACTGCTTGATCATCTATTCTGCACGCCCCCAACCATTTTTTCTCAAGGAAACTTTGGTAGTAACAAAGCATCAGGTTGGTTATCATATTATTATTGGTTTTAATTGTTGGAGATTTCAAGAGTTAATCAAACATCAGATGGACATATACTAGCAGAATAATATATAAATATAGTCTGAAATGCTTTTTCTTTTCTTTTCTACTAAAATATATAGTATATCATGTCACTAAAATGTAGAGTATAAATATACACCCTGATGAGATTAAACTTCCTTTGCATATGCCATATTACATGTATATGCAGAGAGGCGGTGAATAGAGAGGCCTATTCCATATTAATGTATTCCTTCACAATTCCATATTACATGAATAATTGACGGTGATTCATTCATGGAATGATTAATTTAAAATTAGTAGAATAAGCATGACTTGTTATCCCTATCTAATAAATTTTGTCAAGATTCATTCACGTGCAATTGAGTGTAAAAGAAAATGATTATCAAGTATGCATGATTTATTCACGGGATTTTTGGCTATAAACTTATATTCCATTTCGACACTTAACTAAACAATGTTCTTTCAATTTTTGAATGTAAAGGATCAACTTGCACTGTTAACCTCATTTAAAGCATTCGAGTTGTTCTTTCAATTTTTCTTAATTTTTAGTGACTATGGTTTGTAGTTCTTTAACTCTTCAATATTTTAATATATAATGACAGAGTAAGATAGAATCCTAGAATACGTAAAACAGGGCAACATAGTTTAAGGAAACAACAAGGTTTGGTTTGGCACTAGAAGAAATCCTAAAAAGCCATGAGTCTCCCTCTACATAAAATGAAAAAAAGAACTTATGCCTAACATAAATTAAAAAGAGCTACCAAAATCAGAGGCCACGAGAAACATTAAAGAAAATAAGAAAGGTTAAGGCAAAAGAGATTTAAAATGGTTAAAGTGGTTTACCTCTGGAGGAGCTTTCCTCTTTGTAAGTATGAAGCAAGGAGGACCCGAAGGAGTGATACGAGTAGTAGAAGAAGCAATGACATAAGGAAAAGAGGAAGAAGACAAGAAGAAGGTTTTAAACATGAAAAAAAAAGAAAAAAGGTTTATGTGGAAGAAAGGGGGAAACTAAAATATTTTAGGGGGGAAGGGGAAATTTTCAATAATCAATGTATTTTCTACGGTTCAAGAAAAACGTTGGTAAGTAGTTGGGGTTTCAAAAACCCCCGTTACATAGATATATTAACCACGATATACATAACCCCCGTTAAAAAATCCCCGTAGAAAGCTTATTTTTTGTAGTGTAATAGGGAAAAATAGAACTTTAAGTTTTGGTTAGAGAGATATATCTGAAACTTAGTTTTGACTCTTTTGTAAAGTTGATCATATTCTAAATGTGTTAAATTCTTATCCTAGATAAATTGAAAACTTAAAATTCCTTTCTCTCATTAATCACTCACATTTTTCCACTTACCCCACTCTTTCTCTCGATCTCTCCTTCTTTCCCTTACCCTACTTCACTCTTATGTTTCTCTTCTCCATCACATACATATCCCTTCCTCTTCCAAACCACCAAGACCATGGCCACTCTCCAATTCTTCATTTCATCCAAGGTAACAAGGAGCTTCCTACTTCTTTCTTCTTTTCCCCCACATGCAAGGTGGAGAAGTGACAAGTTCTTACCCTTCATATTAGGAACCTAGTTATGGTTTGAAGTCACCCTTGTTACTTTCTTTGATTTCTTGGAATCAAACCTTATCCCCTTAGATTCATGCTTATAGGTGAGTTGTTCTTTTGTTGATCTTCTGAAAAGAAACCCTAAACCACTTGATTCGAGTTTCATTCCATAAGTCAAAACCTTTGTAAACCTCTTTTCTTTAAATTATTCTAATTCTAGTGTTTTTAAGTTGTTCAGGGTAGTCAAGGTTAGTTGATTCTTGAGCTTGTGGGTGATTTGTTAATTGTGTTATACATGCCTATGTTTATTGTAGATTGGAGCTGGGAACCAAGCAAAATTCACTAACTCATTGATTATCTTCCTTGAGGTAACGAAGGGGACATTAGACGTTTGAATTGCAAACATATACCTAATTAGTAAAATTATCGATGAATTAGTTGACAGATATGTGAATTGTGACACCCTCGATTAATTAGGACAAATTCCCTTATTGGATTATCCTACTTAATTAAAGAGTCACTAGTAATTTAGAAAAATAGAAAGTTATTTTTCTTTTGTTTAGTGATTATTAGCATATAGTTTAAAATAAACAAAATAGTAACATAGATCAATTTTTCGGAACCATAGTGTACTCAAAAGTCACGAGGCTCGTAGGCTCCCAACAAAACAACTACAACATAAACTTATAACTAAGCATCAGAACCTACAACAGTCTCAAAGTCAAAGGGAAAATCCAAGCACTTCATGTCTGCAGCTCGATGCCCACTACTGTAGATATTCTAGGTCCTTTCCGCGTTCACCTTGTCTTTCAGCTGATGATCATAAGAGAAGGAAAATAAACACACAACACTAGAGGGATGAGTAAAAGCTCCTAACCCACAAGACTTCTATGCAAGGGTATCCAAAATCATTATACTAACATGCATATGTCAGATGGAGAAAAAGATTCCATACAACACTTACCAGCAAAACTACACAGTAATCAAAGATGTATTATTAATCAGAGAGACAATACATATCAGAGTTAGTCACACAACTATGGCATGCTATGAATATGTTAAGTTCATTATAAATTATCTTGATTAGGCATCAAATGCAATAGGGCCCAGCTCCCTTTCATCAATCTCATTCATATCAATATCAACTGTGTCCATAAATTCATACACATACCCCTACCCAACTAGAGCGACCAAAGATCGCCACTTTTTGTTAATCACACATAGGGTAAGGACACGTAGCCCCATCATCAACAATGGATCCACTTATAACTCATCAAAATGGGCACTACACGGTTCCAATAACACTCGCCCTGAGTCAAAGTATACCAGGTTTACCACTGGCTGTCTATTCTAGGGCACGACTCCGAGCCATTGAAGGTCCTCCCCGGTGTGCTCCCGAGACCTCCCGCGATATTGGAATGTCGTTGTTCTCTAGTGTACCCATCATTGTATGCTCTAGGGGATCACTCTATCATCTTCCATCCATCCTCATACTCTATATGCAATATGCAATTTACTTATTAAATTATATCATAAAAGTTCTTGTGTTAGACGAAACCTTCTTATCTGATATCCTTGTCCTTAAAACGTTTTAAACTAATCATCATAATCTTTTAACAAATAAGATTTGTATGCCAAGGCCTCGAATGTTATCTAATAACCTTTCTTAGGGCACTAGGGTTTAGCCTCGACTAAAATAAGTCTCTTATACGAAAAAGATTTGCAAAGATTTCAAATGTCTAAATATTCCTAAGTTTTCTTAAAGAAATATTGTTATAATGTTTATTTAATTATTTTTGAAATAATTTCCAACTTTATTCTTTTTAATACTACTTCTTAAAAATGAGTTTGAATTAAAAATCTCAATTTTCCTTCAAAAGAAGTATATATATGAAATCTTGAATGTTTCCCATAATATCTCAGGCCAATTAACGGTATCGTCCCATCGTATTGACTCACGATGAAACTTAATTTATTGGCCTTTAATTTCCACAGTTAATAAAACATCTAATTATAATTATAAAAGATTCCATCTAAACTTTATTAGAGAAAAAAATTTTCTTCAAACCAGTAAAAGTCATAAAATTTCTATTTCTCTTTGTTTTGTCGAAAAACTTCATTTTCGTTGTATTTCTTCTAGAAAACTCCAAATTGAGTTATTGGAAGATAAAAATGATCAACTTTTTAAAGACTAATTAAATAAAATAAAATTAGGCTCTAATTCTTCCCAGAAAATAAATTTTCATGAAAATATTCAAATCACCACATTTTCGTTGTTTTATCTTTCATAAAATTCATGTTTAAGGACAAGTATCTTGTAGAGACATTTTTAACCAATTTTATTCATTTGGGTAATTCCAATACTCATAAAATTCACATCATCCATCATAAAATTCACGCCCAAATCAGTTTGCTCAATTTTCCATTTTTCACCCATGTTAATGTGTTTTAATCATTTCCAACCACTACTCGCGCCTACACTCGGGACTCCTTTTAATTTCTTTTCAAAACAACGCCTTTTATACATTTATATCATCAATTTCATGACCATAACATGCACAAACAGCAGCTATACCACATCACCCAATAGCCATATATCATGCATTTAAAAGCCATTTTCACTAACATACACATACAAATATGTATCATAAAAATGGACATTTAATTACTTTAGTTTTAAAAATTCTAGAATTAATAACCATGCCTAAAAATTTATATCATCACCAAAAGTTAGGGATTTAACCATGCACACCATCTATATTGTAACATCCCTGTTTTTAGAAACGATTTCACCCTTGTAATTTTTGAATTATGGAGGGTTTGTAAGCAAGAATAAGTCAATATATACCTTGTTGATGGTCTGTAGTACCTCAAAAATGTCATTTTTGCACGTAATAATAGAGTTTATATGGAATATTAGTGAAATTATGCAAAAACCGAGTGAAAAGGGCTCTGTTCCGAGTGACAGAGAAGAATTCCGAGTGAAGGATCAGGAATTCCGAGTGGAGGATGGAATTCCGAGCCAGTGTCATGTTTTCCGAGTAAAACATGACTGAAGGGACTACTACCGAGTGGAATCCTGACCTGAGAAGCAATTCTGAGTGAAGAGTGAACCAAAGAATCACTTCTGAGTGAAAATCCGAGTGAAAACACCCTAGAAAGGCTCGGTTCCGAGTTGAATGTTTCCTTTCTGAAGGAAATTACTATGGTTGGAGCATTCCGAGTGAAAGAATGCATAAATGCTTCTATTTATGTTGATTTGATGCTTCCTTTCTGATTGAAGTATGTTGTGGAAACAATTGGGAAGGTTTCCGAATGGTTTTATTTAGGAAACCGAGTGGAAAATGGTGGAGGAAGTCAATTCCGAGTGAGATACACTCCACTGACCAAAACCGAGTGAGAGAAGTACGAGTGGGTATTGGTCCAAGAGGTAATGGTCTAAACCGAGTGAATTGAGTGAGGAAGACTCGGGTTCCGAGTGAAGATTCACTGAGAAAGAGAGGACTCGGTCTGAAGAGGTATTACCGAGTGAGAAACCGAGTACCTGAGTCGGTTTTGAAGAAAACCCGAGTGAAGAATTACAATTGAGACTCGGAAGTGGGAATTCCAGTCGGAATTCACTGATAGAAGTGTTAGCCGAGTGTAATTTCACTCGGTATTCAAATATTCCAGTCGGTATTCACTGACAGAAGTGCGTTTTGACTTCAAATTTTGTCTTTTCATGATATTTAAATCCAATCGTGCGCATTAAGGATGGTGGACGACCAGGAATGGACACTGACTCAGCATATATAATTGTTTAATCTCCACTGACCCTTCTGACTCAGCTTATCACTCACAAATGGGAACTGACTCAGCTTATCACTTAGAAATGGGCACTGACTCAGCAGCCCACTCGGAAAAGGCTGTCTCCCACTTGTCTTCCACTCACTTCCTCCCTATTTAAACGAGTTCAAGGTCCTCAGACCTCACACCACACACACGAACCAAACACTTCATCACTCTTCTTCCCAGCAAGCTCTTTCCCTCTCCTTACCCCTCTGTTTCACTCGGAATTGAAGCAGGACAGTGAAGGGAGCCTCTTTCTTCTCCTCCAGGAGATTCATTTGAGGTAAGGGGGTATATTCTTGGGTGCCTTGTGGGAAAACCGAGTGGAGGACTGATTCAATGTGTATGAAATGCTTTAAATTATTATCTGTATATGCATATATATATATATATATATCTGTTACCGAGTGATGAATTGTGATATGACATGTATTTATGGGACTGAAAATACTAAGAAACATGGGTACCGTGTGATTTCCAGTGAAACAAATATGATAATAGGTTATTTTACTCGGTTTTATGATAATCCGACCGGTTTTACACTTATTTTACTCGGTTTTGCTTATTTATACTCGGATAATATCTTTCCATTTAATTTCACACGGAAAACATAGTATTTCACTCGGTAAACACTCTATTTCTCTCGGACAGCATCTTACAAGGCTTGTTTTACTCGGAAATTTCCTTCTTATATTATTTTACTCGGTTTTGACTTAATTTCACTCAGAAAGTATATTTACCTTTTACTCAGAACCCATTTTTAGTAAATGCACTCGGAAAACATCATATTTAACTCGGACAGAAGCTTCCCAACCTTATTTCACTCGGTAAACACACTGTTCCACTTGGAAAGTATCTTATTTTTACTCAGGAAACTCTTTTCCTATTGATTCCACTCGGAATCATAATTAATTTCATTCAGAAACTCATTTTCACTCAGAATTTAAGTAGCTTCAATCATGAAAACCCTTCCCAGTGATTTTTAACTCGGTAAACCTTTATTTTACTCAGAAAACTCCCTTTAGTTTATTTTCACTCGGAATACATAGTTAAAATAACTTAGAAATCTCTTATCAACCTGATTCCACTCGAAATCAGGATTATTTCACTCGGATTGATGCCTATTTTATTCAGAAACTCACTTCAACCTGAATTTACTCGGTATTTAAACTCATTTCACCCAGAAAATTTATTTTTCACTCGGAACAGATTTATTTATCTCGGATGATTCAGTTTCACTCGATATTCAACCCATTCCACTCGGCAAACTCAATTTCTCACTCAGTATTAAACCTTTCTTTCTCAAAAAGTTTAGAAATCAACATTTTTACTCGGATATAATTTATTTCCACTCGGATTCAAGCTGTCCCAGTCGGAAAACAGTATTCCACTTCATTTCACTCGGATTTAAATTTATTTCAGTCGGAAAATAGCTTTTCCAGTGTCATTTCACTCAGATTTTTATCCAGATCGCTTGGAGAACCCTTCTCTGTATGATTCCACTCGGAATCATACTCATTTCACTCGGATTTACCTCTGTTTCACTCGGAAAACTCTATTTTTAATGTTTTTCACTTGAATTTTTAATTGGAAACTAATCTTTACTACTTTTTAAAGTTATTAGTAAGTTATAATTATCATTCCTATTCTATTTATTGTCAAAATTAGTATTGTTATCATTATTATTAGTTTATTTATTATTATACATTGTTAACATATAAATTATGCTAAATACATAAAGGATATATATATTATTTTACTCTTTATGAAAGAATATATATATATGATAGATATATTTCTAAAAGAATTAATAAACGAATATCTTACAAGGATTAAATGATATAATGAGACTGGAAACACATAAGATACCCAGGGATCTAATGATAAGAATAATGCATTTCGCATCATGAAAATGTGTTTTGAAGAAGAAAAACTAGAGCATACACCTGGTACGCTGGAGGACATTCACGTTCGATCTCAGTAGAAGAATCTTGGGAGTACAACTGGAACGGCAACCCAATGGCATCAGAGTCGCGCCTGATAGCCGGGTGAGACGATGCAATTCTAGTGTACTTCGACTAAATGACGGGATGTATCTATGATCGTGAAGAGCCAAGTCCCAAGATGAAATGATATATATAACAATGAGAACCTGTGAGTTCATTCGTACCTTATGATAAAAGAAAGGGGACTTGGTGAGCTCCGATCGCTCTAGAATGGAAACGTTGTGCCCAAGAAATAACTTGAGCAGGATGGAATCCAAAGAATGAAAGGATGATGATGGATTGATTTATTGGGCCCACATGCATCATGAGACTTAACCAAAGATAAATCATAATCCGAACTCATGCATTCATTACATCATATTTGATTGTTATGATTGTGAATATGTTATATGTATGATTTATTTTATAGTAATATGCTTGATTGTTATAATTGTGAACATGCTAAATATATGATTATATGATGATAACATGCTTGATTGTTATAAATATGCTAAATGTATGATCTATATGACATTGTATGTTAACTGGATTATGTCCGCATCGGATGAACCAATCAGGGTCTTGGGTTATACTCACCCTTACTGTTGAACATTTTTCAGAAGAATTAGAAACTCAAGAACCCGAGTGTGAAGATCAGCAATACGCAGAACCCGTTGAGAATAATCATTAAGGATAGATTATTTATAATCAGACACCGGATGACTGTATAATATTTAAGGGTGCCTGCGTGCCCCATTCTGTTAAGAGTACAATTATTTACAGTTTGTGAATGACTATGTGATATATACAATATTACTTCCGCTGATTTGCCACATATTTATTTTTAAAAAAAAAAAATATTCACTTTTTCTAAAAACTGTTAACACTCTCAGTTAAATGGGATGAACCTACAGAAGGATTTGTCTTATCTAACCGAGGGTGTTACATATATCACTAAGTTACAAAAAACCAAAGTTTTTCATGCAAGAAATTAAAATTAAACAACCAACAACAAACTTTCAACAACAAGAGCACCTATCAAATACACCACTAAAAATCAGATTTCTAAGTATAATATTCTATCCAAATGTAAAAGGAACAAGGCACATCACACAGCTACTAGTTCAAGGAGGAAAAATCAAATTTTTAGCATATTCATCAACATGCATGAAATTTTAAAGAGGATACCAAATCTGTCCAGCTTTAGAAATCATTTTATTCCATGAAAATATTATATTTTAGTGCTTAAAACTTGTATAAAGTGAAGGGAGCAAGTCACATTATTTGGCATAAAGAGAGTAAGATTTATCAAGCATTTGTTAGTAGGATTATGGTACATGCAACCTCCAAGGGACATCATTTTTATGCAGCATCAAAACCACTAGAAGAGTAGAATTTTTGTAACTTAAAACCCAAACAAAATCAAGAGAAAAGAGAGTATATGGTTCAGCCATGGTGGTTCCCAAAGATGAGAGTTATTTTAACAAGTTCTTAACAATTAAAGGTTTCAAAATATCAAATTTGGGAGCAACACCAAGGTATGAGTCTTAGGGTGACTCATACTATCCCATGCATATGAAAATCAAAGAGTAAAAGAGAGAGCACTCCCCCTACCTCAATGATGGTCTCGGCCTAGAGAAGAGAAACTGCAAGGATCAAGCTTTTGCTCCTTGATCTTTATAGGTGCAACACCAAAGAGCAAGGAAAAATAAAGCCTTTTTAAGTGATCAAGGACGTGAGATGAAGGGAAAAATGTGAGGTATTGGTTCTGTTTTGGCAAATTTACAAGAAATGTTGAAGTGTTTGAGAGGAGAAAATGTTTTTACAAGTAGATCCTAAGAAGCAAGCAAATGTTTATGGATAACACTTGGAGAAAATGAGTGATTCAATGCAAGGATCTTGTTCAACAAGTCCTTCTATAGCAAGTTAGATAGTAGAGTAGGGGTTGATGAGAAGAGAACAAGTGTCTCTTGGTGGTTAGAGTTGATTGGACCAAATTTGCATGTGGGGCTGGTGTGGTATAATTCTGGAGCAGCAACTTATAGGGCAAGTTCAAAGGGCTTACGATGGAAACTAGGAAAAACACAAATCTTTAAAATGAGATATGGCATGCAAAAATCTAATATTGGGCATGGGATATATGCTCTGATTACGAAAATTGTTTTAGGCTGGAATGATTAATAGATTTAGCAAATAAAATAAAAATTCTAGGATAAATGGGTAGGGAATTAGCTTTCGTTCCCTTCATTAAAGTTGTAGAGGAATGGGTCTAAAAAATTTTAGAAAAAGAATCATCCAATTTCATGGTCGTATGAATGAGAAAAGTGGAAATTACTGAAAACAGGTCAAGTTGTAATAGTGACAACGCAAGGCAGTGTAGTAATTTTAAATCTGGGACCAAATGGGCATGAATTGGGCTTTGTGGTCAAAATCAATGTTGTAGAGAATTTTGATACAAAAATTTTAAGATAAGAATGACTTGATTTCATTACGGGAGAGAAAGTTATGTTAAAAATATGAACAAGTGCGCAAAACGGCTTTAACGATTAACTTAATTTTTTGAAATAAATTCTTGCGGAACTGAGTGATTGGAATTAGGCCTCGGGCCCTTCACAAAAATTGTAAGGTACGAAAATACAAGCATTCTAGAATAAGAATGACTCAAATCAGACACTCTGGGTGTTTGCTTGGCCAGAACCGATGAAACATGTACAAAGTCAATAATTAGAACTGTATAGTATATATACTTTTATTCAATTATTAAATATTTCTTAACTAATTAATTATTCTTTCCACTCAATTAAATCTCTAATAATCATTTTAGCTCTTTAAATTCATTTTATATTGAATTGGTCTTAAATTGATGATGGAAGTGTGAAATAGGAATTAAGTATGATATTGGTGAATTAAATCGAGATGGATACCATGTTTTGTTATTGTGAAAATGAAATGGCCGTGGCCATGGTAATTTGAATTAGTCCCTATAAAGTAGATTGAGAGAATGAATGTTGAATCTATATTGAGATCATATTAAATCACTTGAGAAGTGATTATTGGATAGATATTGCAATCATACTAGATTGCTTGAGAAAAAGAGTATTCAATTGATATAGAAATGATTGGTAAAATGAATGTTAAGTTGATATTGTATTGCTTTAAAAGAAATGATGAGTCAAATTGGATCTAGGAAGTGAGTATGTGTATTTCAATATATATAGGTCCATGATGAAAATATGGATGAATAACTTGAGTGAGATATGTAATAAGTTCCTAGCGACCAAAATGATGTAGGAGGCCATTGAAATGGTATTGGTAATGAAAGTGTTTTAGATTCTAATCAGTTGTGCCCTATCTCTTGTTGTTTTGATACACTCACCTAGGCAAGCCCCAGTAGCTTAGGCAAGGAGTGGTGGTACCAATCCAATCGCTTAGGTGAGTCCTGCTCGACTAAGCATTGAAACTGGTAATTTCCTTGGACCTAATTCGCCCAAGCGAGTCTTAATCGCCTAGGTAAGCGCTTCCAAATTTACTTCATTCACTTGGGTGAGCCCTATTCGTCGAGGTGCTCAAATTGGAAATTTTCCATGGATCTGAACCGCTTAGGTGAGTCATAACTGCCTAGGTAAGCATACCAAAAATTTCCCTATTCTCCTAAGTAAGCCACACTTTCCTAGGCAAGTTGTCACACCCTGATTTCCCGGACCCGAATCCCGATATAATCAATATAAATAATTAATAAAAATATGGGTAATTTTCACATTTAAAAGAAAGTCCAATCATTACATCAAGATCCGAACCAAAGAAAACCAAAGAGTGAGATTTAAGAATTTAGAAATTGGATCGATAGATAAACTACCCTTATATGTATACAAAATAATTGAGTTTACAACGAAAGAAGAATGTATATACAGGGCATACGCCTAGTCATATATATGAAGATATGAGAGAAGGCTCAACCAATCATGCTAATTCACCACATGAGTCTACTGTTGCAATTTAACCATATATCACATATAAAATTTCTAATCATCTTAATGATCATAATCCATTAATTCCTCATTGACATGAATATTCAACTCCAACACAATGGCATTCAATTATTATATTTATTATTACATACAACTCTATATCAAGAATGATGAACACGTATTGCCAAAGGAATAAGGATAAAATTCCCTAAATTTGCATCAATATCATCATTCACTTATATTTCCATTCACACAATAGCCATCAAATCAATAATTATCAACTATTATCATATACAATCCATTCATTACACCATAATTAACATTCGTTGTCGGCCAAGGTATTCCATTACCACTATTTACCTTCTCCAAAGCTTTAATTCAAAGACACAATCTCATCCTATGACAGTCTTGTATCATAATGCTAAAAAAAGAGACAACATGGGAGAGTGAGTTATACATTCAAAATGATGAATTCAAATACCATGTGATCATGTGTACATTCATATAAACAACATGTGTGCTTTACAACAAATTCATCAATTCATCACTAAGCCATCATTAAGGCATCATCTAGGACATACAAGCCTCACATTACACAATTATAACAAGCATATATACAAGCGCATACACATTCACTTTGCCTTTCATAAACATGGGCTTTCACAAATATTATCATCAAGTCATTATATCTTTAATCCATTTACACTCTCAAGAGGTTATCATTTTTCTTTGGTCATCTTTATCTCAAATGCCATGTTCCTATGGCTAATGCATATGTCATACTATTGAATGCATATGCAATGGATCCAATTCATAACATTTCCACATCACCCATGCACACGTGGTTTCTCAAACATTTGCAACCACATCTAGTTGCTTAAGCCATCATCCCCCGCAAGGCTGCTTTTCACAAGATCTCGTAAGATCTGTATTGTCTCCATATATCAAGTGATCGCAACCACTGAGGAGTATTCAAACACAAGTCCCCCCACAAGGGTCTTCTTTCATATAGTCCCGCAAGACCATCATTATTGTGATCGCAACCATATATAATCATCCACATATTGGTTTCCCCCACGCAAGGGTACTCCCTTTCATATAGTCCCTAAGACTTTCATTATGATCGCAACCATATTCATTCATTTTCATAATGGTTTCCCCACGCAAGGGTACTCCCTTTTATATAGTCCCGCAAGACCTTTCATTGTGATCGCAACCATATTCAAATGCTCTATCATGTATGCCATGAATGCAACAATGCAACAACGCACATGCTAGTCTTAACCTCGCAAGGATTTGTCACCCTCTCATTTAGGGGTATATATTTTACATTTAGTATTACAAATAGTGGCATACAACCAATTACAAATCCCTACAAGGCATACCATTCACATCATTTTCATTACAATGGCTAAGGATTTACATCAATATCTCTCCACGAATGGAAATCAATAAGGCATATCAACAAGCATACTTCCAATGTATAATACCAATACATTATCGTACAAGTCTTAGGGTATTTCAACTTCAGTTATCTTGTCATTGTTTCAACATTTTAGTGTGGCATTCATAACATTTCACCAAATGCAATTTAATTCCCCCACACCGGTTTACACTGGTATCAGCCACAATGGCACCAACAATCATCAATGATAATAATTATCATTTATTCAAAGGTATACTCAATAACAATATGCTTTTTTATTCAACATCAATATTCATCATTCAATATATGTGGTGAAAATACATACACCCACAACAACACTTATCTTTGTTCATCATCATCATTTTCCATTAATTATAATTCAAGCTCGTAAATGCAAATTCATCTTGCATCAATCACAATCACCAATAATATTCATCACTTTTTATCAACATTTAAGGTATGCTCAACATCCATATTCATTCTCATTCGTCATCAATAATCATCATTCAATATTGTGGTGATATAGATACATTCTCAACATTTCAAGGCATAACATTTGCCAATTAATAACACCACCACAAAGCATACCATTGACATTCCAAATGCATGTCACATATTTTCCAAACACAATAACATCACCATGTCCATCCCCACAAATCATCAATGCATCAAGAAGGACAAGACGAACATGTGTTATACCTCGCACAACAATTAACCATTTCATAACAATATCATCATCAACAACACAAGGACTCAAAGCAAACCAAATGCCAATGTTTCTTGAAGAAAATCCAAGAAAATGTACTTGAGAAATAAGGGAATAAACCTTAACTCAACATACTTTAAGCAAGCATCAAAACTCTTAAAAAATTGGCAAACAGTAGCCATGAATCGATTCGAGCCAGTCATGAATCGATTCATACGAGTTAGGAAACCATAGCAGTGACATCAGAAGCTTATGAATTGATTCAGGACTTGTGTGAATCGATTCATATGAATTAGAAGTCCAAAACAACAAAACAGGGGCCCATGAATCTATTCATAACTCGTGTGAATCGATTCATACGAATCCAACAGCTCATGAATCGATTCAGGGGGCTTATGAATCGATTCATGCAATTCCAGTGGCTCATGAATCGATTCAGGGAAATCATGAATTGATTCATGATAACAAACTGCTGCAGATGTAGAAAATGCTGTAATTTCTAACTTCCAACCACCTTAACGTTTTTATATGAAATCCAATCACCACCAAATTTTGACTCCAACTAACATACACTATTTATGACGTGTAGCTGTTGGACGCATTCAAAAATTCCCAAAAATGAGAAACTTATGTGCCAAAACGCGTTTAGCCCATTTTAAAGCATTTTTGTGCACTCAAGGGTTAATTCTTAATGGAATTGGCCCATTTCAGTTTCTATAATTTCTAAATCGTACATAGGCACCATCAAAACCATTCCATGGCACCCAAACATCCTAAAACTCTATATGGCCCTATCAGTTCTTTAATTATGCATAACATTATAAACATGACTTCACACTTTAAACAATTCATCCATCCATGGATTTCCATCAACAAATACATCATTCCCATCAAAGGGACTTGAAAACTTTCATTGTCATCAAATACATATATGATTCTCATAATCAATAGTTTGCCAAACGTGTCATTCATCACACAACCAATTATTACATCATTCTAACACACTATGGCAAGGCAAACATGAGCATTGTCATATATACATAAATCACCAAATGTTCAACTCATGTATTTGAAATGTAAACTCCTCTCCTACCTTGAGAGAAGAGCAACGACTCAAACGTTCCAATCGTTCTGCCTTATTGCCCAGAATACGACCTACACCAACACATATACATATATGCATTTAATCAATGAGCGATCACAAGGCACTATCACAAGTCTAACCATTTGTTAGCATATCATAAAGCTTAATACCAAGCCCTAGACTTGTCATAACCCCAATTTACATAATTGTGTTAAGTTTCGAGAATTCTTTTCCTAAAACCAAGATTTTCTAAGTCTAAAAGGGTTAGCCATACCCAACATCAACAATATCACATCCACATCTATAATGCACCCAATATTACATAATTCATCCAAATGTCATCATTGTCACCTAAAATTCAACATAAGCCATGTTAGCCTCTTTTAAGCCATCATCAATCAATAAACCCAAATGGTACTCATTATGGTCTAAGACCTTATCAACCATAACTTTATCTTATTAATCCATCACAACCACCATGGTTTTGGTATTCACATTCATCTCTATACATCTGGTGGCAACACTCATCCATGAGTTCTATCATCAATGGTCATCTACTATCATTAACATCATCCAACATCATTAATGTGATCTCTCATCATCACTAAACATTCTCCCAAAACATTGAATGATACCCATACACTAATTATTATACATTTCCACTTAAAATCAACTCTCAATTCAACATTACATGTTTTCCCCAAATTCTTAGGGCTAGGGCTTCATAAAAAACCCAACAACCAATATTAATAATCATCAACCATCATCATTAACAACACCCACACACCAAATATCATGGGTTTACACTTAAAATCATCTCTCATAGCATCATTACTCATTTCCCCTAATTTTTAGAGTTAGGGTTCCATCAAAACCCAATAATCACCATTAATACTCATTATCTTCCACCTCTTTTAGTGTCATTCTTATGTACCCATGTACACCCTCATAAAATCACACATTTATCATACCCCACCTTAGGGCTTTGTATAAAAATGACTCCCAATCTATAAGCCATACACATGACACTCTCAAAAATCATAATAACCCATAACCTAGGGCATAAACTCAACATAAATGGTAAGGAGCTTACCTCAAGCCAACAAACAAATGAGTCTCCAAGAGAGAGGATGGAGGTGATGAAAATTGAGGGAAGAGGGGGAGAGCTTCAAGCCATCATGTCTCCTTCTTGGTCCATGATGCAAACGAAAATGGAGAGGGAAGAAGAGCACATTACATTCTAAGTTTTTAGAGGAGGAGAAGATGAAAAGGAAATGAGAGTGTAGAGAAAGGAGAGTGAGGAGGAAATATGTTTTTTTCCTTTGGATTGAGAGAAGGAAACGCTAAAACATAAGAGAGAAAGGAGAGTTTTATTTTAAATTTTAACCTCACATTAAAACTTTACCGTTTTATGACAAACAGGATCTCCGTTTGGGCTTAATACTTTATCCAAAAATTATTCCGAATATATATTCGAATTCCCCATAATATTCTTAACAGCCCTGACTAATAGTACCTTAATCGGAGATACTTGGTATGATGCCTATATTTTAATCGTGTATAATTTCAGCATATTAAACCTCAATAAATTATGAATACCCATAATAAATCCCAATTTAATTATTTCTAAATTTTTGAGACATGAATCAACTCATATATAATTATTTACTATTTTTTCCTCTCAATTAATCATTTTTATAAATTTTGGGATTTTACATGAGCGGCCCTTGTTTGTATTTACTTGTTTTGCTTCTTTTTATCCCATTGACCTTAAACACCCTCCTAACCTATCTATACCTCTCAATAATATAAATGTACCTTACACACATATTTACTAATTGTTTAGCTCAAAGTCATAAATTATACCTTCCTAGTAACCCTAAACTTTGTTTATGATGTTTAACTTGTTTATTGTTATGGCTTAATTGAATGTATGTACTTGCATAAGTTATGATTAGTGTTGTACCCTTGATATACTACATTTATGAGTATCAAATGGATGGTTATATGACTATAATGTTTACTTAGTATGGACATTAAAAATATAATTCTATAAGATGTAACATCCCAAATTTTATATAAATACTTAATTGAGTGATATAAATGACAAATAATTATATGTGGAAAGATTAATGCCTCAAAAGTATGGAAATAAATTAATTTGGATTTATTATGATCATTCATAAATTACTAAGCTCGATATGCTAAAATAAGTACCGATTAAAATATGAGTGTCAGACCAAGTATCTCTGATTGAGATGTCATTGGTCAGGGTTGTTAAGAATATTATTATGAATCTGAATATATATTCAGAATAATTTTTAGATGAAGTATGGAGGCCGAATAGAGATCCTGTTTGTTACAAAACGGAGAAATTTAAGTGATGGGTTAAAAACTAAAAATGCAAAACCTTATTTTCACTCTCTCTTCTCACGACACATTCCTTCTTCCTTTGGCAAAATATACTTTGCTCTCTTCCTCCATATTTCCCCTTTCATCTTCATCTTCTTCCACCCTTTAAAACTTAGCAAATGGTGAGCTCATCTCCCCCTCTTCAATTTTCGTTCCCTATTGTACAAGAAGGAGACCATGGTGGCTTGAAGTTCCTCATTCTCTTATCCCATTTTCGTCACTCCCCTTCCTCCCTTGGTGTCCACTTTCATTTCTTGGTTGAGATAACTTCCTCACCATTTTTATTGTGCTTGGACCCTAGGTTATGGGTTAATATGGCTTGGGAGTGTGTTAAATGCATGTGGATATTGAATGGGGGCATTAAATATAAATAGATGTGAACTTTTATGAGCATTGATTGGGGTACACAAAAATATGGGTTGGAAGGTGATGAATCATATGCATTTATGATAGTTGTTGGGTTTATGATAAAACCCTAACCCTTGATTTTGTGGGAAATATGGAATATGAGTGAGATAGGCATTTAATGATGATGAGAATGTATTAATGATGAAAGATTCCCATAAATGATGATTTATGATGGTCGTTAGAAGCCATAAATGAGAAAAACCCACTTAAGGAGTTGGGTGAGAAATTGGTATGTGTGGGTAGCCAAATTAATTGGGTTGTTGCCTTTAATAATAATGAGTTATGATTTAAGGGAAAGAATTCCCGAAACCTAAGAAAAAGAGAAAATGGAAACTTATTGTAAGTCATGATATAATAAGACTCATATGCATGTATGCATTAGTGATATGTAAAAAATTTAAAAATAATGTTGTATGAGTGGTTGATGTGGTCCTATATGTATTCAATGTAGAATTTAATAACTCTTGTGAAGCAGGACCATCAAACCCGTAAGAGTACTTCTCTTGAGGTAGGAGAGAAATGTATTTTCTAAATGTATGAAACATTGTATGTTGATAATGTATATATATTGACGTATGTTTGCATGTCCTTTCCTTGAATGGATGTACTACCGTTTGTGTGCAATATGAATTGAGATGGACTCCTATTGATAGTTAGATATTGGTTTGATGCATTTGATGAGAATATGAGTTTAGTGTACAATTGTTGATATGCTCTTGAATTCCATGTCTGGATTGACATTGATGTGCATCCTTGGCTATTATGATCTTGAATATTGTGTATGATATACGTTGGAAAAGGATGTATATGATTGAGTGTCACTAACTAAGAAGTTAAGTGCAAATGTTACCCTTAATTGAGAGGGTGAGAAATTGTTGTGAAGCCGAGGCTACCATGTGCATTATTGCATTCATAGCATGCATGACATAGCATTTTGAATGTGGTTGTGATCACAATGAAGTCTTGCTGGACTCTAAGAGGGAGTACCCTATGCGTGGGGGAAAACCAATATATGAATGAATGAAGGTGGTTGCGATCACCAATGTATCCAAGTAATGAAAGTCTTACGGGACTATATGGAAGGGAGTACCCTATGCGTGAAGGAAACCAATATAAGAATGATGAATGTGGTTGTGATCACAATGATAAAGATCCCGTGGGACTCTATGAAATGGACCCTTGCATGGGGGACATACTCTTGATTGATTAAAACTGGTTGCGATCACTTGAAAAACCATGTGCGCATGGGTTTTGTGAAATTTTTTTGAAAATTGATCCATTGCATATGCATTATATAGTAAGACATATGCATTAACCATAGGGACATGGCATTTGAGTAAGGGAAATCAAGAATGATAACACCTTATTAAGAGTGTGAATTGAAAGATAAAACCCTCTTTTGGTCACTAACTAATTATGTATTGATTGTCGGTGTGGCCTCTTTATGTGTCTTATGGATTGTGACAATGGATGTGTTGATAATGTGAATTGATGGTTTAGTTTTATTTAGTGATGTCCTTGTTAGTGGACTTGTCGTATATGAACATGTGTGTTCAATGGAAGTTATGAACTATGTGGCTTATTGGTTAATTGAACTCCTTGATGGGAGACAATATTGAATTGTATTTATATATATATTGTTATCTCAAATGGTTTGATTTTCATCATTGGGAAAGTATGCTCACTCTCTATGTTGTCTACTTTTTAGCTCTTATGTTGAAGGGCTTGATTGTTACAACCCGACCCGATTTCCTATTTCAGAAACGGGGGTAAATTTTTTACAAATTTTAAAATAATTATAAGTAGCAGAAATTCAATATAAATAAAGCTGAGTAATTTCCCCGGATCAATAGATAACCGATCTCATATATGAAGATATGAGAACGGTATCAGAGTGCACCTCAGACGACCGGACTTGAGGCCGTCACAAGGGAAAAGCAGAAGATAAAGATTAAATTCAAGAGTGGTTAAAGTATCACCCGAAAGGAGGATGAAAAATGCATCACCGACTTGTTAAACATTAGAAATGTAATTTCATAATAAAAATATCATCCAATACATTGTCAAGGTCATTAATGAAAATTAGCCTTACACACCCTGTCTAATTTTCCTACATGACCTTCCAAAATCAGCCGTTGTCAAAATTAATTTCAAAATAAACATATACGTACTATGTACTATACAAAATGAGTACACATGCCGGCCAAGGCTCAACCACATTCCTTTTATATTTACATTCTCCAATGCTCGACCTCCAAGAAGATTAGGATTTTACCTTACACCTACATCAAGCTTAAAAATGACAACAGAGAGGTGAGTAACATAATCCAAATGTACCAAAGTCATACATTATGATGATACTTATACATGTGAACCATACATTTATTTATCAGGCAAACATCACAAGTTTCATATGTTGGTGTATGCACTACGAGCTATTAATGTATCAATTTTAACTTATCAATAAAATTAGTATTTTCAGCTTTAGACTAATGCTATTTATCCTGGAATAATAAGTCATATGAGAATTATTCCTAAAACGTCCCTAATCAAGTATTTACATGGGGACATGTAAATACATTGAGATTAGTGTGTGAATGTACTGATCATTTGATCTCACAAATCATGGATATATGATATCAAGTCTTTACACGGGTACACATTAAGAGTAATGTTGTACTGGACAGACCCACCATGAGAACGTTGCATGGATCGTTACATGAGTGTCATAAATAGTTCTCAATGTGATAATGGTATATAGTCCTTCGACCTGAAGTCACTACGATTCCTACATAAGGATTTTATTGTTTTAATACAATCAAACGTTATCTGTAATAAGATGACCATAAAGATTGTGATTAGGCAATAGATAAATTATACAGAGGGATGTGAGTGATATAGATGGAATTTGTCTCTCTTATGTGACAGGAGTGATATCTATAGGCCACTTGATGGAGTGAGACTAATGAAATGCATGGCCATGCTAGGACGAATAAATATTAGATATTTATTCTGTAAAGTCTACTTTGGTATCAAGTAAAATGAATTGGGCCATACAAGGATGACGACGACCATGCCTTTGGTCTAATTAGATATCGTGACAAAAGGAATAAATATATAAAATAATTATCACTTATAGGTCATGTCGATGATAAATAATATTCAGACATAATGATGTATTGCTAGATACCGCTCTTATTTTATATTAATAATAAAATAGTTTATTATTAATATAACCGAATATTTTACCTATAGGGTCACACACATAGAGTAAGCCCACCAGAGGATAGTTTTATTTTAGTTGGACTGAAAATAAAACTATTTGTGCCTAACTCATTTAGAATGAGTCAGGAGCCCAATGTTTAGTGAGAGCTCAGGTCAAGACCTAAGCCTATATATAGAGCATGAGATGCTTATAGGCTGCTGCTCAGAAATTAGACCATAAACAAATTTTCGTACTAGCATTCAGAGCTTTGTATTTCTGGTGGGAGTGCTCGTGTGGACTCCTAAGGGCAAAACTACAATTGCTTCGATCGAGGAACTCGTTCTACGTCTACAAGAGGTAAACCCTAATTAAAATTTTTAATTTAGCATAATGCCTTGAGACATTTGTGTTTGTAATTCTTTTGGGAATCCTTTGTCTTTCCGCTGCCTGACCCTAATAGGATTCCCTAACATCATACACATGGTACAACATCCCATCTTAGCACATTACATATCCAAATAAGTGTATTCATAAGGCAATATTATACATATAATATATCCTTATCATTCCCAGTAATCATCACACTTTTAATGTTAGTACCTCGGTTTATTTCCGCTCTATTTTACAATCATCCATTACCAGTTTGGGCCATTAACTAGGCATATCTCGGCTATATGCAAATGCTCTTAAAGCTAATGCATATGCACAACAGAATTATTTTCAAGTGCGGATCCGACTGTGGGAAAATATCAACATATGAAGTACGGGACAAGCATAGGTGTACTACTATGCCTCTACTGTAGTAGAAAAATATGTACACTTATATCCAATTTCAAGCATGATCAACAACATATTTTTACTGGTACCAAACTACTCTCACCCATCTATAGCACTAGTGACCCCATGACTGCAGATCATCATCGTGGCCTTACTTGCCATAAGTGCTACGGGCCCCTCCCAAAACACATCGAGAGAGCCGTACCCCATCGGACACTGAGGTAACTCGCTCACCAAAGAGCCGCCCGTCCACTAGGCCCGCCACATAGGGTGCCTCGTGACCAAACTATGGACAGCTTTGTGATTCCCAGAATCGCTAGGGAAATACAATAATATACTTGTGCACTGGGTCGCCCTCCCACTGGGCCCGCTCATTGGAACCCCTAACATTCCACATAAGCAGCGAATGTTATGCCATGGATGCAAATGCTAATCAATGCATTCTCACACTGTGCATCTTATATGCCACTCAATCAATCGCCCATTCACAACCACCACTTAGTGGATTTCAGTATTCTTAATTTTTACCGATCCTCTTTGGGCTCATACACATCAGTAGTTAGTGGTAATCACAATCATCAATTCACATATACACATTTGTGATAATTCACATTATTGATTTAAATTTAAAACATGGTCTCAAACCATCATAACATATTTCATCAATATATTCATCATAACATCACATCCGATCTCAATACCAGCACCAAAATACGGATATCATTTCATCCGTTCTATACGCAACACAGACTCAGTAAGTAAAATATTGGACATTAAGGTCGGTCTCCTCTCATTAGGATACTGGGTAATCATACTGATTACACACAACGCTGGTCTAGTATCGTATTCATCATCCTAAACACATGCCATATAACATCAATCATTCTAAATGCATTCAATTCATGAAATCAACACATCATCCACACTCAAGCAATCATTAAGTAAAATCACATACACATATTTTCACATCATCTATGGATGAAATCATGCATTTAGAATAGTTACCCCCTCCTACCTCAAGAGAAGTAGTATTCACCGTGGTCAGATGGTTCCGCCTCGAAGCTGGGGTTGTTTCCTACATCACAATACATCACACAATCAATTTTCCATTCAACCACATCGGCCCAACGTTCATATTTATTTACTTAGTGCTGTCCGGCATCTTAACTCTTAGTCCCATTTATTTCACTCGTTCAGCCACCACCACCACGGCTTAGGCGTCTGCATTTATTATTTTACATATTCAATGCCATACCCATTACCGGGTTCCCACATTAATGGTTCCCAACAACCATTTAACTTCATTAATGGCCATTCACCATTAATAACAGCATTTCACCTCACCAAAAACTATTATTTAACACAATAAGTGCCTCTCCATTTATATCTCACATTTCCCACAAATCTTAGGGTTAGGGTTTTCATTAAAACCCAATAACATTCCTTAAATCACTCTCCCAACATAAAAACCCAACAACCCATAGTTCACACTCTTGAGAAACAGCAAGATCTTACCTCAAGAGGAGAAATGAGAGAGTTTTCCAAGAGATGGAAAAATCAACACGAAAATAAGGAGGAGGAAAGAAGAGACTTCAAGTTCCAAGCTTCCTCCAGGCTTTCCTTCAAAGACGGAAATGGGAGAGGAAAAAGCCACCACTTTTTACTTAGGGTTTTTGTAGAGAAGAAGAAAAAATGAAGGAGAAGAGTGTAGAAGAAGGAAAAGTGAAGTACAAGTTATGGGGGAAATCCAAGGCTGACGAAAATAAGAAGGGAAAAATAGGCCATTTGGCTTTATTTTTAATTTCCCATTAAGTATTCATCGTTTTATGATAAACAGGGTTATTGTTTAGGCTTAATACCATATACAAAAATTATTCCGAATATACCATCGGATTCCCAATAATATCCCTATCAGCCCTGACCAATATCATCCCATTCAGAGATACTTGATCCGACACCTATATTTCAATCGGGTTCATTTCCAGTTCATCCGGTTCCAATAAATTATAACAATTCCTGAATATAATTATTTAATATTTACCCCCTCAATTAATCCTTTATTTTTAAAATTTAGGGTGTTACATTGACCATGGAGTATGACCTTTTCAAGAGATGAGGTATGGTGTGAAGAAAAGATTGGTAAAGATGCCTTGCCCGGCATTGCTTTGATTTTAATAGTTTTATACATCTGTTGGAAATTTTTGTATATATGGCCTTGTTTTGTATAGCCATACTATAGTTGATACTTTTAATGTTATCTTTAATATTATTTTATCAAAGTAAGGTCGCCACATTAGGTGGTATCAGAGCATTATATGCTTTTGGTGAAATGATTGCCACTGTTGCATGATTTTATATGGATTGATTATGATTAATACTTGAATTGCATAAGTCCAGCCAAGCTTTCTTCACACTATTCTCTCTCAATGATGAATTCTGGTGATTATGTGAATGCTCATGACACTATAATGTGATAATGTGCATTTGAATGGTATAGATGCAAGTTGAATGATGTTGGACTCCATGAATGGGGGACCAAAGTTTATTTGTGTGGTGAATTCCTATAGTATAAAACTATAGGCATGTTTATGAGCTAGCTTACTAATGATAGTTAAATTTAATGACATGATTTTAGATCTTGTGATGGCCTATTGTCACCAAGATAGACAAAGGCTTTGAACCACTTTGCTGACCTTCTTGAGTCGTAAAACCATGATAGACAAGGCACGAAAAGGTAAGCTACTCCTATTACTCAAGATACTCAAGGCCTTGACAAATTCTTGAAGCGGAAACCCACTGAATTTCATGGTAGATTTAGGCCCGAACAAGCCTATATTTGGATCCAAGATGTTGAGAGGATCTTCGACAGCTTTGAATGCAATGAACTCCAGAAAGTGGAGTATGTTATTTTTATGATGAGGGATGAAGCTGAAACTTGGTGGAGACTCACCAAGAGTAGGATGATTGCTGCTGCTAGTCCCTTGACATGGGAGAATTTCAAGTTTGAACTTATGAGGAAGTATGTGCCAGAAAGTTATAAGAGCAAGAAGGAGCTTGAGTTCATGGAACTTAAGCAAGGTATCATGAATGTGGAAGAATATGCTTCCAAATTTGAAGAGTTATGTGAGTTCTACCCTCCTTACCAGCAAGAGGGGACTGAGGCCTCTAAATGTGTGAAATTCGAGAACGGTTTACGCCCTGATATTCAAAGGGCAGTTTGTCATCAAAAGATCTAAAGTATCATGGTGCTTGTGAACATGTGCTGCATCTATGAGGAACATGCTCCACCTTATCACTTTAAATTTGACTCTAAGTTAAAGGGTCAATCTTCTGGTTTTAATAAGCATGGAAATTTTTGAAAGGGGCATTTTCAAAGAGGTATTCACTCTAATGCCCAAGGTAGGGGTGGTGGTCATGGTAACATTTTTGGTCGGGGCAATACAAATGCCAATGGACTAAAGTGCAATCAGTGCAGTGGACCTTATTTTGCTCATGAGTGTGTACACCAAAATGATGTAGTATACTTCAATTGTGACCAAGTGGGACATATTCATCTTGCATGTCCTTTGCTTACAAGGCTGACTCCCGTGCAAGCTAATACTCCTACTCACACCAACACTCTTACTCATGTGAATCGTGGAGGCCACAATAGTGGTCGAGGATGCGGTAATGGACATAATGGAGGCCGAAATGGTGACCGCGGTGGGTATAATGTTGGTGTATACACTATCAGCTTTTATGCTTTTTCATATGTATCATTTTTCTACTTACCAATAAAATAAGTATTTCAGTTTAAAATTGTTTTAAAACGTATTTATCCTTGGAGTAATAGGTCATATGAAAGTTATTCCTAAAATGTCCCTAGTCAAGTATTTACATGGGGACATATAAATACATTGAGACTAGTGTGTGAGTATACTGATGACCTGATCTCATAGATTATAGATATAGATGATATCAAGTCTTCACATAGGTACACATTAAGAGTAACGATGTACTGGACAGACCCACCATGAGAACGTTGCATGGATCATTACATGAATGTCATAAACGATTCTTAATGTGATAATGGTATATGTAGTCCTTCGACCTGAAGTCACTACAATTCCTACATGAGGAGTTTGTTGTTTTAATATAATTAAACGTCTTTTGTAATAAGAGGACTATAAAGGTTGTGATTAGGCAATGAACAAATTATGTAGAGGGATGTGAGTGATGTAGTTGGGATTTGTCTCTCCTATGTGACAGGAGTGATATCTATAGGCCACTTGATAGAGTAAGACTAAGGAAACGCATGGCCATGTCTTGAAAATTCCCTGTAGTATAGATATTATATATGTATAAGATATCTGATTAGATAATATCTGTGTAACAATTAAAATGAATGTTAAAGGTTTACATATACTGACAATTGCTAATATAATTGAAATGAAAAAAGGTTTTTTCAATTCAAAAAAACTAATATTGATTGATTAGTTATGTATCAATTTCAAATTTGTAATTTCATTAAAAACATTTTATTTTAGATTCAAATATTCAAGAATCATTCAAGAATTTATAGTTAATGGTTGTGATTTGTTCTGAGATTTTTTTTAGAAGATGTACGTTTCGTTTTTTAATAAAAAAATTTAGATATTTATTCGGATCAAGTCTACTCTGGTATCAAGTAAAATAAATTGGGCCGTACAAGGATGACGCGACCATGCCTTGGGCCCAATTAGGATATCCTGACAAAAAGAACAAACATATAAAATAATTATCACTTATAGGTTATGTTGATATTAAATAATATTCAGACATAATGATGCATTGCTAGATGCCACTCTTATTTTATATTAATAATAAATTAATTTATTATTAATATGACCGGGTATTTTACCTATAGGGTCACATACATAGAGTAAGCCCATCAGAAAATGTTTTGTTTTATTTTAGTTGGACTAAAATAAAGCTATTGGGCCTGACTTATTTAGAATGAGTAAGGAGCCCACTCTTTAGAGAGAACAAATTAGGTCAAACCTAAGCCTATAAATAGAGCATAAGATGCTCATAGGCCGTTCACTAAAGTGAGACACAAATTTGCAAAAGTTGCAAGAGCTACACACCGTCAAATTAGCAGTTGGCAAGTGTTGCTATTCTGGTGGGAGTACTCGTGTGGACTCCTAAAGGACGAGGCTACGACTGCTTCGGTGTTCTTCAAGAGGTAATCCTAAATTGAATTTTTTTGTGTGTGTTTGTATTGTGTTTTGAAACACGGCGCTTTGCAAATCCTATGGGAATCCTTGTATTTCCGCTACTCATGTACTAGGGACTCCCTAACAGTGGTATCAGAGCCAGGTTGCAAAAACTGTGTTTGGGCATTTGTTTGTGTTTCACGATGATACGTTTTCATTTGCAAGAGCTTTTAGAAAATATGATTTGTAAAATCGTCTCTTGTTTGAAGCTTTGCATTTTTGTTTTGCAAAAATGTTTTGTGAAACTAGGATTCAAAAATGAACAAGCATGATTATGTTGCTATTTTAGGTTATCGCATATGATGCATATTATTACAATGATTAATCATGTATATGGTATGACCTCTGTTTTGGCATAATACATATGTTTTTGAATTATTCTTTATAAATTGTATATGATGCATGTTATAGAGTTTCTCAATTTTAGTATGCATGTTGTTGCCATTTAAATTTGTATGATGTATGAGTTTATACAATTTTCATATTTGATATGTGTTTTTACTCATATGATAGTCATCGTACAAATTATGAATCAATTGAGTTGATCTTTGAATATGAATGGTTTATGTTATGGGGCGTTGAGTGATAAGGTTTAAGTGTTAAACCTTGGCTGTTCCTTAATCTAGGGTTGAAGAGTTGAAACCTAGACGGCCGTCATGGAAAGGCATTGCATGTTGGCATTAGCGCAAGTTGAATTCTAGGTTTGGAAACCCTAGACAGCGCTGCCTCTATATGCCTTGACGGCTGTGTTGTGAAGCATTCGCAATAAGGAAGTTAAAACCCTAGCCAAAATTTTAGAGCTGTTAATGGTCAGAGGGACGTTCTGGCTAGGAAAGACTTGGTACTTAAACGGTCACACCGGACCCCCGTACATTCTCTGTGTAGCGCCTTATTACCGACCCCACGTGTTTAATTGCTCGTTTTAAAAATTAATTACTCTTTTAATGCTTTTAAATGGGTTATAATCAATTAATTAACACGTTGCATGGTGAATGTTTATGGTCTTAGTTATTTTATTTAAATACAACCTGCGTGCTGTGCCTCTCTCTATTCTGTTATATTTCTTTTCTCAACCCTTCACTTGTATGTAAAGCGAGTTTCTATTTAATCATGTAATCTTGATCGGGCCAACAAAGTAGAGACTTAGAAGAAAACCAAGGAGTGGTGACTCTAAGAGGATGATGGATTCAAGTAGGACTTTATGAAGCCATGGCAATATAGTTCCTCTAGGTTTATTTATTTATTTATTTTTCTTCTAGGGAGACCATAACCATCTCATAATTTTGTTTGCATGCTTTGGGGATAATTTTATTACGTTAAAGTATTTAACAAAGATGGTAATTTTAAAATAAATTAAAATCCCTCAAAATAATATTAGTTATAAATGTCTTCCAATAAGGACACTCGTCAACATTAATGTCAATAAATAGTGGGTCTGCCAAAGCAGGGCACTATCATTTATATTAGTAAGATGCGATGGGATAATGGTAATATCCAAACTGTTTTATTGGGCTTTAACTTAACTAAGTTTTCAATTGGATTAAATATAACTTAGAGGCGTAAACATTGGGTTAAATATTCATAAGATGAATAATTAGTAATGGTTACTTAACCCAATGACTAAGAGTTGTATAAAGATACAATTGGAAAAAGTTTCCTACCTAAATAACCAAGTATTAGGTGATCAGCCAAAGCAGACTTAACACTTGGCAAAATATGGATCTTAGCCCACTAGAAAATCTTCCAACGGGATGTTCTGATTCGTGGAGGGTATTTTGTTTTGAATCAAAATAGTGGGAGACATATTTAATTTAAATGACCATAATTTAAATATTTTTGAAAATGATACTTACTACATATTTTCTATTTTAGATAACCATGACGTCAAACACACCTTCGAACCTTTCATTGCGATCAATCCTAGACAAGGAAAAATTGTCTGGTTCTAACTTCCTTGACTGGTATAGAAACTTGATGATTGTCCTCAAACAAGAGAAAAAGTAGTATGTCTTGGAAAGTCCAGTTCGAGAACCACCTGTTACAAATGCCTCTAAAGCTGACAAGGATGCTTATAAGAAGCATCAGGATGATACTTTAGATGTCCAATGCCTTATGTTGGCTACCATGTCTCCTGAGCTTCAGAAGCAACATGAGCACGTGGAGGCTTTTGATATGATCAAAAACCTAAGGAAGCTATATCAAGGTCAAGCTGACCAAGAAAGATATGAAGTTTCCTCAGCCCTATTTAGCTATAGACTTGAAGAGGGAGGTTCTGTAGGACCTCATGTGCTCAAAATGATTAGGTACTTAGAGAATCTAGCTAGGCTAGGATTCCCCTTCCCTCAGAAGTTAGCTACCGATCTCATTTTGAAATCATTACCTGACAGTTTTAAGCCAGTCATCATGAATTATAACATGAATGCATTAGACAAAACATTGCCAGAGCTACTCAATATGTTGAGGACTACTAAGCCCAATATTTCTAAAGGAAAGGGCAAGGCTATAATGAGGGTCAATTCTGGGAAAGGTAAAGGAAAGGGCATGTATAAAGGCAAAGGAAAGGTTGTTGCAGGAAATGGAAAGAAAATTTGGAAAGGCAAGGATAAGCCAAGTACATCAGCCTTAAAACCTATGGGCAGGGTGGCTAAGGAAGGTAAATGTCACCATTGTGGACAAAAGGGACACTGGAAGAGAAACTATCCAAAGTACCTAGAAGAGCTTAAGAAGAAGGGAAGTGAGACTTCCACTTTAGGTATTTTTGTTATACAAATTAACATGTCAACTTTAACATCATGGGTATTAGATACTGGATGTGGTCTTCACATTTGTCTTAATGTGCAGGATCTAAGAAGGAGTAGGTAGTTGATGAAGGGCGAGGTAGACCTACGCGTTAGAAATGGAGCAAGAGTTGCTGCATTAGCTGTAGGGACTTACTTTTTATCCTTTCCCTCAGGGTTAGTCCTTGAATTGGACAATTGTTATTTTGTTTTGGCAATAAGGAGAAACATTATTTATGTTTCTTGTCTTGATAAGAAAGGGTTTTCCTTTATAATAAAGAACAATAGTTGTTCTGTTTATTTAAATGACATGTTTTACTGTTGTGCAAATTTGAGTAATAGGCTTTATGTTCTAGATCTCAAAACCCCTATCGATAACATTAATACTAAAAGGATTAAAACAAATGATTTAAACCCAACTTATCTTTGGCATTGTCGCCTAGGACATATAAATAAGAAACACATTTCTAAAATCCATCAAGATGGATATTTAGAATCTTTTGATTTTAAATCAATAGATATATGTGAATCTTGTTTATTGGGGAAGATGACTAAGACCTCATTTACTGGGAAAGGTAAAAAGGCGAGTGATCTTCTTGGCTTGATACATAGTGATGTATGTTGTGACGTCCTTAATAATTTTCCGAATAAATTTTTTGCGTTTAAAGAATCATTTTGAAACTCTTAATTTAAATCTTGAAGTCACGTAAAAGTTGATAAATGTGGAATATTATCATACATACTAGTCGGGAATAATTAAACATAAAACATTTATATAGCGGAAACGATATAGAAATTAACAGTACATGGTACATTATTCTATTACAACCCATTAAATTAAAATGAAGCCAAAGTCCTAGCAATATTTCATAAAAGCTTCATTCATGGCATCACTCGTCATTCTGTGTAGTATGCACTGTAAAAATTAATGTAAGAGTGAGACAGAATATAGAATAAATATAAAATAAATAAAATTGCACAAACACAATCAACAAACCATAATGATATGATGAATATGCCAAACAAGTTCATTTATAATTAATAAATCTTTAATTAGTCAAATGATGTCATGCTGGATCCATTTGGTTTGGTGGGAATACTGCAGTAAAAAGAATCTCATAGAGACTCCAGTAGGAATTAGCATAACCATGAATCCCTACATCTTCATGGCTCCTGCGAAAATAAGTGCACAAGTAGGAATTAGCATAACCATGAATCCCTACATCTTCATGGCTCCTGTAGTATCGAAGTACTCAAGTAGGACTTAGCATAACCATGAATCCCTACACTCCATGGCTCCTGTGAAAATAAGGCTTAAACTCATCATAGAGTAACCCCCCACCAAGGTAGGCAATCATGGAACCCCTAAATTCCATGGTGCGTCCAAATGCTTATGATGCATGAATGCCTTTAATTTTCTTTATCATTTAACATACCATGATATATCAATTTCCAAAACCACTTGGAAAAGCACAAGTCCTCAAAGGGACATATCACATATAATAATTTTCAGAATCATGGATTTATCGTTTCAACCACATGTATCAATAACCGCAAGGCATTCATGTATATATATTAACTTAGTCATTCATAATTATTCACCACCAAAATACACAAACTGTATAATACCATTAGACACTCATCAACATCCATAATACTTCATAATCTCTCAAGAATTCAATCAATAATAAATTGTTACCCATAGAGAAAATATCATTTTCATTCATAATAACCATTATAAGTAAATTTCAACATTTCCAACAGTGACATACGTTAGTAAAACAACCCTAACATGAGAAAATCAAAACATTTTCAAGTGATTACACTTTATTTAGTTCAATAATAAAATTATCTACAACTTTCATGAAGACCATAAATCCAAATTCCAAACAGAAACACCTCTTATTCACAGAATACAAAACTGCCTCAAAAAGAGTTTTCAAAACATACATATGTTAGAATTATCAACATTTCTGGAGCTACAAAAATAATTTTGGCATGGGACCAGTTCTAAATTACTCTTAACACAATTTTCTACAACTTTCATGAAGACACCGATCACTAATTCCCACCACAAAATTCCCAGTTTTAAAATAAAATTCATATTTCATTGTTAACAGATTTTCAGCATGAACATACTTCTGTATTTTGGGCATATCTAGAGCTACAAGCATCTTTTAAAATTGAAACTACTTTTAATAGATCCCTAACACAATTATCTACAACTTTCATGAAGACATCGAAGGCTGATTATGCATGTATAATTCCCAGAATATTAGTATATACACAAAACATAGGATAAATATTCCACACGGACATGCTATAGTATGTTGGCTATAACTTTTGCTATACATATCCAAATCAATTGATTCAGGTCTCAAAACTCACATAACAAAAAGATCTACAACTTTGATGAAGAAATCAGAATCAAATTCATACGTTTTCAGCTTCAAAATTGAGCAACAATATACGAAAATAAAACTTGAATCCTAGGACAGCATACAATTCTACCCATTTCATAATTATTCACAACCTTGTCCCCTCTTACTTGGATTGAAGATAGTTGGCTGATTGAAAATGGTCTCTTTGCTATCCTAGCTTCAGATCGAAGGGCCTTGATGGAGAAGAGTAAAAGAGAGGAAGAAGATTTACTGACTTTGTTCTCAGGAGTTCTGGTCTTAACAGAGGCAGTGTTAATAATGCAAAGACAAGTTGGGGACATCATCCTCGTGAGTGGATTTTTAGTGGGCTGTTAGTGGATTGATTGTGGAAAAATAATGGAGGTTGAGATAAGAAAGTGAGATCTATAATGTCCACTTCTGGCCGTCCACACACTAGGGTGAATAATTGGATCAGATATATTAAAATATGCATAAGAGGACAAAATTGGAGTCAAAAGTTAATTCTAACACTGAATACCGACTGGAATTCCACTCGGTCAGCCTCTAAACTGACTGGAATTCTACCCAGTCAGCATATATGCCGACTGGAAATTGTCAGTAACGTGAAGAGAAGGAAATCCGAGTCCCTCTCGCTCAAGTGAAATCCTCTCTCGCTTGAGCGAGTGACATACATTGCACTGACAGAGGGAAGTTTCGCTCAAGCGAATTCTATAACACCCTAATTTAATAAATAAATAATTAACAAAACAGAGGAAATTTTTTTTTACAATTAAAACCAGAATGATCGGCACAAAAGAAATAAGGGAAAAGGGGGCAAGAGGAGTAAAATCGACTCAAGGGGCTGACAGTGAAAGAAGGAAAAACGCTCGGGCGGATCACACAGCAACGCCCACTCGCTCAGCAAAAGTTACACTCGGCACACTCTCACTCCACTCGGCATTCCTGCACCCGGATTTCAACGCCTGGTTCACTCGGAAGGGTCCACTCTCTATTCACTCGGATTGGCCCTTAAACATACCAGCCCCATTCAGAAAACGTAACACATTCCCCGACTTCATTCAATCGGAACACATGTACGAACAACTCGGAAATGATTCCCATCACCACTCACTCGAAATTTATGAAGACTTCTCACTCAGAATTTGTTAATTATTCTACACTCGGGAAAATCCTACCAGTTATCACTCGAAGAGTATATTTAGGCTCTCTACTCTGAAATCCTAACTGCTTATCGTTTGGGAAAATCTTCCACGTCAATCCCTACTCGGAGTTATATAACCTCATTCACTCGGGATGTCTAAACCTTCCCCACTCAGTGACCGAGTCACGAACTCACTCTCTAGATCATAACTTGGTTTCCTCTATACTAAGTCATGCTATCCAAACACACTCGGAAGGACATGAATATATATATATATATACTACTCAGACATCACGCACAAAATGGAATGAACATACAGCGTGGCATAAACGTATAAATATAAATATATAGGAATGTATACAAGTAATTACAAGCACATTGTCATGCCCCAACCCGAAGGGATTCAATTCTATTTTTAAAGGGCGATATCAAAACACGAACCGACCAAGGCTTAACCAAAACATTATACACAGTATCTACATATATACATATAGTTCTACAGTGCACAACCAATCCACTCGGCAAGCAGCTCCACCTCACTCGTAGTTCCGAGAGACGTTCACTAAAAATATTGCCACAGCAGGGGTGAGCTTTTGCATTTAAAATGACAGTTAATGACTCGGGAACTCATAGACCTTTTACCATACAACGTCACATTTCAATAATTATAATGTTAACTGCCCTCCATTATATCTACATATAACAGTACCATGCAATCAAAATTCATACATTTAGTACACAGCTATACAAGTCATATCATTTCTGACACATATGCATGCACACAGTAAATTCATCACAGTATAAGAGCATGTATATATATATAATGCAAGCATGTCCACTACAGTCGGATCCGACCCCTACTTTATTACAATTTTTTTTTTTACGTTGCAACATAGGCTCCAAGCCTTTTTCCTCCAGCTCCAAGCTGGTTCAGCCATTTTACTGGTACCAAACCGTTTGCCCTCACATGTAACACAATCACTCCAAGAGACAACGGAAGTGTTACGGGCAGCCCCGAGTCCAACCCGGTGGGCTTGCTTGAGTCCAACTCAAGACTTTAAGCGTCCAACGCTAGTGCACTCGGCACTGCCTTGAGTCCAACTCAAGGTCTTTCAATTACGTTTCCATTTTTTTGCCAATACAATAATATTTCTCCTTTCCCGGGTCATAACCACACTTTGCATGCAATTCATTCATCATTTCACAGCAGCACAAATTTATTTCCCAGCATTCACATGCATGACAATACAAGATAACAAGAAGAGTCTACCCATTGTTCCCCCCGAACAGAGCACCCAGAAGTCACGTCAACATGCACAGCAACAACATCTCTTATTTGAATATAACATTCTATCGGAAACAACAATATTCACCCACCAACTCTCGGTATCGGGGATATCTACTTCATGCATTCATGAGTAAAATAATTAACCAGACTTAATATGGCAACTTAAGATACATGCACTACATTCACACACGGTCCCATGACTCACACATGCATCCACATACCCAACAGTGTATCTCATAACCACATATATCAGATATAAGAGGACTACCATCGGATTCGATCATCGCATGTCTCGGTATACAAAAGCTATCAATCATATATATATATATTTCATAGCAAACACCTTCAAACACATATGCATGAGTAACACTTCACTCGGAGTCCGTTCACAAGCTATGCATTTGAAATGCAAAGCGCCCCCTACCTACTGAAGGAAGTCAAGGGGCTCCTCTGTTTCCCGACGTTGGTCCTTTGCCTCTGATTGCCTCGCCCAGGCTCACACTCATTCAGGCCTCCTTGAACGCAGTCGCACCGTGGAATAGGGAGCTGTTCGTCTTCCACCCTGATGATCGTCCCTTACCAGCAGAAGGAACTCCAAGTCTTCTGCAGTATCGTCGTCGTGCGATTCCAAGAACGGAACAGTGAACAGGGAAGAAGAAGACGAAGGACGAGAAGAGAAGAGAAGACACAAAAAGAGAAGAGAGAATAAAGCAGTAGAAGAAGAGGGAGTCTGAAGAAAGATGAGTGACCATAGGCTTATATATATATGTGTGCACGAGGAAGGGAAGAGTGGGGTGGGAAAGCGTGAATCCGGCAGTTCCACTCAACCACAAGCACCAATCACAGTCATCCAGCCATCATCACTATTCGTAATTAATTCAGCTATTATTTCTTAAGTTAAGTTAATTGAGTTACTTATAATTAGCAGAAATCTCTACTTTGAAATGATTGTTTTAATGGCTTAATTCCGTTTGGTAGTTAATTTTTAAATCGGGATGTTACAAATTCCAACTCGCTTGAGCGAGACACACAAGCCTCACTTATTCCACTCTCACTCGCTTAAGCGAGGAATTCATTCGCTTAAGCAAAATCCGACCAGAGGTCGTCATTCCCCAAAACCGACCCTTCATCCACTCGGTTTCCACTCAACAAATTAAACTAAACCGACTCCTCTTACTCGGTTTTCACTCGGTACAATTTATTCCCAACCGAGTCATCCTTCTCTCAGTTTTTCACTCGGCAATTACTCTAAATGACTCTTTTCCCGTTCACTCGAGTGATCTTCCTAATACAAGGTTTTCCACTCGGGTGAAGTTGTTCCAGAGTTCTTCTGGACAGACTCACACGAATCTCCTCAGTCGGTGTCTACCCACTCGGAGTCACACTCAAAAATCTTTGATTCGGCAGAGTTACACTCAACTCTGAGCTAATCCATTCAGAATTTAACTACTCGGTCATGAGTTTTCCTTCGGTTGAACATACTTCTCTCGGAAACGTTGTACTCGGAGAAATTTCATTCGGAAATGAGACTCTTGATAATGATTGACTTGGAAACGAGTCATTCGGAAGTATTTGACTCAGAAACGAGTCATTCAAAAATACTTGACTCGAAAATGAGTCATTCGAAGACATTTGACTCGGAAATGAGTCTTTCTAAGCAATTTGACTCGGTAGTGAGTCAAACTAAGGTGAGTCACTTGGATCCTTTCACCCAGAAGTGGTTCTATCAGTCCCACTTTACTCATAAGTGCCTCTGAGACAAGGAATCCACTCGGAAGAAACCCTCTCGGCCATGTCCCACTCGGAAAAGATACCTTCACTCGGAATTGTCATCCTTCACTTAGAATTTCTCTCGGTCACTTGGAGACACAACCTTCACTCAGAATTTCTCTTGTTCACTCGGAATTGATACCTTTCTTCACTCGGAAAGCCTTATATAAGACATGTTTCACTCAGAATATATAACTTTATTTACTCGAAAGAGGACTCCTAGAACACCCCAATCAGAACCATCACAATCATTCTCCCCTCGGGAGAGGTTCATTCAGAATTTTCCACTCGGGAGTAATTAGACCTATCATTACTCGGGGAATTCTCACAATGACTCGGAATTCTCTCCAAACACATTTCTCTCGGAATCCTTTTAAGCCTTCATCACTCGGGAAAAGGCCCAATGGCTATAGTCTCACACGGAACTGATCACAACAACATTCTACTCGGGAAGTCCTGTCTCAGACATAGCTCGCTCGGTATTTCACTCGGAAATTCACCACCTCATGGAGTTATTAAGACTCCAGCTCAGACAGAATTCATCCAGTACACCACTCACTCCTCTCGCTTGAGCGGAAGGCTAGCTCACTTGGGCGAGATTGGTCCATAAGCTAATTCCTTAAAGAAGGGGACTCTCGCTTGGGTGAGGTCCCATCTAGCTTGAGCGAGACCACTCAGACATAAGTAGAATCAGCAATTCCTTACAACTTAACACCTGAAATCTCACTCTAGGCCAACTGATTCCCCACTAATACATCATACTCATCACATGAGGCATATAAAACTTGCTCTAAGCATTCTCACTCGGAATTCATCCAGAATCAATGTCCTCCCCTCCTCGCTCAAGCGCAGCCACGCCCGCTTGAGCGAGATTCGTCCAGAACCTCACCTGATCTCAACACACTCTACTCGCTTGAGCGGAACACTCACTCGCCTGAGCGAAAAATGGTCCAGAGACCATTTTACCAATACAGGGGGATCCTCGCCTGAGCGAGATCCCTTCTCGCTTGAGCGAGAATATCAGGACAGAGGCAGGAAATGAAAATTCTTACAACTCAACATATGATTTCACACTTTACCCCTACTAAATCATATCCAACACATCATATACGATATTTGAGGCACATTCAACTCATTCTAAAAGTTCTCACTCAGAAATTGGATAATATTAATAATGACCTAAATTAAAAATAATTACACATGAGATTAAAATTTTTGGGATGTTACATATGTGGGCCCATAGGGACAATGGCTAGGGGAGGTTTTAGTTACTTCATCACTTTTACTGATAATTTCAGTAGATATGGATTTGTGTTTCTCATAAAACATAAATTAGAATCCTTTGAAAAGTTTAAGAAGTTTAAACATAAAGTAGAGAACCAACATGGCAAGACAATTAAAGCACTTCGATCCGATCGAGGTGGTGAACATTTGAGCCTAGAGTTTGATGAATATCTTAAAGAGTGTGGGATTATATCTCAACTTACTCCCCCTGGAACACCAGAATGGAATGGGGTTTCTGAGCGGAGAAATAGAACCTTGTTGGACATGATTCGATCAATGATGAGTCAAACTGACCTCCCTAACTCATTCTGGGGACATGCTTTGTTGATAGCAACTTTCACACTTAACCATGTTCCATCAAAGGCTGTCATAAAGACACCATATGAGATATGGATTGGGAAATGACCTAGTATGTCTTTTCTTAAGATTTGGGGTTGTGAAGCTTATGTTAAGCGTCAAAGTTCTGATAATCTCGGGCCCAAGTCAGATAAATGTCTTTTTGTGGGATACCCAAAAGAAACTAAGGGTTATTATTTTTACAATCCTATCAAGGGCAAAGTGTTTGTTGCTTGGAATGCTGTATTCTTAGAAAGGGAATTCAATTCTACAAGAATCAGTGGGAGGAAAGTAGAACTTGAAGAAATTCAAGACTCACAAGGCATTGAAGAGCCAATGGTGGAAATGGAGCAAGACCCATAAAATGTTGTGATAACACCAGCTCCAGTAGCACAAGACTTGTGTAGATTAGGTAGAATATGTCAACAACCTGAAAGATATGGATTTCTTGTAACTCAGGAAGGAGACCTAATGGATCAAAATGAGCCAACATCTTATGAAGAGGCCATTGGAAGTCCAGAATCTAAGAAATGGCTAGAAGCCATGGAATCTGAAATGGACTCCATGTACACTAATCAAGTTTGGAACTTGGTTGATGCACCTGAAGAGGTAAAACCTATAGGATGCAAGTGGGTTTTCAAAAATAAAATTGACATGGATGGTAATATAAGTACCTTTAAAGCAAGGTTGGTGGCTAAAGGTTTCAAGCAAATACATGGTATAGACTATGATGAAACTTTTTCCCCAGTTAATATGCTAAAGTCTGTTCAGATTCTGCTTGTTATTGCTGCATACCATGATTATGAGATATCGTAAATGGATGTCAAGACTGCTTTCCTTAATGGAAATCTTCTTAAGGAAGTGTACATGACAGAACCCGAAGGCTTTGTTAAGCTTGAAGCATCTAGGAAGGTGTGCAAACTACGACGATCCATATATGGACTTAAGCAAGCTTCCAGAAGCTGGAATCTTTGTTTTGATGAAGTTGTTAAACAATTTGGCTTTACTAAAAATGAGGATGAACCTTGTGTCTACAAGAAGGTTAGTGATTGCACAATTATTTTTCTGGTCCTGTATGTTGATGACATACTACTTATTAGAAATAACGTTTTTATTCTTCAGTCTATGAAGAGTTGGTTGGGAAGCTGTTTTTCTATGAAAGACTTAGGTAAAGCAATCTACGTGTTGGGAATTAAGATCTATAGAGATAGATCAAGAAAACTTCTTGGCCTAAGTCAGAATACATACATAGACAAAATGTTAAAAAGGCTTAACATGCAAGATTCTAAGAAAGGAACTTTGCTTGTGGCTCATGGCATAAGCTTATCAAAAGCTCAATCTCCTTCCACTAAAGAAGAGAGAGAACGGATGAATAAGATTCCATATGCATCTGTTATTGGATCAATCATGTATGCCATGATATGTACCCGACCAGATGTCTCGTACGCTTTAAGCATGACAAGCAGATACCAGCCTGATCCTGGTGAAAGTCACTGGACTGCTCTCAAGAGTATCCTAAAGTACTTAAGAAAAACTAAGGATTCATTCTTGATATATGGAGGGGAAGAAGAGCTCATTGTAAAAGGTTACACTGATGCTAGCTTCCAAACTGATAAAGATGACTTAAGATCGCAATCTGGGTACGTGTTTTGTCTAAATGGTGGCGATGTAAGCTGGAAGAGTTCAAAGCAAGAGACAGTTATTGATTCTACTATAGAGTCTGAGTATATTGTTGTCTCAAATGATGTAAAAGAGGGAGTATGGATCAAGAAGTTCATAACAAAGCTTGGAATTATTCTTAGCATTGTGGACCCTATAAGTCTCTACTGTGACAATAGTGGAGTAATCACACAAGCTAAGGAACCTAGATCACATCAACGATCCAAGCATATACTTAGGCGATTTCATCTCATTCAAGAGATCCTTGACCGAGGAGATGTAAAGATATGTAAGTTGCATATTGATGAGAATATTGCTGACCCACTCACAAAACCTCTTACACAACAAAAACATGAAGGGCACACTAGATCATTAGGCATTAGGCAAATATCTGATTGGCTATAGTGCAAGTGGGAGATTGTTGGTGTATGCACTATGAGCTTTTATGCTTTTTCATTTGTATCATTTTTCTTCTTATCAATAAAATAAGTATTTCAGTTTAAAATTATTTTAAAATGTATTTATCCTTGGAGTAATAGGTCATATGAAAGTTATTCCTAAAATGTCCCTCATCAAGTATTTACATGGGGACATGTAAATACATTGAGACTAGTGTGTGAGTGTACTGATGACACGATCTCATAGATCATAGATATAGATGATATCAAGTCTTCACACAGGTACACATTAAGAGTAATGATGTACTGGACAGACCCACCATGAGAACGTTGCATGGATCGTTACATGAATGTCATAAACGGTTCTCAATGTGATAATGGTATATGTAGTCCTTCGACCTGAAGTCACTACGATTCCTACATAAGGAGTTTGTTGTTTTAATACAATTACACGTCTTCTGTAACAAGAGGACTATAAAGGTTGTGATTAGGCAATGAACAAATTATGCAGAGGGATGTGAGTGATGTAGATGGGATTTGTCTCTCCTATGTGACAGGAGTGATATCTATAGGCCACTTGATGGAGTAAGACTAAGGAAACGCATGGCCATGCTAGAAAGAATAAATATTAGATATTTATTCAGATCAAGTCTACTCTGGTATCAAGTAAAATAGATTGGGTCGTACAAGGATGACGCGACCATGCATTGGGCCCAATTAGGATATCGTGACAAAAGCAACAAACATATAAAATAATTATCACTTATATATTATATTAATATTAAATAATATTCAGACATAATAATGCATTGCTAGATGCCGCTCTTATTTTATATTAATAATAAAATAATTTATTATTAATATGACCGGGTATTTTACCTATAGGGTCACACACATAAAGTAAACCCATTAGAAAATGTTTTGTTTTATTTTTGTAACATCCCCGTTTTAAAATTTAATGCTGAATAAAGAATGAACCATTAAGACTTGATTTCAACTAGAAATAACTGTTAAGTGCATTTAACTAAGTGAGTTTAAGCCATTAAAATATTAAAATGGTGGCGGACAGGGGATGAGGTGGAGTGCGCGTGACTGACGGGCACGCACTCTCCCATCCCACTCTTGCTTTTGCTGTGCGCATGCACATATGTATATATATATAAGCGTGAGCCTTGGTGAAAAACACTCTCGCTATTTCTTTAGACTCTTTCTCCGTCACTTCATCCTCTGTTTTCTCTCTTCGTCTTCATTCTTCTTCTTCCATCTCACTCTTCGCTCCTGGAGATCTTGATTCCAGTGCTGAAGAACAGACTACGCTCCATCCCAGAATCAGGCGCAGAATACGACAAAGCCAAAGAAGACCGGACGAACCAGGAGAAGGACATCGGACCCAACGGCAAGAACGGAAAAGGTTTCTGAGGAGTCTTCTAAAGGTAGGGGGCGCTTGCATGTCAAATGCATGGTCTAAGAACGGTACCGGATGAACGTACTGCCAAGTGTGTGTGCATGTTTTTATAATTCATTAGAACTGATGCTGTGCATGTATGCATGTGTTCACAATTACTAAAACTGATGCATGATTTGAGATTTTGATGGTGATCTTCGTGACGATGGCGTAGTTTGCTCGTGGATGATAATGATGGGTCTATTTTGTTGTCACTATGAAAAATGTGTATGTGCATGTTCTTAATTGAATTGCTCAATGTTGTTAGTCTGATGATCGACTGTATCATGCGCTGGTGCGATTGACTGAATGATGATGAATAATGGGAGATATCCGTTCTTACTTGACGACTACGGTAATGTGTTCATGGCGCGATGATGTGTAATGATAAATGTGTTAGTTGCATGAGTAAGAGTGGGGTGACCCATGGAAGGTCAAGAACCCCAAGGGAAATGATTTCCAGTTACCAACCCTGGCTAGATCCCAATAGGGCTCGTGGTAGCCGTTGGAGCTAGAGAAATGAGTCTCGAGATGCCGTGGGGGGCCGGTGCCACCTGGTAAGAGCTGAGGGACGAGGGGCCAAAAGAAAAAGGGGGCTGTAACTGAGAGTCTTTTCCCGAGTCGGATCCGCGTGCATACATATAGAAATAAGGCTGATTGTGGTGATGTGTAAATCTATATATGTGCATGTGTATGATTTTGAATGCATGAATACATATTGATGTGGAATAAACTCTGTGAATTATGCGTATTATGAATGTTGTTTGAATTGTATGAATTTGGTTACTTGAGAAAAATTGAAGGAAAGCAGGAGCGTGTACTGACGCTGATACCGAGTCTGTGAGTATCATTTTACATGTAAAAGCTCACCCCTGCAGTGGCCATTTTCAGTGAATGTCTCTCGTGAGGAGGATCAAAGGCAGAGCTGGAATGCTGGGCGGAGTGCTGATGCATTTCGAAGGTTTAATTAAGGCGTTGTTAGATGAAGCCCGGACTAGCTCATACCGGATGTTAACGTCTTTGTGAATGAATAGAACTTTATGAACAAGAAGAAGTCTGATTTTGTATTGTAATTATTGACGTGCACTTTTATGTATATATATGGATGTATGGTTTTGGTGTGTGTAATGCCATGTGTTGCTTTGTTTCCTAATTATGCTTTAATAGATGCGCAGGAATAGCCTGATCGAGCAGGTTATAGCTAAGTCCGAAAGAACCAAGAATTGCCTTAGGAAAACTTATGTCGGATACATTGGGCGGAGTCGTACCCCGCCCGAAGGCGTATGGCTAAGTCCGCCCAGGCGTCGTCATAATTAGTTGAGTTGGGCGGAATAGGTTCAAACTCTTCCTTTCTCCACAACCTACTAATGTATATGTACCCTGTAACTTCTCATTTTTTCCGAGTGAAAGGCGAGTGTGAGGATTTACTTAGTAAACCATTGTCCATACCCAACGGAGGAAACTACCTTGTAGTTGTGTTAAAGAGGCGTTATGTAAATTTCGTTTAGGCGGCGTTATACCTCGCCCAAGTAACTAGGACAGCCCGCCCAAGATAAATATACCCCGCCTAGCCTAGCAGGATGATTCTAACTTAGCCTTTTCATCAAATGCTACACGTGTGAATGTATTAGCATATTTTCCCTTATCTATTCCTCCTGTTGAGTAACCAGTATCACTCGAAGGGAAGCCTCATTGATTCTATCCGCTGCTGCATTCTTTACCCCGCCTGGACGGTGTCAGACTCCGTCTAAGCGAACAAACGGTGTTGTGCAATCCGCCCTAGTGTAGGTGCGTTACGATAAACCCATTGAGCCGGCCCCAGTTTTAGCTTCCCTGTAGGTTGCTTTATGCGCGTGAATGTTTTTAGTTTTCCCCATTGCCTGCTTCCTTCTACATCAAATGTTACGTGACTGTTTTTTTGTGAAAAATTTTCTCATATTTTGGGATTTATTAGTTGTAGATAATTAGGGTGTTACATTTTGGTATCAGAGCGGACCGAAAAGTCCAAGGCCAAAATATGCTTACCAAGTGTAAGCGGTGGTGATTGTGTCTTTTGATTGAATGGTTGAAATTGTTCTGATGCTGGTTGACCTGATTGATGATTGTCTTGAGGACAAGGGGTTGTTTCCCCTGGTCCGATTGTGTGTATGACTTAGGCGAATGACATAATGTGCTAAGTTATTAATTGTTGGACTAATAACTAGATCGGTAGTGAGTGGCTCCGTATACTTATCCTTAAATGTCAATTTCAGGATAAGGAATGGCGCATCGTCAAAGTATGGAGGCTATAGCCACAGCATTCCAACGCTTTGCTGATGTGTTTGAAAGGCAAGGCCAAACTCATCCTGAGGATGGCCATGTGCTGGACCGCTTCCTGAAGAGGAAGCCGAGTGAATTCTTAGGAGGACGGAACCCTGAGGCGGCGTTCAAGTGGACTCAGGAATTAGAGAGAATTTTTAGGGGTCTTCGCTGTACCGAAGCCCAGAAGGTGGAATGTGCAGTGTATATGCTACGAGATGAAGCGGAGAATTGGTGGAAGATAGCTAGGAGCCAATTCCCCGAAGATGACAATCAACTGACATGGGACGATTTCAAGGCCTGCTTCCTAGACAAATACTTTCCCGACACAGTGCGGAGTCGGAAGGAGCTGGAGTTTATGGAGTTAAAACAGGGCTCCATGACTGTGGAAGAATACGCGACCAGATTTGAAGAATTGTGCCTATTTTATCCGCCCTTCCAGCAGCCAGGAACGGAGCACTCCAAGTGTCTTAAGTTTGAGAACGGACTGAGATCGGATATCAAGAGGGCCTGCAGATACCATGAAATCCGGAGTTTCCCTGCCTTAGTGAACAAGTGTAGAATATTCGAAGAGGATGACAGGGCCCATTCGGGCCAGTGCAGCAGAGCCAACCAACACTTGAGGCCTCAGCAACCACGTTTCAAGAGGCCAGGGAACGTGAGGAGGAATGAACCCTTCACCAGATATCAGGACCATAATGACCGAGGGAGGCAGATGAGAGGACGACCAAGGTATGGCGGATGCTTTAAATGTGGCGGTGATCATTTTGCTAGGGAATGCAATGATACAAATGTTAAATGCTACCACTGCGGAGAGAAGGGACATGTTCGCCCGGACTGCCCCCAACTCCGCCAGGCAAACACCAATGTGCGTCAAGGAGGATATCAAGATCGGACCAGAGTGAATGATAACCCACGACCTGGTGGCAGAGGCAACGGAACCAGAGGAAATATCATGCATGCCCCGAACAATCGAGAGAGGAACACCGGCCCAACAGCGACAGGAAGGATCTACACCATCAATGCAGAGGATGTTGCACCAGCAAACGATCTAGTACAATGTAAGTGCTCACTTGGAATGAATACGCTTAATGTTGTTTTCGATTCGGGGGCAACCCATTCTTTTATAGCTGATGAGTGCGTGAAACGGTTGAAGCTACCAACTGTGTCTATGAACCGGACTCTAGAAGTGGCCAGCCCCACTGGCCCTACTGTGTTCACATCGTCCATATGTAAAAATGTAGCATTTGAGTTGTATGATCGGAGTTTCGCCTTCGATCTGATTTGCATGCCCTTAAAGGGTCTTGATATTGTGCTTGGAATAGATTGGCTTTCAGCCAATAAGGTATTAGTAGATTGTAGAAACCGAGAGATCGTTTTCCCAAAACAACCCACTGAAGATGGCACGGCACAAGGTATAACCCAACTATTTATGATGCTTTGTCTAACCAAAGAAGAGAATGAGCCCCTAGTGAACGACATTCCGGTTGTCTACGAATTCCCAGAAGTGTTCCCAGAGGACGTCCCGAGTGTACCTCCTCATAGAGAAGTTGAATTCTCTATAGACTTGATCCCTGGAGCCGAACCGGTCTCCAGTGCACCCTACAGAATGTCCTCAACTGAATTGGTCGAGTTGAAGAAACAAGTGGATGAGTTACTTGAGAAGCAGTTCATTAGACCAAGCGTGTCACCATGGGGCGCGCCTGTGCTACTTGTTAAGAAGAAGGATGGCAGCTTGAGACTTTGTATAGATTATCGACAGCTCAACAAACTCACAATCAAGAATCGATACCCACTGCCTAGGATTGATGATTTAATTGACCAGCTGCGTGGAGCCTCAGTCTTCTCAAAAATCGACTTACGATCGGGATATCACCAAATCCGAGTGAAGGACTCGGACATTCCTAAAACTGCCTTTAGGACTAGGTATGGTCACTATGAGTATGTGGTGATGCCGTTCGGTGTGACGAACGCCCCTGCTGTTTTCATGAATTACATGAACAGCATATTCCATTCCTTCTTAGATCGGTTTGTTGTTGTCTTCATTGACGATATTCTAGTTTATTCTAAGACATCGGAGGAGCATGAAGGACATCTCAGGGCGGTACTCCAAGTGTTGAAGGAGAAGCAATTGTTTGCAAAGCCTTCAAAGTGCGAATTTTGGATGGATGAGATCCACTTCCTCGGGCATGTGATCTCCAAGCGAGGCGTCTCGGTGGATCCTGCGAAGGTAGCTGCTGTAATAGCGTGGGAGAGGCCCAGATCGATCTCGGAAATAAGGAGTTTTATGGGCTTGGCAGGTTATTATAGAAGGTTCATCGAAGGATTTTCTAAGTTGGCATTACCTCTGACTAAATTGACTCGGAAGAACGTTCCTTTTGTGTGGAGTCCGGAGTGTGAGAGCAGCTTCCAAGAGCTGAAGAATAAGTTGACAACTGCTCCGGTGTTAGCATTACCGGAGTTACGAGAAAGCTTCGTGGTCTATTGTGACGCATCCGGACTCGGATTAGGATGTGTACTCATGCAGAAAGATCGGGTGGTAGCATATGCCTCTCGACAATTGAGACCCCACGAACAACATTATCCGACCCATGACTTGGAGTTGGCAGCAGTAGTTTTTGCATTGAAAATCTGGAGGCATTACTTGTACGGATCCAAATTTGAAGTGTACAGCGATCATAAGAGCCTCAAATACCTATTCGACCAAAAGGAGCTGAACATGAGGCAGAGAAGGTGGATTGAGTTTTTGAAGGACTATGATTTCGAGTTGAAATACCACCCAGGTAAGGCAAATGTCGTAGCAGACGCTTTGAGTCGAAAATCCCTCCACATAGCAGCCATGATGGCAAAAGAAGTTGAGTTGTTGGAGCGGTTCCGAGACATGAACTTGCATGTTGGCACCCCTTCCTCTCAGAAGATGACAATCGGTACGTTGAGGATTGCCAACGAATTCTTAAAATCCGTGTACGAACAGCAACAGGCGGACTCTTACCTAGCTGAAATGAAGGAAATTCAGGCTAAAGGAAAGGATTTATCCTTGGCAGAAGGATCAGATGGGATCTTCCGGGTGAGGAACAGAATATACATACCAAGTGAAGGAGGATTGAGAAGAATGGTGCTTGATGAAGCCCACAAAAGCCTACTCAGTATTCACCCAGGAACCACGAAGATGTACCACGACTTGAGGAGACAGTTTTGGTGGCCCGGACTAAAGAAGGATGTGGCGGAGTACGTGGCCCGGTGTATCACTTGTCAGAAATCGAAGATAGAGCACCAAAAACCATACGGTGCAATGCAGCCTCTGGAAATCCCCGTGTGGAAATGGGACTCAATTGCGATGGATTTTATCATGGGATTACCCAGGAACCGAGCGGGCCATGATGCCATTTGGGTCATTGTTGATAGATTGACGAAGAGTGCACACTTCTTACCTGTAAATATGAAGTACCCATTGCATAAATTGGCTCGAATCTACATTCAAGAAGTTATTCGACTGCATGGCATACCTACTTCCATCGTCTCAGATAGGGACCCTAGATTTACGTCCAGATTTTGGACCAGCTTGCATCGAGAACTGGGGACGAAGCTTTGGCTTAGTTCTGCCTACCACCCCCAATCGGATGGACAATCCGAGCGAACGATTCAGAGTCTAGAAGACTTATTGAGAGCGTGTGTGTTAGAGTACGGTGGGGACTGGGAGCAGTACCTTCCCTTGATCGAGTTTACGTACAACAACAGCCATCATCACAGCATTGGCATGGCACCTTACGAGGCATTATACGGGCGTAGATGCCGAACCCCGCTCTGTTGGTCGGAAACGGGTGAAAGTCTATTACTGGGACCAGACATCGTAAAGCAAACCACAGAACAGATCCGAGTGATAAGGGAGAAGATGAAAGCATCACAAGACAGGCAGAAGAGCTACCATGACAAACGCATCAAGCCATTGGAATTTCAAGTCGGAGATCGAGTGTTTCTGAGAACCTCTCCGAGTAAAGGAGTTGGACGAGCCTTAAAAAGTGGGAAGTTAAGCCCTCGCTACATCGGACCTTATGAGGTAGTAGAACGGATTGGCCCCGTGGCATACCGCCTCGCGTTACCAATTCACTTGTCCCGATTACACAACGTTTTTCATGTGTCTCAACTAAGGAAGTATTTGCATGACCCCAGCCACACGATGCCTGACGACGAGGTAGAGATCAAGGAAGATCTAACCGCTGTGACTACACCGGTTGGAATCGTGGATCAATCGGTAAAACGCTTAAGAAACAAGAACGTAAGGCTGGTTAAGGTGGAGTGGCAGCAAGGCAAAATCACCTCCTATACGTGGGAGCGCGAAGACGCCATGCGACAGCAGTACCCCGAACTGTTTACCTACGTAAGTACCAACTGAATTTCGGGGACGAAATTCCTTTTCAGTGGGGGAGAACTGTAACATCCCCGTTTTAAAATTTAATGCTGAATAAAGAATGAACCATTAAGACTTGATTTCAACTAGAAATAACTGTTAAGTGCATTTAACTAAGTGAGTTTAAGCCATTAAAATATTAAAATGGTGGCGGACAGGGGATGAGGTGGAGTGCGCGTGACTGACGGGCACGCACTCTCCCATCCCACTCTTGCTTTTGCTGTGCGCATGCACATATGTATATATATATAAGCGTGAGCCTTGGTGAAAAACACTCTCGCTATTTCTTTAGACTCTTTCTCCATCACTTCATCCTCTGTTTTCTCTCTTCGTCTTCATTCTTCTTCTTCCATCTCACTCTTCGCTCCTGGAGATCTTGATTCCAGTGCTGAAGAACAGACTACGCTCCATCCCAGAATCAGGCGCAGAATACGACAAAGCCAAAGAAGACCGGACGAACCAGGAGAAGGACATCGGACCCAACGGCAAGAACGGAAAAGGTTTCTGAGGAGTCTTCTAAAGGTAGGGGGCGCTTGCATGTCAAATGCATGGTCTAAGAACGGTACCGGATGAACGTACTGCCAAGTGTGTGTGCATGTTTTTATAATTCATTAGAACTGATGCTGTGCATGTATGCATGTGTTCACAATTACTAAAACTGATGCATGATTTGAGATTTTGATGGTGATCTTCGTGACGATGGCGTAGTTTGCTCGTGGATGATAATGATGGGTCTATTTTGTTGTCACTATGAAAAATGTGTATGTGCATGTTCTTAATTGAATTGCTCAATGTTGTTAGTCTGATGATCGACTGTATCATGCGCTGGTGCGATTGACTGAATGATGATGAATAATGGGAGATATCCGTTCTTACTTGACGACTACGGTAATGTGTTCATGGCGCGATGATGTGTAATGATAAATGTGTTAGTTGCATGAGTAAGAGTGGGGTGACCCATGGAAGGTCAAGAACCCCAAGGGAAATGATTTCCAGTTACCAACCCTGGCTAGATCCCAATAGGGCTCGTGGTAGCCGTTGGAGCTAGAGAAATGAGTCTCGAGACGCCGTGGGGGGCCGGTGCCACCTGGTAAGAGCTGAGGGACGAGGGGCCAAAAGAAAAAGGGGGCTGTAACTGAGAGTCTTTTCCCGAGTCGGATCTGCGTGCATACATATAGAAATAAGGCTGATTGTGGTGATGTGTAAATCTATATATGTGCATGTGTATGATTTTGAATGCATGAATACATATTGATGTGGAATAAACTCTGTGAATTATGCGTATTATGAATGTTGTTTGAATTGTATGAATTTGGTTACTTGAGAAAAATTGAAGGAAAGCAGGAGCGTGTACTGACGCTGATACCGAGTCTGTGAGTATCATTTTACATGTAAAAGCTCACCCCTGCAGTGGCCATTTTCAGTGAATGTCTCTCGTGAGGAGGATCAAAGGCAGAGCTGGAATGCTGGGCGGAGTGCTGATGCATTTCGAAGGTTTAATTAAGGCGTTGTTAGATGAAGCCCGGACTAGCTCATACCGGATGTTAACGTCTTTGTGAATGAATAGAACTTTATGAACAAGAAGAAGTCTGATTTTGTATTGTAATTATTGACGTGCACTTTTATGTATATATATGGATGTATGGTTTTGGTGTGTGTAATGCCATGTGTTGCTTTGTTTCCTAATTATGCTTTAATAGATGCGCAGGAACAGCCTGATCGAGCAGGTTATAGCTAAGTCCGAAAGAACCAAGAATTGCCTTAGGAAAACTTATGTCGGATACGTTGGGCGGAGTCGTACCCCGCCCGAAGGCGTATGGCTAAGTCCGCCCAGGCGTCGTCATAATTAGTTGAGTTGGGCGGAATAGGTTCAAACTCTTCCTTTCTCCACAACCTACTAATGTATATGTACCCTGTAACTTCTCATTTTTTCCGAGTGAAAGGCGAGTGTGAGGATTTACTTAGTAAACCATTGTCCATACCCGACGGAGGAAACTACCTTGTAGTTGTGTTAAAGAGGCGTTATGTAAATTTCGTTTAGGCGGCGTTATACCTCGCCCAAGTAACTAGGACAGCCCGCCCAAGATAAATATACCCCGCCTAGCCTAGCAGGATGATTCTAACTTAGCCTTTTCATCAAATGCTACACGTGTGAATGTATTAGCATATTTTCCCTTATCTATTCCTCCTGTTGAGTAACCAGTATCACTCGAAGGGAAGCCTCATTGATTCTATCCGCTGCTGCATTCTTTACCCCGCCTGGACGGTGTCAGACTCCGTCTAAGCGAACAAACGGTGTTGTGCAATCCGCCCTAGTGTAGGTGCGTTACGATAAACCCATTGAGCCGGCCCCAGTTTTAGCTTCCCTGTAGGTTGCTTTATGCGCGTGAATGTTTTTAGTTTTCCCCATTGCCTGCTTCCTTCTACATCAAATGTTACGTGACTGTTTTTTTGTGAAAAATTTTCTCATATTTTGGGATTTATTAGTTGTAGATAATTAGGGTGTTACAATTTTAGTTGGACTAAAATAAAGCTATTGGGCGTAACTCATTTAGAATGACTAAGGAGCCCACTCTTTAGAGAGAACAAATTAGGTCAAACCTAAGCCTATAAATAGAGCATAAGATGCTCATAGGCCGTTCACTAAAGTGAGACCCAAATTCGTAAAAGTTGCAAGAGCTACACGCCGTCAAACTAGCAGTTGGCAAGTGTTGTGATTCTGGTGGGAGTGCTCGTGTGGACTCTTAAAGGATGAGGCTATAATTGATTCGGTGTTCTTCAAGAGGTAATCCTAAAATGAATTTTTTGTGTATGTTTGTATTGTGCTTTGAAACACGGCACTTTGCAAATCCTATGGAATCCTTGTATTTTTGCTGCTCATGTACTAGGGATTCCCTAACAATAATGGTGGAAGACATGGTAATGGTCGTGGCAACGGCAATGGTGCCCGAAATGGCAACAGTAATGGTGATAGAAATAGAGGGAATCATCAACAAACTCTTGGAAGAGTATTTGCTGTGACCGGTGAGGAAGCAGCACAAGCTGGTAACTTGGTTGTCTTAGATCGGTTACCTATTATGACAATGTTGACATGCTCTTGGAAGGGAGAAGATTTGTTACTTCTTTATTTGCCTACCCATGAAAGGCTTGGAGATCATTATCAGCATGGATTGGCTTTCCACCAATAAAGTCATGGTTGACTGCTAACAATGAACCGTTGTCTTTCCTTCTTCAAGTGTTGGGAAATTTGATATGCGAGGTAAAACTCAACTTTGCATGCTACTATCTCTTGCCGATGGGACTAATGGTCCCGATCCCTTTAGTATTCCAATGGTGTCAAAATTTTTAGATGTGTTTCCCGAAGAGGTACCCGGTTTGCCACCTCCACGGGAGATTGAGTTTGCTATTGATCTTGTTCCCGGTGCAGAACTTATTTCTATAGCTTCTTATAGGATGTCTCTTATGGAGTTGGCTGAATTAAAAAAGCAAGTTGAGGAGCTACTTGAAAAAGAATTCATTCAACCCAGTGTATAGCCTTAGGGAGCTCCTATTTTATTAGTGAAGAAGAAGAACGAAACTATGTGGTTGTGTGTTGATTACCACCAACTAAACAAAATGAACATAAAGAATAGATATCTCTTGCCTCATATTGATGATCTGTTAGATCAATTGAGAGGTGTCGTGGTGTTTTCAAAGATTGATTTGTGTTTTGGTTATCACCAAATTCGGGTAAAGACCAAAGATATTCCAAAAACCGCTTTTAGAATGTGATATAGCCATTATGAATATGTTGTAATGCCATTCAGAGTGACTGATGCTCTAGCTGTGTTCATGGACTACATGAACCGTATCTTTCACGATTACCTTGATCGCTTCATGGTGGTGTTCATTGATGACATCTTGGTATATTCCAAGAGCCATGAGGAACATTTGAGATTGGTGTCAAACATTCTTAGAAAGAATTAATTATATGCTAAGCTCTCTAAATGTGAATTTTGGTTGACGAGTATCTAATTTCTCGGACATGTCATATCTGAGGAAGGTGTTTCTGTTGATCATTCTAAGGTTGAGGTCGTTATGGCATGGTCTAGACCTACATCTGTTATGGAGATCAGAAGCTTTCTTGGACTTTTTGGTTATTACTAGAGATTCATTGAGGGGTTTTCTCGTCTTGCTAAGCCTTTGACGAAGTTGACTAAAGAGAACCAACCTTTTGTATGGACTATAGAATGTGAGAAGAGTTTTGAAGAATTAAAGATAAGACTCACTTCTACGCCTATTTTGGCATTGCCTGATTTACAAGAGGACTTTGTGGTATATTGTGATGCTTTCAAGCATGGTCTTGGATGTGTTTTAATGCAGAAGGATCGTGTTATTACTTGTGCTTCACGTCAGTTGAGACCTCATAAAGTTAATTATCCCACTCATGACTTGGAGTTGGCGGCGGTTGTATTTGCCTTGAAAATTTGGCGTCATTATCTCTATGGTTCAAGGTTCGTGGTCTTTAGTGATCATAAAAGTTTGAATACCTCTTTGATCAGAAGGAATTCAATATGTGACAAATAAGATGGATGGAATTCCTGAAGGACTATGATTTTAAATTGAAGTATCATCTGGGAAAAGATAATGTGGTTACAGATGCTCTTAGTAGGAAGTCCTTACATATATCGGCCATGATGGTCAATGAGCTTGAATTGATTGAGGAATTTCAGAATTTGAATGTTGGGACTGAAATTCAATCTTCCAAGAGATTGTGTTTTGTTACCTTGAAGATATGCAATGAATTTTTAGATCTTGTGAAGAGGAAGCAAGTAGATGATGAGTATCTAAATGAGATGAAGAAATCCCAAGATAATGGGAAAATTTTGTTCCTTGTTGAAGACTTGATGGCTTATGGCATGTGAAAGGTCATGTATATGTACCTTCTTTTGGTGATTTGAGGAGCACAGTACTTGAACAGGCTCACAAAAGTATTTTTAGTATCCACCCTGGTGCGACCAAGATGTACCAAGATGTGAAGAAGAATTTCTGGTGGCCTGGAGTGAAACGTGATATTGCTAACTATGTGGCTTCATGCCTTGTATGTCAGAAGGTGAAGGTACAGCATTAGAGACCTTTTGGTACTTTAAGACCACTTGATATCCCCGTTTAGAAGTGGGATGCTATTGCTATGGACTTTGTGTCCGGTCTTCCAAAGATAAGATCTAACTATGATGGAATATGGGTGATTGTGGATCGCTTGACAAAGAGTGTGCATTTTCTACTGATAAGAATGAAGAGTTCAATACAAAATTTGGCGCAATTGTATATTAAGGAGATAGTGAGATTCCATGGTGTACCATCAAGTATTGTTTTTGATGGAGACCCACGTTTTACTTCCTAATTTTAAGGGAGCTTACATGAGGCGATGGGCTCTAAATTGAAGTTGAGCTCGACGTATCATCCTCAGACGGACGAACAATCTGAGAGGACTATTCAGAGTCTTGAGGACTTGTTAAGTGCTTGTGTTTTGGAGCATGGTGGTTCATGGGAGAAATATTTGCCTCTGATCGAATTTACTTATAATAACAGCTTTCATTCTAGTATTGGCATGGTGCCATATAAGGCATTGTATGGGAGGAAGTGTAGGACTCCTTTATGTTGGCTTGAGGTCGGTGAGAATTTGGCCTTAGGGCTAGATATTATTGAGGAGACCACTAAACAAATCAAGATGATCCAAGAGAAGATGAAAATCACTCAAGACTAACAGAAAAGCTATTGTGATAAAAGAAGGAAGCTGCTTGAGTTTCAAGTTGGCGATCATGTGTTTTTATAGGTTTCTTATAACAAAGGTGTCAGTAGGGCTTTGAAGAGTAGAAAATTGAGTCCTAGATTTATTGGTCCCTATGAGATCCTGGAGTGGATTGGCGAAGTTGCCTATCGCATTGCTTTACCTCTTTACTTGGCCAATCTTCACAATGTATTCACGTTTCTCAGTTGAGGAAATATGTACCTGACCCCTCGCATGTACTCAGTGTTAATGATGTCGAAGTTATGGAAGATCTGACTGTCCCTCCTATCTCTGCTAAGATTGTTGGGCGTTCCATCAAGAAGTTATGGAGCAAGTTGATTCCACTTGTGCAAGTGGCTTGAAGGCATGGAAACGAAAGCACTTTTACTTGGGAGCAAGAGGACGACATGCGGAGACGATATCCTGATATATTTAAATCTGCTATGTCAAATTTTGAGGATGAAATTTCTTTTAGGTGGGGTAGGTTGTAACATCCTGAATTTTATATAAATACTTAATTTAGTGAAATAAATGACAAATAATTATATGTGGAAAAATTAATGCCCTGAAAGAATGGAAATAAATTAATTTGGATTTATTATAATTTTTCATAAATTACTAAGCTTGATGTGCTAAAATAAGTACTCGATTAAAATATGGGTGCCATACCAAGTATCTCCGATTGAGATGCCGTTGGTCAGGGCTGTTAAGAATATTATTGTGAATCCAAATATATATTCAGAATAATTTTTAGATGAAGTATTGAGTCCAAACAGAGATCCTATTTGTTATGAAACGGGAAATTTAAGTGATGGGTTAAAAACTAAAAATGCAAAACCTCATTTTCACTTTCCCTTCTCATGGCACATTCCTTCTTCCTTTGGCAAAATATACTTTGCTCTCTTCCTCCCTATTTCCCCTTTCATCTTCATCTTCTTCCACCCTTTAAAACTTAGCAAATGGTGAGCTCATCTCCCCGTCTTCAATTTTTGTTCCTCATTGTACAAGAAGGAGACCATGGTGGCTTGAAGTTCCTCCTTCTCTTCTCCCATTTCATCACTCCCCTTCCTCCCTTGGTGCCCACTTTCATTTCTTGGTTGAGGTAAGTTCCTCACCATTTTTATTATGCTTGGGCCCTAGGTTATGGGTTAATATAGCTTGGGAGTGTGTTAAATGCATGTGGATATTGAATGGGGGCATTAAATATAAAAACCCTAAGGTGGGGTAAAATATATGTGAACTTTGATGAGCATTGATTAGGGTACACAAAAATATAGGTTAGAAGGTGATGAATCATATGCATTTATGATGGTTGTTGGGTTTTTGATAAAACCCTAACCCTTAATTTTGTGGGAAATATGGAATATGAGTGAGATAGGCATTTAATGATGATGAGAATGTATTAATGATTAGAGATTGCCATAGATGATGATTTATGATGGTGGTTGGAAGCCATAAATGAGAAAAGCCCACTTAAGAAGTTGGGTGAAAAATTGGTATGTGTGGGTAGCCTAATTAATTGGGTTGTTGCCTTTAATAATAATGAGTTGTGATTTAAGGGAAAGAATTCTCGAAACCTAAGAAAAAAAGAAAATGGAAACTTATTGTAAGTCATGATATAATAAGACTCATATGCATGTATGCATTAGTGATATGTAAAAAATTTAAAAATGATGTTGTATGAGTGGTTGATGTGGTCCTATATGTATTCAATGTAGGATTTAATAACTCTTGTGAAGCAGGACCATCAAACCCGGAAGAGTACTTCTCTTGAAGTAGGAGAGAAATGTATTTTCTAAATGTATGAAACATTGTATGTTGATAATGTATATATATTGAAGCATGTTTGCATGTCCTTTCCTTGAATGGATGTACTACCGTTTGTGTACAATATGAATTGAGATGGACTCCTATTGATAGTTAGATGTTGGTTTGATGCATTTGATGAGAATATGAGTTTAGTGTACAATTGTTGATATGCTCTTGAATTCCATGTCTGGATTGACATTGATGTGAATCCTTGGCTATTATGATCTTGAATATTGTGTATAGTATACGTTGGAAAAGGATGTATATGATTGATGTCACTAACTAAGAAGTTAAGTGCAAATGTTACCCTTAATTGAGAGGGTGAGAAATTGTTGTGAAGTCGAGGCTAGCATGTGTATTATTGCATTCATAGCATGCATGACATAGCATTTTGAATGTGGTTATGATCACAATGAAGTCTTGCAGGACTCTAAGAGGGAGTACCCTATGCGTGGGGGAAACCAATATGTGAATGAATGAAGGTGGTTGCGATCACCAATGTATCAAAATAATGAAAGTCTTATGGGACTATATGGAAGGGAGTACCTTATGTGTGGGGGAAACCAATATAAGAATGATGAATGTGGTTGCGATCAAAATGATAAAGATCCTACGGGACTCTATGAAATGGACCCTTGCATGGGGGACATACTCTTGATTGATTAAAACTGGTTGCGATCACTTGAGAAACCATGTGCGCTTAGGTTTTGTGAATTTTTTTCAAAAATGGATCCATTACATATGCATTATATAGTAAGACATATGCATTAGCCCTAGGGACATGGCATTTGAGTGAGCGAAATCAAGAATGATAACACCTTATTAAACGTGTGAATTGAAAGATAAAACCCTCTTTTGGTCACTAACTAATTATGTATTGATTGTCAGTGTGGCCTCTTTATGTGTCTTATGGATTGTGACAATGGATGTGTTGATAATGTGAATTGATGGTTTAGTTTTATTTAGTGATGTCCTTGTTAGTGGACTTGTCGTATATGAACATGTGTGTTCAATGGAAGTTATGAACTATGTGGCTCATTGGTTAATTAAACTTCTTGATGGGAGAAAATATTGAATTGCATTTATATATATATATATATATTATCATAAATAGTTTGATTTTCATCATTAAGAAAGTATGCTCACTCTCCATATTGTCTACTTTTTAGCTCTTGTGTTGTATGGCTTGACCATGGAGTAGGACCTTTTCAGGAGATGAGGTATGGTGTGAAGAAAAGATTGGTAAAGATGCCTTGGCCGGCATGGTTTTGATTTTGATAGTTTTGTACATGTCTTGAAATTTTTTGTATATATGGCCTTGTTTTGTATAGCCATACTATAGTTGATTCTTTTAGGTGAAATCGGCTTCTAAATTTCAACAACTCAATTATCTAAAACTTTCTTGAAGATAAGAAACATTGATTTTGCATAGATAAGTCCCAATTTACCAAACAACAGACTGACTCACGAGAAATGTTTCAACAGGAATAGACTTGAGTATTTTGAGCATAACTTGAGTGACAGAGATCATTTTTAGAAATTTCTGAATTTCAATAACTCAATTATCTAAAACTTCAATGAAGATAAGAAACATTGATTTTGCATAGATAAGTCTTAGTTTAGCAAACAACAAACTGACTCATAGGGAATGTTTCAAAGGGAGCTGACTTAAGTATTTCAAGGAAAATGGTTTCACATCCAGGTACACACACTAGATGACAGAATTTTGCTAGATTCCTCCTGCCCTTTCGTCATCTTGCCCTCCTCCAAATCAGGTCAAATTTCACACATAATAGATACATACCATAATCTAGCTATTGGTTTAAGTCTCGTGCCAAAATACCTTCCTAATCGAATTTCACATTCGTCAAAAGCTTTAGGTAGAAAATGCTAATTTTACAAACCATGTGAAATCCAAATTAACAAGCCTTGGCACTAAGAACCTAAGTAGTACGTGACTTAAAACAAGTTAAGAACCTCTCTTTGCTCCCTGGTAATCGATTACTCATTAGCAACCTATGCAGGAATTCATATTTTTCTTTCTGGTAATTGATTAGCAGACAACTGCAGAATTATGTAGATTTTAGCCTCTAAGCCAACTTCCGCAACCCCTAACTTGCTCGTTTGATCTCTGAATACTATAAAACTTTATGAGCATTATCTATGACTCATTTTGGACCTGTTATCACAGTCCGTGCTCAAAAATTCCTCAATGTCGTGGAGTTATGCAGAAAAATGCATTCTAGTCACTTTCTCTCAATTCCACTACCAAAACCTTATCAAGTCTCATCCAACTGGCAATCTCATTTCACACACAAGTTTCAATTATGCCTAGGGATTTATTGGTATCTTAAGAGGACTTTGAATCCCACTAGAACTCAAAATCACCCTTCTAATTGGCTTAATTAGCCGTTTCTCTTTGGATATCTATGTTTGTCATTTACATTAACTCACAAGCATTCATCAATCAACAAAATAACAACACCATTATCAAACATATCTGTGAACATCTATTTTTGTCCAGATAAATAAAAAAAATTTAAAAAAATAATATTAAAAAATTGTATAGTGATCGTTGGGAATAGTACCTTGTCCATTTCTATAAATACTCAATCTCTCCTCATTTCCTACCACACTTCTCCTTTCATTAACTTTCTTTCATAATTTTTCTCAAGCAATGGCCAATGGGTGTCGAAGCCAGGAGGAAAGAATAAGGAAGGAAAATTGATGTTTGGTGACTACCTTCTTGCTCCTTGTAGCATGGGCAGTAGTTTATCTTTATTGGGTATTTTATTTATGGCCACATGTATAATAAATAATTTTAGGATTCTAAAATAGTTTATGTTTCCATAAGAGTAAGTGATTACTCATTTGTATTCAAAATATTAAAAAAAATTTAAAAAAATTTTAAAAAATAAATAAATAAACCCAAAAAATCAAATAAAAAAACAAAAATAGGCCAAAAAAAGTGTCAAAAAAATAATAAATGGGCCAAAAAAATAAAAAATCAAAAAAAAGAAAAAAAAAGAAAAGAGGTTTTTGGTGGTTTTATTGAAGTGGGACCTAGTTTGGTTGGATAATTAGAGAAAATTGGAGAAATTGACATCAAATTTGGACAAATTAGAAAAGTAGGAAAATGATGTCATTTTATGAGGAATTCGAGGCTAATTTTCTTCTATAAATTTGGCATGATGCTTAGGTAAAAAGGGGAGAAGAAGGAAAAAATGGTGAAAAGGTGTTCAATTTTTGTGAGATTTTTTAGAAGTTTTTGCTTTCTAAAATTATGTTATGGAAATGTTGTTAAGAAAATGAGTGTGTCATTCTAGTATGTCTTAGTATGTGAGCTTTGTGAACCAAAATACTGCCTAAGTCTTGTAACTGGTATCCTAAACACCCTCAAATTGGGTCCAAATGAAACCAAAAACAAGAGAAATCTACAAAGATTGATCTCCTGAATTTCGTTCTTGTACTTCTTTATTTGTTTCTGTACTAAGGTATTTTTTCATTAATATGAAAATATTTATTTATCTTTATTTATTTGTCTTTATTTAATTCTTATTTATTTTTCTGCACTTTTATTTTTCTTTATTTATATTTCTACACTTTATTTTCCCGCACTTTATTTTTCTGCAGTTATTTATCTCTTTATTTATTTTTCTACATTTTTATTTTTTTATTTATTTTTTAATTTTATTCTTATTTATTTACTTTTCTACACTTTTATTTTTCTTTATTTATGTTTCTACACTTTATTTTTCTACAGTTATTTATCTGTTCATTTATTTTTCTGTACTTTTATTTTTATTTATTTATTTTTCTAAACTTTTATTTTTATTTATTTATTTTTCTAAACTTTTATTTTTATTTATTTATTTTTCTACACTTTTATTTATTTATTCTTCTGCATTTTTATTTTTGTTTATTTATTTTTCTGCATTTTTATTTTTATTTATTTATTTTTCTACACTTTTATTTTTATTTATTTATTTTTCTGTACTTTTATTTTTATTTATTTATTTATTTGCACTTTTATTTTTATTTATTTATTTTTATTTATTTTATTTTTTGTATTTTATTTTCCTATAGTTATTTATTTATTTATTTTCTAACATTTTTATTTTTATTTTTATTTTTATTTTTTTGCACTTTTATTTTATTTTTCTATACTTTATTCTTCCATCCTTTATTTTTTACATTTATTTATTTACTCTATAATAATTTTGAAATTATCTTTTACATAATCATTTAATTTTATGTTTTATATATATATATATAATTCTTGAGTTTTGTTTTCTTTTAAATAATTATTTACTTATTATTATTTATCCTTTCATTTCTCTCTCCTATCTAGCCATATTATTTTATTTGTTTATTTTTTTTATAATTTTTGAATAGTTTTTTTTAAGCGCTTACTCTGAAAATAGATTGCCCTTTCCTGATTGACCTTATCGAAAGGATGGAGGAGAAGAAAAAGCTTTCTCCCACTAGCTCTCCGATCCCCCAGCAACTCCCACAAAGGCTTAAGAAGACTCCTATCCTCCCCTTCTCAATGCTAGATTGAACTGACTGTAACTCGCTCAATCGGGCGCATTACCCAATGCTTCCTTCTTGAGCTATACTTTCAATGGCTTCAAAGCTATTAAATGATGAATCTCCAGAAAATGAGCTTAGGAAAGCTAGCCTGCTAACACCTCTCTTTTCTTTGAATGAAAGCATGCCCCGCAGGAAAATAGTAAAAAGAAGCTCTTGCTCTTCTGACCATAAGAATTTATTGTTCTTTCCTATGATCTTTGACTACTTCAAAGCCAACTATCCATTTTATTTATTGTCATGACTTCTTATTATTTTCTCTTAGCAACTTTTTGATAATTAAGAAAAATTATTATAAAAAATAATAAAGATCAAGACTAATAAATAGTTTGTTACTCATTTATCTATCTTTCTTTTAAGTTCGAAATAAGATTAATTTAGATGAGACATCTTATTAATCTTATTTTTCTAAAAAATAATCGAATAAGGTTCATTTGTTAATTTTAATTAATTAAGTGTATATATTTATTTATTTTCATATTGATGTATTTAATTCCATTTTTTCTTTTTTATGTCTATTCTTTTTTTTACCTTTTAATTTATTTATTTATTTCATTTGTGAACCATATATTTCCCAATAAAATCAATGGACTGTTTTTTTCTTTGGATTAAAAATGATGAAAATTTAGGTGATATGTTTTATCATTTAATTTTGTTTTATTTTTATTTATATTTTTCAAAATGTCCTCATTATTATGTATATTGTCTGTAAATATCATTTATCATTCTTGTTTTTTTATGAAGGATGAAATATTTAATAATCATTTTTTTGAAAAATTATACATGATCAATTTGGGTAACTATTTTAAGATAGACCGTGTGGGGTGCTAATACCTTTCCCTCCTGTAATTCGACTCCCGGACTAAACAGAATCTCATTTAAAAAAACCAGTGCTATTTAAAGGTTTTTCTGATATTTTTCTTGATAAATATTAGTGGCGACTCTCTGAACCCTTTATTTTTTTTGGACGTCTAAGGGCCTCATTCCAATATAGTTTTATTTTTTTATTGTCTTTAACTAGTCTGCGTCGTGTACCGGGACCCCGGTCGTGACAAATGACGACTCCACAAGGGATATCTTTGAGAGTCAAGCCCGTTAGATTGATCTTGTGTATTTTATTGATTGTTAATTATTTCATCCTTCATATTTATTTATTATGCTATTCTCGTTGTTCATCTAATCTTCTATTTATTTTAGATTTTATATTATTTTTTTACTTTTTTATTACTTTAATTTAGAACCATAGGGTAGAAGACACGTGATATTTGTTTTGTCTTATGTTTATTCATTGTGAAGAATGGGTAAAAATTCAGGTTTAAATGCCCCCACATACTTCACATTCACCATAATGCACACACTATTAGAAGGGACCCTATTCCCGGGCCCTGCAAAAGACATAGGTTAGGGGAGATTATTAGCGGTGTCATTTAGAACGATACGTCCTACCATGATTCACGTGAAAGTCTCAGCCGGGGTGTTATCTTCGTTATGACGTCCACACTAAGTAGGATTCCCTACTTTTGCATTAGACTCATAGCTAAAGATTAGAGCTCTAGTGGCCTTCTTAGAACCAATTAAAACAACCACCTTTTGAGGAAACACGATTAAAAAGCCTTAGAGCTAATTAGGTGGTTACCTTGTCTAAGAAACAATTGGGCAGACATTCCTTTTATCTTTTATTCATTTGCACAAAGTTTTCCTTTTTTAAAAAAAAATCATCAAAAATGTACATTTTCTAGACTTAAATCATGATAAATATTATCACACTGTTATGTAAGGATGATATTTATCAAACCTTTTTCTTTGTTAATCTGATTCATTTATTTCTTTTTTTAAAGGTAAAATTTAAATATTGGTAAGTATCATAAAAAATGGAATTTAACATGAGATCAAGTGATCAGGAAATGAAGGCAACTAGTTTGAAAAATTTGTCACACCTCAAAATCATGAAATCAAATACTAGCAATCTGTTATCCTTGGGCAAACGGATGGATATTACTCAGAAAGTGACCTTTGCAAGGAAGTATGGAAATATCCTAAAATTCTTGGAGGTTGAAGTGCAAGAAGGGGCCCTTACTGCTCTAGCCCAGTATTATGATTCCCCTCTCCGCCGTTTTACATTCAAAGACTTCCAATTAGCTCCTACTCTAGAAGAATTTGAGCAGATATTTGGCTTGCCATTGGAGGATTTGAAACCTTATCGACGGACCAAACATCATGCTTTTATTTTCAGTGTAGCTCGTGTTCTCAAGATAGATCCTAAAATTCTTAAAAAGGCTCAATTAAACAGGAATCAGATTTCAGGCTTCACGCTAACCTTCTTTGAGCAGCAACTCCTTAGTTAGGCAGGGAAAGGGGAAAAGAATGTCTTTATTGACACTTTGGCATTAGCCATTTATGGTGTGGTCCTTTTCCCCAGTCTTGATAATTACATTGATTTCAAGGCAATTGATGTTTTCCTGGCTTGAAAGCTTAAAGGAGAAAGTTCTATTACCGCTGTCTTAGCTGACATCTATTGTACAATGGATTCTTGTCACAACTGGAATGGGAAGAAGATCATTTATTGTCTATCTGCCTTGTATTTGTGGCTTACTTCCCATATATTCAATCAAGTTGGCAAGATCAAATGTCCTCTCTCTGATTTGAAGCTTCTTCGGCTAACTAAAAAGACTAATAGTTAATGGGTAGGACATCTAGCAGGTTTGTCTACAAACATGATTCGGTGGTACCCTCAATGGATGAATGTTGATTCCATTATTTACTGTTGCGGGGAATTTCCCAATGTACCTTTCATGGGAACTCAAGGATGCATCAACTACAATCTTGTCATTGCAAAAAGACAACTTGCTTATCCTATGCTTTAACCTCCAAAAGAAGAAACGATAGTACCTTTCCTTCATTACTATATAGAGGGGAATAGTGCTCCTATTATCCAAACTGTCATTGAGGCTTGGGCCAAGGTTCATAGGAAGGGAAAAGAGTTAGGTGTCTAAAGTTATGCTGCAAAGGAAAGTTACCACCAATGGATTTCAAATATGGTAGCTATTATCAAGTTACCCTTCAAAGATCATAGTGCTCATGTAAAAAATACACTTCCCACTGAAAGAGAAGAGATTAAAAACCTGAAAAGTAAGCTAGCTAAAATGATGAAGAATAATCAAGCATTAGAGGATGAACTAATCAAGATTTAACAAGACAATACTTCCCTCAAGAGAAAAAGGTGTGAATTAGAAACTGCCTTTGAAGATGTCAATAATAAGCAGCGAATTCAAAGAGAATATATGAAGCAATTGGATCAATGCCTCCAAACAGCGAACAACCAATTGAAAACCAAAGAGAAGCAAAAGGATGATATATTGGTTGACAAAGGGTGATTACGAGAAATTTTAGCCAAGATAAAAGAAGAAGCTCAAGTTTAGAAGAACCTTATGCAAGCATGAATTGATGAACTGGACATCTCGTTTATATTTTGGATACCCATATAACCATCAAAGATTGTTGAAATGACTAATTCCGAGATGTCGTCAATGCTTGCAAGCGTGAGATAAATGAGGAAAAATGGCAAGCTATGGAAGATAAAGATAGATATGAAGAGATTGCACGTTTAATGACACTAGAGAGGGTTGAGATGGAAAATATTGTCTATTCTTGGAGAAACCATTTTTTTAATTTAGCTGGTCTTGCTAATAGAACACTTGGAGATATTCGTCACCAGTTGAAGAAGGCCGAAGCAATGATGAATCCACTTTCTACACCAGAAGAAATTGTAACATTTATTCAATACTGCAAGGGGAGATTGGATGAAATGAAGGTCTTGATTACTAGAGCAAGAGAAAATTGATTTTGATTTGTTGTAATAAATAATGTATCAGAACTTGTTGAACAATGAATAAATCTTATGTTGAATTTCCATTTTTTTAACTTAGTACTTTAGAAAAAGACATTCTAAAATAAAGGTTTATCTTTGCTTACCAATGTTTAAAATTCATCATGTATTTACTTTATGTCTCTTTATGTTATTTAACATTATTTATTTCTGTGCTAAGGGGGTTTCTTTGTACTTACCCACATCACAGGTACGGAAGCTTCAAGCATCCTTATAGGACTAGACTACAAACAAGGCTCATGGCAGAGACGGAACCATCTACTTGGATGATTTAAAGAATGAGGTCAATTAGCTCAAGGAGCAAATGGTGAAGATGGTCCAACTTTTAGAAAAAAAGGTCATAGAAGGGGGATCCTCAGTAGCGAGTGGGGATCCTGATGCTTCCTTGCAAGATAAGGAAGGGAATCCTATACCCTTAACCATACATGTAAATAACCCTGCTCCAGTAATGGAATCTCAACCCATCCAGCACCCGCCTTATGGTATGCCATTTCCATATTTTGTTTCCTAAGACGGGAATGCTCAGCAAACATATGCATAGCCTTCATACAATTTACCTCAAGGATATTACACTATGAATCCTAATCCTACTCAGGAAAATCCTTCCGCCACCCAATAAATTCCTAATCCCCAGACATCTAACCCTCTAATTACTAATCAAACAACAACCATTCCCCAAAATACTCAAACACAACCACAAACCACCCCACAACCCAATATTATATGTCTAACTACGCCATTCAACCCATTCCAACATGTCTACCTACATATGACACACCAGCCGTCTGTCCATCAAGATCCTGCCAAAATGCTCCCCTCAGTTCGATGAATCCAAATACTATCATAGCTTCTTTTCCAAGAGGGAAAATAGAGTTGTTGGAAGAAAGGCTCCGAGCTGTGGAAGGAGGAAATAGTCTTGGTACAATAAATGTTGCTGAATTGTTCTTGGTGCCAGATTAGTTATCCCTTCAAAGTTCAAGCTGCCTGAATTTGACAGATACATGGGTACCACATATCCGCGCAATCATTTGACAATGTATTATCAGAAGATGGCTGCATATTCTCATGATGAGAAGATACTAATCCACTTTTTCCAAGATAGTCTTACTGGGCCGGCTCTTAGCTGGTACACACATCTTGAAAGGACACGCATTCGATGTTGGAAGGACTTGGCGAATGCTTTTCTTAAGCAATACAAGTAGAATATGGATATGGCACCAGATAGACTCCAGTTGCAAAATATGTCCAAAAAAGAAAATGAATCCTTCAAGGAATATAGTCAATGGTGGAGAGAATTAGCAGCCCAAGTGGAACCACCTTTGATCAAAAAAGAGCTTGTTGTTATGAGGACCTAATCATGGGACCTTAGGAGTAAATGCAGTCCTGGAGGATGAGGAAATTAGTCGTGTTAAAAGAGTAACGGAAGTGAAAAACTATTTTCCTTGGATATACACTCAACTTTGCAAGAGAGGAATGATAACCGAAATTCTAAATCTCAATCTTAATCAAGTGTCCACTGATCCTAATTTTCTTGATGCCTTGCAAGGATTATTGGACACACATTTGGTAGAGATTTATTGTCGCCCTCATGAAAGTGCAATGATCCAAGAAGAACGCGACTCTAGCTTAGTCAGCCTAGGTACACCAAAGCCTCTAGTGCTCTACTATGACAAAGGCATTCATCCTGTTGTTCAACATCTGTCCTTGATAGTTAGGACCCCATCTCCATTTTTGTACAAAGATACCCATGCAATACCATGGAAGTATGAGGTGGATGTAATCCCTCAACTCTGAAAAGAATCATCATCCTCGGTAACCAATATTTCTGGGACGAGTGGAATGACTAGGAGCGGACATATTTATGCTCCTGAAAACTTGAGAAAGGAGGATGTACCTGTAAGTGAAAAAGAAAGTCGTAGTAAAGACAAAAAACAAGACCCTCCCCAGGGAATAACATAGGAAGATGCTTATGAATTCTTGAAATTCATTAAGCAAAGTGAATACCAAGTCCTTGACCAGTTAAATCACACTCTTGCAAAAAATATCCTTGTTGTCTCTCTTATTGGATTCAGAACCATATTGTGGAAGGTTATTGAAAATCCTGAATAAAGCACATGTTGCAAAAGATATTTCACCGGAGAAGTTCAAAGGGATAGTGGGGCATATTGCCTTAAATGACTACTTAAATTTCACCGATGAAGAGATACCTGCAGAAGGGAGAGGTCATAACAGGGTATTACACATCTCTGTCAAGTGTCGGGATCATATCTTAGCGAAGGTCCTAGTTGACAATGGCTCCTATCTGAATATCATGCCAAAGTCCACTTTAAATCAACTACCTTTTGATGGGACACATATGAAGCCAAGCTCAATGGTAGTAAGAGCTTTCGACGACACTCAAAGAAAGGTCATTAGAGATATTGAGATCCCTATCCAAGTGGGCCCATGTGTTAGGGAATCCCATTAGGGTCAGGTAGCGGAAACACAAAGGATTCCCAAAAGAATTGCAAACACGTATGTCTCAAAGCATTATGCTAAATTAAAATTTTTAATTAGGGTTTACCTCTTGTAGACACAGAACAAGTTTCTCGATCAAAGCAATTGTAACTTCGCCCTTAGGAGTCCACACGAGCACTCCCACCAGAAAAACAGAGCTCCGAATGCTAGTACGGAAATTTTGTTTTGGTCTAATTTCTGAGCGGCAGCCTATGAGCATCTCATGCTCTATATATAGGCTTAGGTCTTGACTTGAGCTCTCATTAAACATTGGGCTCCTGACTCATTCTAAATGAGTTAGGCCCAAATAGTTTTATTTTCAGTCAAACTAAAATAAAACTATCCTCTGGTGGGCTTACTCTATATGTGTGACCCTATAGGTAAAATATTCGGTTATATTAATAATAAACTATTTTATTATTAACATAAAATAAGAGCGGTATCTAGCAATACATCATTATGTCCGAATATTATTTATCATCGACATGACCTATAAGTGATAATTATTTTATATATCTATTCCTTTTGTCACGATATCTAATTGGGCCAAAGGCATAGTCATCGTCATCCTTGTATGGCCCAATTCATTTTACTTGATACCAGAGTAGACTTTATAGAATAAATATCTAATATTTATTCGTCCTAGCATGGCGATGCATTTCATTAGTTTCACTCCATCAAGTGGCCCATAGATATCACTCCTGTCACATAGGAGAGACAAATTCCATCTACATCACTCACATCCCTTTACATAATTTATCTATCGCCTAATCATAATCTTTATCGTCATCTTATTACAGATAACGTTTGATTGTATTAAAACAATAAACTCCTTATGTAGGAATTGTAGTGACTTCAGGTCGAAGGACTACATACCATTATCACATTGAGAACCGTTTATGACACTCATGTAACGATCCATGCAACGTTCTCATGGTGGGTCTGTCCAGTACAATATTACCCTTAATGTGTACCCGTGTAAAGACTTGATATCATATATCCATGATTTGTGAGATCAAATCATCAGTACATTTACACACTAATCTTAATGTATTTACATGTCCCCATGTAAATACTTGATTAGGGACGTTTTAGGAATAATTCTCATATGACCTATTATTCCAGGATAAATAGCATTTGTCTAAAACTAAAAATACTAATTTTATTAATAAGTTAAAATTGATACATTAATAGCTCGTAGTGCATACACCAACACCATGCACCTTCAACATCTTGTTTCAAGTGATAGATATCAATCCTGCCTATAGCTGCCTATTGGGGAGGCCTTGGATACATTCTGCTGGTGTAGTTCCATCTACCCTCTATCAAAAGCTAAAATTTGTAGTACACAATAAGCTAATTATTGTTTCTGGTGAGGAAGATTTCCTCATTAGCAAGCAAATGTCAATTCCATACATAGAAGCAGCCAAAGAGAGTCTTGAGACTTCTTTCCAATCATTGGAAATTGCTCATACCACTTGTGTGAATGAAGGGTTATAACTAGCTTGTCCTTCCAAAGCTTCTATGATGGTGGCTAAAGTAATGATGAAATCTGGATTCCATCCAGGGAAAGGGCTTGGGAAGATGCTTGATAGAGGAGTAGAACCGTTATGGGTTAAGGAGAACAAGAACGGCTTTGGACTAGGATATCAACCATTGCCAATGGAAAAAGTGAAGGTCTTTGCAGTTAAAAGAGAAAAACAACTTGCATGGCTAGAAAATCAAGAACCCCTAACTGTAAGGATCCCTATCTGTGACCTTTATCAAAGCTTTATGAGCGCAGGCTTGACATCTCTAGACCAAGTGGCGGTCGTCGATGATGATTCCAAGGGTGAAGAGGACTTGATTTACCTTTGTTCTTCAGATACTGTGCTGTGTAATTGGGAAGCCGTTGAGTTTCCAGAGATCATAAATTTCACTTCAAAGTAATTGTACACGTTGTAGGTTTCTGTTTGAATCCTTTGGCCATGCCTAAAGCCTTAGGACGAATTTTCGATAAGGGCAAAAGCATGTTTCCTTTATCATTTCAAATAAATGAATATTAAGTTCAATTGTTATTTTCCTTATTTTGCCTTTTTTATATTAATAAATTATAGATCTGAAATTGAATCCTAAAATAATAAAATTACTTTCTCCCATCATGATTTTGATCCAACAAGTGAGGAGGACGAAGAGTCCGATGAACGTTCCCCTGAATTACTAAGGCTGCTAGATTAGGAAGCTAAAGAAATTTCTCCCCATCTAGAAATTGTTGAAGTCATAAATTTAGGGAGTGAAGAAAAAAAACAAGAACTCAAGATCAGCACCTCTTTGAGCAGTAAACATAGGAGGGAATTAATAGAATTATTGGTCGAATTCAATGATGTGTTTGCTTGGTCGTATCAGGATATGCAGGGATTAGATAACTGCATCGTTGAACACAAGTTGCCATTAAAACCCGGTTGTGTCCCCATAAAGCAGAAGTTGAGAAGGATGAAGCCAGAAATGCTCTTGAAAATTAAAGAAGAGATTACCAAACAGTTAGATGCTAGGTTCTTGACTATCTCTAAATCCCCTGAATGGGTGGCCAACATTGTTTCGGTCCCGAAGAAGGATGGGAAAGTACAAATGTGTGTTGATTACCAGGATTTGAATAGAGTTAGCCTAAAAGATGACTTTTCATTACCACATATTGATGTTCTTATTGATAATATAGCCCAACATTCCATTTTCTCATTCATGGATGGATTTTCTAAGTATAACCAAATCAAGATGGCACCTGAAGACATGGAAAAAACTACTTTCATTACTTTGTAGGTAACCTTCTATTACAAAGTAATGTCTTTTTGGTTGAAAAATACCGGTGCCACTTACCAAAGGGTGATGGTAACTCTGTTTCACGACATGATGCATAAAGAGATAGAGGTCTATGTGGATGATATTATTGCCAAATCCAAATCTGAAGTGGGTCACTTGATTGACCTACGAAAGCTCTTTGAACGCCTGAGAAAATTCAAACTCAGGTTGAATCCGGCTAAATGCACTTTTGGGGCCAGCTCTGGAAAGTTGCTTGGGTTCATTGTCAGTGAGAAAGGAATTGAAGTGGATCCCAATAAAGTAAAGGCCATAGTGGAAATGCCTGTTCCTAGTACAGAAAAAGAGGTTTGTGAGTTCTTAGGAAGGTTGAATTACATAGCCCGTTTCATATCTCAATTAACGGCTATATGTAAACTAATCTTTAAGTTACTACGTAAGAACCAATCGATGTAGTGGAATGATGAATGTCAAGAACCTTTTGATAAGATAAAGCAATACCTGCAAAACCCACCTATCCTGGTCCTACCAACTCTAGGAAGACCTCTTCTTTTGTACTTGACCGTGCTAAACAAGTCCATGGGATCAGTACTGGGGCAACATGATGAATCAGGAAAGAAAGAACATGCCATTTACTTTCTAAGCAAGAAGTTTACAGAATGTGAAGCCAGATATTCAGATGTGAAACGAACTTATTATGCGCTAGCATGGGCAGCCCACCGCTTGCGGTAATATATGTTATGTCACACTACTTGGTTGATATCTAAGATGGATCCCATCAAATACATTTTTGAAAAACCGGCCCTAACTGGGAGAATAGCCCGGTGTCAAGTTCTTTTGACTGAATATGATATTGTTCATGTCACTCAGAAGGCTATAAAAGGAAGTGCCTTAGCAGATTACTTAGCCCACCATCCCCTGAAAGACTACCAACTAATGTCATTCGAATTTCTTGATGAAAATATTATGATGCTATTAGAAGAGAAAGATTGTCCTGACGAAACTTGGACTTTGATATTTAATGGAGCATTTAGGCATGGTATTAGAGCCATTCTAATCTCCCCAGATGACAAGCTTTTCCCATTCACTGCTAGATTTTGCTTTGATTGCACCAATAATATTGCAAAATATGAAGCTTGTGCTTTGGGAATTCAGGAAGCACTTGAAGCAAGGGTAAAATCTCTACAAATATATGGAGATTCTGCCTTGGTGATTCGTCAATTAAAAGAAGAATGAGGTACTAGAGATGGCAAATTGATTCCTTATTAAGCTCATATCATGGAACTAACCAATGTGACAAAAAATGTTGTGGTCAAATTCATCAAAAGAGAATTGATTTGTAGATATGGTTTGCCAAGTCAGATCATCACTGATAATGGCACAAATCTGAATAATAAAATGATGGATGAACTCTGTGAAGAATTCAAAATCAAACACCTCAATTCATCTCCATACAGACCCAAGATGAATGGAGCGGTGGAAGCTGCCAACAAAAACATAAAGAAAATCATACAAAAGATGGTTGAAACCTACAAAGACTGGAGTGAGTTGCTTCTTTTTGCTTTACATGGGTATCGTACCTCTATACAAACTTCGATAGGGGCAACACCTTTCTCATTGGTATATGGTATGGAAGCTATTTTGCCAATAGAAGTAGAAATTTCATCTTTAAAAGTAATCATGGATGCCAAATTAGAAGAAGTTGAATGGGTTCAGTCCCGGTATGATCAACTAAATTTAATTAATGGGAAAATGTTAACTGCTCTCTGCCATGGGCAATTATACCAAAAGCGTATGAAGAAGGCATACGAAAAGAAAGTGTGACCTCATCAATTTTATGAGGGTGATTTAGTACTAAGGAAGATCTTGCCAAATCAAAATGATCACCGAGGGAAATGGAGGCCAAATTATAAGGGACCATTCGTCGTAAAGAAAGCCTTTTCTGGAGGAGCTTTGATTTTGACAAACATGGATGGTGAGGAGTTATCTTTTTGAGTCAACTTAGATGCAGTCAAGAAGTATTATGCTTGAGAGTACTCTAAAAGGATAGGGTAGTCTTTATGTTCTCCAAAAGTTTGGATTGAAATTATGATGTAAACCTGTAATTTTCCCAAGTAAATAAGTGGAATTCTCGATTTCAGTTCCAAACTTTGTTCTGTTAGGTTTCTTTAGCATGTATTTTATTAAAATATTTTATTTTATTTTATTTTATTTTATTTAAACCATGAAAAGCATATTTTTAGTCTCAAACAGCGTGATACTTCCCAATTACGCAGACCTTGGTAATCAAAGATATTCTGCTCGGCCATGAGTAAGATCGAGTCCCACAAGGATGATGGGTGTCACCTGGGGAAACAAGATCATTAACCTTTGGTTTTCCACTTGATTATTTTTCGTGCAGGATTAAGGCATATGCCCCCAATTTCTTTTTGCATAGTTCTTAAAGGATTCAAGATGTGGTCAAACCTGCTACAAGAAAGTCAGCCAAAGATTATTCTCATATTTTCTCTAGCTGATAGGCTATAACAAGAACAAATGTTCCCCATGAGAGTTAAGATCAACAGTTTTAGTCCATCACCTAACCCTAGTAAAGGTGATTTATTGGGATATAAAAAGTTCAAGGTAGGAATCCTTGTATTCACTTGGAACCCCCAGTGAGTCATATGACTAAAAAGTTAGTCTCTTTTAAATCCCAGTCCTTCAAAAGTCTCAACCTCAAGAACACGCTCTTTTTGAGTACAAATTTTAAATTTCATACTATTCAATTTCCTCTTGTAAAAACTGAACATATATCCTTCACCGTAAGTCACAGTGTCAGAGACATTTCCCCTAGGTCTTGCTTCATGTCCAAGCCTTAGACACCCATTCCTAGGCTACTCAAAAAAATATATATCAAGACATCCCATGTGTCATTTATTCAAAAGCTTCAGGTACCCATTCCTAAGCTATGTTGTCCAGTCAAAACATACCAGGGCAATCCTCATGTCATTTATTTTTATTCAAAAGCTTCAGGTACCCATTCCTAAGCTATGTTGTCCAGTCAAAACATGTGGGGGCAATCCCTATGTCATTTATTTTTCTTCAAAAGCTTCAGGTACCCATTCTTATGCTACGTCGTCTAATCAAAACATGTCGGGGCAACCCCCTACGTTATTATTTTTTCTTCAAAAGCTTCAGGTATCCATTCCTAGGCTATGTTGTCTGATCAAAACATGTCGATGCAACCCCCTGCGTCATTAATTTTTCTTCAAAAACTTCAGGTATCCATTCCTAAGCTATGTCGTCTAATCAAAACATGTCGGGGCAACCCCCTACGTCATTAATTTTTCTTCAGAGCTTCTGGTACCCATTCCTAGGCCATGTCATCTGATCCAAAACACGTCGTAGCAATCCCCTGTGTCATTTATTTTCTTTTAAAGCTTTAAGTACCCATCTTTGCTGTTCATTTTCAAGGGCAAATATTAGGGCAACATCCTTAAATTGTCATTTTCTGTCGAAAGCCTCGAGTACATACCATAGGCAACTTAATCCCCAATAAAAACATCAGACATATTCCTAAATTTTTAGAACCTCAAATACCATTTTGTCCCCAAAAGAGAGTCTGAAGTATCACCTCAAATGTCCTATCAAAGCCTGTGGCAACATATTTTGCTTGTTTACTCCTTGTCAAAAGCTCCCAGTACTACCTTTAAATTGCTTATTGTCAAAGTTCCTTCAACTTAAGGAAGACTCGGTTTATTTTCTGTGAGAAGCCTCCAAATTTTCCTTGAATTCTTAACAGTGTTCACGTCTTTACTTTGTTTTCACATCAATAATATGAATAAATCTCATTTTCTTTCATGAAAAGAAGTAAAGAGGAGCAGCTGTGAACACCTATTTTTATCCAGATAAATAAAAAAATAATATTAAAAAATTACATTGTGATCGTTCCATAGTGACCGTTAGGAATAGTACCTTCTCCATTTCTATAAATACTCAATCTCTCCTCATTTTCTACCACACTTCTCCTTTCATCAACTTTCTTTCATAATTTTTCTCAAGCAATGGCCAATGGGTGTCGAAGCCAGGAGGAAAGAATAAAATAGGGAAACCGATGTTTGGTGACTACCTTCTTGCTCCTTGTAGCATGGGTAGTAGTTTATCTTTATTGGGTATTTTATTTATGGCCACATGTATAATAAATAATTTTAGGATTCTAAAATAGTTTATGTTTCCATAAGAGTAAGTGATTAATCATTTGTATTCAAAATATTAAAAAAAATTTAAAAAAATTTTAAAAAATAAATAAATAAACCCAAAAAATCAAATAAAAAAACAAAAATAGGCCAAAAAAAGTGTCAAAAAAATAAAAAATGGGCCAAAAAAATAAAAAAAATAAAAAATCAAAAAAAAGAAAAAAAAAGAAAAGAGGTTTTCGGTGGTTTTATTGAAGTGGGACCTAGTTTGGTTGGATAATTAGAGAAAATTAGAGAAATTGACATCAAATTTGGACAAATTAGAAAAGTAGGAAAATGATGTCATTTTATGAGGAATTCGAGGCTAATGTTCTTCTATAAATATGGCATGATGCTTAGGTAAAAAGGGGAGAAGAAGGAAAAAATGGTGAAAAAGTGTTTAATTTTTGTGAGATTTTTTAGAAGTTTTTGCTTTCTAAAATTATGTTATGGAAATGTTGTTAAGAAAATGAGTGTGTCATTCTAGTATGTCTTAGTATGTGAGCTTTGTGAACCAAAATACTGCCTAAGTCTTGTAACTGGTATCCTAAACACCCTCAAATTGGGTCCAAATGAAACCAAAAACAAGAGAAATCTACAAAGATTGATCTCCTGAATTTCGTTCTTGTACTTCTTTATTTGTTTCTGTACTAAGGTATTTTTTCATTAATACGAAAATATTTATTTATCTTTATTTATTTATCTTTATTTAATTCTTATTTATTCTTCTGCACTTTTATTTTTCTTTATTTATATTTCTACACTTTATTTTCCCGTACTTTATTTTTCTGCAGTTATTTATCTCTTTATTTATTTTTCTACATTTTTATTTTTTTATTTATTTTTTAATTTTATTCTTATTTATTTACTTTTCTACACTTTTATTTTTCTTTATTTATGTTTCTACACTTTATTTTTCTACAGTTATTTATCTGTTCATTTATTTTTCTGTACTTTTATTTTTATTTATTTATTTTTCTAAACTTTTATTTTTATTTATTTATTTTTCTACACTTTTATTTATTTATTCTTCTGCATTTTTATTTTTGTTTATTTATTTTTCTGCACTTTTATTTTTATTTATTTATTTTTCTACATTTTTATTTTTATTTATTTATTTTTCTGTACTTTTATTTTTATTTATTTATTTATTTGCACTTTTATTTTTATTTATTTATTTTTATTTATTTTATTTTTTGTATTTTATTTTCCTATAGTTATTTATTTATTTATTTTCTAACATTTTTATTTTTATTTTTATTTTTATTTTTTTGCACTTTTATTTTATTTTTCTATACTTTATTCTTCCATCCTTTATTTTTTACATTTATTTATTTACTCTATAATAATTTTGAAATTATCTTTTACATAATCATTTAATTTTATGTTTTTTATATATATATATATAATTCTTGAGTTTTGTTTTCTTTTAAATAATTATTTACTTATTATTATTTATCCTTTCATTTCTCTCTCCTATCTAGCCATATTATTTTATTTGTTTATTTTTTTTATAATTTTTGAATAGTTTTTTTTAAGCGCTTACTCTGAAAATAGATTGCCCTTTCCTGATTGACCTTATCGAAAGGATGGAGGAGAAGAAAAAGCTTTCTCCCACTAGCTCTCTGATCCCCCAGCAACTCCCACAAAGGCTTAAGAAGACTCCTATCCTCCCCTTCTCAATGCTAGATTGAACTGACTGTAACTCGCTCAATCGGGCGCATTACCCAATGCTTCCTTCTTGAGCTATACTTTCAATGGCTTCAAAGCTATTAAATGATGAATCTCTAGAAAATGAGCTTAGGAAAGCTAGCCGGCTAACACCTCTCTTTTCTTTGAATGAAAGCATGCCCCGCAGGAAAATAGTAAAAAGAAGCTCTTGCTCTTCTGACCATAAGAATTTATTGTTCTTTCCTATGATCTTTGACTACTTCAAAGCCAACTATCCATTTTATTTATTGTCATGACTTCTTATTATTTTCTCTTAGCAACTTTTTGATAATTAAGAAAAATTATTATAAAAAATAATAAAGATCAAGACTAATAAATAGTTTGTTACTCATTTATCTATCTTTCTTTTAAGTTCGAAATAAGATTAATTTAGATGAGACATCTTATTAATCTTATTTTTCTAAAAAATAATCAAATAAGGTTCATTTGTTAATTTTAATTAATTAAGTGTATATATTTATTTATTTTCATATTGATGTATTTAATTCCATTTTTTCTTTTTTATGTCTATTCTTTTTTTTACCTTTTCATTTATTTATTTGTTTCATTTGTGAACCATATATTTCCCAATAAAATCAATGGACTGTTTTTTTCTTTGGACTAAAAATGATGAAAATTTAGGTGATATATTTTATCATTTAATTTTGTTTTATTTTTATTTATATTTTTCAAAATGTCCTCATTATTATGTATATTGTCTGTAAATATCATTTATCATTCTTGTTTTTTTATGAAGGATGAAATATTTAATAATCATTTTTTTGAAAAATTATACATGATCAATTTGGGTAACTATTTTAAGACAGACCGTGTGGGGTGCTAATACCTTTCCCTCCTGTAATTCGACTCTCGGACTAAACAGAATCTCATTTAAAAAAACCAGTGCTATTTAAAGGTTTTTCTGATATTTTTCTTGATAAATATTAGTGGCGACTCTCTGAACCCTTTATTTTTTTTGGACGTCTAAGGGCCTCATTCCAATATAGTTTTATTTTTTTATTGTCTTTAACTAGTCTGCGTCGTGTACCGGGACCCCGGTCGTGACAAATGACGACTCCACAAGGGATATCTTTGAGAGTCAAGCCCGTTAGATTGATCTTGTGTATTTTATTGATTGTTAATTATTTCATCCTTCATATTTATTTATTATGCTATTCTCGTTGTTCATCTAATCTTCTATTTATTTTAGATTTTATATTATTTTTTTACTTTTTTATTACTTTAATTTAGAACCATAGGGTAGAAGACACGTGATATTTGTTTTGTCTTATGTTTATTCATTGTGAAGAATGGGTAAAAATTCAGGTTTAAATGCCCCCACATACTTCACATTCACCATAATGCACACACTATTAGAAGGGACCCTATTCCCGGGCCCTGCAAAAGACATAGGTTAGGGGAGATTATTAGCGGTGTCATTTAGAACGATACGTCCTACCATGATTCACGTGAAAGTCTCAGCCGGGGTGTTATCTTCGTTATGACGTCCACACTAAGTAGGATTCCCTACTTTTGCATTAGACTCATAGCTAAAGATTAGAGCTCTAGTGGCCTTCTTAGAACCAATTAAAACAACCACCTTTTGAGGAAACACGATTAAAAAGCCTTAGAGCTAATTAGGTGGTTACCTTGTCTAAGAAACAATTGGGCAGACATTCCTTTTATCTTTTATTCATTTGCACAAAGTTTTCCTTTTTAAAAAAAAATCATCAAAAATGTACATTTTCTAGACTTAAATCATGATAAATATTATCACACTGTTATGTAAGGATGATATTTATCAAACCTTTTTCTTTGTTAATCTGATTCATTTATTTCTTTTTTTAAAGGTGAAATTTAAATATTGGTAAGTATCATAAAAAATGGAATTTAACATGAGATCAAGTGATCAAGAAATGAAGGCAACTAGTTTGAAAAATTTGTCACACCTCAAAATCATGAAATCAAATACTAGCAATCTGTTTTCCTTGGGCAAACGGATGGATATTACTCAGAAAGTGACCTTTGCAAGGAAGTATGGAAATATCCTAAAATTCTTGGAGGTTGAAGTGCAAGAAGGGGCCCTTACTGCTCTAGCCCAGTATTATGATTCCCCTCTCCGCTGTTTTACATTCAAAGACTTCCAATTAGCTCCTACTCTAGAAGAATTTGAGCAGATATTTGGCTTGCCATTGGAGGATTTGAAACCTTATCAACGGACCGAACATCATGCTTTTATTTTCAGTGTAGCTCGTGTTCTCAAGATAGATCCTAAAATTCTTAAAAAGGCTCAATTAAACAGGAATCAGATTTCAGGCTTCACGCTAACCTTCTTTGAGCAGCAACTCCTTAGTTAGGCAGGGAAAGGGGAAAAGAATGTCTTTATTAACACTTTGGCATTAGCCATTTATGGTGTGGTCCTTTTCCCCAGTCTTGATAATTACATTGATTTCAAGGCAATTGATGTTTTCCTGGCTTGAAAGCTTAGAGGAGAAAGTTCTATTACCGCTGTCTTAGCTGACATCTATTGTACAATGGATTCTTGTCACAACTGGAATGGGAAGAAGATCATTTATTGTCTATCTGCCTTGTATTTGTGGCTTACTTCCCATATATTCAATCAAGTTTGCAAGATCAAATGTCCTCTCTCTGATTTGAAGCTTCTTCGGCTAACTAAAAAGACTAATAGGGAATGGGTAGGACATCTAGCAGGTTTGTCTACAAACATGATTCGGTGGTACCCTCAGTGGATGAATGTTGATTCCATTATTTACTGCTGCGGGGAATTTCCCAATGTACCTCTCATGGGAACTCAAGGATGCATCAACTACAATCTTGTCATTGCAAAAAGACAACTTGCTTATCCTATGCTTCAACCTCCAAAAGAAGAAATGATAGTACCTTTCCTTCATTACTATATAGAGGGGAATAGTGCTCCTATTATCCAAACTGTCATTGAGGCTTGGGCCAAGGTTCATAGGAAGGGAAAAGAGTTAGGTGTCTGAAGTTATGCTGCAAAGGAAAGTTACCACCAATGGATTTCAAATATGGTAGCTATTATCAAGTTACCCTTCAAAGATCATAGTGCTCATGTAAAAAATACACTTCCCACTGAAAGAGAAGAGATTAAAAACCTGAAAAGTAAGCTAGCTAAAATGATGAAGAATAATCAAGCATTAGAGGATGAACTAATCAAGATTTAACAAGACAATACTTCCCTCAAGAGAAAAAGGTGTGAATTAGAAACTGCCTTTGAAGATGTCAATAATAAGCAGCGAATTCAAAGAGAATATATGAAGCAATTGGATCAATGCCTCCAAATAGCGAACAACCAATTGAAAACCAAAGAGAAGCAAAAGGATGATATATTGGTTGACAAAGGGTGATTACGAGAAATTTTAGCCAAGATAAAAGAAGAAGCTCAAGTTTAGAAGAACCTTATGCAAGCATGAATTGATGAACTGGACATCTCGTTTATATTTTGGATACCCATATAACCATCAAAGATTGTTGAAATGACTAATTCCGAGATGTCGTCAATGCTTGCAAGCGTGAGATAAATGAGGAAAAATGGCAAGCTATGGAAGATAAAGATAGATATGAAGAGATTGCACGTTTAATGACACTAGAGAGGGTTGAGATGGAAAATATTGTCTATTCTTGGAGAAACCATTTTTTTAATTTAGCTGGTCTTGCTAATAGAACACTTGGAGATATTCTTCACCAGTTGAAGAAGGCCGAAGCAATGATGAATCCACTTTCTACACCAGAAGAAATTGTAACATTTATTCAATACTGCAAGGGGAGATTGGATGAAATGAAGGTCTTGATTACTAGAGCAAGAGAAAATTGATTTTGATTTGTTGTAATAAATAATGTATCAGAACTTGTTGAACAATGAATAAATCTTATGTTGAATTTCCATTTTTTTAACTTAGTACTTTAGAAAAAGACATTCTAAAATAAAGGTTTATCTTTGCTTACCAATGTTTAAAATTCATCATGTATTTACTTTATGTCTCTTTATGTTATTTAACATTATTTATTTCTGTGCTAAGGGGGTTTCTTTGTACTTACCCACATCACAGGTACGGAAGCTTCAAGCATCCTTATAGGACTAGACTACAAACAAGGCTCATGGTAGAGACGGAACCATCTACTTGGATGATTTAAAGAATGAGGTCAATTAGCTCAAGGAGCAAATGGTGAAGATGGTCCAACTTTTAGAAAAAAAGGTCATAGAAGGGGGATCCTCAGTAGCGAGTGGGGATCCTGATGCTTCCTTGCAAGATAAGGAAGGGAATCCTATACCCTTAACCATACATGCAAATAACCCTGCTCCAGTAATGGAATCTCAACCCATCCAGCACCCGCCTTATGGTATGCCATTTCCATATTTTGTTTCCTAAGACGGGAATGCTCAGCAAACATATGCATGGCCTTCATACAATTTACCTCAAGGATATTACACTATGAATCCTAATCCTACTCAGGAAAATCCTTCCGCCACCCAATAAATTCCTAATCCCCAGACATCTAACCCTCTAATTACTAATTAAACAACAACCATTCCCCAAAATACTCAAACACAACCACAAACCACCCCACAACCCAATATTATATGTCCAACTACGCCATTCAACCCATTCCAATATGTCTACCTACATATGACACACCAGCCGTCTGTCCATCAAGATCCTGCCAAAATGCTCCCCTCGGTTCGATGAATCCAAATACTATCATAGCTTCTTTGCCAAGAGGGAAAATAGAGTTGTTGGAAGAAAGGCTGCGAGCTGTGGAAGGAGGAAATAGTCTTGGTACAATAAATGTTGTTGAATTGTTCTTGGTGCCAGATTAGTTATCCCTTCAAAGTTCAAGCTGCCTGAATTTGACAGATACATGGGTACCACATATCCGCGCAATCATTTGACAATGTATTATCGGAAGATGGCTGCATATTCTCATGATGAGAAGATACTAATCCACTTTTTCCAAGATAGTCTTACTGGGCCGGCTCTTAGCTGGTACACACATCTTAAAAGGACACGCATTCGATGTTGGAAGGACTTGGCGAATGCTTTTCTTAAGCAATACAAGTAGAATATGGATATGGCACCGGATAGACTCCAGTTGCAAAATATTTCCAAAAAAGAAAATGAATCCTTCAAGGAATATAGTCAACGGTGGAGAGAATTAGCAGCCCAAGTGGAACCACCTTTGATCAAAAAAGAGCTTGTTCTTATGAGGACCTAATCATGGGACCTTAGGAGTAAATGCAGTCCTGGAGGATGAGGAAATTAGTCGTGTTAAAAGAGTAACGGAAGTGAAAAACTATTTTCCTTGGATATACACTCAACTTTGCAAGAGAGGAATGATAACCGAAATTCTAAATCTCAATCTTAATCAAGTGTCCACTGATCCTAATTTTCTTGATGCCTTGCAAGGATTATTGGACACACATTTGGTAGAGATTTATTGTCGCCCTCATGAAAGTGCAATGATCCAAGAAGAACGCGACTCTAGCTTAGTCAACCTAGGTACACCAAAGCCTCTAGTGCTCTACTATGACAAAGGCATTCATCCTGTTGTTCAACATCCGTCCTTGATAGTTAGGACCTCATCTCTATTTTTGTACAAAGATACCCATGCAATACCATAGAAGTATGAGGTGGATGTAATCCCTCAACTCTGAAAAGAATCATCATCCTCGGTAACCAATATTTCTGGGACGAGTGGAATGACTAGGAGCGGACATATTTATGCTCCTGAAAACTTGAGAAAGGAGGATGTACCTGTAAGTGAAAAAGAAAGTCGTAGTAAAGACAAAAAACAAGACCCTCCCCAGGGAATAACACAGGAAGATGCTTATGAATTCTTGAAATTCATTAAGCAAAGTGAATACCAAGTCCTTGACCAGTTAAATCGCACTCTTGCAAAAAATATCCTTGTTGTCTCTCTTATTGGATTCAGAACCATATTGTGGAAGGTTATTGAAAATCCTGAATAAAGCACATGTTGCAAAAGATATTTCACCGGAGAAGTTCGAAGGGATAGTGGGGCATATTGCCTCAAATGACTACTTAAATTTCACTGATGAAGAGATACCTGCAGAAGGGAGAGGTCATAACAGGGTATTACACATCTCTGTCAAGTGTCGGGATCATATCTTAGCGAAGGTCCTAGTTGACAATGGCTCCTATCTGAATATCATGCCAAAGTCCACTTTAAATCAACTACCTTTTGATGGGACACATATAAAGCCAAGCTCAATGGTAGTAAGAGCTTTCGACGACACTCAAAGAAAGGTCATTAGAGATATTGAGATCCCTATCCAAGTGGGCCCATGTGTTAGGGAATCCCATTAGGGTCAGGTAGCGGAAACACAAAGGATTCCCAAAAGAATTGCAAACACGTATGTCTCAAAGCATTATGCTAAATTAAAATTTTTAATTAGGGTTTACCTCTTGTAGACGCAGAACAAGTTCCTCGATCAAAGCAATTGTAACTTCGCCCTTAGGAGTCCACACGAGCACTCCCACCAGAAAAACAGAGCTCCGAATGCTAGTACGGAAATTTTATTTTGGTCTAATTTCTGAGCGGCAGCCTATGAGCATCTCATGCTCTATATATAGGCTTAGGTCTTGACCTGAGCTCTCATTAAACATTGGGCTCCTGACTCATTCTAAATGAGTTAGGCCCAAATAGTTTTATTTTCAGTCCAACTAAAATAAAACTATCCTCTGGTGGGCTTACTCTATATGTATGACCCTATAGGTAAAATATTCGGTTATATTAATAATAAACTATTTTATTATTAACATAAAATAAGAGCGGTATCTAGCAATACATCATTATGTCCGAATATTATTTATCATCGACATGACCTATAAGTGATAATTATTTTATATATCTATTCCTTTTGTCACGATATCTAATTGGGCCAAAGGCATAGTCATCGTCATCCTTGTATGGCCCAATTCATTTTACTTGATACCAGAGTAGACTTTATAGAATAAATATCTAATATTTATTCGTCCTAGCATGGCGATGCATTTCATTAGTTTCACTCCATCAAGTGGCCCATAGATATCACTCCTGTCACATAGGAGAGACAAATTCCATCTACATCACTCACATCCCTTTACATAATTTATCTATTGCCTAATCATAATCTTTATGGTCATCTTATTACAGATAACGTTTGATTGTATTAAAACAATAAACTCCTTATGTAGGAATCGTAGTGACTTCAGGTCGAAGGACTACATACCATTATCATATTGAGAACCGTTTATGACACTCATGTAACGATCCATGCAACGTTCTCATGGTGGGTCTGTCCAGTATAACATTACCCTTAATGTGTACCCGTGTAAAGACTTGATATCATATATCCATGATTTGTGAGATCAAATCATCAGTACATTTACACACTAATCTTAATGTATTTACATGTCCCCATGTAAATACTTGATTAGGGACGTTTTAGGAATAATTCTCATATGACCTATTATTCCAGGATAAATAGCATTTGTCTAAAACTAAAAATACTAATTTTATTAATAAGTTAAAATTGATACATTAATAGCTCGTAGTGCATACACCAACACCATGCACCTTCAACATCTTGTTTCAAGTGATAGATATCAATCCTGCCTATAGCTGCCTATTGGGGAGGCCTTGGATACATTCTGCTGGTGTAGTTCCATCTACCCTCTATCAAAAGCTAAAATTTGTAGTACACAATAAGCTAATTATTGTTTCTGGTGAGGGAGATTTCCTCATTAGCAAGCAAATGTCAATTCCATACATAGAAGCAGCCAAAGAGAGTCTTGAGACTTCTTTCCAATCATTGGAAATTGCTCATACCACTTGTGTGAATGAAGGGTTATAACTAGCTTGTCCTTCCAAAGCTTCTATGATGGTGGCTAAAGTAATGATGAAATCTGGATTCCATCCAGGGAAAGGGCTTGGGAAGATGCTTGATAGAGGAGTAGAACCGTTACGGGTTAAGGAGAACAAGAACGGCTTTGGACTAGGATATCAACCATTGCCAATGGAAAAAGTGAAGGTCTTTGCAGTTAAAAGAGAAAAACAACTTGCATGGCTAGAAAATCAAGAACCCCTAACTGTAAGGATCCCTATCTGTGACCTTTATCAAAGTTTTATGAGCGCAGGCTTGACATCTCTAGACCAAGTAGCGGTCGTCGATGATGATTCCAAGGGTGAAGAGGACTTGATTTACCTTTGTTCTTCAGATACTGTGCTGTGTAATTGGGAAGCCGTTGAGTTTCCAGAGATCATAAATTTCACTTCAAAGTAATTGTACACGTTGTAGGTTTCTGTTTGAATCCTTTGGCCATGCCTAAAGCCTTAGGACGAATTTTCGATAAGGGCAAAAGCATGTTTCCTTTATCATTTCAAATAAATGAATATTAAGTTCAATTGTTATTTTCCTTATTTTGCCTTTTTTATATTAATAAATTATAGATCTGAAATTGAATCCTAAAATAATAAAATTACTTTCTCCCATCATGATTTTGATCCAACAAGTGAGGAGGACGAAGAGTCCGATGAACGTTCCCCTGAATTACTAAGGCTGCTAGATTAGGAAGCTAAAGAAATTTCTCCCCATCTAGAAATTATTGAAGTCATAAATTTAGGGAGTGAAGAAAAAAAACAAGAACTCAAGATCAGCACCTCTTTGAGCAGTAAACATAGGAGGGAATTAATAGAATTATTGGTCGAATTCAATGATGTGTTTGCTTGGTCGTATCAGGATATGCAGGGATTAGATAACTGCATCGTTGAACACAAGTTGCCATTAAAACCCGGTTGTGTCCCCATAAAGCAGAAGTTGAGAAGGATGAAGCCAGAAATGCTCTTGAAAATTAAAGAAGAGATTACCAAACAGTTAGATGCTAGGTTCTTGACTATCTCTAAATCCCCTGAATGGGTGGCCAACATTGTTTCGGTCCCGAAGAAGGATGGGAAAGTACAAATGTGTGTTGATTACCAGGATTTGAATAGAGTTAGCCTAAAAGATGACTTTTCATTACCACATATTGATGTTCTTATTGATAATATAGCCCAACATTCCATTTTCTCATTCATGGATGGATTTTCTAAGTATAACCAAATCAAGATGGCACCTGAAGACATGGAAAAAACTACTTTCATTACTTTGTAGGTAACCTTCTATTACATAGTAATGTCTTTTTGGTTGAAAAATACCGGTGCCACTTACCAAAGGGTGATGGTAACTCTGTTTCACGACATGATGCATAAAGAGATAGAGGTCTATGTGGATGATATTATTGCCAAATCCAAATCTGAAGTGGGTCACTTGATTGACCTACGAAAGCTCTTTGAACGCCTGAGAAAATTCAAACTCAGGTTGAATCCGGCTAAATGCACTTTTGGGGCCAGCTCTGGAAAGTTGCTTGGGTTCATTGTCAGTGAGAAAGGAATTGAAGTGGATCCCAATAAAGTAAAGGCCATAGTGGAAATGCCTGTTCCTAGTACAGAAAAAGAGGTTTGTGAGTTCTTAGGAAGGTTGAATTACATAGCCCGTTTCATATCTCAATTAACGGCTATATGTAAACCAATCTTTAAGTTACTACGTAAGAACCAATCGATGTAGTGGAATGATGAATGTCAAGAACCTTTTGATAAGATAAAGCAATACCTGCAAAACCCACATATCCTGGTCCTACCAACTCTAGGAAGACCTCTTCTTTTGTACTTGACCGTGCTAAACAAGTCCATGGGATCAGTACTGGGGCAACATGATGAATCAGGAAAGAAAGAACATGCCATTTACTTTCTAAGCAAGAAGTTTACAGAATGTGAAGCCAGATATTCAGATGTGAAACGAACTTATTATGCGCTAGCATGGGCAGCCCACCGCTTACGGTAATATATGTTATGTCACACTACTTGGCTGATATCTAAGATGGATCCCATCAAATACATTTTTGAAAAACCGGCCCTAACTGGGAGAATAGCCCGGTGTCAAGTTCTTTTGACTGAATATGATATTGTTCATGTCACTCAGAAGGCTATAAAAGGAAGTGCCTTAGCAGATTACTTAGCCCACCATCCCCTGAAAGACTACCAACTAATGTCATTCGAATTTCTTGATGAAAATATTATGATGCTATTAGAAGAGAAAGATTGTCCTGACGAAACTTGGACTTTGATATTTAATGGAGCATTTAGGCATGGTATTAGAGCCATTCTAATCTCCCCAGATGACAAGCTTTTCCCATTCACTGCTAGATTTTGCTTTGATTGCACCAATAATATTGCAAAATATGAAGCTTATGCTTTGGGAATTCAGGAAGCACTTGAAGCAAGGGTGAAATCTCTACAAATATATGGAGATTCTGCCTTGGTGATTCATCAATTAAAAGAAGAATGAGGTACTAGAGATGGCAAATTGATTCCTTATTAAGCTCATATCATGGAACTAATCAAAGGGTTTAATGAAGTCTCTTTCCATTATATTCCTCGGGATGGTAACCAGTTAGCCGATGCTTTGGCCACATTGGCTTCCATGTTCAACGTAACTAGGGAATGTGACATGCCCTTCATCGAGATTGAAAGATGTCTCAAACCTACATATTGTCATGGGATAGAAGAAGAGCCCGATGGGAAACCATGGTTTCATGACATCAAAAATTACATTCAAAATCAAGAATATCCCCCTCATGTTTTAAAAAATGATAAAAGAACCCTCAGGCACCTAGCCATGAATTTCTTTATGATTGGGGATAAACTTTACAAGAGGACTTATGATTCTATTCTCCTCCGTTGCGTAGACGCGATGGAAGCTAACAAAATCATGAAGGATATTCATGAAGGACCTTTTGGAACACATGCAAGTGGGTATTCAATACCAAGAAAAATTCTCAGATCTGGATATTATTGGATGATGATGGAAAATGATTGTCATAACTATGCCAAGAAATGTCACAAGTGTCAAACCTATGCAGATAACATTCATGCACCACCATCTTCTCTACACGTTCTAACTGTACCTTGGCCTTTTGCTATGTGGGGCATATCTGTTATTGGTCCCATTGAACCAAAAGCATCGAATGGGCATCATTTTATTCTTGTGGCCATTGATTCCTATACCAATGTGACAAAAAATGTTGTGGTCAAATTCATCAAAAGAGAATTGATTTGCAGATATGGTTTGCCAAGTCAGATCATCACTGATAATGGCACAAATTTGAATAATAAAATGATGGATGAACTCTGTGAAGAATTCAAAATCAAACACCTCAATTCATCTCCATACAAACCCAAGATGAATAGAGCGGTGGAAGCTGCCAACAAAAACATAAAGAAAATCATACAAAAGATGGTTGAAACCTACAAAGATTGGAGTGAGTTGCTTCTTTTTGCTTTACATGGGTATCGTACCTCTATACGAACTTTGATAGGGGCAACACCTTTCTCATTGGTATATGGTATGGAAGCTATTTTGCCAATAGAAGTAGAAATTTCGTCTTTAAAAGTAATCATGGATGCTAAATTAGAAGAAGTTGAATGGGTTCAGTCCCGGTATGATCAACTAAATTTAATTAATGGGAAAATGTTAACTGCTCTCTGCCATGGGCAATTATACCAAAAGCGTATGAAGAAGGCATACGAAAAGAAAGTGTGACCTCATCAATTTTATGAGGGTGATTTAGTACTAAAGAAGATCTTGCCAAATCAAAATGATCACCGAGGGAAATGGAGGCCAAATTATAAGGGACCATTCGTCGTAAAGAAAGCCTTTTCTGGAGGAGCTTTGATTTTGACAAACATGGATGGTGAGGAGTTATCTTTCCGAGTCAACTTAGATGCAGTCAAGAAGTATTATGCTTGAGAGTACTCTAAAAGGATAGGGTAGTCTTTATGTTCTCCAAAAGTTTGGATTGAAATTATGATGTAAACCTGTAATTTTCCCAAGTAAATAAGTGGAATTCTCGATTTCAGTTCCAAACTTTGTTCTGTTAGGTTTCTTTAGCATGTATTTTATTAAAATATTTTATTTTATTTTATTTTATTTAAACCATGAAAAACATATTTTTAGTCTCAAACAGCGTGATACTTCCCAATTACGCAGACCTTGGTAATCAAAGATATTCTGCTCGGCCATGAGTAAGATCGAGTCCCACAAGGATGATGGGTGTCACCTGGGGAAACAAGATCATTAACCTTTGGTTTTCCACTTGATTATTTTTCGTGCAGGATTAAGGCATATGCCCCCAATTTCTTTTTGCATAGTTCTTAAAGGATTCAAGATGTGGTCAAACCTGCTACAAGAAAGTCAGCCAAAGATTATTCTCATATTTTCTCTAGCTGATAGGCTATAACAAGAACAAATGTTCCCCATGAGAGTCAAGATCAACAGTTTTAGTCCATCACCTAACCCTAGTAAAGGTGATTTATTGGGATATAAAAAGTTCAAGGTAGGAATCCTTGTATTCACTCGGAACCCCCAGTGAGTCATATGACTAAAAAGTTAGTCTCTTTTAAATCCCAGTCCTTCAAAAGTCTCAACCTCAAGAACACGCTCTTTTTGAGTACAAATTTTAAATTTCATACTATTCAATTTCCTCTTGTAAAAACCGAACATATATCCTTCACCGTAAGTCACAGTGTCAGAGACATTTCCCCTAGGTCTTGCTTCATGTCCAAGCCTTAGACACCCATTCCTAGGCTACTCAAAAAAATATATATCAAGACATCCCATGTGTCATTTATTCAAAAGCTTCAGGTACCCATTCCTAAGCTATGTTGTCCAGTCAAAACATACCAGGGCAATCCTCATGTCATTTATTTTTATTCAAAAGCTTCAGGTACCCATTCCTAAGCTATGTTGTCCAGTCAAAACATGTGGGGGCAATCCCTATGTCATTTATTTTTCTTCAAAAGCTTCAGGTACCCATTCTTATGCTACGTCGTCTAATCAAAACATGTCGGGGCAACCCCCTGCGTTATTATTTTTTCTTCAAAAGCTTCAGGTATCCATTCCTAGGCTATGTTGTCTGATCAAAACATGTCGATGCAACCCCCTGCGTCATTAATTTTTCTTCAAAAGCTTCAGGTATCCATTCCTAAGCTATGTCGTCTAATCAAAACATGTCGGGGCAACCCCCTACGTCATTAATTTTTCTTCAGAGCTTCTGGTACCCATTCCTAGGCCATGTCATCTGATCCAAAACACGTCGTAGCAATCCTCTGTGTCATTTATTTTCTTTTAAAGCTTTAAGTACCCATCTTTGCTGTTCATTTTCAAGGGCAAATATTAGGGCAACATCCTTAAATTGTCATTTTCTGTCGAAAGCCTCGAGTACATACCATAGGCAACTTAATCCCCAATAAAAACATCAGACATATTCCTAAATTTTTAGAACCTCAAATACCATTCTGTCCCCAAAAGAGAGTCTGAAGTATCACCTCAAATGTCCTATCAAAGCCTGTGGCAACATATTTTGCTTGTTTACTCCTTGTCAAAAGCTCCCAGTACTACCTTTAAATTGCTTATTGTCAAAGTTCCTTCAACTTAAGGAAGACTCAGTTTATTTTCTGTGAGAAGCCTCCAAATTTTCCTTGAATTCTTAATAGTGTTCACGTCTTTACTTTGTTTTCACATCAATAATATGAATAAATCTCATATTCTTTCATGAAAAGAAGTAAAGAGGAGCAGCTGTGAACACCTATTTTTATCCAGATAAATAAAAAATAATATTAAAAAATTACATTGTGATCGTTCTATAGTGACCGTTGGGAATAGTACCTTTTCCATTTCTATAAATACTCAATCTCTCCTCATTTTCTACCACACTTCTCCTTTCATCAACTTTCTTTCATAATTTTTCTCAAGCAATGGCCAATGGGTGTCGAAGCCAGGAGGAAAGAATAAAAGAGGGAAACCGATGTTTGGTGACTACCTTCTTGCTCCTTGTAGCATGGGTAGTAGTTTATCTTTATTGGGTATTTTATTTATGGACACATGTATAATAAATAATTTTAGGATTCTAAAATAGTTTATGTTTCCATAAGAGTAAGTGATTACTATTTGTATTTAAAACATTAAAAATAAATTTAAAATAAATAAATAAATAAGCCCAAAAAATCAAATCAGAAAAAACGAAAATGAGCCAAAAAAGGTCCAAAAAATAATAATGGGCCCAAAAAATCCAAAAAAACAAAAAAACAAAAATCTAAAAAAAAAGAAAAGAAAAGAAAAGAGGTTCGGTGATTTTATTGAGATAGGATCCAGTTTGGTTGGATAATTAAAGAAAATTGGGGAAATTGACATCAAATTTGGACAAATTGGAAAAGTAGGAAAGTGATGTCATTTTATGAGGAATCCAAGGCTAATTTTCTTCTATAAATATGGCATGATGCTAAGGTAAAAAAGGGGAGAAGAAAGAAAAAGAGGTGAAAGAGTGTTAAATTTTTGTGAGATTTTTTAGAAGATTTTGCTTTCTAAAATTATGTTATGGAAATGTTAGGAAAATGAATGTGTCATTCTAGTATGTCTTAGTATGTTTGCTTTGTGAACCAAAATATTATCTAAGTCTTGTAACCGGTATCTTAAACACCCTCAAATTAGGTCCAAACGAAGCCAAAAACAAGGGAAATCTACAAAGATCGATCTCCTGAAGTTCGTTCTTATACTTCTTTATTTGTTTCTGTACTACGGTATTTTTTTAATTAATACAAGAATATTTATTTATCTTTATTTATTTGTCTTTATTTAATTCTTATTTATTTTTCTATACTTTTATTTTTCTTTATTTATATTCCTTCATTTTATTTTCCCGCACTTTTTTTTCTATAGTTATTTATCTATTTATTTATTTTTTTGTATTTTTATTTATTTATTTATTTTTTACTTTTCTTCTTATTTATTTACTTTTCTGCACTTTTATTTTTCTTTATTTATGTTTCTGCACTTTATTTTTTTTAGTTATTTATTTGTTCATTTATTTTACTGCACTTTTATTTTTATTTATCTAGTTATTTATTTTTTTGTACTTTTATTTTTATTTATTTATTTTTCTATACTTTTATTTTTATTTATTTATTCTTCTACATTTTTATGTTCGTTTATTTATTTTTCTACACTTTTATTTTTATTTATTTATTTTTCTGCACTTTTATTTTCATTTATTTATTTTTTTCACTTTTTATTTATTTAGTTTTTTTTGCACTTTTATTTTTATTTTTTATTTTACTGCATTTTATTTTTTTGTATTTTATTTTCCTGTAGTTATTTATTTGTTTATTTATTTTTTACATTTTTATTTTTATTTTTGTTTTTTTGTACTTTTATTTTATTTTTCTATATTAAATTCTTCCATCCTTTATTTTTTACATTTATTTATTTACTCTATAATAATTTTGAAATTACCTTTTACATAACCATTTAATTTTATGTTTCACATATATATAATTTTTTGAGTTTTGTTTTCTTTTAAATAATTATTTACTTATTATTATTTATCTTTTCATTTCTCTCTCTTGTCTACCCATATTATTTTATTTGTTTATTTTTTGACAATTTTTGAATAGTTTTTTTAAATACATAATTATCCATTTTATTTATTTCCATGACTTCTTATTATTTTCTCTTAACAAATTTTTGATAATTAAAAAAATTATTATGAAAATAATAATAAAGACCAAGGCTAATAAATAGTTTGTTACTCATTCATCTATCTTTCTTTTAAGTTCAAAATGAGATTAATTTAGATGAGACATCTTATTAATCTTATTTTTCTAAAAAATAATCGAATAAGGTTCGTTTGTTAATTTTAATTAATTAAGTGTATATATTTATTTATTTTTATATTGATGTATTTAATTTCATTTTTTCTTTTTTGTGTATATTCTTTTTTTACCTTTTCATTTATTTATTTGTTTCATTTGTGAACCATATATTTCTCAATAAAATTAATGGACTGTTTTTTTACTACTAAAAAATAATGAAGACAAGATGTCTCATTGTTTTTTTATTTATTTTACTGTCTTTTAATCACTTGATTGTTTATTTTTTTCTTTGGACTAAAAATGATGAAAATTTAGGTGATGTGTTTTATCATTTAATTTTGTTTTACTTTTATTTATATTTTTCAAAATATCCTTATTATTATGTATATTGTCTGTAAATAGCATTTATCATTATTGCTTTTTATGAAGGATGAAATATTTAATAATCACTTTTTTTGAAAAATTATACATGATCAATTTGGGTAACCGTTTTAGGACGGATAGTGTGGGGTGCTAATACCTTCCCCTCCTGTAATTCGACTCCCGGACTAAATAGAATCTCATTTTAAAAAAAACAGTGCTATTTAAAGGTTTTTCTGATATTTTCCTTCATAAATATTAGTGGCGACTCTCTGAACCCTTTATTTTTTTGGACGTCTAAGGGCCTCATTCCAATATAGTGTCATTTTTTTATTGTCTTTAACTAGTCTGCGTCGTGTACTGAGACCCCGGTCGCGACAATATCCTTCCCACGGAAATATTATTTCATCAATACCTTGCGTGGCGCCCTTAATCCGATAACTGATATTAACAATATTATTATTTAAATATTAAAAGTGAGGATAAATTATTTTTTTCACGATTTAAACAATCGTTGGAAGAATAACACCACAAATAAAAACTTTAACAATTTACCCCAGACCTTTTATAGACCTATCTCATATATAACGATATAAGAAGGTAAGTAGTTTAAGCAAACGTCTACTTAGGGTAATCAATTACATAAACACCATTCAAGTGTTTACGGGACATGTAAGTTAACTCAAGAGCAAGAGTGGATATGAGAAATGATCCAAGTAAGCATAAGGTGATTGCCAAAATTTGATAAAAACATGTACATTTGTCTATACAAACATTCTGTGATTGGAAGTATATGCATGTGATTAAGGAAAACATGTCAAAGAGGTGTACAAGTATTCAAGGATAAATAATTGAAGTACAAGCATAGGGAACCAAGGAGTACAAGACCATGGCAAGAAAAGTTTATTTTTAGTCTTAGAAATAATGGGATATGTCATAAATATCATTTATTAGTCTTAAATTAAAAATCATAAAAGTTGGGTTCAAACCCCCCTTAAATTTGAGTTTTACATTGCAGTGGGTCCAGTGTTTTATGTCTAATGAGAGTTACA